>JAYKKI010000142.1:960000-1677456 GCA_039881145.1 Druceiella hillmani | reverse complement strand
AATCCTCTGTTCTGGTACTGTAGATGTACTGACAGCTTAAATAACGAGCCTTGAGGATCTGCAGTTTTCAAATTGATATAGTGTGTCCCAAACAGACACTATGTTATTGAACTTCTCAGTTTTCATGCTATGGCGGTCAGTTTTCACACTGTGTGGATTCTAGGAGCTCGAGAGAGATTTATATATATTTATTCACTTGGGAAAAATAACATGTGTTTACCTTAATTACGAGTAGGTAGCATATAAAGGTTATGTTGTACCTCAACTCGTACCTGTTGGAAAAGAAAATCATCGGGAACGGTACTAAGCTTACATAAGTGCAATTAATCCTCATACTACAAAGATTCCATAAAGACACGGACGTTTAAAAACCTTTAACTGAGCTTAATATTCACATTGGACTATTTATAAATATTGATATGATTTTTTAATAATATTAATTTATACTATATCTTTAACAGGTCTAACTTTATTGTGAATTTCTCAAAAATTGTGAAATTTTATAGCATAAAGAAATTAAATTTGTAGTCATTAATATGAAAAAAAAACAAATTAATTTCAACGTTGTTTAAATGGGTAATAATGAAATGTCACGTAATTGATATGAATGATGATATAACATGAGAGATCTTTTAAATGTAGATAAAAAAATAATAAGTATTTTTAAATGTGGATAGTTTACTGCAAAGTTCTGTTTTTTAAGCAAACTATTGAATTTTCAATTAAGATTAATATTTGTAGACATAATTATGTACGTATATTTGTAGATGTAGATTATTGTGCATTAAATACCAAAGAAAATAAAGACACCGACTTGTTAACATCATAAAATTACCATAGTATTTGCCAGAATTTATGCAGGAGTAGTAATAATAGTGAGTAAATTTATAAAAAAACATTGTTGTTTAGTTTACTAATTAATTATATTTAGACCCATAAGTATGACAAAACAAACAAAAAACCATATTCACACGATAGTAACAGTCATATTAAGACAGGAGAGTGACGCTTAAAAATCGCTATAAAATGAATCCCCTCAGTAAAAACAACTGCAGCCGGAACTTCTACTCGAAAAGAAGAGCTCGTGAGTGTTGCCTCAGAATTTCACGAGAGATTATACAGCAATGTGTACAAATATGGAAAAACTTATAACATTGAAATCTTTAGAAACAACGAAGAAGTAGTTTTATTCATGGAAAGAGAAATAAATAAGTCTATAAACTCGCTCAATTTGATGAAAATTTCAGGTGAAGACGGGAATCACAAATGGTATTTTAAAAGCTCTAGCAAAACCTGTTACTCCTATACTCATAGACATATTTAATAAAATATTTATACACAAAAACATTCCAACTGATCGGGAGACCTCCATAATAAAACTATTATATAAGAAAAGTGACCTGGAAAATATTAGCAATTAAAGGTTTATTAGCATACTTCAAACGACATACAAATTATTTACACATATGATAATAAGAAAAATAACACCGATATTATCATTTAACAAACCAAGGGAACAAGCTGGATTTCGTCGAAGATACTCTACGACTGATAATATATCCACTCTAGCTCAAATTCTGGAAAATATTCGGAGTATGATAAATTATTATATATTGCATTTGTTGATTACTCTAAAACAATTTATTCAATAATGCATTCATCATTATGGAAAACCCTAAATGATTAAAGAACACCAAAAAAGTACATAAATTTAACAAGAAATATATAACAAAAGTAAAGCAGTTGTAAAATTGGAGAGTAAGGCAAATCCGTCAAACTAATTTATTTACAGCTTATTAGAGAATATTTTCCATTATTTGAATAGGGATTTGATGGGCATAAAAATGAAAAAGGAGAGTGCTTGAACCACTTACGCTTTGCTGATGATACAGTAATATTATATGAAAACCACAAGCATCTGAAATGTATGTTACAGTCCCTTGACACGGAGAGTAGAAAATGTGGTTTAGAAATGAACAAAAGCAAAGCGACGAATAGGGAAAAAATGCCCATAAAAATAGAATCAAATATTTTGGACTATGTCTAAAACTACGTGTACTTGGGATAGAAAATCTCATTTATGAATCAAACACTTACTGAAGTAAACAGATGGATTAGAATGGTGAGGTCAAGATATCGGTCATTTAAACAAATATTCAAATACAATCCACTTCTCTGAAGAAAAAAAGCATTTGGCACTGTTTTTACACCTACTTTATTAAATGGTGGTCAAAGCCGGACTCTTACCAAGGAAATAACCAAAAATAACCAGCTAAGAGGAACACGATGGGGCTTAGATATACGGACGGAGTAAGAAATAGTGACTTAAGGAAACGTTCGGATTTGGGCGAGTTATGTGGCACGCGCTACAGATGGACTCTGGAGCAAGTGTGTTGTGCACTGATGGCCGCACGGTGAATTTCGTCGCCGCGGCCGGCCTCATCGTCGCTAGAGTAACGATATTGTACGTATCGCAAGCCTCACATTGACTAGGATTGCGAAGGACAGAAAGGAATGGCAAGACATGGAGGAGGTCTTCGTCTGACAATAGGTCCTCCAATGACTTGAGTATAAATGTTATTTTAACTATCACAAAATTATTTCATTATTGCAATTACATTTTTTTCTACATATACAAAAACGTCTTTGGGTGATGATTAAGTATAAGTATTTTAGATGAATATTAATATTAAATTATATATGAATCTAGAATGTAGGTGCGAAAACTTTTTTTAGGTTCTGTTCTTTTATTAGAAAATAAAAGGATAAATAAAATAAAATAAAATAAAATTAACAGTTACATTAGATACCATCAAAATTATAATTGAATAGGACTGCTTTATTCCAAGGTAACAAATAAAGAATACACTATTTTTAAAAGGACATGATTCCTGTTATGATGGTAAACCAGAAATAATATTAGTTTACCCAAAATAAATTTTCGTAAATTTTATTTAAGTCTAATATAGCATTTAATTCTAGTTTTAACAGTACAAGAAAGAAAATAATGAATAATTATAGTAAATCATTTCTTGTAAGTAGCACATCACCAAAGCGACCGCAGTTGAATTATTGCTGACTTACTTTAATATAAATCGAAACGGATCCAACAGATTGTGAGTACTTAAGACAGAAATAACTAAAAATCTAATTGAAGGGTTTTTATAGCAATGGAAGTAGAGCTATTAATTGAGTTAGTTGGAATTAGTTAGACAGAAAATTATAGATAATTGGGGGATACATGCCTTTTTCCTGCCACAGAAAAAATATAGAGCTAATATACTATCTGACATATTAATAGTAATATGAGCCATTTTTTAAATTCTTGGTGTTTGTGGATTTAACTTTAAAATTGAAAAAGAAAAAATGACATACGACTTCATGAATCAGATAAAATATTATTTAGATTTCTCATTTTGAAAATATGATCAACGGCGATGCTATAAAGAAAGTCTTATATTTAATGTTGATTATTAATATAGGTTATGGAAAAAAGCTATTTTGTGTTAAACTAGTGTATGAAAAAGTTTGAATGATTTATCGTCATCAAGTACTTGGAAAAAAATACTTATATACTCAATACATAATTCAAAAATATTTTTGGTTTAATTTTATATTTACAGGTGCCCTTTAGTGACGCAGCTTAAAAATATGTATTACAAAATATTTTTTAAAAGCGTAGTTCCCGAGGATTCTTTTATTAAGGCAGTGAGATTTTTAACCTTATAATACCGTCAAAACATCTAGCTACAAATAATGTTTAAAACTTGATATATACAGATTGTATCATTTATTGATATTTCGAAGTAACAATATGCTATTATCATACAAAAACAACGAGTTTGTGCATAACAATATAATAGTTAGCGTCATGAATTATATCTGCGCCAAATTTTATGAAAGTTTATTGTTCTATTTAGTTATGATTGAACAACAATTATTCAAAAGTAGTGTCATTGCTTTCGGTAAATAGAAATTCATGACACACTCACTTATTTGAAAAAAATATGTATTCAAAACATAGTCAAATTCTTTTAGAAAATGTCACTTTGATCATTTATTCACTTAAAAACATGATTACAAAAGAATTTTTATTTACATTATTAATTCAGTAAAATACAAATGGTAGAAATCCGGAAGGGGTTTTATTCGGTTGATTAAATATTTTAATTGTCGGAAGACAATTTTTATCCGTGTGTAAATTATGCTAACTAAATAAACAAATTTAACATGGAAAGCTTTACCCATTAGCAAGATTTATTTCGAAGGAAATTTTGTTTGCAGTGCGTTGTTATTAATTTAGTTTTAGAAAAAAAGAACATAGATATTCATCATTTTATTAATGTGAATGTAAAACCTAAGCTTTGTTGGCATAAATCCTACAACTATAAGTTATGAAGTTAGTTAATAAACAATTTTCGTTGAGGCCATTCAACTGTAGACTTATAAGATTTTAATGTTTTCAACATAAAATTTTGATCTCATATTTGAATATTAAATTATAAATCATTTCTTATTTATTTAATTAACGAAATAAAAGATATTGAAGAGCAAACGTTCATCCTAAGCCGTATTTTAATTTTCCAAAAATTTCGTGGCGTATGATATGAATTTATAAAAATGTTGTTAAGTGTATTTAATACTTAAGCAACATACATCATGGTAACATAAATATTTAGAGACAAATCTGCGACCAATTATAAAATTATTGAAATTAACAATACTATTTGACTGATATAACTATAAGCTAGATTTATAAAACATAGATAAAATTTAGAAATAAAGGAACTTCCAAAATTTTCGGAATATTATTTAAATTATCATTTATGGAGTGCAGATAAGGCATATTATTGATATTGATTTGAAAATAATGGAATTATATTCAATTATCCTTTTCCTAACTGCATCAGATAACGAGTAGAGTGCAATGTCTCTTTTTTTATTCTATACTTGTAAATATTAATTATTGTGATATATTTTTATGGCTTTATTTTGTATTATTGCTTATTGCAACAGCCTCAACTAGATGAAGGGTCGCATTAAATTTAGTGGGAAATTTATGACAACATGTCTCTAGTTTCATAATTAACCAAAATCTTGTGTTATATGTATCAAAAATATGTTACAGGTGCATACAAATAAGAGTTTCATAGTTCATTTCTGTAAAGGATACATTGTTTCCGAGACAGAGTTAATAATACAATATGTTTTACATTCATACAAAATTCTACGAAATTTTAAATATACCTAATTATCCCCAGAATACTTGTAATATGGTTTTTGTCTAATATTGCTGCACTATTCCAGCCTTTTTCATGCAGGTTGTCTAAGGCTCCTCTTGGGACCCGTAATATCCCCCTCATACAAAAGAGGGGACCGTCGAAAGTCCCCTAATAATATACCCTGTCTACAATCTCAGCGCTTTCATCCAACATGGTTAGACTCTATCCCTTCTCAATGAATCATTTAGGATCGCCCTAAATGATTCAAAGATCGGTAAATTCTCAACAAAGTCAGAGTGACTAAAGATACCACGTTTTAAAGCTCCTCGTGATTCTATTTTAATGTTGAGACGCATGTTCTCTAACAAAGTTGTGCGCACCTCATCGTCCTAACTGCAGTGGATCAAAATGTGACTAATGTCCTGCGTCTCGAAACCGTAGGTATATGTATAATATTGATGCACTATTCCCAAACCATCCACCCGGGTTGTCTCAAGGCCCCTCCTGGGACCCGTAACGACCCACCTCATACAAAAAAGGGGACCTTCGAAAGCCCGCTAATAGTGTTCCGAATTTACAATCACAGCGCTTCCACCCAACAGGGTTAGAGGAAAGGATAGTATTGATGCAGTTGAAACTAGTCCTATAAAAGAAAAAACATAATAAATATTATATTACGGTGCTATAATGTTGAAGCGTTAGTCAGTAAGGGGTGGCAGGAATTTTTCTCAGTTCCTCTTCCTCGTTCCCTTTGATAGTCTTTGTCATATTCATACACTTGCTGTTTTACCTTTCTAAACTTATTCATTCACTTACCCCTTGCTCACTTAAATAGCGTGACAGCGTCCCATGTCGCATCTTGTATGAAATACCCGAATTCACTCTTTAATTGTAATGTCGCCATAGAAGTTCATTTCGTCTAAGAAACCTTAATTTTATTTCAAAGGCTTATTCGATAATATACCTCTCAACTAGTCGTATGATGTCAACTAATCACCACTCTTTACTTAAAGCGGTCTTCTTTAAAAGAAGCCTGGTAAGGAAGTCGAATATAGTAGTAATCGTGTTCAGTGTCGGTGTGCAGGAACGAGTTACATACCGGGGCATGATCGTAAATTTACTTCGTAACACGATATGCATATCATATAGCATATTCATAGCTCGAGTTAACGGAATTGATTGGGAACTAAATACTACCATCTTCAAATTGATGTATATGGCCATATACCTTAGCACATTGGTTTATGCACCGTAGTCCTGCAGTTGAGGCGGGTTAAGCCCAGATCATGCTCATGGTTCTGAAAAAGCTTATAGGAATTATTTAACAAATGGCTGGTACCTCGCCTAGCGTTCGTAAAATATGCAGCCAATTTTTATTGGCTCGAAGGTGCAGTTTTTATTCAGATCCATTAAGGTTTAAATTTGTGGAAAATGTACCCCTTTCGTTTAGAAAGTGAAGTATTTTGATATTCCTAAGTGGATGCATAAAGACTCTCTCTGTAACGATTAATATGCTTTACAGTTTCTAAGCGACGTGTGGCACATTCTGCCATAGTTTTTACCAATTTGTTTTGAGTCATTACGGTGTTTCTTCCGATTTCAAAACGCGGAACGAAAGTTAAATTTTAATATACTGCAGGCAGCATGATTCTCTTAGTTTTAATTGATAGCAATTATCAACACAATATTGGAGAAGAATCACAAAAATATTCAGGACGAGCAATCTATAGGCATCGCATTGTGACTTCGTCCGGCGCGATATATATAGATTCCTCGTACTGGGGACCAATATTTAATGCATTTAGTTCGTTTGTTAAAAGCGTTCTAAAAATGGAGGTACTTAATGACGAACGAATAGAAACAGTACTTAAACCTATTGGGTCAATCGCCCAATAGTAGATACGAGATCCGTTTGAATGAAGTGGGTTGTTAGGGATCTCTGCAGAAGCTTTGTGACAAATCATGTGGAATAGTGTATGAATTGTGAATAGTGTATGAATTTCATCACAGTTGCAATTATTTAAAGGTAGCAATATAAATATAATCAAGTTAATACAGATGAAATGCTATCTCAATAAGATGTACATGCCGTAAATTAAAATTTTGTATGCCATTGAACATTTATTTATATCTATTCTGCAAATTTCGCACAAAAATAACTCAAAAACAAATCTTTTACTTACCTGAAGTTTTAATGTTATTATACGATTAAATTTGCAACCCCGATATAATATGTAATCAAGGTGTTACAAAAAATTTCAATGTTGAATAATGCCTATATTTTTTTGCAAAATGGCGCCCGAAGTTAATCTTAGATAGATTTATCGCCAAATAAATTTTATTTATATAGACTTGACTTGACTTTACTTAGACGTTGTAGCAATGAAATAACTGAAAATAAATTTCAGTCTACTAGAAATCTAAATTTCTGCTTATTTAGATGAAATTTATTTGATATTTTCCTCTATTATTTTGCTTATAGCTGATAATTTAATATTATTTCACTTTAACATAACTGCCAGTGTAATTGTAATCGCACACTCTGGTTTAATGCAATTCAAAAAATACCTTTCAAGTTTACTCCTTCTCATATATTTAGTATACTTTTTTCCTTGTTTTCCACGTATTTTTAAGACCTAAAAACAGTGTTAATTGGAAAAAATATTTCTGTCATACAGGATGTTACATATGGATTCTGAATTTGCGAGTGAAATATGTGAGTGGAATTATTACTGAAACAAGTCAGTATTAAAAGAAAGAAAGAAATTAAAATATTTTTGCACTATCTCTTCTTTTCATATATAATATATTTAATTTTTGATATGATTGACTAATACTCTTTGTTTAATAATAGAAATATGGTTAGTTTACTGACCGACATAGAAATACTTTAAGGAATTTAAGTATTTGTTTTAAAAATTTAAAATATATCATATATAATATATTTTTTTATAAATATTCGCATGTTGGTTTTACCATAACTTAAAAATTTATCCATATATTTTAATGAAATTTCGCTGAGTTGTTAGTGTGAAGTTTGAATTTTGTATGTAACGATTATTTCTATAAATGCCTACGCTGATAAAATTAAATATTAAGGATAATTTGAAATTAAATATGATCAGAAATACATAATGTAATAAATTAAAAAACAACATGTCAATTCTATATAACTTAACAGCAATTATTTTCAGAGCTTAATTGAGACAAGGAAAATATAATAAAGTAATTCTTAAATATTAAATCAAACCTCATTTTTCAGATACCTTATTTTTTATGATAGTGAGAATTACAAAATGTGTATTTTTTAATAATTGGTAAAAAGTTTAGGTTGTTGAGGACTGATTAAATAGTAGTACTAACAAGAAAAGATGACGGAAGGGTCTCGTAATGAATTAATCATATTCTACCTCAAAACAAGTACTATAACTTAAGGATTTCCAATTATCATCTGACATATTATTTATAGACTAAATTTCTCTATTTTTCAATTATAATTAATTAATACATATGACAATGAAAAATTTTGTACAACAATGATAAATCGTTAAAGATAAAAATGGTTCTCTTTAAATAAGTAGTGCTTGTAAAAGAAATAGCTTCAAGCCATATTTAAAGAAACCTGTTTTAACTGCCACATTATAATTAGATTATAATTTTTGTTTTATGATGAAATTTTTAATACATATATCATACAAAGATACACTGCTCTTATTTCCTTCTAGTATTAACAACATAAAGCGTCATAACATGCCGGAGGCTGCGTATTATTATGGTTACTGCTGTGTGCAACTGTAGTCACATTTATATAAAATAAATAAAAGTAATTCTGCATTATTCTGCCTTATTAAAATGTAGTATATACAATAACAACATATAGTTCGTATGCATAGGGCGTACTATAACAACATATAGTACAAATAAACTAAGATTAAATATAATTTCAGTGTTCAAGGAATAAAAATAGTTTAGATTGGTTCTTTATTAGGGTGCCGGTGTTTGATGGTAGACATAAAGTTACGAAACATGTTCACAATTATCATTTATTTTTTATATGTTTTAAAAGATTTATACGTTTATAATTTGTCTAAAAATGTTTCAGGAACAAGTTTTGTCTCAAAAAAATTTATCATAATTTTTGTTATAAAATAAAAAAACCTGCTTATTAATATTATTCTTTTTGACATAACCCTATTAATTTTCATATTATCTGCTTATTTATAAGAACACTATTTTGTTCAAATTTTGGGAGACAAATGAAATGAAATACAAATGTATTACGTTATACCAACCCCAACATATTATGTAGTGTTTGTATTCGCCTTTATATCATATTATTTTATGAATTTAATATGACTATCATATGAAAATATAGCATTATGAATACAACATGAATATAATATGTAATATAAGTAACTATTTAGTGACAGTTTATATGCTTATATATGTAAAGAAACATTGTTCCTCTTTAACTTTTACTGCTCTAAAATATATAGTAGCTAGAAATTATTGGGTGTGTTTATATTACATTCGTATATTAAACGTTCCTCAGACTAAGTTCAAATTCGATTCTCTCTCATTTCGATGTATATTAAGAGCAACAAATTTTTGAATCATTAATGTCAAGTTAATTCTTTATATGCTTATGTAAATAAATTGTTGAAGGTGACAAATATATATTTTAGATCCAAAAATATTATAAAAAAGAAAAGTTGAAATTATGTTTAATAATTTAATTACCTGTTTAACGTAAATAAATAGATAGAACGAGAAATATCATAATTGAATTCAAGAGGCATTTTCCTTAATTTTCGTGGTATAAAAATATAAAATTGCTACGATGATGATATTCCTACAAACACAATATAAATTCTTGGTCAACTAACTGAGACATTTCAATACTATTTATTACAATATTAAACTAAAAGACATCAGTATAGGGTTTACACATGTAAATTTTCCAATTAAGGGCTAATTTAAGTCAAATGCACGGTTACAGCTACGCATGCGGGTGTTGCTAGAATTACAATACATTGATCGGCAATAGAAATCTCCTTAGCTACTACTGCGATATATCATAAGTAAAAGGAGGGTTTTACAATGGGTTTAATTTGTACCCTCGCGGGAAAAGTAAAAAAAATCAAAAAATTATTTCGTTACACAAATCACTACCATATATAATTTCCCTGAAACGTATGAAAAGTTATTCTGTTTTATTGCATATCAAAATAAAAAATATTTTATTTTAAAGAGGCTTCAAATCCTAATAAATATTTAGGCTGCGCAGGTCACGCCGTAGTCTACATATTTTCTCGACGCGTTTAAATATTCACGTAAGCGACAATGCCACGGACACGTACCCTATACCCATAGAGCCACGTACCCTACACGTACCGGACACGTACCCTATACCCATAAAATCACAGACACGTACCCTATACCCATAGAGCGCCACGCGGCGCATAGTACTGGTATAAAATTTCTATGTTTGTACATGCTTTTAATTGACGCAATAAGTACATTATAATTATAACCTATTGAGTAACTCACAAAACAGAAGAAGTATATAGTAAAATATATGTAATTCTTTTCTAACTATACTATATAATGACTGATATATTGGAAAATATAAACACATTTCGAAAATGTTCCCGTCACATCCGTTTTAAATTACTTATGTTTTCTGGTTCCAGAGAATCAATTTTCTGACATTTCTTTTGCTTTTCGCCAAATTTAACCTTCGAATATATTTAAACTTTAATACCCTCTACCCCTCGAACATGGTGCCAAAAGTTTATTAACGTGTTACAATTAGATATTTCATTAGAAATATTTATCACATGTCTGGCAATACATCATTACCGCTTTACACATTCTTGTTTACCGTCAAGATCCTAACGTGTTATTTTTAATTTAACCAGTCCGACTTCTCGTTAATATACCGTCTTATTAATCTCCTATGATAAATATATTCAAAACCTTCCTTTGTATGCTCATTGTTAAATGTAATGTAGTTTGAAGGCAAACAAATATTTTACTTAATTTCTAAATTTTATTTTGTAAAAAATAAAGAACATTAGAATCGGACCACTCGTTAAGTTAAAATGTTGTTTATTTTATGAAACCAGCCGTTTAACGTATATTTTATCACATTATATAGACAGAAAAAATTAATTTACATAGAAAACAAGTCGCTTCTTTATCGTTTATCCATAAAGGAGATCTTAAATCAATATTAGATTCACAGCTTCATTACCGAGAATACTTTTCCTACTCTGGCCGATATTGCCGACGGTTGTTTATTTGAGTAAGTTTTATTAAAGTTAAGTTTCGATCTGGTATAATCTGAAACACTAAAGTTTATTTGATCAAACCATTTTGGTTTTGTATTATTTTTAACGATTACATATACCGAGTATTTACGCTTTCAAACTGGTAGGTAGTTACAAAATTGTTTCATTTATAGAAAAGCATAAATATTTAAAACATACTGTTTTATATTTAAAAAATATTTTTAATAATTAAATTGAAAAAAAATATATTTGAAATTAGGTACGTCAACTATCACTTCATAAATACATTTTTATAATTTCATGAAGGTTTAAATGCGATTTGTTTAAATGTCAGAAACTAACGTGGACCTTAAAGTTGTACGCAAGTAAATTTCAAACTAATTCATTTGGAAAAACGAGAAGGTTAAACCTTAATTTTGCATAATTTATTCGATTTGCTTCATTCAACAATTTTCCTGTACTTATTTTACAAACGAACCACCATATTATCCGTAAAGGTATTAAATTGTCGATTTAGCTCTTTTTAGAATGATATATCTCAAATCTGGCGAAGCAATAAAACATGAGAATCTGTGTACAACCTCAATAGTTAACACTTAAAACATTCAGTTGGAATTTTGTATGATTTTAGATATTATATCTTTAGAGATATACTGAAAAACATTATACTGCCACTGTTACCTCCGAAATGACTATAACTAAAAAACTTAGCAGAGGTTTTGGGGTATATATAGCAATGGTCCTAGTTGGAATGGTTTTTGAAACATGTATCATGATTTTACGCCCGTTAAAAATACGGTAAGCAATATACTTGCGTTTTGAAACATCAAAGTGTGTAAATACCACATACGCTCCAACGTTTGTACATGCCTAAATACGTACTGGACTCTCATAGCGCGAGTTCTATTCTTAATATACAGTTTTTTTTTATTTTAAGGCTAGTAGTACTAAGACAACCAATCAGGTAAGCCAACTAGGTATGTCCTCAAAGTCAAATTTATTTTATATCAGGTATGCTTTTCAGATAGCAGCAATTTAATTTCTCATGTCGAAATATATGGATCAGCATACTTACACGGTTTACTAATTTTTGTGGCATTTAGTTTCTATATTAATAGAAGAGTAGGAAAAAAAAGGATTTCCATTTTAATTTTCCTAATTTTTGACTCAATTTTCAGTAGAATGTTTTTTCGTTTTTACTGCCTTTCGTTTTTACGGTGACTAGTTCTTCAAAAGAAGTAAAAGTTAAGATGTATCGTCACACTCGATTAGATGAGATATTAATCGGAAGTGTGGATGAATTCATACGACTCTTTTTACGAATTTTTCGAAAACGTTAATTCATCGTATTTTGCATAAATTTTTATATTAGCGTGCATGTATAATTAAAAAAGGAAATGGTTTAAAATATATTAATGTTGTCTAGTAATTGAACTTTGGTACTTAAATATACACATACATTAAATATAAACATATTTTTAAATGTTAAAAATCTGCATTCTCCGAAAGCTCAAAATGAGATTTATAATTAGAATATTTTATTGGAAACTGTAATTGTCGGAGACTAGAAACCTAATACGGAAGCACTAAAAACCTTTTTAACTCTTGCGCGTAGTTGTCAACTTTACAAGATTTTTAACAATTAAATGAAGCTACGTGATGTAGTATTATTTCTACTCTCTTTAAGTTCTTTACCACGACCTATATTTTGTTGTATTACAACATCTTTAGGTGGGCTATTAGCAAAGATTTTTAACTACAAACTACAACCAAAGAACGTGGTGTCAAAAAAGAGAAGTGACCGTTCATATCTCTGACTCTATTCTTTTATTCTCTATCAAGAAACACACTTTGTTTTCTGATAATACATATAATTCTGAAGATTCTATTGTTTTATAGCTTTCTCTATAATGGAAATGTGGAAATAATGGTAAAACGAATACCGTATCATGGAATGGGAGACAAATATATAATGCAAATTTATAGACATTTGGACAGCTTAATTCCTCGAGTGGTTCTTTTATCCTGTGGCCCACAATGTAAATGACAGATCACACTTATGGCACACAAATGGCGCCTAACTTTCTGAATATAGCCAAATTTAAAAGTTATATTAATAGCCTTGATTTCCAATATTGGTTAAATTTTATTTTGGTTCTTAATATTACGTATTAATTTCAAGAGTTGTTTCTTGTTTAGTTCCTAAGAATAAGCTTTATTTATATTAGTGAACGACAATTGATTTTAGTTACGTAGAATATTACATTATTTTCTAATTTCATATTTGTTTTCATGGATATTATACTTACATTTCCAATCAGATCTTAATAACTCTTAAGATCTTAACCACTTAAATAAACTCGTTTCTTATTACATAACAATTTTAAATTCCCGGAATATTACCAATCATTGGACTCGATGTCTAGTCAAACCGAGTTACAATGCTCATTAAAAGTATCTTCTAAATAAGAGACTACGTGAAATATACAATCTGTATATTATAACAGAAAATCACGTTGTTACTCCTCATTCGCCAATTTTCCCTTAAGGCTTAATATGGAAAAAATGTACTTAATAGGATTTTGTTATTAGAGTTTACAAAATCAGGAGGAAAAAATTGTGTTTCGATGGCTATATGCCAACAAAAATAATGGATAAACAAATTTAGAAAAATGAATTTTTCTCCCGGTAATACACGTTTTCTTGGCTAATAACAAATCGTTACACGCGGAAAACTTCAAAGGTACTTGGAAAAAATATACGTATAGCTATTTAATTTTAAAAATCTATACTATTTCATAAAATAAATGATATTTTCTTATTTTTTAATTATGTAAGGTTTCATACCTTACATTACATTTACATTTATATGTAGTTCAATTACATTCTTTCAAAGGTTTTGCTGACTGAAGTATGCGTAGGTCTAGCCCTCGGCCCCCACTTTCCCGATCTTTTCCCTGTAAAATTTTGGTTGTTTCCAAATCTTACGCAACTGGCAAAAGGGCAAATACTTAATTTCATTGAAGAGAAAAAAGAAAAGTCGTTTGAGCCAATAACGAAATTTAAAAGAATTTCCAGAAACTTCCGAAAGAATCGGATATTCTCTTGAAAAAATCGGTTATATTAATATTTATTTAAAATAATAAATATTAAAATTATTTTCATTCCCAACAAATTTTTAAAATAATGTAAACCCAACTTTTCTAATTATGATGAAATTTTATATTACTACTTCAAAATATAGTGTAACAAAAAAAATGATGGCATAAAATGTTAAACCCTATTATACTTGTTTAGGGGATAAACCGATTTAAAATTTGGAAGTCATTATCTAATCTGTTTTTAAATGTAAATTAGAAACATAATTACTTTTGTATAAAATGTAATATAAGCCGTTAAATTTTTATTTCTTATCTCAATACCAGATTGAGTTGTCTTAAAAGGCTTCAAATTATTCCAATCATGTAATGTGAATACAAAAATAATCAAAACTAAAACTGAATAATTAAATTTTGAAGACGTGTTTAGTATTATAAGATAGCTGGAAATCATTTCTATGATTAAACTCCTAAAAACTAAAAGTATCGACATATATTGTCGGGTATCTCTCCATTTCCCCATACTATCATTGTCGGTTCCAAGGCCTTATCCATTATTCAGTTTCATCTCACATACAAAGAAAGATGGGATGTGTAAGAAGGTGAGTAGTTAGGCCGGGATTTTATAGGCAATTTAAAAGTGTAAATAGGTTCTTGTTAGCAGTGGTATAGAAGGTAAATTTTCTGACCTTTGTAAAATCTTTCCGTTGTGCGTTTTTAACGTCGATATCAAAGTACGTTTAGATGCCTGTTAATCTACACTACTAAGGTACAAAATGTTTTTCAGAAGAACAGCTGAATGAATCCGATCACTTAATAATTATAAGTTTCAGGTTAGTGTATATTGTGTTGCTAAATGGACATGCCGTAATAATTTTAAAAAAATTATATCAGAAATGTATTCAGATATAATGGTAATTTGATTGCACATGTATGTATATGCATCTCGCGAATAAACACATTGAATCCTTAATTTAATATAAAAATTATTAAATCGATTGAGGAGTCGCAGATCTGTTAAAAACATGGACACATGTATTCTGCACTTATCGCTCTTTACGTTGGTTTTTCGAAAATAAAAAATTTGTCATCGTTTCTACTGCGACTTATTTTTTTTGTATTTATAAACTACCGTGTCCTTTTTTACATGAAAATTTATTTTTGTTGTAAATGCCTCTTGAAGTTCAAATTCATTTTAAAAATAAAACTCATCATTAAAAACAGTAAAATTTTCTGATGAAGATAGTAAATTTAAAGCCAGTAAATATTTTTCTAAAGACAGTAAAACCGTTTCTACTTATTTAATTGAAGTTAGAACATACATCATGATGAGTTTCCACTTTGCATTCGTTGAAAATGGAATACAATTCTGAGTATTATCAGAGCGCGCATGAAAGGAAAATTGTTTTATAGTTATCGGTAGATCCATTACATAAATGGTAATGCACGTACAAAAAATAGACAACGGAAATAAAAATGATGAAAAAATAGACAACGGAATAGAAGAGTGTTTAACTTTTTAATGTCTGCCAGTTTAATTTATCATTTTTAACCATGAACTTTAAGAAAGTCATCAAAATTAATCATGGAGGAAGACATTGAATTAATAAAAGGTCCTGGATTTGAGAAAAAGGACAAAGACGATTGCTTTGCTGGGGCTGGTGGCATCAGCATTATGCTATCTAAGTATAGGACATGTATTCAAAAGCCAGGTTAAGGAACTAATCAAGGAAAACTAATCTTACGCAATAATTCTTAAGCAGTTCGTCAACAAATTTTTAAAAATCATGGGGAAAGCTGTAAGGTTATTAACGATATAAATTTATCCCTCTACAATGCTTCCGGAAATAATATGAATGAATTCTAATACCTTATTTATAGAAAATTAATTAATATGAGTAGTGTAGCAGAAGTTTCTTAAAACCATATTTTGCGTTCTGAAAAAGTAGTAAAAATATTAAAGAGTTATGATGCCTATTCGTTTAAAATAACTACTTATTAGACGCTGTTACTAGAGTCCACCTATAATTGCGTACAATATTTATGAGCGGCAGGTTTATATGCACCGAGGTTATATTATTAATTTTAATTTAAAATTATTATCATATTAAATTTTAATTTTATATTTAGGTATAACATTTACAATTTTACAAAAGTGCTAAAATCAATGTTATTATGAAAATGACCTAATTAGTAAAGTTTACATATTTGATAATTTGTCAAGCTCATTTTATTTGGGAAGAAATAGTGAGGCATGTCAACAACAATCATCTTGTAAGTAAATTGATTGTGATCCTCTAAGTTACCCTAGCATACTTATCTGCCTTTATCCCTTAATTATTCAGTCCAAATTAATGAGTTATTTTGATCGAAATATCTTATTTATAAATTATCTCTAATGCATATCGCGTTCATTTATTTGGCAAAAATAAGCAGTATCTTTTTAATTGGAAACCAGATAAATTAAATTCCAAATAGATTTATATTTATTTCATACTATTTACCAACGAATGGGTCAAGTAAAAAATAATTGCTGCCAGATTTTGGGCTTTTAAATTGTTTTACATCGTAGATACATATTTGATAATACAACCATATAAATAAATTGATTACGGAAAATGACTGGTGTATTAAATATGGTGTTTAAATGGGCATGTCTATATTGTTTTTATTAGTGATTTGCTCCACAGGAGATGTTAATGATAGTATATTTTTAAATTCTTCTTTAAGTCAGTTATTTAATATTGTAGCTTCCTAATTCAATTCTATTAGGTTTATTTTCATTCCCTTTAAGGAATTTTTATTGTATTTATGCACGTATCCTGTTTACGTACGTAACCTGTTTACTTTATGCAAACCGAATAAGTATCAATTTTGGTCCTTTTTAGTATTAATTAAAAACCTGTTTAACATGCATGGATCTTGATATGAGTTAACACTATTAACCATTCATCGAAAACGTAGCGGTTTGAATTTATTGTAAATTATATCACTTTTTTCTATTAATTTCACCGACAGTTTTTCTTGCCAATTGTATCCAAGCCATAAACTATAGAACAAATTTTTCATATTTTCGAAACTGAGTTTCCTATGGTTTAACTACTTATTAGTAATCAAATATAAAAGCTCCAGAAATCGATAAAGCACAATATAGAATAAGTACGAATTCGAAACTGTTTTAAAGTATTTTATTGTCTACATTTTTCTCATAAAAATACAATAATTATCTTTGCGAAGGAACCGAAGAAATTTACGTTTTTTCTCATAGCTTAGAAAGGTTCAACTGAATTAAATAAGATCCTTCGTACCGCGATGGGTACGTCGATTCATATCTCCTCGGCACTTATATAAAGAATAAAGTGAAATATTCTCGCCGAAACAGTTTCTTACTTTGACTTTCTAAAGCTCAGTTCACTTGTTTTTTTCTTTCATATTTTAGAGAATATTGTTTTACGTTAAATGATTCGTTCTTCCCTTTAGCGAATTTTCCAAATTTTGTCTTCTTTCACGATAGTATAATAATATGCTTTGTTTTGCTCGCTTACTCACTAAAGCCAGAAGTTAGCTTCTGGCTTCAGCGATCGATTGATTTAATCTTGATTCTAAAAATATGCTTGATTAATATACTGCTGTCTTGTGTTGAATTTTATTTCAAGAAATTTATTAGGCATAATAGTATTGTGGGCAATATTAGCTTTATGTATTACAAAATGGAAGCCATGACAACTAATTCATGTAATGTAGAAACGGCGGTAAAAAAATGCCCAATATATATATATATATATATATATATATATATATATATATATATATATAATATATATATATATATATATATATTATAAAATTATCGTCTGCTATCAGTTTTTAAAAAAGGAAAATTACTTGTTTGCATTGAAATTTCAATGGAAGTTTCTATTTGAGACTAATCTTTTTACAAGTTTTCTATCCAAAAATTGAGTTAACGTACTTTTTATTTGATTCTGTGGAAAGAACGAAATTCAATACCGTCTTGTCATTTACAACCAAGGAGAGCGCTAACTTCAGTTACACAACGGTATTGAACGGAATGTTGTCAACATGTTCATTCAAGTTTCCAGAGTTTATGAGGAAATTACTGTTAGGATGAAAATGGTTTGCTAATATTTAATATTTTGTATTTACTTCGGTTCTACATAAATTAATTTAAAATATATATTAACATATCTGCAATACTATATTGCGTTGAGGTATGAATAATTCCTAACCGTAGTTGTTTTTTTGCATCTGTGATTAAGAAGTGTTTAAACGTACATGCTTTTCATATAATACATTTATATGTAAAAATTATAATTCGACTGTCAATAATTTGAACATACAGTAATCATACATTGCGCATTGTAATCACTACAAAAGTACTAAGAGTAACTTTTCTAGTCAATCATACCTTTGGTTCAATATGTGTGTGTCCAATAATGTATGTGTGTGCAATATCATTTTTGGTTGACAACTAGAAGTATTTTTATGCAGTGAACTGGCAGCACATAATTAAAAGATAAGATCTGTTCGTTCGGTTTACAATATATTTTGACGATTGCAGCGTACAAAACTATAATTACTACTCTTGCCTTTAAGATATTGCTAATTTATCGATAAGCAAAATTTCTAAAATGCCAAGAATTAGAAATTGAATTCACTGGTATATAATAATATCTATTTTAGTCAAAATATTACATCGACATTGAACTAAATAATTTTAGAAATCCAATTAATACCATTAAAAAATATTAAGCACCTTGAATAAACTACATCACAATTTGCCATTACCATATGATTGTATACAAAGATTAAGTTATTATCTGGAGAATAAAAATTCAATCGGTGAAGGTATGCCCTCTTATAAGCACGCACGCACGTATGCAAGCGCACAGAAACCGTTCATACTAATTTATCTGACTGATCATTTAAATGTTTTGAAGGTATGATGAGAAATGATTAGAGAAACTGAAAAAGATGAAACTCAGAACTAGTGGACAAGATTTGAATCCTCGAAAAAAAATGTTAATCGCCTCGTTTCACATATCGAAATTGATAAGGTAATAAAAAAACACACACAAAATAGGATAAGTACTCATCAAATCTTGTTTGATGATAGCTGTCAAATAAGTTTAAAGGATGGAAGCCAGAAAAAAAATACGAGAAACAAAACACAAAAAAATACAGTAACTTTGTCGATAACATGGCAAAAGCTCGAATTGACGTGTCAAATGACGTCAGGGAGCAGCTTGTTTCGAAAATTAAAAAATCACCAAGTTTCGCTTTGCAGTATGATGGATCAACAGACATTTCTAATTGTAGTGAATTACTCGTATTTGTACGGTTTTTAGACAAAAATAACACAACCAAAGAGGATTTATTAACATGTCAGCTATGATATCTGAAGGTATGGACGTCATGATTGCAATAGTGAAGTATTCTGAAAAGCATAATATTATATGGGAAAAGCCCGCCGACCTTTGTACGGATGGCGCTCCAACCATATTAGAATCACACTCCAGTCTAGCAATATTAATAAAACAGAAGAATCCTCCAGCAATAAGAATTCGTTGTATGATACAACGTCAGACGTTAGCTTCCAAGACTGTTTCTAAATGCCTTGTTTATAAAATGAAAATGGCAATAAATGTGTGAAAATAGCAATAAATGTGTGAAAATAGCAATAAATGTGTGAAAATAGCAATAAATATGTGAAAATAGCAATAAATGTGTGAAAATGGCAATAAATGTGAGAAAATGGCAATAAATGTGTGAAAATAGCAATAAATGTGTGAAAATAGCAATAAATGTGTGAAAATAGCAATAAATGTGTGAAAATAGCAATAAATGTGTGAAAATGGCAATAAATGTGTGAAAATGGCAATAAATGTGTGAAAATAGCAATAAATGTGTGAAAATAGCAATAAATGTGTGAAAATAGCAATAAATGTGTGAAAACAGCAATAAATGTGTGAAAATAGCAATAAATGTGTGAAAATAGCAATAAATGTGTGAAAATAGGAATAAATGTGTAAAAATAGCAATAAATGTGTGAAAATAGCAATAAGTGTGTGAAAATAGCAATAAATGTATGAAAATAGCAATAAATGTGTGAGTGGTGAATTTTATTAAAAAAGCTGCATTAAAATGGATTCTGATCATGAGACTCTTCTTTATTACACGAAAGTTCGTTGGCTCTAGAAGAACAATATGCTGGAAAGGTATGCAGGAAACTGTTTTCATTCTGAAAAATTTATTATGCGTGGAGCATTGTACAAAATACTAAACCATATCAAAAAAGTCCTCTACGCTTATAAAAGAAACACTCCGGCAGGAGCACAACCACAAGGTATAAGATCACGCGCACGCGCACTAAAATTTCTATTAATGTAGTTTTTCACGATTTGAGATGTTACAAATTTTAATATTAAAATCACAGAAATCTGATAATAACATTTTTTAATTTTTTTACTTTATTTGCCTCCTCGAAATTATACGTACAAATATTTTTTGGCCTAAACCATTCAATTATACGTGGGTTTATATGCTTCTTAACTAGATCAAATAAAATGGCCCGGTTAGATAGACATACGGAAGACACGTCAGTGAACTCATATGAGATGTGTATTTAAGCATTTGCTCTAATTCAAATATTTTTTTATATGTTCATAAAATTTTTGTTGCGGTTAATCCTCATTAAAAGTGTAGTTGATAACAACCAAATGACAAATTGATCAATAGATCAGAGTTTTCCTCCTTTTTTTAAATAAAATATATTTAACTTGAAGCATTTAATACTATTTTACATCAAAATTCAGTTAAAACCAAAAATAATTTAAATTTAACAGGAATAAATTAAATTATTAATATAGCTATTTCAACGTTTTACTAAAACGTTAAAATAGCTATATTTTCAACGTTTTACTTTTTTAATAAAAAATACGTGATATAAGGGATCTTCCCTAACACTTCCCATATTCATAAAAATTTAAAAAAATATATATTTGGGAGGTCAAGCCATGGAGTGTACATGTTAACATAGGTGTTTTAAATATAGAAATAGATAAATTAAATACAAACAGAATGCTTCTAAGCTTATGGTTGGGAACCACGTGGAAAGGTAAAGATTTAATCTTTTTTCAACATACAAGGCCAGGTTCTGTCGATACGATGTGACAGATAGCAGATGTACGTCCACCGTAATATCTTTTCGAATAATGTAGCGAAAAGGGTCTAGTGAGTTTCCACGTGCCGATAATGATATTTATATGCTTTCTTCGGATTTCGCACTGAAAAGATTTTTCCGTCCAATGAAAAAGATTTTGTCCGCTTAGTTGGAAAAGACCGAAATAAATTCAAATAAAGATTGCATCCATATTTTGATTTACCGGATTTTATGGCGAATTTCAGAATGCGTTAAAATCTTGTATAACAAATCTTTCTATAGAAACATAATAAATATCGCGAATACTCAGCGTCGGTTTTTTTCTTCCCTCGTTATTGTAGGTTAATATAATAGACCCATTTTTCATATGTGAAAGTGAAATTTTCTATCAAATATGAGGAAAACTTCATATAAAATTTAGATATTTCATCTTGATTTCATACAATTTATTTTTTTTTGTTTATCAAATATGAAACTTAAATATATATTGTAGTTTTGGTATTTAAATAAAACCGATATTTTAATATCTTAAGATATTTTTCTGACTTACATTTAAGGCATTTTCTAATTTATTTCGTACTTTAAGACTTAAATAGAAAAAAAAATTGTATTTATATTGATTTGAATACCCAAGGGCATAATTCAAATTAAGTTGTGGGCAAAGCAGGCTCCATTTAATGATGTAGCTATATACAAATTACGAAATTTATTTTTTCACAAAGTGTCATAATTAACAAAGGAATAAATTTTATTAATTCATTGAATTGTTCAATCTTTATACATACAGTTTAAAATTGATTTCACAATACAAATTGTATTTAAAGCGTAATATTATATAGTATGGGTAAAATGTGGCAGGAATAATTTGCTTCATTTATTCTACAATCTTCAATATATTTTAGAATTGTTTGGGGCTCGTAGAGTAGATGAAGAAAATAATTACAACGATAGAAAAACTTGTAAAATGGTATGTATCTTTTAAGTGTACACTAATATATTATTGACGTGTAATAACTGATTAAAATACATAACTTTATAGATAGTTTCCTTTGCTCTACATAAAGGAACTCTTAAATATTATTGTGCTCATTTTTATTAACGTTCACCAATATTATTGTATATTCGTTTTATTCTTCGATAGTTGAAATCATAGTTTAAGTTGCAAGGATGACATCGCTAAAAAATTTGAGAATATGTTAATTAAAAAGAAAATAATTTTCTACCCGATTATTAAATTATCTTTTTCACACTTCGTTTCTTATAATGAACTTGATATTGAAATTACGTACGTGCATTTTTATATCATAAATCAGGAATGTACTCATTTGGATAACGTTTTATTAAACTCTTGGAATTCTTTTACTAATAATTAAAATTGGGTACATATAATATTTAAAATTTATATAAATAAACTAAGTGGGTTTCTAGATAGCATTTGTGCAACTTGCCTGATTTACTTGTCAATGACATGCTTTGTGAAAAATGATTTTGTATTTTATCTATAATGGGTTATTTAAACATTATTTTCTTTTAACACTCAATTTATACAAGAAAATGCAATATTAATAAAATATGCAATAATCCGCTTTTTTACGGCTGACTATTAATGAGCAGCACACTCTATAAATACATTTGTAGAAAATAAAATTGTAATCGTAAAGGAACGAAATATCTCGCATAGCAGTAAAAACCTATTAATGCCAATTTCAGAAAGTTAGCACTCCTCATTTTTTTCTTTAAAACTTTTTATTATATTTTTTCATAAAATATTTAATGTTTCCCGCTACTAATTATTTACAAAGACATTAGATTACCTTTCAGGCAAGTTTGTGAATTTGTTTGAATTCCTAATATATTTTCTAAGTGAAATTGTAAGACTGCGATATACAAATTTTAAAAGATTTTTATTGAAATAGTTGCTTATTGGAGTGTCGTATGTTTACCAGTTTGAGAAATTCTGTGACTGTTAATGAATTTTTTGCAGCAATATTAAAATTGGCACTATAATATTTTCGTTTATTTTGTTGTTCCGTCCACTAAATTCAGCAGCGGTTAGATCATCGTCATGATTTCCTTTAATTATTTCTGACTGTGAATTAGCATTTGTGACATCCGTTGTTAATTTTTCTAAGGATTACCTTACATGACGCATTTTCAAAAGTGTTTGCAGTGTTATTATGAAAGGAATATATTCCTTGTCATGTATCCGCATGCCGCATCCGTTGTGAGAAATATCACACATCATTAATTAGTCCACTGATTTTATTTCGTGTATTATTAGAAACTAGCCGTGACCCGTGCGAAGTCTTCGCATTATTTATTCCATTATGAAGCTCAGATGACAGATCAAACAAATATTTTACTAAAATTGACATATAGAGGCGCAAGTATCAAAAGCATTGAGCTAAAGCGCCACTTTATTTATACGTGAGTGGATTTGAAATTAAACAAAAATTTTACCGACCGTCAATCATATTGACGTTGAGCCGTTAGATGGCAGCATTGCTGTTTTGTGTATATAATTTTAATAATTAATTAATTTGCAAAAACAATAGCAATAATAAATTTTTTAGTTCTGGATGCCGGTAGAGCAAGCAATTATCTATAAAATGATATATAATTTATGTGGATTAGTTGTGAGGTTTTTTCTAAAAAGGGAGAGTAACATCTTAACCTTAGCGTATTAATATATATGAATGATAATTTTGAAGTTAATAGTTTTTTAATAAGAAATGTTTTTAGGATTTTAGTTTTTACAGGGATACCAAAGGTTGGGTTCTCTAAATTACTGTGATGGTTTCTTAGCCTAAATATTCGTTATCGAGAATGATATGTTCTAGATTAGATAGTAGGGGTAGTTCTGTGAAGTTTAGTAATATTTGTCAATTATAGACAACATATTGTCACTTGCGATTAACAAATATTGTCGTTTGTAATGGTTACATCGTTAATTTTTTTTTCAAAGTATTTTAGTTATAAATTTTTATTTGAAATAGGACGAATGCGTTTGTGTCATCTTTGCTCTTTGTGTGAACTATTTCGGAATCAATTTATACTAATATTTTTTTACAACTTTGGCCTGATGAAGATAGTAAAGCCTTGAATTTCCAGCAGAATAACTTATCTCGTAACACATCAAAATGTGAATCAAAATGTGGATGGTAATTTAAATCGAATCCTGTTATCAAGGGCTGAAACTCAATTAAGTACTCTAGATGTGGATGGCCGTTGTTGCTGTGGAGCAAACCGATCGTTCAGCGCTTGAATCTGTAATCCGCCTTTAAGAAACGAGTGTTTGGTGTAAAACAAATTCGTTGCGTTTCTTCGGTACTAGATTAACTAGCGTGGGCCTGTGAAATTCATAATTTTTTGACTCGCAAACTGGTGCTAATTTTCGTAATAAACTTGTATTTTAACACGCAAGCCGCCGCGATCGTTCGATATTAGATTATCTAGCGCAGGCCTGTGAGTTTCTTTTATTTTGGCTGGAGAGCCACTACGAGTGTTTAGAATTAGACTCTCCAATTCGACGTATTCTACTCGCCCTAAACTAAGACGTGCTTCTATATATCTTATATTTTTTTTATATTTTTACTTCTTTCAAATTAGTAAAAATGCATAATTTTTTTATATAGTTTACATTTTTACTTCTTTCAAATTAGCAAAAATGCATAATTTTTTTATATAGTTTACATTTTTACTTCTTTCAAATTAGCAAAAATGCATAATTTTTTTATATAGTTTACATTTTTACTTCTTTCAAATTAGCAAAAATGCATAATTTTTTTATATAGTTTACATTTTTACTTCTTTCAAATTAGCAAAAATGAATATTTTTTTTTTATTTGCTACGTATGTATAACACGTACGAAGAGAAAAATTAAAACAACCATATCGTGATATAAACTTGCATACTTTGTTTTGGAACTTATATTTGGGTCAAACTTTTTCAATAATACGCTCGTAATTTCTGATTTACTTATCAAAATAGTTTGGCATAGGTGACAATATTTATATAAATGAAATGCATTAAAAAGATAATATTTATTTTAATAAGGATTTATTTTTACCTATTGAAACGACTGCCGAAAAAATTACCACTTGGTTACGTCTCTGCTTAAGATCTCGTTTTAAATTGTGTGGGTTAAACTTTGCAGACCGACATATGCTATCGCGGGAATTTTGGCAGACCTGTTTGTATTTTATAATTTTTCTTTACATTATGTGTATAAATATATATATATATATATATATATATTTATATATATATATATATGTATTTATATAATATATATATATATATATATATATATATATATATATATATATATATATATATATATATATATATATATAGCTCTAAAGACAGCGTTTGACGTACAATTTTTCATTTTTACATTGACTTGGTTTACTGAA
Organism: Druceiella hillmani; assembly: GCA_039881145.1. Lineage (NCBI taxonomy): Eukaryota > Metazoa > Arthropoda > Insecta > Lepidoptera > Hepialidae > Druceiella > Druceiella hillmani. The sequence continues at coordinate 1,651,247 of JAYKKI010000142.1, read as the reverse complement.
ATTTCCATCGGTTAGCTTCTTTTTGTCACAATACCACAGAATATAGCCTTTATTCTAGGTTTCTTACTAGTGAAATATATTTTTTAATTGGATTAGGAATTCTTGAGGTCACCTTCAATAAACAAACATACTTTCAAACTTTACCTGTTTATTATATTAGTAGGAATGTCATCCCTACCTTAATTGATTTTAAGCTGAACGTAGGTAAATGACGTGAACTGAACATAGCTAGAAGAGATATAACTACAATTGCAGTCATCCAAACCACCTAAAAGGTAATTTTCGCGATGGTCATCTCATCGGCGTCAATAACGAGACTTCATGCTAGTCGCGTCATTTAGACGGGAGATGGTCGCAATCCTTCACAGCTGATAGGCTACTGGGGTAAGGATATAATTGAGTATAGCGATATTACTGATAAGAGCAATATATAACCCTTTGGGAAAATGCTGTACGATATAGATATAATTACTATCGGTATTATGCGATTTTTTTAAAGGTAAGGTAAGGATTTTTGCATCAGTAGTAGCATCTATGCTTTCATAGTGTGACAGCTTAATATTTTCATTCCATAAAAAACTTAATGTAATAAACAAGCCCTGGAATGAAAAATCAAGACATAAGTATGTTTTAATTGTAATTATCCATTTTAATTTATTTCGTATTTTTATTGATTTTAAATCGTTGAGAAAATATTAAACCTAGTTAGGGAAAATCCAAAATAACTACACGGAAAAGTTGTTAATATAGTTAGACACAACACATTCACTCGTGCGGTCAGTCATCAGTTGCTTCCATGACATCAGTCACTTTTGTGCCATCGTAGTTCTTGACAATACAATAGGGATTAATATATAAATGTAAAAATAAAGGCGTCACTAAATTAAAGCTGTTATTGAAATTAAAATAAGTGCCGACATCTAGTGGAGAATATAAAATTGCAAGGCAACATAGTTGCTTAAAAAATAAATAAATGTAGCTTTTAATCAATTAAGTAATAACCTGTTAATTAGCTAACTGTCAACTTAAGTAATAATCTTAATGAAGATGTTGACCAGCCATTTAAAGTATAAAACTGCATTTTTATTAAAATTCCTCTAACGGTTTTTGCGCGAGACGTAGGTACAGGATCTTGTTACCATTTTATTTCTTGCATTTTTGTTATACTTACACATACGTTATTAAAAGTGAACCTATTTATATTTATGAGTAATAGGTTTCGAAATTTACTTCTTCGGCAAACATTTACTAGGAGTAATAATTCACATTCATTCAGGACCCAATTTGCATCAATAATCATGCAATAAATTACTATATTTATTTATTTACGTTTCGTCTTAAATTTACAAAATAATTTTAAATTTTTATCACAATAATTATATCAGACGATAACATAGGTCAATCTGTACAGAAAACCAATTGGACACAAAATTAAATAGCGGGATCGATTTGGGGAATTTTCATTTCATTATAACATTTTCAGTGTCAGTAGCGTCTAAGCTTTAAATAAAACTATATAGCAGCACTGGTTCTGAATAAATACCGTTACTGATAAATTAGACTTTTTGGTAAAGTGAAGCTCATTTGCTCCATTTTTTAATTTTGTGAACAAATGAAGTCATTTTGCCGCTATTTCTTATATCCCAATCATAAAATAATAACGTCTTTTTTTATCTCTCATCGTATCCTTTCAAAATAAATTATTTTTATAAATTGTAAACTAAACGTATGACCAAATTGTGGATTTTGTTTTGCATTACTCTTCATAACATGGTGGTAAAAATTCTTTCGTTGGTTTCAGATTAATATTGGATTAGTCATTGGATTGATCAATTTTAATGAACGTTCAGTAGATCACAAAAAGGCATTTATTAATCCAATAATATTTCCTATAACTCTCATAGTTAGGACAGATACATTGATACTTTTTTTTTTAAAAAAGGTTTATTTTTATTTATCTCTAATATTTTATTTATTGTTATTTTATTTGGAGCTTATATTTTAGTGATCCATATAAGTATAATAAATCATCCGTATATTTCAAATTTAATCTGCCGTGTTTTTTTGCATTATCGTGCAATCATACGAAGATTCATGTTTATTAATTCATAGTTCATAATTTTAAAAACTATTGTTACTTTTATTTAGTATGAAAACCTTCCTCCACCCAACAATATGATAATCAGTCCGTCCAATTTCATTTTTAAAAATGGTTACCTCCATCATGCTCGGTGATATTTGCGCTTTATTGGTTTGGGTTTTAGAATGTTATTAGCCTAATTGTTGCCCTAAATATTCTACTAAAACGAAACGAAAAAAGACTAACGATGTAAACAAGAATCACATAAATTTTACAATAATATTTTTTTCAAGAAAAACCATTACTAATCTATGTTAAAAGATCAGAATGTGTCAGCCAACAAAAGTACATATTATACTAATGCGGGAGTATTATATATTATTCCTATAGAGCAAGTATATATTACAATATAATAAATAGAATTTGCTTATACTTTAAGCCATTCATCAACTTTTAATAAACTAACTGAAATATAATAATATGCAGGTTACTACATGAAACTTCTAATAATGTTAACTCCATTAGAAGTTAAAAATGTCAGAGATGAATTCAAAGTATATAAAAGAATACAAAATTTACAACACAAGCTGGCTAGAAATTTAAGTGAACTCTCCAAACTTAAACAAAGGTTATCAAATAATATTCCATGTATTCTACGGCGGATTCTACATAACATGGAATGTTAGTATAGACTCCACCGTGATAGCATCGTCATCTCTTATTACGCCGTAGGAAACACAAAACAAAGTAAGGGTTTAAAAGAAACAAAAACGAGGGAAAATAAAGGAAATGCAGTTCAGTGGCAAGAAATAGTTTTTCCGAACAAGTCGGTTACTTCACATAACGGTTCATTAAGTAGGATATTTGATGATGCGTATATAATATGAGGAAGGGCCACTCTCCATATCATTGTAAGGATTTTCTTAACGGTATACCAAAACCTGGCTTAGAGTTTTTTTATGTCCCTACTTGTACGTTATTATTACATTTTACAAGTAACGCGTTATGAGTGAATATATTTAAGCAAATTGACTGTGCTATCGTTGAGTCCAGGCTACTTATATTTAAATGTTTAGAAAAACAAAATCAGCAGCAATATGTTGATACCTTTCTTGATTTTTTATCTATTTTAACTTTTAGTGGATTTGAAACGTGTAGATGTGTATACATATGTATATATATATATATATATATATATATATATATATATTTATATAAAAATATAATTATTTTAAAACGTGTCACATCCCGTACAAATAATGTGCTATCTCCCCGAGTACGGAAAGGAAACAATTAAGACAAAATGTTTGTCAAATGCATTCTTGGAAAAGTTAGTAAAATTCTAACGATAGATTTATAGTCGCTTCTGCCTACATCTACCATACACGTTTTGACGACATTGCAACTACAAGAATAGATACATATTACATTCACATAAATATATTCACGACACATAAATATATTCACGGTTCATATATTATGTCAGTTAGGATACATGCGCGTTAGTAATGTACAAATGATTCGATTGCAACCTTTCTCAAAACCGTTTTGAAGTTTAGTGGATTCCATCTGTTATTCTTTTAAGTATAGATTAGTGTCTCTACATAAGAACCTTATAATGGAAATGCCATAAGAATTAATTTTAGAAAATATGCTAGTTTATTAGCGTACGTATTACCTGACGCAATCTGCAAGAATTTAATTAGCAGTAACTCTCTGAATATTGAGATGTGTTAACGAACTTAAAGATGAACGACGTATTTAATCCCTATAAATCGTATAATACTATTTCTAATGTTATAAATGATTTTTTGATTTGAGCAGGAAAGTTTTTATTGCAAACTTGTAGGGAAACAATTTCATTTATGTTCTCTGAATCACCAGTCATTAAACATTCTAAAGCTTACAAGAAATATTGGGGTGATATTAATGCACAAATTTCATCAAAAATGTCACGTCAATTTAAGGTTTCTTTAATAATTATACAAGCAGAGACCGAGTTTTCTCCGAAACAATCGTAAACAACAGTCATTCGAAAGTTGAACACTACAGACGTGGCTATTACTTTTAAAAACAAATTAAATGCAAGTAGATTCTATGTTAAATAATTAGTAAATACACTAATGACTAATATTTTATTGTAATTTAAATTATACCTAATAATATAGTGCCATTAAACCTATTATGCTTCACGACACATGTTAAAATAAGTCTGCGTAAATCTGATTCATATTGAAGTATTTCTGATAATGAGGTTTTTATTATTGTAAGTAATTTCATTTAAAGTCTTAAAGATCTTTCCTTGTAATGTTCATAGTAATACCTACTCCTAACAATTTTGTTACCGGAAGTAAAATTATTGCGTTGCTGTTACGTTGTCTGTTTTTGTAACTCCACCATAAAATGTTATAATTTAGATGAGATAAAAAGATAACTTAATATACATTGTTATATGTTAACATTATCTTAGAAAATGTTTATTTTTATGGTATTCCTTTATACAAGGTATCCACCTGGTAATATTATGTCGTTATTACATCTCTATAAGAGTAGATAACTATGCATGCTTTTTTGTCAGGTGAAAAGGAGAGAAAGTAAAAAAATAGTGAATAAAATGAAAAAGGAAATGGTTAATATTTTATTTCAACTTCATTTCCATCCTTCCCTCTCCTATTCAAATCAAAACAGTTTACAAATTTCATTTGCCCCTTGCTATAACAAATACGTTTCCTTGTCGGCAACGATACAAATATCGGTATCGACAAGGAAAGTCGTTAAGCAAATAGTGATACTCGGTGCCGGGCCACTAAATTTTATTTCCGAGGGACACGTGGCAAAGGTTTTGTCACGGACGATTAATGTTTGTATTACTTCAAAGCGCGTTTATTTTTATAGTTCTCGTGGAAAAGAAAATTTATGCAAAATTTCGCTGACCCTGTGTCGGTTCGAGTATAACGAATTAATAATATTTGTTATAATTATCTTAAAATTTGTCGTTGTTATGAAAATAGCCGCCAAATGTACATCGGTTTGCTACGTTCATTAATGAATTGAAAATTATCAACGTGCTGTTTCAAAATATCTTTATCTAACATAGAAATATGAGAAATAAATGTATTCAATGAATCTACAAAATTAATACTTCAGCGTAATGCACTGTCCGTGGAAGAGAACTTATGCAGAACGTTTCGGTGTTTATTTATGTATGTTTGCACATTTATTGACACTTTACGAGTTATCTAAATTTAATGATGGAAAACCTAATAATATTCAAATAAAAAAATGTGTAAAAATATATGAGATTTAATACAATAAGAATTTAAAACTCCCTCTTATCCCTTCCTTATAACAACAAATGGTATAAATGTATTAAACGTCAATTAGTTTTTTGATCTGACATGAGATAGTACATATCAAAAGCTATGATGTATTTGGAAAAATATGGCGGCTCGCTGATATCTGTTTAAAAAAAAATATTTGAAAAAACAATTATTTACGAAGAATATCTTTAAATTTGTTTGTTCCTAACTTTTTTACTTATTTCTCAATTAATTAAACATTAGATATTACGCATTTCACTGACTGAGAAATTTTACGTTCCTGTCTTACGTAGTGAAGATGAAACGAGTCAACCTATCATTGGATTTCCGTTCAATCCAGCAACACCTCCGGTGAGTAATAATTTGGTATTTGTTTCATAATTGATGATATGTTACTAACTAAACAATATGTTAAAACTTAATGTTTTTATATGCAAATTAGTCACACCCACTCTATTGCTATTGCAAATTGCCTTATGTAAGATTAATGCAGATCGCTGGTAAACGGGCCCAAAAATAGGTTTGTTAATCGAGTCAAGTAAAAGCAAGCTATTATGATACGGAGACAGAGAGTCCTTTCTAAAATTTATCTGCTTATAAATATATATTTGTCTGCTTTATGAGGTTTTATTATTTCACTAAAGGCATCATTTTTTAAATGTATATCGTTTCATGTAATATACAATAAGTAAAGAATTCATATTAAAAAAAAATTAATGAAAATGTTACTTGAAAGTTTATAAAAAAACAGAAATTTACTGATTTTCAGCAAAAAGCAACAAAAATTGAAGAGTTGAAAAGATAAAATATTTTTTGAATTTGTGTAATTGGCCGTTTGTGATATTTATTTTAAACAGGCATCGTAATTCATTTAAATTAACTCTAAATTTTTCACTAATTTCACAATGAATTTACGTTAAGTGTTCAATGTAACAAATTAAAAAAAAAAAAAATAAAAATAGTGAAAAATTTAGTAACGAACAAATTTGTAGAAATTTTTAGTGAGTCATTTTTTCACATGCATTGGTGTTAACATGCATTTGTTTCAAAAAGCCAAACTCGATATTTTATTTTTTTTAAGGTCGATTGCGATAAAATATAAAAGCTTCATCGAAATATTTTGGTTGCTTTCGAATAATGCAAGAACAAATAAAAGCAACCCAGAGACAAAAAGAAAAATATTCCAAAAACAATGTTTTCTTAAAATAAGAACCTTTAAGTCTTCTTCAAGGTACAGACACGCCAAATTTACAATTTTATTATGTGTATAGACAAATAGCATTGCGCTATTGAGAATGAAATAGTACTATCTCTTTTTGTAGATAGGTGTACTATTGTACATTTGTGTTATGACTAAGCGTCGTGTAGTTAGGCAATACTTTGTTGTACAAATGCAATTTAAATGAATTTTCGAAAATATTTTATTTGCATTTATTTTAATAACGAGAAAAAGTAGTTATGAAATAAAAATTAAGGATTATATTAAATCAACCCGTGTATTTTTCAAAAGCTTCATCCGAATTGGGTCAACAGTTCTTACTTGATGTCTGTTCAAACAAATACCACGCAGACAAAGTTATCAGAAATATATATATATATATATGTATATATATATATATCATGTGCCCCTAAATAAATTTTCTGTATATATCTTCAGTACACATAAAAACCAGTTCTATATTTTTATCATTTTATAGATTTAATAACTATAAAGATATGAAACAAAAAAAATATTATGATTTTAGAAAAAAAACTGGGGTCCAATAAATATAATTGAACGAATAGAATTTCATTCCATAAAATTATAACATTGTCTTGATGCGTTGTCTAAAAATTATAACATTTATGCGCGGAGGCAATATTTTCCTAATAGTTTCGGAATAGTTCGTTACACATGTCCACTATGTTTTCTAGATCAAAAAAGTGTATAAAATACAACGGTATTGAACATATAATTTTTAAAGATGAAGTTTCGAAAATAGAAATAAATTATAATTTACCTTTATTCAATGCAAAAAAAAAATGAAATTTACTACACTAAAGACAAAAGATTTAAAAGAAAGAAAAACAAAGTTACCTTATAAATATTTACATAGAACATTAAATTGACTTTGTCATATATAGGCGCGAGGATAGTATTTTATGTTTTTGCAATATTTCTTTGAAATGAAAGGAAGTATATAAAATATAATGGAATTCGATACATAATTTTTCAAGATGATGGTTTGAAAATGGAAATAAATAACAATTAGATAGTAGATTTCTTCTAAAAGTCGACAAAGGAAATTTATCACTCGAAAACTGGTATCAGTTCAGGTTTGGGTACTGAAAATTTTCTTTATACTGCACTAAGCCATTTCAATTTGGGTCTGTTTTTAACATATTTAATCCAGTTCTAATCATCAGAAACTAATTAATTCAGCAACTCGAATTTCGAAACTAATTTGTATTTTATGTCGTTTTAAATGTATTTTATTTGATTTAATTCCCTTGAAAGCTTGACGCTAACTGCCATTAACTGAACGTGTTTTAGTCTATGTTAATTATAGAGCGTATACTTGTACATATGTCAGAGTGCGTCGTTAAGTGTACAGATAATGGCTATTATGGAACCGTTCGGTTAAAGAGTACAAGGCATTGTTTTACAAATCGTGATAAATAAATATACTCATCTAAAAATTTACCCCAGTATTGACTTCACAAAATCAATGGAATAAATATGAACGATCAAAGAGTGAGAGGTTATCGGTCGTAACCTATTTGATACTAGCAAATATGAAGAGCTTATTTAGCCTTACTAGCTTTCCTAACCATGGAAAATGGCAATGAAAATTTTGTTGACAATATAAATATTTTTTTTCACAATTTTTCTTAAAAGGAGTTACATTTATACGATTAATTGGTTTTTAAATTTTGAAGTTAAGAAATTTTTAAAAGTAAAATTTTTCCATTGAGTCAATTAGTGTTCTAATATCTGACCAGTTCAAATGGTTTCATCCTTTTGACGCGCCTAGTGATATTTTGCACGTTCGAGAGTCTCATTAATCCTCCTCATTAATGATCCTCTTTTTTGTTACGAACTAAGAAGTCTATTAAAAATATCCCTTGCCACCTCATCTGAGTAGTAAGACTGAAAAAAATATTTTTACTTAGCTGAAGCTGTTTGGCGTATTTTGATAACGTTGAAAAAGTTTAGTTTTAAAATTTAATAAGTAAGATTTTTAATAATAAGTTGAGATATTTTTGTAACATTGTAATATAATAAGTTTAGCACAATATAAATATTTAAGATAATATATAGTTCAGTGCTTAAAATGATTGTGTAATCTAATCCTTTACCAAAATCAGAAAGCATGTGTTTAAGCATGCTTAGGCCATCTTATTTCATACTGTTGATTCCAAGTATCGCGAAAAATATTTTAAAAATTGATTGAAATTTTGTAATTATTTTTATGAAATTTTAATCTCTGCACCTTAGCATGGAATAAAAATTATAATTCCATGCTATGAATAAAAATATGAAGTTATAATATTCTACTAAAATTAGACCCCTATTCTATGTAGTCCAATTTTAAATTAATCTTTTTTTACGACAAAAGAAATCATTAAATATTTAAAGAACTTTCAACCCAAAATAATACAAAAAAAGTTTTGCATTCTATTCTTGTTGGGAATTCTTTCTAAAGCTTCTAGAGATTAGAAAACATAAAAAAATTAATGTAAGTCTAACGGTAAGACATGAATTGAGTTCAACGCTTTTTCTTGCTAGCATTTATATCGAGAAATACCAATAAACGGTTTTTTACTTTAAATATTTTAATGTAAACTTTCACAATCGGCCTATTATATTTTATTATATTCCAAATCGGCCTATTTATAGTAATTCAGAGCAGAAATATCTATAGATAATATCGTAATTAACCGTATCAAAGTAACTTATATAAGAAAGAAGTCCGCAGTTCAGGAGCAAATCATATTTTTGTATTCTTTACAAAATATTCTATATTCATCATAAAAAAACTCCGTATTAATAATTTTCACGTAGCCCAAACAAAATTTGGATCAGTATTGTGTAGTCGTGTATAATATAATGTAATGCATGTATTGCCTGCGTGAATCGCATTTGAATAGTTTTTATTCAAATATTTTTGCTTTAGGCAGAATTTTAAATTTAAAAAAAAATAAATGTTTAATTAAGGTTTGTGGAAACGAAATTTCAGTTGTATACTTATTACAACACAGTCGATATCCGACATCGTGTATGAAGATATAAAATAACCCATTGAAGACAATCTAAATTCATTTATTTTACAACTTAATTATTTAGCCTTACAGCTATATGGTTCATTTCATAAAATTATCTTAAAACTCCTAGTATCAATAAAAAAGGTGCGAAAAGATTGCAAATAAGAAAGACGACGGATTAAAAAAATCATTACAGTAAACTATTGAATTATTTTCTTCTTTTTTTATTTTCCAAGAAACTTGAATAATTGATCTTGCTTCAATGCCTAGTCAATAACTCAAGAAAATGCTATTGTCGTTATTAATACATCAATTTTGAAACAAATGGTGCTTTGTAGAACTTACACAGGCATACATAGTTTCTACGTTATTTAAATTTATTGTTCGATTGACCTATTATGGCAGATAAAATAATCAATAGGAATAAGATCCGCCAATGCAAAATACCAACTGATGTTGCTACTATTAATCGCTGTAGATAGGCGGCGTTGAGACACTGCCTTACTCGTAAAGCAAAGTAGCAAGTAGACTCAGCGTTCATCATTGAGTTAAACGGGCTACTAAGCCACATTAGACATAGTAGCCCATTTAAATGAAAGTTTAGATAAACATATGCTTTCAAGAGAGATAGTAATTAACGAAACTACGAATTGCCGGTTCACAATTACATTTCTTAAATTAACGCCGCAGCATTCGTGAAAATGTTAAGTTGTTACTATATGTAGTTTTATAGTTTTAAATTATCCAAACATCGTCAATCTGTTCTATCATTATTACACAGTAAGTTATCGAAGTAATTTGAATCTTATCGATTTCGTCACTACATCTCTCTATATCATTATTTCTCATATTACAATTTCGTCACAGTTTTCTCTACATTACCACCTTTTTACATTAAACTTTGAAAGCATTATCATGCGTAGATTGACAGAATAATAATTAGAGTTACTTATTAAATAATCCAAAGCTCTTAAATATCCTCAATCTAAAAGCGTAATTATGTACGAGTACGTGCATTAGTTACGTTCTCAAACAAATTTGAATTCTCCACATTTCGTCAAGACGTTTCTCCATACATTTTTCGGATAAGCTGCTATTTGAACGCTTGCAAACGTTGATATTAATACGAGTACAGTTTTTCATAGTGAATAATTCAATAAATTGATACTTCCGGGATGCATGTACGTGCTATGAGTTATTTTGAATTTATGGTTGGATCATGTCATATTTCCTTTAATATAATTTCTTCATAATTTAAATCGATTCCTCTCTGTTTTCATCCAGGAAGCCGGAAACAACTGATTCCAGAAACAAATTTTACCGTATGTTTGCAATTGTCAAGAAAACGCTGCGCTACACAAATAAGTATATTTACCGTATTATTCACATCGATTACGCGAAGCGTAATAAAAAATATACGAATTCCAAATAATAATTTTCACTCAGGAACTAAGTGAGTAGATAGAAATAATTTTCTGTTGGCTAAACATAGACATATGATCGTATTAACCTATTTTTTTTGCAAAATCGAAACAGCATCAAAAAGCAAAACAGTGTTATAATATGTATACCCATATTTATTTAAAACCCACCACAGTTTCTCGACCTATAATAAATCTAAATAATACAGCTAGATAATAATTTAGATCCTTTCACAAAATATGCAGACTACGTTAATCGTAGTTATTTAATTCTGTACACAAAGATCCAAATTGAAGGCATCGGTTGTTGCAATGCTCTCTGCCCATGTGTCTGTTGCTCGTCCGTCTCAGACGCTTCTAATTTCTAAAGACTATAAAATAAGGAGTTATTTACACATATTATATAGTTACCAAGTCGAAATATTAAATGATAATAACTTTATTAGAAGGGGGAACCCATATTTACACAACAGGGTTGGGGATATTTTTTTTCTTTATCTTAAATTATGGGTATATTTGGAAAGAGTTTTCTAAATGAAATAAAGATAAGTTTAATTTTTTTGTTTTTAGTAAAAAATAACGATTTGGTGGTATTATTAGATATATTTTACTATTAGGTCTATCTCAGAAGCAGTAATTTGGCTTTAATATATGCCATATCCTGCGTTTCAACAAAAGTGCTAAAGAGAACTAAATATATATTTACAAAGTTATAAGTAGTAAAACCAATGTAATTTTGAAAAATTCACATTATTTTGACGCATGTGAAAAACTTGTTGAGCAATATATTTTCATAGTGAAAAATGATATTAACATTAGCAAATTCTTTAAAAGGTACACCATGTCCCTTAAATGTTTAAATTTGTGTATATGCGAAACTCTCGTAGTGCGATTTTTACTCATACTTGATTATTTTTTTAATTTGTAGTTTCTAAGCTTTCTCCTTGATTCTATTACTTATTATTTTTAAGGTAGTCGTATTCAAGTTTAGAGCATTATTTAATATTTCAGGTTTTATCTTGTAAAAACTCTTATTAAGAATGAATTATTAATTTTTAATAAGAGTTTTTTATTCATATAAAGATATGGACTTTCGGAAATAACTCTATTTAAAGCAAACTTTATTAATACTTCCTGTACTATAAATACCTTTTCTAGGCCTAAGGCAAGTTAAGAATTCCGGCTTAGATTACCGCATTAACGACGTAAATAAGGGAAGAACGTCCTAATGGCTTTTTAATGAAATCGCTGCGGTTTTACCAAACCGTTTACTAATTCCCACAATACTTTACTTGTATATGTTAAAAGTCATTGCTCTATCGGTTGCTCTAAAACTCTAATTTTTCCCACGTCTGAACAATATTTGACTCTGTGGCTTGCCAGATTTTATCGGACTTGAACAACAATTTTGAAAGAGATAATTATAATAATAATATAAAAAATGGATTGAAGTTTGTTTCTAATTCCACTTGTATTACGTTAATATCGATTTGCAGATTTTCTAAGTCTTTACAGTTCCTTGAAGTACGAAATTCGTACCAACGAAGCAATTTGGTTTGTTTTCTGTTTTGTTCTGGAGTACAATTTTGTAAATCATGAAATTGATCAAGCAGAAATTTTGTAATTTGTATGTGAATTGAAACCGGTGCCTATTTTTATTATATAATCGTATAAGTATTATATATACGGTTTAGATTGTCAAATCAAAATTTAGTTGTCTTTTATTCCAAAGTTTTAAAATCATAAAAAGAAATTTCAATACCAGAAAAAGGTTATCTCAAAGTTTATTAGAAGGAAATAAACATTGTTTTCCTTATTAATTTAATGTCTTCGCACATTTGAAATCTGCAAAATATATAAATTTCCCTAAATATTCATATTAGTTTAAAATGACGCTTCTTTTGTGGTTAAAGTTAACTGGGACAGTTAATTATTACATGTTATTGTCTTTATTGGGAATACCCTTCTCAGCATATATGATGGGCCTCAGCTTGCTTAACTAAAAAAATGAAACTAGTTTTTCTTGTCATATTTTCCTAGCAGTCTTTACTAAATGGTTAGGATCTCTAATAAAATTTTAAAATATATAAAATTTTCTGAGCGTCGTCTTTTGTCAGCCGGTTTTTCTTTTGAGTTCACAAATTATGGTTAAATTTTTCAACAAACAAATTTCAGCTTTTTCCTCAGTAATTTAGAGAAATGATTTATAATAGAACTAGAACCTAGACTTGTACTGGAAGTTTTAGAACAAAAACAATATTTTCTCGTGTCAGTAATATATCAACGATGCTATTAAATATTTTGCATAAATGAATTGATATTTAGTTTTATAATTAAATAATTTGAAAATTAGTTAAGGTAATGAAAAAATATTATGTGAGACTTTATAATTAAAATTTAAATATTAAAAATTTCATAAATTATTTTTATTATCTAATAAAAATAATTATACATTGTTATTGAAAAAATATATTTGTTTATTTATTATAATTATTTCCCGTTTATATTGTTACAAATATTAATAAAAATTACTTTAAAGGACATTTTGGCTGCTCGATACTGTACCATCGTGTTCCGAGCACTGAGCCTTTTACCAGAAGCGCTTCGCAGTCATGTTGACACATGATATAAGTCATTTATATTTATATTTAATATAATTCAATTATATTTATAATTATGATATAAGTCTGTTTTTAGCACCTTTAAAAGATAATGATGGGGATAATAGTTTTTTTGTAAATACACTCGATAATACCTGAAAAACTGTCTTCGAAACGAATTCATAAAACCTTATAACTTTTCAGTTTAATTGACATCCTACACAATTGAAATGTGCTTTGTGCTCTTCAGAGCTCTCAAATGATCGAGAAGTAGTGTGTTTCGTGTTTGTTTCAACCAGTTGCCTTCTAGCCGCGCTTCTACTTTTAATTGATATTGACGTAGTAAGTTGCAGATAAATTAGATGCGTTTCACACTGCGTTTGTGTGTTTGAGGCGTGATACACAACGTAATCACTCGTCAGTCATGCTATAAGTTTCTGTTCGAGCTGCGAGCTAGTTTTAGCTCAAGTCTGGAAGTCAAGCCTGCAGTTAGCAGCTAACTGCGGTTCACCATTTTTAAGGATCGAACCAGTAACAAAACTCTAATATTGATAAAATTTACTGATTTTATAAGGTATATTTTCATTATTGAAATTACATACAAATATTGAAATCCAATATAAGATGAAGTGACTTATTAATTTATAAATTAATTTGTATAAACCAGTAGAATATAGACAATTATATCGTAGTTAGGAAATGTCAAATATTGGAATTAAATTTTAGTTGAGATCAGAAATTCAGTGTTATAACCAGTTACTATAGGACGAAAACACATGTAAACGGAATTGCTGAACAGATTATAAATATTTCTTACTAATTGTCAGGTGATATCCATTAAAAACGAGGGCAGGTTGTCATATAAGTCCATCAGGGAGAAAAGTTACTGGGAGTAAGTTGATGTTAATGGCAGGAAAATAAAAAAGTTATCATAATTGTATTTCTGCTTTTAGAAAGTAATGAATAATCTCCGGATATTATTTAATTATACTGTCAACTTACAAAGTTACAATCTGGTTGTTTCTACATGACATTAATGACTGATATATTATTGAGAACGTTTTATTTATATAACTGGTAGGAATTGTTGTTATTTTTGCTCAAATCAACTGGTTTTTCCATTGAAATTGTTGATTAATATTACCGTTACTATTTTATTCTTTAAATAATTTTTAACAATATAATCTGCACAATGGCGATCAAATATGTAAACTTTAAATATCAAGACGTGCAAATTCTTTCACGAAAATGGACGTAAATCATAACGTCACCGTTTATACTGTGGATTTGTATTGTGTATATTTCTATCTACATAACGTTTGAACAAAACTTGCACAATTTTCTTTGAACATATCTTTCGATTTGAGTATATTTCCAATTCTTAAATTACAAACAAAATATAAGAGGAAGCGAATCCTCAAATTATTTGGACATGTCACCCGTAACGAGGACTCCATGGAACAACCGGTGGTGCAAGGCAAAGTCGAAGGCAAACGATCCCGCGGACGCTCTCCGACACGGTGGACAGACCTAATAAAATCTGCGACGCACTCCAGTGTAAATGACTGCTCTCACTCCGCAAAACACCGAACTACATGGCGGGAACCGGCCGAATCATGATCACGACCACTCTGTCAAGAGTGCACGACTAGGAAGAAAGAATAAGAGGAAGATGTTTCTTTTCAAATAATCGATATGTGTTTACTTTCATATATTTAATATTAACAATTTAATAAGTTTCATAGTAGTTACTATAATTATTACTACATTCCAACATTAAATGATTATTTTATTGTACGCATTTACATCTTCATAAAATATCACATTTACTCAAACTACGTTATTTCTAACCAAAAAGCCGTTCGATGTAAAGTCTCTTCACAGTTTTTAATTTACTTTGTATATGTAAATATGGAAATAAATGAAATAATGTTATAGCCATCATATAATATGTGAATTTTGGAATTTAATCTGCAATTTGGAGAGATGTGCTCACAACAACTTTTAGCCACGTAATTTGGGTAAATTTATCTTTGTTTTCTCAGTTGAAAAATAATTTTTTTGCTTTCAGTTATTTTTTTTTAATTCTTAAACTAATATATTCAAAGTAATAACTCTCATATCTATTCAAATATAAAAGACAACTTACATTACACTATTATCTTACTTATAGAGTAATGACAAGCTAAATTCTTATATAAAAAAACCTTCACTTTAATTAATATTCTATTTAGTCCTTTATGAAGTAATATTTTTTATTTCTTCATTAAATAGTCGTGATTTTAATCTCTATAAAAACATTATGTAAAACTTTTCAAATAGCTTCTCTTTCTTATCTTCAGAATCATATTAATCAAAATTTGACGCAATACTTTTACGAAGTGAATATATTTTTACAATGCGGAAATTGCATTAAGTGCATGTATAAATTTTGAAAATTAAATACTAAGGAACCGCTCTTGTTTAGCGAAGATAGAATAATAACCAATCTTTTTTAAAATAGATCTACTGGAAAAAACATAAAATGGTGTACCAGTACCATAAGAAAAACGTTAAAGTCTTATGAATAATTTTGTTTTTAATTTACTCATAAACAAGATTTTCGAATATTATCCTCGCATAGAAAAATCAATAAAAATATGGGAAATGCCGAACAGCTATCAAACACGTACACAAAATTTAAAGGTAATGGACGAGTGCCTGTAGCACTAGCAGTTTTCTATTAGAAATTGAGTAATGTGTTAAACTTGACTAAAACTGACAAATAATTAGTATTATTATAAGCAGGTAATGTCTTAAAGCTATTATTAAACAGAAACCTAAAATTGATAAATATTGAAAAATACGCAACATTGAATTTTATAATTAAGTAATGTTTCGACATGTCGCAAAATTAATATTAATAGGATGATGAGAAATTAACAAATATATGTGTACGTACATATATATATATATATATATATATATATATATATCTATATATATATATATATATATATATATAACTAATCTGAATCTGTTCAAAACATGACTTGTTAAAATTTTAAAATATTTATTAAAAAAATAATATTGCAACTACTGGCGCCAATACTCAAACTACTTTTGTTAGATGACTTATGGTATGTACTTCTATTAGTGAAGGCAAATCGAGCAATGGATCATTGGAGGTATTTTACAAAGCTTCATTTATCCAAATTTAAGTGTCTGTTAACTCTTCATCGTCGTCGAAAGAAAAAATAAATCAATAATACCTCTCCTACTAAAGCCCATTCTCAATATTTTTTGAGCGCACAATTGTACTTGTTTACGTGCTTTCAAGGTAGTTTAGAATTTTTAATACGATGTACATTTATTGCATTTTTGGTCTCACAAAATAAATAATATAAATGAAGGGAACAAAAGGTGCTCTAAACTTTAATATTAATGTGCGGGATTACTCTAATTGAAGTTTCATTTAAATACGTTTAGTAGTTTGTTCCGATTGTTCAAGTATCACTACTTGAACAATCGGACAGAACCGATAAAAATACAGAAAAGAAATTGAAAAATGCACTGCGTTTAGAGAAACTTACATGTAATACTCAATGGATTTTTTAATAATCGTCCTCTCTGTTTTAGTTTTATGTTAGTACAAATAACAAATACTATGTTGACTATAAAATTTCGAAAGGTATGTCCACATGAGTGGGCTTTTATGTTTATACTGCATCTTCAACTTTCATCCGTCTTACGTCTAGGTATGCATTAATTGACTGAAATGTATACGGCTTACGTCAGGGAAGTCATCTTTTCAGTTTTGATTAGGTACGATGGACGGGTGTGGACTTGTAGGTGTCAGTGCGGTATAATTTTAAATAACATAATACTTGAGAACTTCTATAATCTTCTGTGAATTCCAATATTGTTACTTTTTGTTATATATATATATATATATATATACACACACCCACACTGTTGTTGCGTAACTATAGTTAGATTTAATGCATGAGAATTCAGTATAAATGTTTGGCATGATTTACCAAACATTTATACAGACACATATTATTAGAGCAAAGAACTTAAAATCATCTTCCATTTTTATTACAACCTTACAGTATGCTAATTTGTTTCCATTCTCCTCATATCACTTCATTTTTAATCGCAATTCCTTAATACCCTAGTTAACATCATTATTTCATTATATATCGCCGAAACCTGTAAACAAATGTTTGTTTAAAAAATAAGGTAAAATATTTGAAGCGTTAAATCATTAGTCTACTAACTCTAAACGAAATTAAATTGCCTTGCTTTTAAATCCCGGAAACAAAAGCGCGCTATACATGAATTTTTACTTTTAATTAAAAACTGTGCTATGAGAAATAGACAAACTATTAGCGGAATGCAAAATGCGTCTATTTTTCTGGGAATTTTTTTTCCAAAATATATAACTTAGATCTGTAATTTTCGAAAAAATTTAATCTTGGGTATGAACAACATTTAAACGTTTTTGATGAGACGGGTTATGGAAAGATTATTTCATTAACCTAATTAAAAATTATACATTTCAGGAATAAATATATATTAAGCTGCCGATTTCATACTTTGTGCAAAGCATATTCTATTAACACAACTTTTTTTAGTTTAAATCGTTTCATTCAATAACTAGTTAAGATTTATGGAAAGATTTATTCTTAGCCTGAATAATTCGCCGATCAACAATGTTTGATACAAAATACACATGAATTGGCCTTATATAACGAAACCTAACAAATTTCATATATAACTCAGTTATTTTGGAGTGAAAATTTTACACAGGCCTGTCCTGTTAATTAATTTATCGTCAAATGTAAAATAAGTCAAAGGTCGGCTTACCTCTCTCTAATCAACCGTAACATGATTATTAAATTAAGCTGGAACATTCATTAATTAAACTCGATGGAGAATATCGTATTTATTTACGCCAACCCCTTGTTTTACCTTTTAAAAGCATTAGTAAATTTGTATTGTTGCAAATGGCGACTTAACACCAATATTTTAATTGAAACCAGGCTATTTAATATAGTCTATTTCGTGTTATAAGATTCTGTTTGCTGCTTTAGTTATTTCAGGACACGCATAGAAAATTAACACACCATTACAAATCTGTAGTATTGAGCACATAATTTGTTTTTTTTGTAAAATTGTATGTGTGTTTTGAATGCACTTTCCGAAATGAAAGTAAGGTTTCTTGTGTAATAACTTTATTTTTTATATTCCTACTCCAAATTTAAAACGAAATATTTTTTTTAATGGTAAGCAGCTATAGCGGTACTTTTCTTAATTTTGGTAATGTTTAATTATTTATTAAATTTCCGGTAAAATAAAGGGTTTTTTTTAAACGGGGCGAGCAAACCTCATGGAAGTGGGTAATTAGTCATTTTAAACGACACTGGAAGTGTTCAAGCTGGGTGTTAGTACTTTCATAATAGAATATTCTAACGTAATTATCACTTCATATTCCATGATATACTTGAAATAAGAAAGACCTAATTAAGTAGACATCAAATTGATACTACAAAAATAAGACATTGTTACAAAGTGGCGTGATGATTAAATTTTACGTTTCTGATAATATCATATTATTATATTGCATATGGGAAATATGTGTGGAAATATAATATGTGGGAAATATATGATTAAACATGTTGTTTATTAGAAAATTTGAGACTCCATTAGTTTTACTAATTACATCTTAACAAATAATAAGACGGTAATTAATCCGAGCAAGAAAAAGTTATGGAAAGTAATTTTTTAACTAAGACTTTATGCTAAATTTATTACTCATTTTTAAGTACTTCGTTCATTTGAGCAAGATAAATTCAATATTTATCTAAGGGGTGAACATTCGGGAAAGTGTATTAATCTATTCTGATAAACATTTATTATTTGCCTAAGTGGAGTTGCTTATTACATTAGAACATAAGTTTTTATTTATAAAATCATTTTTTTAAAGGAAACATAATTTTTAAATCATTTAGGCAGCAACCCAAAAATTTGCGACTAAAGTAACGCGGGTGTGGGGATGATGCACTAAGCAAATGTTTAATTGTCAATATATATACTTACCAAGTAGCAAAACGTGCCTATTACTAAGATGTCTGAATAATTCAGAATGAAATTTTAAATGTTGCTCACAGGGACGGTAAAAACTTTACTCTTATTAAAGAAAGACATCAAAAATATTTGTTCTGTTGTTTAATGTTCATTCCCATAAAGTTTAAATTTTTCTAACAATTGAGAATGTAGTGCAATTCTTATAGTTTTTGGTCTGCATTGAACAAACAATTTCAATCTTGTTCTACTTGAGTCATTTCAATAAATAAAACAAAAATTTAGTTAATTAAATCTAAAGGAAAAACAAAGTATTAATTTAAGCGAATTATTAATGATTTTTATAAATACTTCATACTAATGAAGGAACTTTTGAATATTTTTATATTTTCAGTATTTTTCAAGTTTTTGCAGTAATAAAATAATGCAGTAAACACAATCGCTTTACATATAAATATTGAATGTGATTCAGAGGCGTATGGACTTGCACACAATACACACAATAATAGTTTTAAACCAAATGATATGAAATAAAAACCTATTCCTTATTAAATTTATCAATTGTTTTCTTTACTTCATAATTCCTTCTACAGTTTGATTATAATTTGATCTATCAAAATTTATTTTAAATTACAAAAATAATAAGGAAACAAATTATTTTATTATTTTGGAATTTGTTCATTACCGCCATTCACTTTATTTGTGCCTTTTCGACCGTCGATACAATATTTTGTCTTTAAAATTATTTTATGGAGTAGAAGCATCACATCATACCGTCACTTGGCCTTATCATCACTACTCGTCTGTTAACATGTCGGTAAATAGATATTTTAATTTCTGTTTAAATACTTGGTGGTCCCTGTAACTCGGATTGGATTTGTTTTTTTTTTTAAATGTTTCTCTTTATTTATATTATAATTTTATTGAGCAATATTCGAGGAATCCTATTGATATTTTTACTCATTGCTTGTGCTTGCTTTTACGCATTGATGTGCTTGCAGTTCATTTTTAACTCAGTACGTTTCAACACTCAATTTACTTCATTCACACTTTGAAAGAATGATTTGTATTATCTAGTCCAAACTAATTTAATGCATGTTATTGTTTTAGTCATAGGCAAATTGAACCATACATTGCATTTTAATAACAGAATTTTTACTTGATGTAGCTTTTGTCATCATTTGTACTCGAATTCAATTTGTCAGAATACAACATACTTTTGCATGTATTTGTTAAATTACCAAACATGAAAAATAAATATGTTGATAACTTCGTGAATTAAAACAGATGATAATATAAACTAGTGTAGCTTATATCATCTAGTCGAAACTAATTAAATGCACATTTTAATACTCTGTCTTTAAGTAAAGTGAACCATCGAGTGTAAAACTAATTTTAAAACACATTTTAATATCATAGCTAAAAGTAAAGGGAATCATGTCGCTAGTCAGATTGAATTTCACTAATAGAATTTTGGATTTAGGCAATTTATCCCTGAATTCTAATTGGTGCTACTTTCCTGTGGGTACAAATAATGATACAAATTTTGTGGATACCATAATCTGCACTATTATCTACAGACTTGAAAATTAATTGTATGTTTATTAATGTTAGAGATTATTGCAAAGAAAAAATGTCAAAAATAATACAGTTTTTAAATCTTTTAAATACATAAAAATATCAGTTATAGGTGATGTCATTCCAGTTGATAAAGAAATAATACAAATTAAAGAAGACAACGTACTTTAGTAATATATTTAAAAAGTACATTTATTTATAAAAGTACAAATACTATTAAAAATTAATAAAAATAGTTAAAGACAAAACAATACTGAATCCGATAAAATATTAAAAATAATATTTACCTTATAAAGATTAAAAACAAACGAAACAAGTGGAACAATAAAGCGATTAAATACAAAGGTGAATTAAATGTAAAAATTAAAAATATTCGATTAACAGATCTAAATAATATAAATAATAGTTTAATGTTTTTCAGTATTTAAAAGTAATATATGATTTACTAGTGTTAAACTCGCAGATCATTTTCCAAAAGCTTTAACCGATTGCAAAATATGATTAAAAAAAAGCTTATCGCCTCGCAAATATCGAATTTGTTTCCAAGTGAACTGGAACGTCGATAATTTCTTCTAATACCTGCTCAATTTCCTGGGAAAGCTGGTTATTACATAAATATCTATGTTATGTGTAACTATGTTATGTATGTTATGTGACAATGATATTGACTATAGTAGTCTACTTATTAGAGTTTAGTCCTTGAAGATTAATTTTCATTCATAACGCCAGGTAAGTTAAAGTTTCAAGAGGGTAAAATTAAAAGTTTAGAGCATACGAAGTTCAGAACGTTAAAATGTGTACACGTTAGGTGGCCTTTCAGCGCAACATTTCTAGTCATTTAGAGTGAGATATTAGTATGTTTATTTGGCATTTTCTTATGGCGTAATCGCAATGATGGAGTGTGACACGCATAGTTTACTATCGTTCGCTTATATCAAGATGTAAACGCTAAATGTCATTACGTGTGAATATTTGGCGTCTTCTATCCTGCGAAATCAAAAAAGTATCCTTTTATTTTAACTTCTTAGTCTGGCGTTACTAAATGTTTTTAAGTTTTGAATTTATTTTGCGTTAATTTTGTAGAAATTCGGTATATATATATATATATATATACATATACATATATATATATATATATATATATATATATATAAATATATATACATATACATATATATATATATATATATATATATATATATATATTCTTTTTTTTTTAAATTGTAAAAGAACAAAGTAAAACATGCTTTCAATTTTATACTGATGGTTTTTAATACTTAATATTTTATAATACTCATTCAAAAAAATAAGCTCACACATCAATTATAAACACCTCAAGCTTGCCATGCTCACTGTTTTTGGTCGGGTATTTTTTTCCTTAAAATAAGGGAAATGGATATCACAAAAGTAAAAGATATATTTTCCGTTTTTCCTCATTTTGAGGCTTTGTATTTGGCTCTTTTTTTGATACGGAAGGCAGTTTTTTTACCGGGCGGTAGAACATGATATTTTTAACTTATATTCCTCCGCTGCACTGTTATATTACAGATGAGTTTAGCGTTTTAATCGACTGTAAGAGATTAGTGTTTTAATATCTCGGTCAGTGCTCCATCTTCATATTTTGGTATCTAAGTTTAAAGTAAAGTAGGTAAAAACAAAACACCAAAATAAATATATTATTTATTTATTGAATATATTTGGCGTTAATTTTGTAGAAATTCATTATTTATAATTAAATGAAATACGTGATATTGTATTATTTCTACTTTCTTTAATTACTTTACCACGACCTAGGTTTCGTTGTATTACAACAACTTGAAGATTGTATTACATTGTATTACAACATCGTTGTATTACAATATCTTCAAGATGTTGTAATACAACGAAACCTAGGTCCTGGTAAAAAAATTAAAGAAAGTAGAAATAATACTACATCACGTAGTTTCATTTAATTGTGGATATTATTTATTTTTAATGAAAAAAAAATTTTTTTAGAGCTGTGAGGAAATCCTAAATACTCACTCGTATAAACTTATGTAAAAGAAATAAATCTTTTCGTAGTTACGTATTTTTTGGGAAAATGGGATGGATTGAATCAACAGAAAACGGATAATCTATTTTTCACTCTATTAAAGATAGTATTTTAAAAATCTCGTTCATAGTAGATTTTATTTTAGAAAAGAATTTTATTCTCAAAATTTTATTAGAAAAAAGTGTGTCTTTAAATTTTTATAGGTTTAAGACAAATAGTGCATAAAGAAAGATTGAATCTGTTGACAAACATATTTACCCTTATTTGTCTTCTTAAGGTTAATTTTTTAGAAAAGTTATATCTATCGGACTAGTGGGATGGAGAAAAAAGTTGAATCCATGGAAAACCTACAATTTGTTTCACTCTATTAAGGACAATATTTTGAAATAAAGCAATTCATAGCCGATTTTGTGGTTAGAGAAAAAAACCTGTTCTTATATTGTTTTGAGACCAATACTATATATAGATAGATTGAATTTATCAAAAACACATATGTCTCCTTAAAGTCAATTTTTCTAAAAACTTATATGGATAAAGGAATATTTTCTTCAAATTGTATATTACTAAGTTCAACGATTGAAGTTAGAAAGAATACGATAAAAAAGGATATAAATAGAAAGAAGAACGTATTATATTTTATTTATATATTTTTTTTATTTAATTTTATTTAATTTTACAAAATTTTCCTTTCTTCAATGTCTGTGTGTCTGGGAATATTAATTAACAAAATAAACGCTCTTATTACGTTTCGAATCCGAACTTGATATTATAGAATTATTCATTTCAATTTGGATTATATAATTTGACATTGTTACGACATTAATTATACGAAAATTGTTCACAGAAAGAAGTCGATTTAATTATCAATTATCATCGCTATTATATTTCTCACCACTCAAAATTTTGCCCTTATAAGTTTCCAAAGTTTACGTAGTAAATTTTCAGAAATTGTTTATCACAAGTCATTAGTAATAAGGAGATTAAGTAGGGGGACATATATATTATTGAGACAATCTCATAAACTACGAGAAATAAGGTCATTGTAATTATTTTCCTGGAACTTTTAAGTTGGTTTATAAAACCCTGCCAATTAAGAGGCGTAATTTGAGGTGTACTTTTTTCGAAAATTAGGTATATATTTTTCAGTTTATCTCTATTTTATACTGCTTAAAATTGTGAAAAATTACATTTTCTATTTGTAAATCTCCCAATATAAAAATGAATTCAAGACAATTCTACTACTACATTTGCCGATTAATATCCATATAAATATTTTCAGAAAATAATTTATTTAATTGTTATCGTCTCTGCGATTGTAACATTGAAATCAATTACGAACATTCTGTATAGCGTGTTGTCAACACGAAGGAATTGATATTTTGTCATGAAAGACATGAATACACATGAAGACACGGTAAATGAAACGATAAATATGACATATAGGTAGCAACAAATTAAACTCACAAGTCGTTCATTATGAATATACAGCATTCAGACATTATCGATGTACAGAAAGATGCAATGTTCTCTTTTTTGAGAAGATTAAATTTTTTCATTTGTATATATTTTGTATGCTCGCAAAGTTCCCATAGTTTTGCAATATTCTAATCTAGGTTAGAAATTTTAAAAGAATCTGTTCTACGGTTTTTAAATTATCTGATCGCAAACACATCAGAGTACTATAATCTGTCTATGTTATTTTGATAATATCGTGAACCCGAAAATGTGTTTGTTAGATATAATAGTTTATTTCTTACCTGATAACTCTGCAAGCAAACAACAAATCCTACCATTTGACATGCAGTTTTTATAATGGAGTAACTCATAACTTGCGGTGTTGCTCTCAAAGAAACACGCTATCAATTATAACGTCGGTGTTATTTTTATGGTGGAGTAACAGATAGACTTTTAAAGAATGAGAACTTGATTCAAATAGAATCTTTTTACCAAGAAAACCATATTTCTTCCTTAACAACATCCAAGCTCTGTAAACCGATACTCTTCAAATTGCATACAAAAATATTTTATTTTTCTAATTTTCGTGCAGGCTAATTTTAATTCGAGCAATGTAATAATTTTCTAGGATTAAACTCTGTGTTTTCGACTTAATATTAAAAATTGAGAACATTTAGATAGCAAAAGATAGTCTAAAGTATTTATTAAATATTTAGCTAAAATATATCATAAATAGGAGCAGGAAATCTGCATATTTTGTTGAACACGACAAAACCTTTAATAATATTTGTATAAAGTGTTGCGATTATCTCAATGTGTCAGATATAAATTTCACCGCTTGAATCAAAAATCCACACTAGCTGAATTGCCCGTAAAAAATACTTTTATATTATTCATAAATATTATACACGTCATAAAAATCTTGTGTATTAGGAAGATGGTTCATACGTTTGTATCTCGAGATATGGTGACACAGCCCTATTTTATTTCACGCCACCTCCCTTCCCTTACTTCGAGGCAAATATGTAATACATTTCTATCCCGCTTAAATGACGGTGTCATGTCATATCTGAATGTTTAACTTGGTGTAAACCGTAACCGGATTATCTACGTACGCCAACATACACGGCAGCCACACGTATTTTCGCATGATATCGGTAAACCATTGAATTTAATTTTCATATGTAGAATAAGGGATGCAATATTGTATTCCTTTTGTTATACTTATTTATGCACGGATAATTCAGGGTCTATCTTCTTCAACATTTTTAAATATTTTTATTGTATTTAAAATTTTATTTTTTAAAACGTTTAAAATTATGCCACGGTGACAAAAATGTTTTTGTATTTTTTAGTTTAGAAGCAAGGCTTTATCATAAAATAACATATTTTCAATGATTGCTAATGGACTAAAGTTAACTGCAAAATTATTGGTAATAATTGATTGTGTATAATAAAAGAAAAACTTAAAATCTTAACTTTATATACTGAATTACAACGCTGTATTTTTCAATATTTATATTGAACATTACTTGAACAATTTTTGAACTTATATTTAAAATAAATGTCACTTCCCGAATTTTTCTCTACATATTGTCCTTTATTTTAGGGCGGTTTATCGTGCGGCATAAACATTCAATTTAAGCAGACTATCTCGTGGGGCTATGTGAATGAACGTTAGTAATCACTTTAAAGCAGTAGGTGTCAGGAGATTGAAGTGGAATGCGCGTGACCTGTTAGTTTAGAGGGCAATGAAGGTTCACCGGTATCGCGGGTCTGCGCGCGATGTGCCGTTGGGAATTGAATAATAATGGAAATCCGTTGTATTTGCAATCTCCGAGAGCGTAGATAAATTGTAAATATAATGGCGCTAAAGCACTGAACTAAATTCGTATAGATTATTTAAATGGATATTGGTGAGTAATTCAAATTCAAAATGCTAAGTTATTGCATATATGTATGTTATGGATTGTATGTGTATCGTATACAATAATTTTTATGTTAAATATTACATTCAATTTGAAATCAATCATAGTATCATTTAGAAAACCTCAATAATATTTTTATGAGGTTTTCTAAATGATACTATTTATATGTAAATATTAGGATAATTATTTTACAGTAAGTCTTATTTCAAACGGATAAATCTACTTTTTTTATTATAGAGCAAAAATGGGAAGAAGAACATGTTATGACTGTTAAAAATACAAGTCAAGATTTTACCGGAAATTGATTTTAAATATTAAAAATAAAAAAAATGTAAAATTAATTTTCAAGCACTAAACAAATGGAACATAACTCATATGGCTAACAATTTATTATTATGAACATTATAATTTGGCTATGATATTATAAAGGAATGTCATTTTTCAGTTTGTATATAGCTTTTGCCATCCATCGCGCACGGTGCATTTCAGCACGTGCTTTGAATGAGATGCCGCTTTCAGGAATCCCTCCCAAAAAGATAATTATCAAATTAAGGAGCTCTTTGTAATCGTTACGAGGTTGAAATTGTTCCAGTTGATTCTCAGCAAAAGCGATGATATCTTTTGCGACAGTTTTCCATGAACGTAATTCCATGTAGATGGTTCGGACATGGCGGTTTTGAAGTCTTTTGGGTTTATTATTGGCCAGAAGCTTTTAAATCTTTTAAAAATCATAATTTCATGACCATTGGAAGGCCCTACAATTGTTACAACACTTTCGAGTAAAATTTCTAGTATGTGATGCCGGCATGCAAACAAATTCAGTTCCTTTTGCATTTTCTGTTCCAGAAGAACACATGCTCCATTTATTCGCCGTATATCTAATACAGCTGTTGCACCAAAACATACATTTTAGTTTATTATATAAATTCCATGATAAAATAGTTTCGAAACTAGCAGAAGCCATTGTTTCTCCCTTTCCATCTGGAAGCTTGGGAACAGCCAAGAGCTGGTCGACTCCTTATCCAGAGCTAACATTATATTGTGATACGTCACAGCCCAGACGTTTATGTGTAGAATCCAAAACAACAGTTGCTTTTCAGTCAGTCAACTTAGCGACAGCAAAAGTAGTAGCTAAACTCGAATCTAAAATGCTTTTTCGGCCTCGTTTCTGTGGTGTAGTAAAACCATAGCTTAAAGCGGGCCCTGGCTGAGGAGATATAGGATGACTTTGACTTATATCGCTATCACTTTCATTCCCTGCAGAAAAATCTGAAGAAGATAATAAATCACATTTCTCAGTTAATTTCCTCATTGCTTCTTTATCCTTTTCTACCATCTTTTGCAACTTAGCTTCTTTTTGTAAATGGTTTTTAAATTTTTTCGCACGGGTTCTATCGATATTGCCATTTTTTCCTGGACGACTCATTTCTGTTTGTTTTAAAAGAAATTGCTTATCTTCTTCAATAGTTATCATATTAAGGGCATTTGAGTGAGCAATACCAAAAAAACATTTAAATTTGATTGCCATTAGTTTCCTTTTTTTATTGCTGCTGAGCGTTTTGCTTTATTTTCTTTATTTTTTTTTAAATTCGGTCATTCTTTCATTCTTTGAAATATTTAAGTATTTTTGTGATAACATGTTGTTTTTTTTGGTAGGAATAGTTGCTATTTGCCATGGCGTTATCACATCACTTGCTGGTAATGACGTCTATTATCTATTTGTGTGGTTCATTACGTTTTTCTAATGAAACAATATACACATCACTTCTTTTACTGACGATAATTTTGTTTTGCACCAATTCGGAACGAGATTGTCCAATTAATCATATTTCAATCCTTTTCGCGTTTTTATAATATTCGATGATATTTTAGAAATACTAATACGAGAATAAAGCTAAAGTAATCACATTTACAATCAAACACAATCACTTTGACTCGCAACGATGGGGTCACTGAATAAGTGTATAAGAGAGCGATTGATTGTTTATATTAACTAAATTGTGGGTGTCTACAGAGAGCACAGAGATGCCGACGAAGTAAGTAAACAAAGAACTGTTTACGTTTGCAACTAAATACCGTCATCAAAATTGTATAAGTAAACCATAGACAACATCGCAATAATTGCAAATTTTAAGGTAATTCTTAAAAATCGTATTAAGCGGTAGCGATCCTCAAATATTAATTTAAAAATCTGAAATTTAAAACAAATTATTATTTTGGTAGATAGAATGATATTATTGGTTGAGAGTTAAAACAATTAAAACTTAAATCACCCTATTATACATACATATCCATTGTAGAACATTAAGCGTAATATAACTCAGTGGATAATTTGGAATAGACAAAAGAGATTTTGTTCCATTATGCATGTTCTGAATAAGTTTGGTAACATTTTTTGTTGTTTCTGGTTTCTATTTGACTAATAAAGGAAAGACGTGACACAAAATTAAGTTTGATTTAATCAAAAGTTCAATTTCTGTTTTGGTATTTTTTTAATTTGTAACTTTAAACTCTATTTGCTTTGCTTTGAACTTTTGATCCTTTTTATTGTTACGCATTTTGATTCATATACTGAATCAAAATGAATTCACCTTAAAATAATGAGTTATTTTTATTATTACCTACTCGTAACTTTTGTAAAAGTGTAGCGAATACTAAGTGTAGCGAATATTAAATGAAATTGCATGATGTAGTATTATCTCCAGTTTATTAATATTTTTACTTTATTTCAATCTTTACCAGGACCTACGTTTCATTGTATTATGACATCTTCAGGTATTGTGATGCAACGAAACCTAGTTTCGACCCAATTTTACCGTATCCTCTTAATTTCCAGTGAAAATTCATCTACAATAAATACATGATAAAGTACGTCATATAACCTTAGTGTTTTTATGAGATTCTTTACTGATAAGATTAGCAGTGAGAAAAATGGTTACTGGGTGTCTTTGATTGCATAGAATTTTACCTACGCTTCTTAATAATCTACTTATCCATAAATTTTTTTTGACTTGGAGTAAAGAAAAATAAGTGGGGGTCGGCATAATTTTCTGCACATTTTTCAGTATAACTATGAAATTTTATTTAATGTTTTATTTTTTCATAACTTTAGTTAGTGTATATAAAATTATGATGAGATATATAATATTAGCGCTTTTAAACAATACCACACACTATATAGTATCAATAAAAAAACTGCAATATAGCTTTTCATTTCTTCACGTCTTCACATATACATTACTATATATATTTATATATATATATATATATATATATATATATATATATATATATATATATGTAACATATGAACATAAATGTTTATACCTAATTTTAGAACACATTCGATATGGACTAATATATTTTTGTGAAGACTGTTTCAATCTCTCCTTTTTTGTCGGTAAATTAACATCTAACTTTTCCTTCTTCATACCTGAGATTATATTACTAGAGCAAAAGAAAATAGTACGTATAATATTATTTTATCTAGCGTTACAAAACAACATTTCTGTTTATATAATTCTTGAAAGTGTTCATAAATATACGTAAACGTTATTTATTACTAATATTATTGTGAAGTAAATGTTTTCTTTTGTAAAAAATATATATATTGAATGCCAGAATTTTATCCTGCAGAGAACAATTTTTTTTCGCTTTTAAAAGAACGTAGCAAGGGGTGCCCGAAACTGTGCCTCCTGTGTAGAGTTTCAAATGTATATAAATTTATATACGTTATTTATTTCAAAACGTTAATAACGCGTTATTGTAAATTGATAGTGTTAAATTATGTGCTAAATTTTATATTCCCATCTGCTTTATTTTCTTTCTTAAAAAAACCATGAAATAAGTAACTAAGTAATTATACGTAGAAATGAACCAAATGCATAAATGTCAATATATATATATATATATATATATACATATATATATATATATATATATATATATATATATATATATATATATATATACCTATAGGTATATATATATATATATATATATATATTAATGTATATATATTGACATTTATGCATTTGGTTCATTTCTACGTATAATTACTTAGTTACTTATTTCATGGTTTTTTTAAGAAAGAAAATAAAGCAGATGGAAAAATAAAATTTAGCACATAATTTAACACTATCAATTTACAATAACGCGTTATTAACGTTTTAAAATAAATAACGTATACAAATTTATATACATTTGAAACTCTACACAGCAGGCACAGTTTCGGGCACCCCTTGCTACGTTCTTTTAAAAGCGAAAAAAAATTGTTCTCTGAGATTGAAACAGTCTTCACAAAAATATATTAGTCCATATCGAATGTGTTCTAAAATTAGGTATAAACATTTATGTTCTTTCTTCTAAATATGTTTAATAATTAATGTTGTGCAAAACTATTTATTATTAAGAATTGAATCAAAAATTCATAGATGTCCGTTCACATCTGAATTTATTTTTTAAAATTACTTCCAATCACTTCCGGACATCTAAACTGCCCAAATTTAGAGACGTAATTGACTTTATCTATTTTTTAATCATTTTGATTTTTTGCAAAATAATTTCTGGAAGTATAAAGCCTCTGATTTAAAATTTTCTATGTTTCTACAACATAAAAGAATTTCCTAATTATCTTTCAGTTAGAAAGCATAAATACTCAACATATGTAATTACTATGAAGTAACCGTTAAAGGTAATAAAATCCCAATAAAATTAACTACAACATATTCGAACACGAAGGCAAAACAGTTTGATAAAAACACCAGTGTTCTTGGTCACGTCAGAATGAAATTTTAATAAATCTTATTCAAATAAACAACCGTTATCACTGTCTAGCGGGACAAGTAATTTCGGTTAATGAAGTTGTGAATTCAATATTCATTCATTTGCTACGAGTAACGTAATGTTATTTTTACTATTTTGATAACGTGATGTTTCTATTTAGGTCAAAATAGCTTTGTAAAATTAATATTTCTTCACGTTATTGAATGGTCTCATTTTGCTTTCATGTATAATGTTCTTCGTTTTCTATGATGATATCAAATTTCTTGCCAAAATAAACTATTTAATAATTCCAAGCTAAATTAAATTGAACAATGGGCATTTGTATAAAGATTTTATAAACGTTTTTCAACAGATGTTAATAAGATTTTACCATAAGTGCTTTTCGTTGATAAAGCCGTCTTGATAACAGTCGGCCATTATCAACGCTCGACGCTGACGAGTTACATTATAATAATACGATAAGGTATCAACAACAAATAAATATAGCTACGTTATATAAATGAAAAGGAAAAATTCAAGAATTTTGCCACAAATTTGAAAACTACTGTTCAGATTTTACATTACTTTAATCTAACAATAACACGTTAATAAGATTTTAGGACTACATTACAAAATTTATATAGGTATAAAAAGAAGATTAAATTTGTCCTACCTTCGAAAATCTAAAAAACGTCCCAAAGTAAGACCTCATAAATAGAAAATATAAATTGTTTAAAGTATTTGCAACTGTAAGAAGATATCACTAAACGTTTTCTAATATATCTATAAAAAATTACGTACATTTATGCTATATACTTCTTTTCTTTTTTGAGTGAATCAACAGATTACAATTATGATATACAGCACCACTTGCTTCAATTAAATGCACGCAGGAACCAAGAGAATTTATAATCGCGCCTCATGGTGCCATATAACCAAATTCGCTTACGTGAGTAATTAAGTGCGACGAGAAAATAAATTGTTCTCTAGGTAATAAAAAAGGAGGACACGAGCAATTATAGTTTGGTATTTTTTTGCGCCGGGCCCAATTTAAACCTTTTTTTTCTCTCTTTCATTCATATTATATAGCACGGTTTGTGTTTGTGTATGTGTTTATGTGGTTGCTGAGAAAGTTTTTACTTCCGGTAATATATCATACTTTTAGAAATACCCTCGTCGCGTAGTTATAACAAGGTTTGATTTAAATTAAACTTTAATTAGATAATTTACATAAATAAACATGATACTAAGCGTCTTTTTATTTGATCTTGTATTAAATAATATTGGAATATTTTAGCTGAACAAGAATTAATATCTTGTTTGTACGAATGTCGTACAAACAAGATATTAATTCGATTGTTGATCGTTGGGATACCTTAGCTGATCAAGAATTAATATTTTGTTTGTACGTTTGTGGTTTTATACTTAAAAATAAAAAAAGACGTGAATTTTGTATTTAGTTTTTTAAATCCCGATAAACCTATTTATTTTATTTAAATAGGTACTCAAATTTGATTGCATAATGTCTATCTATATTTTATTGTGGTTATATTATTTTCCAACCTTAAATATATATTTTGTTGCCTCACAAGTATTATAAATCCACATAATTTATTACAATTATTGATTTAAACTTTACTGCTGTTAAGTAATAACGCATATAATAATAACACACATCTAAACTCAAGTTAGTAAATATTTTAGAGTATTATTTACCTGATATTCACGCGGATAGAAGTTAATGCGGAGCTATATTTATTTATTATATATATATATATATATATATATATATATATATATATATATATATATATATATTTATTTATTTATTTATTTATTTATTGTGTAACCCGTCACCAGAATGTCAAAAAAATAGGTTGCATATTATATTAATATTATAACATGATATATTATTGAGTACAAAGACAGAAAAATTTGTCATGTAGAGTTAGCATAATGTAACATGTTTATCGCATTTAATTTGTTTCCCAAGATTTTTACACAATAGTATCTGAATATCAGGACAGATGATATCAATGAATGATACTAGGCCTTATGTGGAAAACAGTAACACAATATGATTAATAAGCAGATTTCATATTAATAAGCAGATTAATTTTACAATAAAAGTTATACAAAATTGTTAGTATAAAATATTTATTTATAAAACAATTTTAGAATAAATTGTAAACATACATCTTATAGTTTTGCGCCTTACGCAAAATTAAGTTAGCCAATTTTAAGGCATCGAATTCTGCTGTTTTTATTGCTAAGTTTTATTGTTTTTATTGCGTAATAATATTTATTCTTAACATTTACTATCAAGAGCGTCGAACAAAAGATTCTGCTACACAGCATGAGGGAAATATGGAAATGTTAGCGATACACTGAAAGTTAATAATCATAACTAATTTTATATTCTAAAGTTTGGTAACAAAGTACGTGGAATTTTAAAAGGAAGGGAATCATTTACCCATAATACGACCGGTTATACATTCGTCTAAGTAAAATATACTTTTGTTATTTATATCTTCACACTATGTACTGCCAGGGTTGAGGAGAAATTACTTACATAAGACAGAAAAATAATAGCTTCTTGCGTTTTTAAAATGGTTCGTACCGCTAATACTAGAAAGAGATAAGAGCTGGTGGCAGAAATTTTTATCCAATGTTATCGCGCTACTGAAGTCGATAAATATAGACATTATGAGAAGTAGGAAAACCATTTCACTCATTCGTTCCTAATTTTTTTAACAGTTAATTAAAAACGCAAAAAAGATGCTGCTAGATAATTTTATCGTGTCAGTCATTTGGCAGGAAACTTTATTTATGTGTCAAAAATTTTAAAAAATAATGACTGGAGTACTGATTTTTCATAGACTGATGTTTTTGAAGCAAAGCTTCTTAATGGACATATGGACCTAATGGGGACATAACTAAGAAAAAGTGAAACGTCACGAACGCGGCGATGAAGTGCTCCTCACTGGCTAGGGAGCATGTATTGCTGCTTATATGAGTGAGCAAGACATAGGAAAAGCGAGACAAAATGCAACAGCAACTACTTTTCTCCCGCCTTCGTTCTCTTTAAATATGTGCGTGCGTGTAATAATTACTAATTAAAAATTACATTTTACATGCGATGCGTAACAACCTTCGGTTCTGTCTAATGTCCCAGGACAACTCACGTTTTTTCAATAGGCTTTTATCTCCATTGTAGTATAATAGTCCCCTAAAATATAGTCAATAGTTCCTACGTTATCCCTGTTTTTTGTGCGCTTTTTCTCGCCTACATATTCAGTAAACTTGTACGTTAGTCATTGTTTTTTATCTTTCTGGACATCAAAATTAACAATTTAAATAAATTACAAGTACGATAAAACAACTAAGCGTAGCATTTTTTGTGCAACTTTAAACTTTATATATTTAAAGAAGATAATGCAGTCATGGACCTCAGAGAGCAATTTTTAACTTTTTACTTTCGATAAGTTAACAGTACCCTTTTTGGTAGCTTATTGTCTTAAACACAGTTCGAAACCGGGTGTATATACAACTTTGTATTTTTATTATTTATGTCAAACTTGGCTGTCTTTACATGTTTATGAAAAAATTGGTCAAAGAAACCTTACAATTGTTTTTAAATACCTGTCGAATAATATGATATGCGATTTTTTTTTATTTCGCTTTTCTTGCAAGTCCGTCTAAATGTTTTTTGTCTCTAAAAACCTAGCCAATGACATCCTTACATTAAATATAAACCGATTGATACCTCATTTGCTAAAGTCGGTACACCAATTTTTGGGTTGCCATCAAAGACCCATACATAGATACACACATATATACATACATACATAGATTGTTACATTCACTACCCTTTCTTTGCTGCGACGTAGTCGAGTAGGAGGAGAATCCTGTGAAGGTATAGCCAAAGTAATCATTTTTATTACAGCAATAATTTTATCTTTTCTGCGCTTAATATATTTATTTTGTAACTTTTAACGCTATTTACTATTTATGTTTTCTTATCTCTTCCCTTTATCGTCTAATTTATTTCTCTCTTATAAAGATCTTGTTTGTATATTCTAAACTGTAACACTTCTTCTTAGTGGGGTTGCAAAACAAATTATGGAGACGACTAAACGGCGATACAGTCATTTAGTTTGATTCATAAAGTTACGTTAAACTTTTTTAGCAAATGTTTTTTTCAAGTAAACTTATTTGGTATTTTCTAAGTGATTCTGTTCTCACGTCAAGTTTGTATAACGGGTAGGTAAATAAATGTCGAACACAGTCGACTGACGTGACGGTGGAACCGGGTAAGCTTTAACAACATTGCGGTCGAGAATGTGAAAAGTTTACATAAATGTCAGTGAATTGGCAGGTGTCGCCCATTTTTGCTTTTTTAGCTGTGTATTTATTTTTGTGTACATGTAATTAAAAGTAAGATAATCATTTATTTACGTAATGTAAATTAAAAGTGAGACAATAATTTATTCACTAATCTGCAGTGAAATTAATTAATTAGTCTACTGTAGATAAGTGAAAATATAATTTTGATGAGAATGACAAGAAAAAAGAATATACCAAATACGAACATAGAAAATAAATGAATTTTTTAAACTATTAACTAATATAAACCGTTAAAATTCACTTGATGCGTGAGTTTACATGGGCGAGACATATATATTTTTAAATGATTCACCAGAATTACTATAAATAGGACTATGTAAAAATGTATATAAACAGAATAATAATCCCAGCGCCAGTAAATAACCACAATATTCCAGTTCCATATTTCGAATTCAGCTATCTTTATTAGATACATAATTTTTTTAAACGAAGTTTTAATATCTAATAACGTGTTATATAGAGATCACCTGTGTTGCAATGTTAATAAAAACATCAACTCTGAACTTGAAAATTACTTTCTTTTCCTTTATCTCAGCCTCTCTTTTATTTTATTTCAATATGGGCTCTCTGCCTTGGACCTTTTATTGTTATATTGGTAGATTTAGGCTGGTAGATTAGGCAGAATAGAAAATAATAGCTACATTATGATAGTAGGTCTATTAATAATACATAAATAGGTTTTAAATTAACTTTTTTAAATAACAATCTATTAATAATACACAAATATGTTTTAAATTAACTTTCTTATAATAACTTTTTATTAAATCCAATATCACACGATTATTTAAACCTATTTTTTATACTTTACCTGATGAGCCTACGGTCATGATATCACAATATTTTGTCCAGGTTTAAAATCTTCCCATCTGGTGAGACTGTCCGTCTGCCATATTCAACTCTTTCATGTAACGGCACCCCTATACTGTGTTTTGTGTCTACACTTACTGTGTTTTATGTCAAATTTACGAAAAATAATATAACTGTGATTAGTAAAATATGTTACAATTAATGTAAAAAATATCTGTATTTTTTATAAAACTAATCCATAAACGTCTCCTAAGTACCTCATATTTAAGTGCAAATAAAAATACTATATGAAGCATTTCTAGTTCATCCTTTTTTATTAAGAATTCAATTTTTCCTTACAACGTAACTTTATATGACTCAAGTATACCAAAACATCATTTATTCTGAGCTAAGCATAAGTTCTTGTTACTGTAAAAAGTCTCTAGATAACATCGTACATATTAATTTACCATTTCATATTTGTCGTTTATTTCAATTTAGCTTTAATATTAGGCCTCACCAGAGTACACAGTGAGTAAATGTTGTATGTAAAAAGCTCTTCGGCGGATAAAGAAATATTATTTAACTAAAGGATTAGGCATAGCCCGGTTACTAATTTAAAGAAACAAATTCTTAAAATACATCCATTAATTTTCTCAATATTTCATTTAAGTAGTTAGATATATATAGTATAAGAGAGAAGTAAATTACCTATTATTGATTAAATTTGTAAAAGTAAATTTGCAAATTCATTAAATCAAGATGAAATAAAATTAGTAAGTAATATCTCCAGTGGACTGTATACATCATTACGTTATGTTAAATATACAAAATATCAAAAATTTTCAATTTAGGTAACACTACATTGGATTCATTACTTGTCACCTTGCATTTTAACACTTGAGTTTCTTTATATTGGTATCTATGTCAATTTTTGCTTTTAATTTATAGCATTTTTCAAGTTCATTGTGTTTTTTTTTGAGGAGATCTTTGTCTCTCTGGCAAACAAATTAACAAGATGTAGAACCTTTTTCATTATTTAGTGGAAATCTTTGAAATTTTTCATTCTTTTTACCATAATATGTTACCTTTTGTAATTTTATTTCAGTTCTTGAAATATTTCGTAGATTTTAGAAATCACATCTAATATGATTAAAATATATCAGAAACCACACTTTTCAAAATGTTAAGCTTCTTGCTTTTTCAATTTTTCTCAATAACTAAATTATAAAACAATTAAAGGTTCTTTATTATATCAAATACATTCCTCATTATTATTTGTATTATGGGATAGGAATAAGTTAGAGGATAGTTGTCTGCTTCATTTCTCTTGTGTGATTCAAATGGTTTGAGAATGTCTCTGTCAAAGGTTCCAATGATGCCTTTAAAAATGTGCCTTTTAAAACGGAGATGCCTTTAATAATAATATTATTATTTTATAAAGAAGTATTTTTAAAAGATGACAAATGGATACCATATTACAAAAAGTACGATATACCAAGAGACATCAATTTTGTTCTGATTGCCATTTTCGTATGTGAGAAATATTTAAAAAATTGAAGCCTATAAAATAGAGTAAGTTTTGGGGATGTATTGTATATTTTATAATAATTTTTTTTAAATAATACATTAATTTTTTGGTCGGTTACCCTGAATAAAAGTTATGGAGATATGAAAATTAAACAAAATTTCTCTGTACCTAAACGTTATTTATGAGTTTTCGGCCCCTGATTTTCTTCTATGCTGTGTAGTACGAAGCAAGTAGGCAATGGCAGACATGTTTTAATAAATGATGCTTATTTTATTCCATAATAATCTTACAGAAGATTGTTTTAAAATATGTGGTTCAATATTATAATATTACTAAAATGAGCGACATTTTTACATAAAATTTACCACGTTTACTTAAATCTGAATTAACAGAAAAACGTATGAAGATAAAAGATAAATTTGATATCACGATGCTATCAAAACATGTTAAACATAACACGTAACAAATAAATAACGAAGTACCTATCTTTTCAATATATATATTAATATGTTATAATTTTGCCACATAACTGTAAATATTGCCCATTATGGGGGCAGATATTAAAGAAATAAGTTGAGATTTTTAAGAAGCTGGTTATTTTCAGAATCTAAAAAATAACAAAAAACTGTATTAAGGAAAGATTAATAAAAATGCATAATTTGCAATCATATCACAAATATAAACTATCTTCATACATGCATACATACTCATGTTATATATGCAACATATATAGAATTGTTAATAAAAAGTATAAAACAATAAAATCACTAACTTGATTTAGAAGCATAATTTTAATTTAGAAATTATTACAAAAACAAAAATAACTAATTTAATCTCCTTTTAAATATGTGAACGTTGCTTGCATGAACTGAAAATAAAATGTTTCTTGAGAGAGTATTCTTTTCTTGTATTCTATTTCGTCACAAATAAATGTATTCTCCGGCGCTTTCGAGATTTAAATGGATTTTTTAACAACCCGTTAACCTTGCAAGTTTCCTGAATTTGGGTGTTATACTTGTTTATGGAGGACAATAGGACAAAACTATTTACTTGTTACATCTTGATAGTTTGAACGGTTCCTTAGAAACAGCGATTAAAGTTTTTTTCAATATTAGTCCTTAAGTACGGAAACGTCGTAGTACTCGTACTACGACGTTTCCGTACTTACTATGATAAAAAAACATTCAACGTAGAGAGTAATTCTATTAAAATTTAAACAAATAATAAAGTTGTAACAGTGTAAATTCTGTGTATGGAAATATTTTTAAAAGAGTGATTGATTTAATATATAGGATGATAGTAGAAGGCAAAAAGCCTGTTGTTAGAATTTTTGTTTGTCTATCTCTCTGCCTGTATGTTAATTTGTTCTTCAATTACGCTAACATAGATTTAATTAAATGTGGTAGAATTATAGTTTATTCCCTACTACAATATACAGAATACTTTTTATCTGGATATTACATATATTTTTAAACAGAATTCCATGCAAACGAAATCGCATCGGCACAGCTAGTCTATACTATCTATACTAATAAGAAAAAAAAAGGAAAGATTTGATTTTTTGTTTTTTTGTTAGTTTGGAATGGATAAACTCAAAAACTATTAAACCGATTTTAAAAATTCTTTCACCAATATAAAGATACATTATCAGCAAGTAAAATTGGCTATATTTCATTTTGAAAAATTGATTTACTCTTCATAAAAATGTCGATAGTTCTACAAAGGTATAAAAAATCGTCTAAAAATATGCTTTCTTATCATTTAGACTGTTTATGTAGAAGTAAATTACTTTTTGAATTATTCAAACCGGTACATTCGTTTTAAAGTTATGTAAAGGAAGCCGCTGTATGTTAGGTAGGTAAACATAAATGTTATTATCTAAACTAATATTATGAAGTGAAAACTAATTTTTAGCAGATAACCTTATCTTAAAATAGCAACAAATCCTCCAATGATGTGTCTGCTAAAAATTGTAATGGCTATATTACAAGAAATTATTGTTTTGTTCTATTTGTACAAGCCTAAATCTGTTTTTTTTTTCTATTTGTACTATGCCGAAGTGGATACCTATTAATATTACCAAAGGAAATAAATTTGGTAGAGATAGATTACAATTTGATACATTGTATATGTATGTAGGAGTTTGGAGTACCACATAGACTTTTTTATGCTGATATTTCGGACTGACGCGGGTGAAACCGCATGGCACAGCTATCTATACTAATATTATAAAGAGGTAATGTTTGTGAGTGAATTTGTATGTAGGAGGTAATCTTCGAAACTACTAATTCGATTTTTAAAATGTTCAGTAGTAGAATGCTATGTTATCACACGAGTGTCATAGGCTATATTTTAATGGGAGAAAACGGAACAGCTTTTTTTTTAACATCTTTGCGATATATCACATACATTTATGGCTCCAATACCACATATAAGTAAACAGAAAAATTCAAATTGTACTTTTGGGACTATAACTAGATATCTCATTTAATTATATTACAGACATTTAAGTTAATGGTTTGTTAAACACAATTATTTCTGTCTACAAATATGAAAACTGGAAATGATAAAATTAAATTTTATAGTTTGATAATGTGTTCCCAAAGGGAAAATTTTTATATTTACTTTTCATTAAAGTTTAAGCAAAGTAGAATTTAAACAGGGTATTTAATTGTTCCGAATGATCTATCAGTTGTGATGGAACTTTTAAAGCTCGCCACGACTTTAGATTTTTCTGTGGCGTTTAAATTACCATACGCTTCTTTTATAATTTACAGTTGATTTTTAAAAGTCAAACGGTGAGTAATGCTGTAGTTTTTTTACCTTCAATAAAAAGCATGACCGTTAATTAATGTATTCCTTGAGTCTGATATAAAGTTTTGGTACATTTTTACTTTACGATAAATGTGTGAAGTTCAGTGAAATTATTTATAATAATTTATGCTCGTAACTTCGTTTGTATATGCTTTGAAAATAGTTTATATGATATATGTTATTTTGAAACCTTGAACTGAACAGAATCCACCGGTATAAAATTATTTTTTGTTTTATTTTTTTTTCTGCGAGCTTAGAGAACTAACTATATAGTGACAGACCTATTGCTAAAAGGAAAAAGCTCTTACAGCCAACCATAATGAATTAGATGAGAACATTAAGTGTTGTGGCAGACTGTGAGCGGTTTTTAAACATTAATTAATTCTACTTACAGTATTAAATATATAATAATGTAAGCCAAAAAAATAAGATTAGTTAAAAACCAAAGCAAAACGGTACTTTAGGAGTAAAGACGGACAAGGATGAGTTATAATGAAA
This sequence comes from Druceiella hillmani, assembly GCA_039881145.1. NCBI lineage: Eukaryota > Metazoa > Arthropoda > Insecta > Lepidoptera > Hepialidae > Druceiella > Druceiella hillmani. The sequence goes on along the minus strand of JAYKKI010000142.1, from coordinate 1,609,719 downwards.
GGGATTAGAAATCTGCAAAATTATGATAAATATTGCATTTTCAAACGACACGAACGACAGCCAGTTCAGTAGTCAGGTCATTACACAATCGATTACAATATACAGTGAAGGATTTTCCATAAAATTCCATTATGTGCTGACGGATCAGGAGGGTATACTTGTTTTTCGATCATAGTTCGATGTCGTATGGTGACAGGTATTGGAATCAAGATTTAAGGTATGAAGATATAACGGGATTATCGAGGATATTATATAAAAAAAATAGAAGAAGGAGGTTGCGTCGATCACTAAACTTTAACCATTTAAAACGTGAATGATATTCGGATATATGGTCAAATTTTTTAAGGTCGAAAATGTATCGAATACATTGGTTTTGAAGTCGTTCTAATTTATTGAATGAATTTTTATTTAGATTAGAATAACGCATGTCTCCGTAATCAAGAATAGACAGAAGAATTGCGATTTAATTAGGTTAATTAAATCGCACTTCTTCTGGGCATGGTTGGATGTAATTCCCTTCAAACCCGAAGGGAATTATTTTTAATCATGCATTTTTTGAAATTATTAAATAATTATGTTTACGACCCCTCAATCCTGAGTTTAGTGGCTATTTATGCTCCTTTAAGGAGGGGACGACGTCATTATTTATTCTACCCTAGAGCGCGTACGCATATTCTGCAGCGTTCGCCTGTTTTTCGTGCACTGATATTGCTCAACGAAGTGTTGCGAGATGAACCCAGCCTTGATATTCTTTTCAGAAATGGAGTCCTGGAGTTGCATAGTAGTTTACGACTGATTGCCAGACGATATTTGTCCAAATTACTGTGTATTTGTTTTTCAATTTTATGGAATTGCTTTGTGAGTATAATGTCCTGCTCATCATTGTTTTATAACTCTTTGTTATGTGTTCTTCCACATACCCAGCGATTTGGGTAATGCTGTAAGTTGGGCATGGGGTTTTCAAGAAATAAGTAAATAAATAAATAAACAAAACACCCTGCCTACTAGCCCGCTGACTGACCAAATGTAGGTCTGCATTTAATATATAAATGCATCAATAGATTTTATCGACAATGCAGTAAGTGTATATTTGAAGATCATTTTCATATAAATGATGGTTGGAGACAGTTGTTTAACTACAGGATAAATAAAAATAGAATAAAGAAGTGGAGACAGAACATCACATTGGGATACACCGGCAATGAGACTGGTCCACTTTGAGTAATTTTCAGAAATGTCGATTGCCTGTTTACCGCCGCGAAGATAGGAATTTAACCAATCAATACATGGTTGCAACAAATTTAATGATTTAAGTCGATGTATCAAAATATCAATGTCCACAAGATTGAAAGCATTACTGATGACGAATATTATTAGAACAAATAGTTGGGTATTGCTCATGGCTAGGCGCACATCATCAGTTACTTTGAGCAGTGTAGTTGAAGTTCTATGCCCTAACTTAAAGCCGGATTAAAGGGGGTCAAGTAAATTTTGGGTATTTAAAAAACTAACAAGTTGAGAATGTACAATATGCTCAAAGACTTTTGATAGTAGTGGTGATGTCGAAAAACTTTAGGTTGGTAAGGTATAGATTTTTTGGGTAAAAGAAAAAAATATGGCCTTCTTCCGTTCATAAAGAAACATAGAGGATAATCTGGAAGTATCAAATATGGCAGTGATGGCGGGTGCTACAATGTCAATGATAGGAGCAAAAGCATCTATATTTAGACCGTCAGAGCCAGCGGATTTCAATTTAATTTCGAGAAAATTACTTTTCTACTCTGCAATTTCCGAAATAATAATAGAATTATCACAGAGCGAAGCAGGCAATATGTTATTCGTAGTTTCCAACTTCACTGCAGTATCTAAGATAACAGGTGGGGTTGCAAAGAAAATGTTGAAATCATTAATATTGACGGGATATTGCGTTATGTCATGTTTTTTGCCAATACCCAAAGTACCTAGAAATTTCTAAGTATTTGGAAGATGTACATTTGTGGATTTTACGTAATAGAATGAAACTAGGTAGTTCAAAAACGTGAGAAGGTAATGAGGGTTTAAGCTAAACCTTGCTAATGAGACATGCATGCATATTAAGGCTATTATGGTGGCGACGAATTCAGAATAATGTGACGGACACAGATAAATAGTGTTTGACGTTTAAATATGTTAATCGCCCGCCTGCCAGAAGACAAATAATAATATCGGAATATAAGTAGTCAGCGTTGAGAACGAACGCTATATAATCAAAGAAAGAAAGAAAAGTAGTCAGCGAAAATGAAAGGTCGATATAGAAATAAGTTACAAAAAGAATTTTAAAAAAGTGCATAGTGATTCAATAGTGAAGAAAATACATATAGTGATACAAAAAATTACGGATTATTTTGAAAGTAATTTTTGACATGGTTCAGAAACGATGTAAATTTATTTATTTCTTTGGCCGCGGACTCAACATATTCTGCTTTACAATTGTATTTACTGCAATTGGATTAGCAACAAGACCTAATTTTGCTGACTCTAAGTGAACACGAGTAGTGATCGTTTCCTGGCATCCATCTGCATATATGATTATGACGTTACCATCGCGTGTCCAGCAGTTGCCAGGTGAAAATATCGCCCGTGCTTCTAAAACTGCTTCTGATACTGACGGTATTAACGACTTAGTGATCATTATGCGTGTTCCTTAAAGTCTTAGTGACTATTATACGTGTTCCTTCTTTTTCGACCAGACTTCATAACGTTCAAATTGGCAAGCGAATTTCATCACAATTAGTCGGAGTTTAGAGCGTTGTGGGTATAAATACACTTTAGAACCAGGAAAATTTTGATAATTTGTTTGATATCATATGACAGTATACACGTTAAAAACTGCATACCTGTAAAGAAATTCTGCAGCTAATGATTATGTATTATAAAAAAAAATAATTTTAAAAAATTTTTGTACCTGATGCTATTGTTTGCGATGGAACAGATGGTAACAACTTTTCCATTTGTTTCACTTATTATTTTATCACCAACCACCTATCATTTGTATTTTTTTTATTACCATATATCATTTGTATTTTTTTTTAACCGTGGTACATTATGAGTTTAAATCTTAAAAATTAATTACCATGATTACATTTTTATAGTAATGGCAAATGTAAAACTTGATATTCATAAATTAAAAACAAGAACCATAAATAAAAGATTTAAAGATAGTGAAACATATTAAGTTTAAGTTTTTTTTATTGGACGTTTAAGACTGATCAAAATTACATTTTACTAACGTAATTTAAAAATATTATTTTAAGTGATTTAATTTCATTAATTTTTTAATTACTTTGCGTGTGTGTCAAACGTGTAATGTCTAATGATAAATTCATTGTGAATATAGTTAGAAATAACCATGTAATGTACAAATTTCGACATATTTCCGGTATTTTTTTTTTGAAAATGGTGTTTTTATAATAAAAAATGGTATAAATGCACTATACCACTAGGAAAATTTCGACATTTTTTTTTAAATCATATGAAAGTATACACATTAAAAACTACATATATGGAAAAAAATACTGCAGCTGATGGTTATTTATTATAAAAAAAACAATTTTTCCAATTATTTCACTTATTTTTTTATCACTAACCACTTATTACACAAAAGGATAATGTGTTATGAATTATTAAGTACTTATGACAAAAATTCATTATTAAAATTAAATTTTTTTTAACCTATCAATTTAAACAACTATTTGCTTCAATGGTGCCATCATACAAGAAACAATAAAGTCTATTTGTATTATGGCATTCATTTCACTTTGTAGTTGTCTAAATTTTAAATATATTTTAGAATCAAATACTATTTTTTTAATTTTTAAAAAGGTTTAATATTGACAATATTTATTACAATTTACAATAAATAATCAATAATTAATATTACAATATTTATTGTTGGTTATTTAAATTAAATTCAGCCCTGGCTGGGATGTTGTTTATACTTATGAAATACTTACAACACATATTTTTTTGGAAATATACATTTTTTATGAAAGTTATTCTTTAAACAATTTTTTTAATACATTAGCCACGGCCAAAGTCCTTTGTCTGTGTGTCAAATGTGTAATATCTAACGACAAATTCATGGTGAATATAGTGAGAAATAACGATGTAATTTACAAATTTCGACATATTTCTGGTGAGCATTTTTTTTTGAAAGTGGTTTTTTTATATTAAATAATCATCAGCTGCAGAATTTCTTTCCAGGTATGTAGTTTTAAATGTGTAATGTCGAAATGTTCCTGGTTCTAAAGTGCATATGTTTCGTGTTGTTTATTTGCGAGCCCAAGACGATAACAGGATTCCGAATCGGCGTTTGTGATGAATTTACAACCAAGCTTCCCGTTGATAATACTTCAAACTAATTAACTGAATAATCTTGCTTCTTAACATCGTGGATGAGCAGGGTGTTACGGCGTCCTTGGTCTCCAACTCTTCAATTCAATATTCTAAGTTAGTAGTTCTCATCATTAGTCAGTGACATTAGTAGTGACATAATCATATTGATAATGTCACGAAATGATGTAAATTCCTTGCTCAGCGCTTCTAGAGAGCAGGCAGCCACAGTTGTGCTGAATCAGATATAATTCAGCTGTTGTTGAAATTGCGTCAACCCCGATGTACAAGATTCAACTAGTCTTCTCATTTCTTCTTCCATGTCAATAACGATTTACCGTAAGTTTTTAATAGTAATTACGTTAATGTGTAAGTGACAGTTGAAGCACCGGTATTGATATGTATCAAAACACAGGGATCACATTAAATAGTTCTTTGAAAGTGTGCTAGTATTTAATTTTGCACTAATAGCTGACTACTTAAGTAGTAAAATATAGTAAAATAATACTTTATAATTATTTATTGAATAATTACGAGTAAGGGAATGCAAGCACGTGATACTTTCAATATACCCACAGACTATTAACTTCATCAACATCTTTTTATCTGTCTTTGCATGATAGACGACAAATAAATAGCTTGCACCCAAACAGGAAATATTCCAAAAATAACATTTTTGTGTTTTGTTACTTTTGTCATGTTATCCTTAATATTTCTTTCGTAAATACTTTCAATTTACAGACACGTTAGTTGTACGGTTTCATTATGTATAGAAATAATAATTTACATAAAACCCAAATATATACAGACTTACTCAAAACATACCAAACTACCTAGGTAACTTACAAATATTTACAACGGATTCAAAGTTTAAAAAGAAGAAAACTTGTAAAGAATACAGACAATATATAGGTGTGTCTGGGAGAAAAACTTTATTGCACGATTTGAAAGTATGTAGTTGATCCCCTATTGATGCACCTTTATAAACAATATGTTTGAGTAATTACTACGCGTCGAGTTGTGCAGGCATTTCTTTGTTAACCTGAACTGTAACACAATTATGTAAATTGATTGATTAAATATTAAATTCGTATATGTTCTGATTCGGTGAATTTATTCTGATGAAAAAAAAATAAAAATTACTCAAAAGCAATCCCTATGTTTTAAAAACAACACCTCTTTTAAATTGAGTCAATAATTTTTACATGATGTGTGCTCAAATAAACACATAAACAGAAAAAAAATTCAAAAACTATATTTTTGCGTACTTCTATTTTGTTATATGCCCTAAAATCATTCTATTGTAAATATCTTCTATGTACAAACAGGCTAATTCCACAGTTTTATTATATGTATGTATTATGTACTCTCAAATAACCGTTACACCTACTGTATATTTTGATAATTTATATTGGAGACTTAAGCTGGAGTCATTTCGAATAATGTGTATTTTAGTTTGATTTGAACTACAAACAAGTAAAACGATGTAGGTATCTTCAAAATTAAGTGCATTTCTCGAATAACATAAAGATATTTGAAGATTGGAAAACTTAATACTTTTCACTATTATTTTGAAACAGCATCTCAGCGATACAGCACTCATTAAACTTTTAAATATATTAAATGCACAATTGTTTAAAGTTAGATATATATAACACTAAGATGATTTATTACACGAAACTCAACTAAATTCAAAGAAAATGTTATTTTGTAATACAAAGCAATGAAGGCATATTTTCAATTTCATAATTCATTCGCTAAATTTTAAATTTTTAAATACAAAGGAATTCAGATATTACTATTTACGTCGAAAATTAATTTTAGCTAAATGCAACTATGTGTGCTACGATTTTAAAATAAAGAATTTACAACATTGATGAACGATCTGAAAGTTCCTATCCGCTCCGCCCCAAAAAGTATATAAAACCGCACGCATGTAATATTACTCACAATAGCGACCACTACAATGTGATTATTGTGGTTGTTGGAGATAAAGTGTCTTGACAGTTCGTTTATAATTTTGTATCAAGACATCGTTCTTCTTATTGTTTGTTTTTGAAAATTTGAATGTTAATCTTTCTCTGTAAATTCTTTTTAATTGACCCTATCTCAAAACAAAAGGAACGGATTCTTTATTTAATTACTTTCGTTGGACACGTGCACTTCCGTCTGTCAATCTTTCTCTAAGACCGTTTTTCTCACGTAGCATTATAGAAACTTGAAATTTAGTATAGTGATAAATAATAGTAAGTACTATATATCTCAGCAGATAACGCTTGAAAATATTTTTATGGTAATGTCCGAAAGAGTACATTACATAATTAACCTTCTAAATTATAATTTATAATTTTAAGAGCTTATTTGTAGTAATTATTTTTTTTTCTTGATTTCAATTTGAAATCTTCAGAAGTATGCTGAAAAAGCTACAAAGACATATCCTCTTCCCCACCATTTTCGTTATAACTTAGTCTAAAATTTAAAAAAATAACAGGCCTCCTGACATCTTACAGTTTATTAAAAACTAAATTGATGATCCCATATTTCACAGTTTTTGAGAAATGTGCGATACCGTGACGTGTATGTGAAATCTGTATTTGAAGGATATCAACGTGTAAAAAGTAATATAGCTGCATGCAAATAATTTAAAGAAACACTATATACCATTGGATGTATATTTTTGATTATGTTAATATCGCCCCTTCCTACATAGTATATGGTAGAGGATATAAAATCTACAAGTCTGTTAGTGTACTTCCTCTGTTCTCAGTTCATTAACATCGACAGTTGCGGTGGCTATTTGTTTGTACTCCTAATCCAGAAATATCTTAACTATCATCCACTCGATTTCACCAGCGCAAAAATAATTCAACAGGTTAATATCCCAAGTGCTTCAGTGTTGAAACAGCGCAACAATTAATAAGAAGAGTAAGCTGTTAGAACATCGTAACCTACAAACGCGTGGATTGTCAAATCATTAACTTCAAAACGCAAGGTAAAATATCTTAAAGCAATTTTTGTATTAAATATATTTGGCGTTAATTTTGTAGCAATTCATTATTTACAAATAAATGAAACTACGTGATGTAGTATTATTTATACTTTCTTTAAGTTCTTTACCACGACTTAGGTTTCATTGTATTACAACATCTTCAAGTGGGCTATTAGCAAAGATTTGCTAATGAAAATCTTTGCTAATAGCCCATCTGAAGATGTTGTAATACAAAGAAACCTAGGTCGTCGTAAAGAACTTAAAGAAAGTATAAATAATACTACATCACGTAGTTTCATTTAATTGTAAATCAAAGCAATTTATTAATATTATTCGAGAAATTATCTGGTCGTTATAATTACTCCAAGTCGAAGTTTTATGTAAAAACTTATCTTCAATACCTGAAATTTTGTCGAATGCAGTGAATCAATTAATTTAAATATTAAGATGATTTCAGGTGAGAACAAACATTATTTTACTGATTGACTCATCGCTGTATGTTCACATTCCAGACGCTCAGACTTTAAAGGAAGTCTTTAACAATCTGGCTTGTGCTTTTGATGACTCTGGCCTCACGCGGCGTGTTGGGTTGCCGAAAAATCTTTGCACGACTTTTCATGCGGAATGTCAAAATGTTAAAAACTCCGTTAACAGATTCAGTCAAGGTGAAAATTTTACAAGATATTTCAAGAAGTTTCAAGAATCTTACAAGAAATATTTCTCAAGAAGCCTTCTATATGGAAACTGGACGTTAAGCATAGTAATAAATTATATTAAATACTATATATCAAAGTAGATAACGCTTGAAAATATGTTATATAGATGTTAGAAAGAGCAAATTACGTAATTAACCTATTAAATTTCATTTATAACTTGAAGAACTTATTTGTAGTAATTAATTTTTTATTTGAATTTTAAAATCTAAATAAAACAAAAATTTAAATTTTAAATCTTCAGAAATATGCTTGAAAAACTACAAAGAAATACTCTCTGCTCCACCATTTTCGTGACTCCTTAGCCAAAAATATAAAAAAATAAAGCACCTCCTAACATCTTACAGTTTATTAAAAACTAAAGCGATTATCCCATATATGCAGTTTTTAAGAAGATTGATCTATTTTTTGACGTATTTGAAGGAGTACGTGTGAAAAGTAATAAAACTGCATGTAAATAATTTAATAGAAACGCTATATAATCTTGAATCAATATATATTTATTTATGCTAATATGCTAATACCCCCCTTAATGCGTAGTCTGTGGCAGAAGATATATAAACTGTAACTCTGTTATTGTACTTCCTATTTTCTCTGTTCATTAATGTCATTTTCAGCGAAGGAGTCTGGTCGGGTGAACCTTGACATCCGTGGTATTAACGATTACGGGTATAACGATAACGATTTATATTAAACGCTGTACTATATGTGCCTGATTTAGTAACGAATTTATTATAGGTCAGTTAAGTAAATAAAAATGATCTAGTAGAAAATATATACATGGCTCTACTTAAGGGGCTGGCATGTAAACCGAATATGATATATGAGTTGAAGAAATCACTTTGCGGATCGGAACAGGCATACAGATGCTGGAATGCAGGATTCGACTCGGTTTTGAACAGGCTCGCCTTTAGAAGAGGTAAAACTGGTCAGTGCGTGTACATAGGACAAGCTGATGAAAGCAGTCACTAGAAAGACAATATGGTTTAGGTAGTTATTTTGTGATCTTAATGAGTTCAACCAAAAGACTATAAGTTTAAATATAAATAACAAAAATGCCGTGAGTGTGATAAAACAGTGACTTTCATAAAAGTTGAAAACACAGATCTTAAGTACAAATTTAAAACTGAGAGACAATGTGAAACACTAATTAATTAAACATAGAATTGAATTATATACGTACAATTGACAAATATGCAAACATACTTACGAAAGTTTTATTAAAAAAAATGTATATAAATGAAAAAAGGAATTACGGTGTCAGAGTGGTTTTCTTAGTAAAGTATTAGCTAGAGTAATGTTAACTGTTTACCAATCTAAAATGTATAGTTATTTATTTGGACTTCATTATAAATCAATACTAGGGACATTAAACGCAGACAAAAATATATTGGCTAAATAATATCTCATATATCAGAACTTGTAACTTCTTAAAACGGAATTCAGAAGTAAATTTTTGTTAAGATCTGGTTTCTATTAGTTGATTTAGTTAACGCTCATTAATCTGATCAGCACATTTATACAAAATTATTTCAAAGCATTATGTTCCATGAAAAGAAAATATCTTGGAAAAAAAGAGTATCGCTATTGAAATGAGAATCCAAACAATTAGAATGAGTGAATGAAGTAAGATATTTGCTGTCATTGTTAAACTTATTATTATAACTGTGTCTAATATTGGTCTAGCAAACCCTAATATTTTTTTGCGTTAAAAGCTATTAGCTTTCTTTTCGTTATGGTATCATGGTTTGATCCATCATTTATATTTTTAAGTACAAAATTAGACTGAAATTACCATGACATTATAACTTCTTTAACTGGCATTCATAGAATTAATTATAATATAAGAATAACATGTACAGACATTTGTGTGTATTTGGATTAGAGAAGTATTTATTCTCATTTTGATTATAAAGAATTAAAACAGATGCATTTTCATCACAAAATTTATTTAAGGCTAGTTATTTCGCAAGTGGATGAATAGGAACACTGCTACTCTCTAGGATTTAGACTTAAACGTTTACAATTTCTATTGAGACATTTCTTTAGTGAACAGTTTAATGAAGGTAGTATATAAATTGACATGCCTTTTGTAATTATATCATGTAAAGGAAGTAAAATGGACATTGATAGCCGCCATAAAAGTGCATTGGCTTAAGATTGAATCATTTTTTTATAAAATGAAGTAAATGGTGATAGGATAGATAATTTTAACATTGGGTTTATATGTTACGCTGAATTAAATGTTTTGGAATGACATTTAAGGCTATTATCACTATGATATTTAATCGACTGTAAGCAACCATGTGTGGTTAGAAGTTTTTCTGTACAAGGGTTTAAACCTGTCGGTAATAAATATTGACTGCTTTATACGGTCTAGTATGGTAACGTAGTCGATTGACGAAATATTGCAGACGTATGACTAGATAAAATCTTGCTACGTAGGCTTAATAAAATTTAATTGAAAATATAAAATTCTGTGTATATTTAATTTTAACGAACAAGGTTGTAAAGTATTAAAACTCTGGATTCGTATTAGTCATTCTGTACGTAAAAATGAAAATTGTAAAATATGAAACCCTAAGTGTAAATCTAAAACCTTAGGTAAATTAAAAGTTACAAAATGAAAAATGTATAATGTAAATGTAGAACCCTAGATCTAAAATTGTAAAGTATAAAATAAAATATGGGATTTGAAATGTAAATTTAAAACCTTAAGTGTGAAATAGATAATCGTTTGATATGAACCAAAATTACCTTAGAAACAGGAAATGGTTAAACCAACATGCTCTAAAATGGAAATATCATTTTAGAGATTTACTGTCAAATTAAAACAGGAGAAAGTTTTGAAACTAGATTAAACTGACAAGAAAGATGAACCAATTTTTTCTCAAAATTTAAATGTTCTGCGAGCTGCAGCAGGAAGTGAAGAAAATAAAATTTATATAGATATAATTTCAAAAATAAAAATAATATTGTTAAATCAGCAAAGAATATGCATTTAGGGATATATAAAAATTCGATGCATACATGACCCAAAGAGCCACTAAGAAAGAATGGAACCAGCTTTTGGTGGAAAGAGAGCACACAAAAGGCGAGGTGTAATAAATAAATTCAAATATCAAAATGGAACATTTTAACATTATTTACAAATTTTGATTCCTCCGAAGTACCCGACATTATATTACAAAACGAAAAACTTGTTCGCTTTATCTGACACTGTGCTGAAGACCTACCTGAAATAAACATTTAAAAAATGAAAACCGCGTTAAACGAAAAAGAAAAGTGAAGTTCAGTTGAATTATGGCCTTCATAAGAGCCGGTGAGGGCCATAATTAAACCAAACTTCACTGATCTGCAGGAAATAGATATCTAGTGAAACAGTTCGACGAATGCTTCTCTAAAGTATATACTATAATAGCTCATTGGTAAAAAAATTCTCGGAAATTCCTAATAACACATTTATATTCCTATAGACCAATATATCAGTCAGCAGTGCCGACGAACCGATTACTATACACCGATGTAATTCCTTCCTGACTCATATAAATTATTTATGAAAAACGCCAAACAAAATGAATGTTTAAGTTGGACGTTTAGCCAGTGGATTAGACTAAATTTAGAAGTAAATTCAATTCCATCGGTCACATCCAGACTATATCAATTCAAAAAAGCAATTCCACAAAAATTTAAATTAGGTCATATACAATTATTAATTTGAGCAATGCTATACACATACACGGAGATATTAATTCGGATTTCTTTCTTTAGAGATTCTTTGAGCATATCTCTTTAAATTGCACACTAAGCGCCGTTCAATTTATAGATCAGGCTGACTGTGAGTATCCACATTTCAATCCCATAGATCATCAAAGACAGAACACGATAATTATAGATATTGGTCTCTAGCGGTTGCGATATCAGCGGTATGAAGGTCTAACGTATTTTCTCAAACGCTACCCGGCCCAGTTAAATTCTTCTTTCAACTTATTTTTCAAACTTGTATCTGCATAGTTAGACTATTTGTCCCAGATAAACATACTTATGAAATACTTCGATTCTAACAATACGGAACTTCGTCGGTTTCGGTATAATCTGTTAGTTTGAATATGACTTTACTTTTGTTCAAGTTTATACCGAGGTCTACTCGTCTCGAAAAACATATATTACACATGATTCCAATTTAATCAGTGCTTCATTCAGATATGTTTTCAGAATGGTAAATTTTTCAATAGTTCAAGCGAGTAAGTATAGTAGATATGCGAAGATGAAGGCTTGGATTACCTATTTTTTTCCAGAGTATTAATGCATCATTAATGATAAAATTAAACTGCATATTTGTTGCCTTTTCAAACAAAATATACTGGCTTCCACATAAACAAAAGATAATATTTTTATGTCTTTTATCAATCTGATATTAAAGAGACTTTCATATAGTTTATTCATACTTTACATTTTTACCTTTAATAATTACATTTTTTTCATTTGAATTTTGTTTATTTCTATTTGTTCGATATGATAATTTCATCTTCAAGATTTAAATATAATTAAAATGTGCTTTTAATTCTCTAGATTTTATTTCGTTACAATAAAGAACATAAATATGTACTTTATTGTATATAACTAAGGCATACAGCGGACTAATTACTACAAAAGCAATATTGTACAGCTGACTAGAACACCAATCCAGCCCTGCTCGATGAACGGCCGGGAATTGAACTCGTTTCTCAACGATGTGGCGAGCTGTTTAAGACCATGTACCCTATAATCAACCGAACACACCACGGCGACCACTTACAAAATCCATAAATATCTATAAGCCTTCACTTATTGGAATACTACCTATATTGTGATATCTTCTTATGGAGAAAATTAAAAACTTCTGTGAGAAACTCCTTGCTTCTGAATTAAGTAAGAGATAGACTTAATTTCATACATGTTATCACTTTAGTTATGTAAGACTGAAAATTGTATTTAAAATAATACTTTCATTCCAACGTATTACAAATACTAATTGTTAGCAACGTTTCTAACAATAAATTGACAGCTCCTCGAATTCGAGAAATTATATCCCTAATTTCAACTTCTTTAATTTATATTTAAACTATTTGCAACCGCAATAATATGTACCTGCGGTTAAATTGTATGTAAATTTCTATCAACACATTTTCTATTACATTTCTATCCAAATATTACATTTGCATATTTGCACAAACTCGCCACTAACAATAAACTAAGTTGTATCTTGCTCCTTCCAAAAATTCCAATTTCCTCTCTAATGTTGATACGTAGGCAAATCGGAAACGATATGAGATTTGTATGCTTTTTCGAGGTTCAACACAATATCAATAAATATTTGACAACGCAGTTTTATTTATAGAGGAAATTTTAAGTCAGAATTTTTTTTGAGAAACCTGTACAATACAGACACGATGATCAACATTAAAAATGGATAAGTAATGTCATTTTATAATAAAATGTGACAACGCATTGTGAAAATCAAAAGAATACACTGTTTGTTGTAGGGGCAAATACGAGTAAGAAGTAAAAATACATTAAACAATTTAAATGGGTTAATTAATTTTTAAGTACTGGCATAGGTGTCTCAAAAATTACATTAAAATAAAAGTTACTTTTAATTTAACCGTTTGAAGTTATGCGTCCATTCCTTTAAAAGTATTTATTTATTTTCCCAAATACTCGTCTCTGGAGAATTATTATAAATGTCACAGTACTATTTATCTATGTATGTTTCCATGTATCCTGGAAATTACATCGTAATATCAATTCATATTTTATATAGTTTTATCAGAAACTGTTTAAACAACTTGAAAAAATGAGAGTTTCGCCTATGCGAAATAATTATAACCATAAAAATATCTTAAAGTAAAAGTAGAGTAGAAGTAAAAGTATGGCTGAATAATAAAATGGCAACAAATTTGAGAGATGGTGATAGCGAATACTTTCATTCAAACATACGTTTATTGAGCAATCACGGCACAAATTCAGAAATATAAAAGTGAACAAGAAATATTAAATTAATGATGATGCATCACAAGCGTATCAGTTTTGGACGTTCAAAAATTGTTAGGCTACAATACAATTAAAATAATATAGATATATAAAATAATAATAGATAATTTTGCAACACTATATCTATTTTTTGCCTAATCTTGAGAATATTTACTGTTTTTTGAAATGGTGCTCTATTAATTTATAAAAAAGTTTATTTACAGTTCCTAACTAACATCCACAAGTATCGTGACACTCGTTGATCCAAACATTTAGAAAAGAAGTTATTTAATCTGAAAACAAATTTTTACGTTTCTTTTTCGTCCTGAAAGTAGTTTAATTTTCAATAATTTGTATCCTTGTAAACTTACGTTTTGTTTAATTAATACTTTAAGTGCCCTAACAGTCATCTCTTCACTAATAATGAAACAAAACATGAAGTTAGTATATAAAGTTTAATGATGAGACGTGATAATATGGAGCAATAAAAACGAAATAAGTTAAAAACTGTAATTCGTTTAAAATTTAACAGCAGAGTATTTATTGTCAAGTGTATTAAAACAAATTTGCAAAGATTAAAATATGAATAAAGAATATTGCTAGCAATAAATATTTAATAGTCACTTTAATTAAATGGGGGATATATACAAATGGGTGCTTATTAACATATGGTTAATAAGCACCTACTTGCTTTTTCCAAATTGCCTTTGTTAACTTTATAATGATTCGTTCAAGCTTAAAAGCGTTATACACACATTTACACAGACTAATATCATGCAAAATGTTGATGTTTTAATTTCTTGGCGTTTTTCTTTACCATAAGGAGCATTTAAACTAACAACACATTTACATTATTAAGAGAGCATACGACAAAAATTTTATTATCGGGTGTATTAAGATGGTATGACTAATATTAAAATAAATGTAATACTTCAAAATAATTTCCTCTGGCGAATATAAATATTATTAAGTTTACATTTCAAAATATGGGAGAAATGGCAAAAATATTTTAATTTAAATCTCTTCCTTTTGATGCTGATCGGTGACTATAATAATTCTACTAGTGCATTACAATTGCAAATTCAGAATAAAAATGTAACGCTCTGATCACTAGAAATATTTTTTTGTTGAATATTCTTTTGCAATTATCACTAGCTGTTACTGCAAAAGTCATCAAACGTAAGGGGAAAATAATGATAAAAAGATATACGTTATAAATAACAGTTAATAATCCTAAAATGTATTTCTTAAAGTGCATATACTAAAATAGGATGTTATATGTGATCACAGTATAACTGCAGTTATATTAAAATGAAACAATACAGAATTTTATCAAATGATCAAGTCAGATATTTTGTTCTCACTACATGAAATCTATATATGTCCGACCACTTATTTATGTGACCAATGAATATTAATTAGTGCTATTTAGCGCTTTATCCACTACGACTGGGCTAATATTTAATGCTATGCGGTTCTTTTGAACGTATTTAAAATGACGATGTATTACTAATTATTTCTAAAATTTTAGAAAACGCTGCGGTACTATATGGAAACACGAGTAAGTATATCATGTTTTTTGACAAACTGTTTCCTTCATCGTGATTTTTTTGTCATCAGGCTTTATTGGTAGATTGAGTTCTCGCAGAATATGAACAAATATAAAACTATCCAAATCATAACCGTAATAGCCAAACTTATTAATTATTAATTATATACTATTTAATCCATTAAATAGTTCATTGTACATCATTACTACACGGATAAAAAAACAAAGAATGAAATTTGTATATAATGAGACATGTCTAATTTATTCGATATTAAACATCGGTTAATACGCTCTGGAAACAAAGAAAATAAAAGAAAGCGTTTTCAAGTCATCGAAAGTATTGTAAAATTACGTCTGTGATTCTTAATCCGAATTTCGAACACTAAGTAAGGTTTATTTTCATTTGATGATTAATAATAGGATTAAAAGTAGTCCATAGGCTGGTTTTCCGACGATATTTAGCAAAAAATGTATTTATACCGCGTCACTAATTTTTTATCATAACATCGTATTAATATTTGTACTATATATATATATAATATAATATAATATTGGAGTTATAAATTATAGACTCTAAAACCTTTAGTTTATATTCTCTATATATAGGATACTGGTGTACATATAGAGAATATAAACTAAACGTTTATGCTAAACTAAACGGTTATGTAGGATACTAGGTGCAATAATATCGTACAACTTGCATGAATACTACTTTTACTTAAATTGAAAAGGGTACGAGAAATAAAGTATCGAAAAAGGCCCAATTTCCCTTTTGTGTACTCTTTAATATCAAGACCAACTTTAGCTGATTTTGTATATTTTATTGTTTCTAATTGGAACACCCACTTCGTTCAAAGTTTCGTCAAAACTTGGAACAAACTTATTAAATTTGACATTTCTCCCTTCGTTTTAATCTGACATTAAATAATATAATAGTAATTGCAATACAAAAAAGATATCAATGCATCCTCATATTTGTTCGTTAAGAAAGAAAAATGAATATTTTTAAGTATTAATAATATCATAACTATGCGACACTGAACTCAATACAGAAGGTCACAGGATATCACATTGTTTAGTTATTCAGTTATTAGCATTATTTTATTCAAAATATTTTATTCAATCAGTTCAGAAGATAAATAAAGAAAAACCTTTATTAAAAAAAATGCTACATACTTTTAATTGTATTTCAGAATATTGAGTGTCTTCATATTTCAGCGGTTTGGAGTGATCCATAACGTAAACAGTATTAATCTGTTTCTACGTATAAATGTTTTATTAACAAACCTTCCACTAACAAAAATAACTGTTTTCGCAAACAGAGATTAGAATATAAATCCAAATATTTCATATAGAGTCACGAAATGTCAATAAGGATGGATTAAGAAAAATAATGAAATTTATTTCGTAACACAAATATCGAAAGATTTTTCACCTAAACAAACTACTATATTCCTTTATAAAACCTTATTCTAATATTTGCTTATATTGTATAACCTTTTTGGTGTTATCTAGAAAAACACTTTAGTTTACAAATTAATTTAGGTGGCAAATTCCTGACACATGTTATAAAAACCTAAAAATAGAAGAGTTTTCGTATGCCAACAATAAGCATGAGTATGGCATATCAGTACTTCTTCTCATTGTATCTGAATGGAAAAATAAGTCAATATGGTATAATGGTGATAAATTAATTGAGTACAATGGATAAATTCCTGCTGTAACTCCTATAATTTAATGATGTCAATTGACAATACGGGATAATAATCCCGTATTGTCAATTGATCAATTTCTTATTCCTACTGCTTTTTTATATAATTTGTATGTATTAGTTGAGAAAAT
This sequence comes from Druceiella hillmani, assembly GCA_039881145.1. Classification (NCBI taxonomy): domain Eukaryota; kingdom Metazoa; phylum Arthropoda; class Insecta; order Lepidoptera; family Hepialidae; genus Druceiella; species Druceiella hillmani. The sequence goes on along the minus strand of JAYKKI010000142.1, from coordinate 1,592,243 downwards.
TCATCATTCATCGTTGCGTGAATGGAAACTAAGTCATCGACTGCATTTTATTAGTAACAATAAAAAGGTTTAATAAAAGTCAGATGGGTTGTAATTAAATAAATTAAGCCATAGTATATAAAAGCATGGAATGATTCGATTTTCAGCACGAATTGGCTGATTTCACCGGTTGTCTTTTGTTTGAATCGTAGTTTTGCTTAAATCTCGGAAATTGCTTTAACATGTGTTCATTAATTTCGATCATCTTTATTTCGCCAACTTAATATTTTGACGTCGATATCAACACACCACCTGGTGATCAGATAAAGGAGCTCCCTTTTAAAATACTTGCAAAGATGCTCTTTCGTTTTTGTGTTAAGTAAATCATCATAAAATTAAGTATTCTGGCATGTAGGATATTTGTTTCTGGATATATTTTTGATAAACTTTTAAGAATAGATACGGATTAACTGTTAACTGCAAATCCATTTCTGATTTGTAGAAAGCATATTTAGTTGACATTGAATATAATCTGTATTGCTTTAATTATATTTATGTTACAACTTGCAACTATGTTGAAATTCAAACAGGTATGAAATACTAATAAATAAATAACTGATTTTGGAAAGGCGTATTGTGCTCTTAAAGAAAAAAATATTTCAAATTGAATGCCAAACTAAATAAAATGTAAATTAATATCGATAAAAACACATTAAGTCAGTGCAGATATACTAATAAATTTTTAAATATTCAATAACTAAATCTCAAAATATAATCATGATTTTATTTAATTTAAGAGAGTGTTTCTGGCTGTGAGAAATCTGTTTCGATGATAGTGGATTTGTAAGATTTTAAATGTGGAAGTGTGCACATTTATGAAATTTGATAATTGTATTAAATAGAATAAATTACATTCTCCTGATCACGCATCGATTATATCATCTTAGTTGTGAATAAGTATCATGGCTTGACAAATTTCATGAAATTATATGATCCTTTAAAACATTTTTTATACATGTAATAGTCTTGCTCGCTAATCATCAAAATCTATGGGATATTTTTGATCGGTCTACAATCCTGAAAGTCGGCATGGGAAGTCTTATAACAGAAGTAAAGGTAAAAATCTAAAAATTTACTGTGTTAAATTGTACATTTTTCACTTTGAAAATTAGGGTCGGTTGTATGCGATAAAATATTTCGTTTGGCACTAATACACACGCGCGCGCGCTGGCCCCGGCGGTGCTGAGTGACTCTTAGTTTTGTGCGTTACACGAACACGATCGGCACAATGTGATCGATCAAGACACTTTTTAGACTAATTATTAAAGTAAATCCGAGCATGATATCTCTGTTATAATGTCTTTGAAAATCTCTTGATACGGGACACGATTCAACCTTGGATATGGTTTAGGTTGATTTTCAACTGAATTTGGGGAATTCCAAAATGAAAAAAATGTTGCACATATTTTGTGTAACAATTTTTATTATGTATAATCCTTTTGTAAATTAGTATGGCAAGCATAGACTAAGATAAGAATACAATTTGTGCAAATAATGATAAAATAACTGCAATATCACACATTTTGTTAAAAAATATTTTAATTTTTTTTTCTTCGCAAATGATAATATTTAGGCATTAAATATGATAGAAACAAAATTGGCCATTTTTTTCATGTACTTATTGATTGACTTCCGCTTGTTTATTGTAGACATAAAGCAGCATAAAAGTTATCGATACAAGTAATTATAACAGACAAAATTATAACAGAGCGAATTTTATACATTGAAAATATTTTAAGAGTAATTAATTTAGCGTATAGAACGGTAATAGAAGCCAGAAAAACTTTTTTTAGAATTTTTGTGCTAATGTTATATATCCATGAGCAATATATAAAATTAAAAAAATGCCTAATTACACGCGAATGAAGTCTTAGGGACATCTAGTATAAATTAATGTTATACAGTACGAAGTAATGTTAAAATAATAAAACTACGTATGAAAGAAAACTTAAAAAAATATTTATAATTAAAAAAAATAAAACCTGTAAAGGTTTATAATAAAAATACGTTAAAAAATTATTCAAAATTAAAAAAGCCCATATAATGTCTCCATTACGATGTTCCGTGAACCAATCGGATATATATATTTACACACACATATATATATATATATTTATATATATATATATATATATATATATATATATATATATATATATATATATATATATATATATGTATATTAACTGTTGTATCATCATACAATTTGGCAGTCGTATGTAATCTTTGCATTTGAGCACAGTATTTTGTAAAAGTATGTTTCTTTTAGTTTTTCGAACTACATACGAAAGAATATCGATCCATTTAACTAAAGAACGTTGATAAAATTTCGCATCAGTTCATGATTTTGTAGTCTTTTTAAATTCATCACTGTCATCTATAATGACATTTTACACACCGACTCTGGTGAATTTTTAGGGAAATGCGTAGTTTCATTAAATTAAAGCATTTATAAATGGAAAAAATAGTGGGAGTATAACAAAATAATACAGATAAATTGTGATAGTAACAATCTAAAATTAATAGCCATTCTGAAGAAATCGGCGAGGGACTTTTAATCAGTGGCTTTTCCCTATATGGTTTGTCATTTCCATTTTATCTAGCATACGAAATTCGAGGTATTTATTATTTGGTTGTGTATAAGTACAAGATAATTATAATTTAATTTTCTTCTCGGACCTTAATTTATTTTATAACAAGCTCCTGTGCGTTACGACGCGTGGTTACTAATAATTGACTAATTTCATTAAGGAAAAATCTATTTTTATTTGCAATTTACTAAGAGATAAAAATTTAGCTATAATCGGAGTTTATTTCTAAAATTTTTAATTATTTTAAAGATTTTTGTACCCATATTCTTTAGATTTTGGTGGACATCGGTAATAATTCAACTAACAAGTTGCATTTGAATGAAACTTTTGTGAAAACATTTTCGATTATAAATTATAGTTTCTTAAGTTTCTGTGAAATATATAACTAAAATTACTTACTATGTATAATTTAAATACATGATTAAATAAATTGCTGTGTAATGTAATACAAGCAATAATACAATTTATAAAATCTTTCTTATTCTAACCCAATTTTATTTCTAACCAAACTTTATTACCCTCAATTCTATTGGTCGGGTTGTTAGGGTTGTTACTCACAAACCGCTGGATAAAGTAAACACAAATATAAAGTAGTCAAATCATCGACTAATATTTAAACTTCTCAATTTTTTCAGAATATAGGTACCCCATAGTTACATTAATTAATAATCGTCATAGAGAAAAAATTAAACTCTGTATGGTAGTTCACGTTAAGATCAATATATCTGACATTTCATTCAAAATGAGCATATTTATCAAACCAGTAATCATTTTATGAAAAAAGCAACTATCGAAATCTTCATAGATCATTATTTGTAAATAAAAAGAAACCACAAGAACCAAAATATTTGCCGCTATATTTGGAAGATAATTTTGAACTAGATTTTAATTAGTGTTCAGAGGTTGGTGATAGTTATTTTTGAAAAAAATATCGTAACTTAGAAAATACCCCAACCACGGTATTATCTTAAGAACACATAATATAACATAGAAGGTTGCATGCCTGGTGCATAAGAATCTATACAGTAACGGTAACTAACCTCGACCAAAAAGGTATTATGTTTGAAGATGATGTGGACTACTCAGAAAACCGAATCGAATAATTAACCGAAACGTATAGTATAATTTATAAGAACATGTTACGAAGGAATCAAAATGAGCATGAGTCTCTTTTATTTTTCAAAATTATCTTGTGGCCATTAAAATTTTCAACTTGACGCATACGGACAATTATCAGTCAAATCAGCATTAATCTACGATCAGAGTTTAAACGGTAAACGTGTTGTTTTCTTTAGGTCACTAGAACATTTAGATCTTTTAAATTGCGGAATAAAAAGTCAGCAATAATGGATCTGAGGCGCTCTCCAGTAACGTCATATTTGAAGAAATACGGATCAATTATTCTATCAATCCATGAAGCACTCCAAACAGTGGATGTAATGGCGTCTCAATAATGGCACATGAATTTCTTTTACTCCAAATCTGGAAATGTTGTTTATTGACATAGACATTCAACAAACAATGAGCCTTATCGCTGAATAAATTGTTGTCGGAAAATTAGCTGAGAATTGGACTTCCAAGTTGCGTTCCATTCGAATCAACCGCGGCACCCATATGCCTGAAATCGTATTTAAACACAAATTGCATTTAAAATTTAAATATAAGATAATTATATTTTCAATAAAACTAATATCATGGCCATTATCACGATTTTTATCTGTTTTTTTTTCATTTTAAAGTTTTTCTTTTGCCTGTGTGTGGGTACGGCGCACGTATTTGTATATGTATAAAGAACTGACGTGATTTTCATATTATAGTGCATAGTATACGTTCAAACAAATCCAATGAGTTTCAAATCGATATTTTAAAAATTAAATTAAAAATTTTCGGTATAGTGAGTTTTTTCTGAAGTGATTTTTAACTATTCTAAAATTGTTTATGGTTGAATTGTTAAATGATTTCTCAGGTACGCGTTTATTTTAAAGTTTCAAAAAGTAGTTGGGATGAAAATAACCTCATTCATAATAGTTATAGTTTGTTGAAACGTATATATACCAAATCATCAGAGTTTCGTATTTTGCCAAGGGAGGATCAACCATAATACCAAGATAATTAAAATAAGAACAAACCATGATACTAAAGTAATTAAGTCATACATCTTCTGAGTTAAATTTGAATCAAATTAAGTATCCCAGGTGTGTTTTTTATGTCCAATCTATTTATTTAATTATAAAAATATGCATAAATTACGACATCATTTAAATAATTTTACTTTGATTTAATGTTTGTCGCAAATAGCACTTTATTTTTTTATTGTAATTTATTTATTAAAATTCTTGACATTTCTATAACAAAATTACTTGACAGCTTTAAATTTATCATATTGGATTCCTTATTTTCATCTATCTACGATTTAAAGTAAGTGTGAAGTAATTTTACGTACTTTTAGCTTTTTACGTTCCACTTTCTTGTGCGTGTCAGTTTGTTTAAAGAACAAGTATGAATTTAACAATAACACACTTATTTTTGCTGTTTTTTTGTAATTATTTTATTTATTGAGTAATCTATTTTTATTTCAATACTTTTTGAGCCACATTTTGCTATTTAGTTAATTTTCCTGATTCAATTATACCATTGTAGATTTCGTTATCTGAATTATTTAAAAATGTTTGAGGAATAATATTTTTATTATTGCCTACTATCTTGTAATAAAATATTAATGATACATGAAGTCAACAAATTAGGTATATTTAAATATAACGAAAGATCATCAAAACTGATACGAAGAGACATTTTATTAAAAACTTAAAGATATTCAATTGGGTATAAAGTATATTTTGCTACGTATTTACATGATTTAATAATATGGCAGCCAGCTTACCCATGAATATTCATAACATCTGACCAAATTTTCCCGATTTCGCAACCCCTTTGTGTTCTGTCCCTTCAAGCTAACGCCGTGCGTAAGTACCTGTCTGCGGTGGACGTAAATTTACCCACTTAATTTTCCATGAAGGTAAAATGTCAGACTGCGTAATAACTTCATAACAGAATAGGGTTCTGCATGACTTACTTTTACAAAGTTTTTTTCGTGTAAGTAATTTCATTGAAAGCTAAATTTCGATGGAATATAAAAAGTACCAAAAAATTTTGGTATGGCAAAAACTTTTACGAGTAATTATGAATATGGTGAATTACGAAAATCTTATTAGTAATTTACGTGAAATATGTATAAAGAGTATAAATATTCAAAAAAATATGAGTGCAACTTTGAAGATTATACACGTTTCTGAGGCAGTAATTAAAATATTATTATCTACATCAATAACACATATTAGAATTATTAAAGTATTAATTAGGATTTCTTCCATTGACCAGGTCACCTACCTAGATTGGCTGTGTACAATGATTTTATCTTCAACACGAGACTTTATGGAAGTAACAATAACTGGTAACCCACTTGTATACTAACAAAGAATGTGCTAGAATACGTGTATGTCCTTTTAATGAATCGTTGTAAATTATCTCAAAGAATTGACACTGTCGATACGAATATATACTATATATATATATATATATATATATATATATATATATATATATATATATATATATATATATATATATATATATATTCCATTTCATATCGCCTGTTCCTTGTTCATACGTGCATTTAAAAGAGTGTCAAATATTTGAACGTAATGATCTGCAAATAAAACGAAATAGTTAATGATTTATTAATAAAACAATTTTGCCTCTAGAGGATAACGTTAAGTATTGTAAGATTAATACATTTAATGCCACCTGCTATAAAAACTATAAAAGTAAACTCTGTTTACATAAGTATAATATGTGTTGAAAAGACAAATTTGTTTAAAAATTTACAAAGATATTTTTTTGTTTAAATATGTGTGTTGTAAGTATCATCAATGTACAGACAGTATAGTACGTTTGTTTGTCTTTCTTTCACGTCGGAACGTATTTAGGGATTGATTCGATTTTGTATAAAGATATCTGACGTATCAAGAAATGATATAGAATACTTATAATTACGGGAAAAAATCTTATTAGAAACTAAAAAAGTAAACAAAATAAATAAGGAGACATCGTCGCAACGGAGCAACGGGTCGACGTGATTTTTCGAATCGTCCTATGCGCAATATAAAGAAGCAATGGAATTAATTAATTAAATACTTTATTTAGAGTCATACCTATAATATTATAAATGCAAAAGTATGTTTCTTTACTCTTATTTTCCATGAAAACAGAACTACGAATTTATGTCATTATTTGCATTTAGCCAGTTTTTTTTTCTTTTTTCGGCTTACTAACTTAACCGGAAAATAACACAGGCTACTTTTAATCTCAGGAAATATCATTCTAACTAATGAACTTTAAAATTTTATATTTATATGCTGCATTATCCCACTGATTACTATAAATATCTTTACCACATTTTTAAATTCCAAATCATCAGTTAATTATATGTGTATGTGTTGCGTTTTCATATTGTCAGGTGTCTTGTAAATTGTTCTAATTTTCTACCTAATCATCGTAAATCACACAATACCATAATACTAGATCATATATTAAACGTCATATATCTGTAATTAATTATAACATTTAAATATATAAAACATTTTCATATTCTGGACATTCACTGAATTATCTCTCTTCAAATGAAAGAATAAAAACTAAATTATGTAAAAAAAACAAATTATTATAACGTCAGCATATTGCAAAAATTATTTTTATAACTTGAACTCGAAACATTACATTTCGTTTATATTAGTAAAATAAAAAAAATCATACTTTACTCCTGATCTGGTTACATTTGAACGGAATTTCATCCTACATACTAGTTAAGTGAATAATAATAATTTTTCTATTTCTCATTGTACTCACATAATTTATTTCGAATCAAATCAACTTAAATTTCATAATGAGAAGAACTTTAATTAAGGGTACAATATATCTTTAAGATAACATCATTGTTAGTTATGTCGTTTGATATCTGTAATTTGTTTATTCGTAGTATTTATTGACTATTAAAATCCTGGTGGTTATCTAAATCTCATTTAAATAGCAACCTACAATTGTCACACTAGTATTTAAGTACGGCGATGAGTCAAAACGGACTAAACGTATGTCCGTTTTGACTCATCGCCGTGTTAAAAATTATAATAAATTTTTTTTCCATATATACATCCCTTCGACATTAGTTATAAGAAAAAATTTTTGAGTTAATTATTTGTCTGCCTACTCCCACATACCCTCGTTTATTACTTCCATATACTCCCGTTTATTAATAAACTTTATGATATTACGTTTCTTCTATCTGCATTTGTTTTAGCTTTTGCTTTACTGGGTTATATCATATTTTATTAAGTTCTTGTTATATCACTTACAAATAATATTATCATAGATAGAGATATGAAACTAAATATGACTTAGTAAAATACATGAAAAAAAAACATATTTCATTGAATATTAAGGGATAAATAATTTTACATGTTATTCAGTCATAAAGGTTTAAAAAGCCCTATAAAGCGACTTACTTAAGCAAGTAATTTTTTTTACTTTATATATGATATACTATTATACAACTAACAAATAGGAAAGATGAGTTAGGATTAATGTGACCTAATTTAATGATGAAGGGAGCCTTCAAAATCTTTTCAGATCGTTAGTCATTCAGATTGTGCTTGTATAGGTAAAGATAAGGAAAAGGAATATTAAGAAGTCTTGTATAATTCATTTTGTAAGGTAGCTGACTATTGAAATATTTGCTTTAATTTACACTTATAAGATGAACGGGCTTCTCGTTTTTTTCGTTAAATATAAACGTAAAATGAATAAAAGTAAACCAATCTGAAACTTTGTGGTATATAGTTATCTCATTTAAAATATTATTTTCACCAATACATTCAGTATATTTACTAAAATAAAATCAATGTACATATGCAAATGAGCATTGCGTCAACATAAAAGAGCACAATTTTTTTACTTTGAATGGGCAACATGGCAAAAGACTATTGCATTTACATGTATTTATAAATTATGAAACATTTTATATTTAATGAGATTAATGACCCATATGAATTACGTTAGACGATATATATTTTTAATAGTCTATGTATTTTCCTATCTAGCACGGGTAAACAATTTCAAACCAATTTATGATAAATTAAAAAAAAACACATGGATTTACATGAAAATTAATAAAAATGTCCTCTAAGCTGTTATAGCACTAAGTGAAAACTTTACTAGTCACGAGGGGAGAAATTATATCAAAATTGGAATAAAATGGAATGGGGGGTATCTTGCTAAGGAAAAAAACCAGCGATCATTGTGTAACGAAATAAACGCCATAGGATGCAATATTTTGTGGAAAATCTTGTATCGATGTCTTATTATCAATAATGAATTGTCTGATAGGAGGAAAAATTAGCGTATATTACGAAATTTCTCGCTTATTTAATAATTAAAGCATACAAAGCAAACGATTAGGAGATATATAAACATAACGGTAATGCACAGGAGATAGAGGAATTCTTGAAAATATATCGGGAAAGATCATAATTTGCAAAGTTTCGATACGAAATGTATACCCACGAAAAGTTAGACATTTGACTCTCCTTTGTGATATTTAGCAGTGACAATTTTTAAAAAGAGATCGAAGAAATGGAACAAGAATCATATTGAAAGTTACCGACAAAGATTTTCGTGAAATTGACACCAAAACCAAAAGTCTGAATATGAGCATGTTGTATGCACTGAAGTTTTTTGTAATGAATTATATTTTGAACTGTGACATGTTTCTGCAAAATATAAGTACTTAATTCAACTTAGAAAAATACATTATATGTAACTGTGTATATGCCCAGATTTTTAAAATTTTATTTCTTAGACTTCAAGTGTCACGATTCAATGGCATGCAAAATAATTTAATATTATTTTAATTTGCTACTTGTTTCGACGTATTATTCACTTTTCATGATACGTACAAAAATAAATTAGTTTAAAATCTAGGTTAACTTCGTAGATGAAATTATACATTTGATTCTATATTTTAATGTGTGCATTGCGGAATGTATCATCAATTAATTAATGCTTATTTTTATTATTCAATGAATTAAATTTGAATTAAATTTGTTTAATTAATTACTTAATACTTAGTCTCATCTGGCCTAGACAGAAATGCTATCTAAATTAAATATCATTTAACGTCGTAAAACAAAGTTCGCCTTTTCGAGTTGTATAATTAAATTAAATTCAAATTTACCGAAAAAAAGCTAATTAAATTTCTATTAGAAGTCAACATATGAATCTGTTTCATTTTGTGAAAATAGTGAATTTATTTTGTCGAATTTCCGGTCTATGGATACCGTAACTATTTCAGTTCAAGCTAGTGGTATGCACATTTTTTCAATTGGAGCCTTAAAACTTAAAAATGGTTAATTTTTTAATGTCGTTTCACGTAAAGTAATATATTCAAATAAGTAATAAGTAATAACCTAGCGAAATCAAGAAATTAAAATAAATGGTACCTACATATAATTATTTATCGTAAATGTGTCAATTATACACTAAAATCGGACCCGAGTTCGAAAAATTTCTTGCACAAAATTATCTTCCGTTACAAGTTTCACTATTTAATATTACAGATATGTATTAGAAATAAATGTGCAGGCATGTAAAATATACGAAGGCACTTTACTTAATTTTTCCATTTGGGTACTGGGGACGGCGTTAATTTTGTTTTTATTTAATTGCCAATTATTTTTTGTATTTATAAAATCTAATAATAACTACTAATGATATGTATTTTAAATGTCTATCTAAATAAAATACTAATGTTTCTTCAATTAAATAATTCTAATATGAGGTATGAAGTTGTACAAACAAACATAAAGAAAAGGTTAGCAATTTGAAAAAAAATATGAAAATGAAAGTAAATTTTTCCCAATTGTATTTTTTTTATGTATGTAGTGGAAAATATCGAGATAACCAGACATTATTAAGCAATATATAATTTTAACTCACTCGACCAATTCAAGTTTTAACAAATCTCACGTTCATTTAATTTAATTCACCTCTATAATCTTATACAGGTGTCCAGTGGCAGATTTCAATGTTTGAAATATAGTAAAAAAAAAACTACACCTCTAATACAAAGTAGGTTTATTTTAACTTTATTACAACAAAAGCGAATTTAATTTTTTAAAAACCACGTTTTCCAAATGGCTGCATTGAGTCTGACACACTCTTCGAGTCTAGCACGCATGTTTTCAAAAACGTAAACGAATTTTGTTAACAAACGATATTTGTACGTTAACGTACTGCTCGTAAACTTTTCATTGAACAGGAAATTACCTTTTCGACAATTTTCGTCATTGATAAAACTTTTAATTAGCCTAACATTTAGATAACAATTCAAACAAACAGTTATATGTTATCTTGAAATTATTGGTTTAATATTGGTACCCAATGACTCAGTAAATTTAACTTAATGATTATTTTTTTGATAATGAATTATTCTGCCCGTAAATTTTAATTAACCGGTCTCTTGTACTAATTGTCTCTAGAAAGTTTCGTAAAAATAATTTAATTTTTTTTAAAGTGCCAACTTTAAATATATTTTTCATTAGGACCTAAGCCAAAAGGGCCCTAGTTCTATGTACATGCTTATATTTTCGGAAATGTTTTCCATATTTTCTTTTATTTTATCACTGATTTTAGTCTTATTTTGATATATTACTTAGAATACGTATATATCTATCTCCCTATTAATCCCTGATATGAAATAAATATTAGTAATAAAGCGACATATTGCTTGGCAATCTTGCAAAACGATAGTAAGCCTAGGTTTTAATCTCTGCGGTAAATGTATTTTTCAAAATAAATCTTTTTAAACGATTTGTTGAATTCTTTCTCCTATAAATTCAAACTTTTTAAGTGAAAAAAAATTAGTGAAAAAATTTAATTCATTCCTTATTGAATAAACAGCATTTGTTTATATCAGCGATATGGGATTGCATAATTTATGGAGATCGGTTAAATGTTAAAAGTATATCATAAAGTATCAATAAATAAACAAACTTTAACGTTTGGAGTCTTAAAATAACATATAAACTAATATTTCTTTAACCTTTTTTTTTCATAACTTTTTTTTGAAATATTTAAAACTGATTTAATTTGAATGCATTAATATTATAAATTTATTGTTATGTTTTTTGAAGTGTTGCGAGATATTTTTGAACTTTTATATCTCTTAATAACGATTCTTAATCTTTTAAGATGCTTTCTCCTTTTATTGAAATTGCATTTCTTAATCAAGTGCGATTCAACAAGTATTAAAGGCCGATTTAAAATTCTATTTCCTTCGCTAAAACTTGGAATTTTTATTTCCTTCGCTAAATGTCCTCCTCGAAATTTACTGCTTGTTTTATTTATTTTGTGCTGTATGGAATTCCATACATTAATTTAATATCTTTTGCTTTGTTTAATATTTCAATGTTTTTTCTTCAAAATATTGTTAAAAACATAATTCATTGAGTTTGCATTATTCAATTTTCTATACGTTATTTTATTGGAGCTATAATAGTTTATATGTTTAACTTAATCATGTCAATCCCAATGCTAATCTAATTTTAAAAAAGGCGATGCATATAATCTAATCCAATCATGTGTTAAGATCTAGAAAAATATGAATTATTTAAAATGCTTTTGCAATTTTTCCAAGAAACCGCTTTTAGAGGATGGAAATTATAACTCCCAGCAGTCGTGAAATGATGTGAATATGAAACGAAAGGAATCTAAATTTAGTTCTCGGTGAATATTCATAACTAATTTAATGTCTTTATTTACAAGTATTCCAAATTTAATATCAAGAATTAATAACTTATAATAATCATATGATAAAATAAAATAAAAAAGTAAATATAATAAATACAGGAATATTTAATATCAGAAGCACAGTTAATACTTTTGTTTAATTAGGTTTTATATATTTATACAATGAATACGTGCTAATATTTATGATAATCGTCTTATAAAATAGACTGCTTAACTTAGCAGCAAATACAGTAGATGATAATATTTCCACGAAATGTGAATTTGGAACTTTGAAAGAACGTCTAAAAGGTACATCTTATTAAAGTGGGATGATTGATATTATATTATAAAGCATGTTTTATAATTAATTTGACACCAATATTGTCTCAAAAAGTTGTCAACGCGTGCGATTCAGACAATTAATATTTATAAGGAAAGAGAGAGAAAACCTGGTAAGAAACACAACACAAAACAAAAGTTCCAAAATTTTCAAGTTCACTGCCAAAGATGTGCGAGATATATTCGTAACATTTCATCATTTCGGAAATCATCAGAAAAATGGCAGGTTTATTATTTGCCAACCGGATTTGCAATACCTACATATTTTTGTATATTTTACCATGACACACGTAATAATGAAATATAAAAGACCGTTTAATAACACTTAGACGACAATAACATTAAATGAATTAATTCGTGGTGCGTTGTTTCCGATTAAATATTTTTTTGAATTTTGGATTTATATAAATTACAATTATTTAAATTACTACCTGCATAATTTAACATAAAAGATAACACTACAGTCAACGTTCATATGGCTGCCTTGTTGTGACACTTAAGTACGTTTAAATATTACATTTTCGTACAGCTGGGAACATAATAATATATTATGAGCAATTGCGAAGAAATTGTAATAGATTTATGCGAATGACTTTTAGTTTTTAAGAAATGGTTTTCCACAAAATAATTTTGTTTGAAAATTGTTTTCATATGATTTTACGGAAACATTTTACATATAGAGTTCTTTTAGTCGGTAGTGATTTGGGTACAAGTATGTTTATTTTTATCGTAGACATGCGTGAGATGTCTTGAAAAAGGACCAAGTTTAACGAAATCTCGTTTTAGTGGATCAGAAGAGAAGGAATTTACGAACGTGTGTTGCTTATATTTACGTTAGAAATAGCTGTAGTACACTGATATATATCCATATGAGAAACTAAATTACCTTGAGTATATTTATGATTTTGACATTAATTCTTCTTCAGTTTCAGGTATGAAATTTTTAACAATTCCTTAAAATGGAACTTAATTTAATATAACCCCATATTAAAATGTTACTTATTTATTTCATTAATCGATATTTTATTTTCCACATACCTTATAGTCGACTTCATGGTATTGTATTAAATATCAGCTAGGTAACCTCCACTTTTCAAACACTTTTAATAATGTAAAGAAATAACTTAATTTCAAAATTGTATCTTTCTGAATCATTAGAGATCTTATATTTTACTTGGAAAAACCGGACAGAAATAGTCCATTATTTGTCGTTTACTACCACAATGTGTGCATGTATATATAAATATAAACACACACACACACACATATATATATATATATATATATATATATATATATATATATATATGCTTGAAATTTTGGTTCTCGAAGGTATACTGGATGTACTTCGCGCGTGTACTATATTTATTATTTTCGGCAACGAAAAGTAACGGATAGAAGAGAATAAAAATTGAAAGTCTAAAGTGAATTGTTTGTGTTTTTATTTTTTTGTATTTTTTATTTCTTTCTTTTTTGTATTTCCCATCGAAAAACCAAGAAAGAAAGTGAATTCGGTGGAGAAAAAATAGGTAATATTAAAAATATTATACCCGGGTGAAGCCAGGTAATGCAGATAGTGTTACACATGTGTGTGTGTATGTGTATGTAGGTAAATATATATATATATATATATATATATATATATATATATATATATATATATATATATACCAATAAAAATTAAAAAAAAATCAGTTTATTGGTCACCGTGTCCTAGTTTTGGTTAATATTTTGAGAACTCTCGACAAAGAAGATGGCAAAATAATAATACGTGCTTTCTTCAAGATCGACGACTAAAATTGTGACATGCCAGTTTTGGATAAATTTTACTTTTCAAATTGCGAAAGCTTTCTAGTTTCCAGTTAATTGATTATTATCGTTGCACAGTTATATCCAAAAAGTAAGTGCTAAGCTAATTTTCCAGAAAAAATTGTCAGAAGAAGTGGCTTCCACCTTCAGAATAATAATATCCAATAATGAACCTACATAATATAAGGTCTCCCATAAAAAATATTTCAGGATATTTTAATCACTCATTTTCCTCCATTCGACACCAAAATAAATATAAATGTGTCACTGTGCCTGGTGTCATCAGTATGTATAAAGTAGAGTTACATAAATTAAAGATCCTAATTTTTTAATACACCTTCTTAATGTCTTAAAAAGCGGAACACCATCGGCTCGTCCAAAACTGCTGCAATTTTGGAATATGTGACATTATAATGAAACGCAATGCCAGATTAATAAACGTAGAATTTCGATAGATTGTTTTGAAAGAATATATATCAAGGTTACGTTTATTTAAAAGATGGATTAATATTTTAAGACTCTTTTTCGTTCTAAGAGCTACTCGCCGAAATTCGAAGTTTCATTTGGGTAATCTCAAATTATCTGAAGAATATAATTGATTATGAGAAGCGCGATCCGTACTCTGATGTTCGGAGAGAGCAAGAATTTTGTAATAGTAGGGACATATTCCGGTGATGTTAGATATTAGATTTATACCAAATCACGCGAAAGATAAAGCCACAATACAATCATAATTTATTAATTAGTTATCTCTTCTCCTGAACATTTTTTTAAGTTTTTCAGTAATTAAATATTCAGGTAATATTTTGTAGTAAAGTAAAAAAGAGTACTTTTTACATCTAGTTACTATTTTACTTCCCACTGAAACTGATTTGAATCCATATATAAAACAAATAGATTGGATATGGTATAAGTACTAACATTTCGTAATATTCTTCATGGATGGATTCAACATGGATACATATATCAGTTTTATGCTAATTTGTATTATGTCGTATAGTAAAATGTAATTTTAAGCTGCCATTATATATTTGCTACCTGAATAGAGTAAAATTTATAATTAAAATAATTATTCTTTGAAAGCCTTTCAAACAATTTCACCTTCGATCAAGTATAATTATTTCGAATTTTGTATTATTACTGAATCACCAATAGAAAATAAAACGAAAGAAATATTTAGAATCTCTTAAATTTTAAAAACGTGGAATACCATAATCTGCCATAATAAAAAAAATCTCAAAAATAATGTACTGCTAATATTAAAGCAATTAACAATTCGCACTTGACAATAAAAGTTAAAACATTTGGTATTTGAAAATTGGTACTCGAAACGAGTGACTATCGGCGGCATTTCTCGGAGAAGCAAATATATACAAAACAAGTTTATTGAAGCTATTTGAAGAAATTCGAGGCAAGTAATAACACACAATATAAAAACTTTGGTTTAAAATTGTAAAAATTAATAGATAGTCTAGTCTTAAACATATTAAAAAGCATTAAAGAATCAGAATGCCAAAAAATTTGCCAACAACATTTAATTAGCAAATGTGTGGAAATAGTACCCGATATATTTTCTTTTCTTTGAAATTATCTAGAAGATAAGAGTGAGAGAGAAATGTTCAGTTCTTGTCACACTACTCTGAATTCTGTCGTTTGATTATGAAGTAAGGTGATATTCATCGTATTTTATCAATTGTTTGCTGGGTAGAGGTTTTATCGCAAGTGAATAAAATATAATACGTGCAATAGGACTTCCATTCAATAAGAAATAGTCTAAAAAGAAGGGAAAAAGAGGCTTTATCTTAGACATAATTGTAATGGACTCGACAAACAAGTATGGTGCCATGTAATCCTGTCTTTTAAGAACGTTTAACACTCACACGAATATTGAATATTGTAACTCAGTGAAAGCGATAAAATATATCTGAAAATATAAAATAATTTATTTGACCAGTTAAATTTGCTCCACAACAAAAGTTACCAAAGGTAGAGGAAAATTAATGTCGTCTATATAAGTAGTTCGAAAGGACAAGGTGAATTCTCGGGTGTCCAATTTATAACCAATCCCATGTCGTGATTTACCTCGCGATTTATCTAAAAAAATGGCTAAGAGGGTATTTTTTATCAAGAAACCTCGCACGTATACCATCAAAAACGACTCTACCATTTTTTTCAAACCATGTCAATTAGGCTACGTTGAGGAAATCCTATTAGGTCACAATGTATTGACGTACTGCATTTTAACTCCAGGTAGCCATTACTCGAGAAAACTAGTACTTTTTCTTCCCATAAGACAATGAAACGACAAATATCGTCTATAGTGAAGCTCAAACTAATAACAGAAAAAAGACATGAAATTAATTACTAAACAAAAATACACAAGTGAATTTAAAAATGAGGAGCAAAACGCGAAAATAATGTATAACGGAATACACAATATCTTATTGCGGTAAAAATTAATTCCAGGCGAACAAAATCCTGGGCGATAGCTTGTATATAAGAATAGTGTATATACTAGCTATAGAGTAATTCATCCATATGAATATTTTATTACTTAAAAAGATCCTGTAGAAAATTAACACAATATTCTCTTAGTAGGTGCACTAATATGTTATATTTAAAGGCGGACATTTATACATGATTTAATACTCAACTCTTTTGGATTTTTAAGCATTTATCTTTTTTCGTACATGATTTAAGTAGAAGAATATGAAATTCTTGTTTCTTTAGAACTTTAAAAACCAACAATAACCACATAGTGGAAGAACGATTAAAATAACGTGTGTTACATCATAAAGCGTAGAAGAAAATTATATCTTTGTATATAAAAATTCAGACAGCGTATGTTTGTGTAACATAGCAAATTCAAAAGAAGAATTAGTAAGCAAGGTTTTTTAAAGAAGCGAAATAAATTGACGAAATCACATATCACAATCACATATGAGCGGAAGAGCCATTTTCGTGGCTAAAAACGTCGTCGTACACGATTTGAACGACATAATTCTAAACAGAATGGCAGGTGAAAAACCGTGACTTACAAATTCATTGATTTCGTGATAAATCGAAGTGAAGTAGTCAATTTTTCAATGGAATTTGTTAATTCTGTCTATGTTTTCGACTTATTGTCCCAAATTCTCTATTTGAAAATAAGAGTGCCAGTTATATTAGCTCGGAACAACAATCAGCGAAGGTTATGCAATAAAAAAAAAATTGATGAATAATCTAATAGAATCAATAATTCTGTTTGGATCTCATAAAAGTGAAGATGTACTATTTCCACGCATACTACTCATTCGAGTTTAAACGATTTAAATTTCCAATATTCCTTGCTCTCGCTATGACTATCCATAAAGCGCAATCTTTGCAAGTGTAATCTTTGAATTTCGAAAACGATTACTTCTCTTGTAGGCAATTGTACGTCGCATACTCCAGAATTTGTAAACCATCTTTAAAGCAAAGATCTTTATGTTAATTCAGAAAACAGACAAACCAGAAATATAGTCAACCACTAACTTTATAATAAGAAATGTGTGGAAAAATCTTTTTTATTCCTTTCTTTTCATTCTATCTAGCCAGGTATTGAATTGAATGATGTAATTTTTTTCAGGGAATCCATGTTCTCTAGAATGTTTCTATTTACTCTCCCATTAATTTCATATCAGACTAAGCCACAAGGAAGTGTAGCTGGGTTTAGCTAGTTGCCGATGAAAGCCCACTTGAAATTGAAATTTAGTCTCACAGGAAATTTGCGATGAGTATATAATGAGAAAAGAGAAAAAAGTAGCCTTCAATATAATTTGTAAATTATTTCGTATTTTTCATATTCGTTACTTTTCGAAATCAATGTCATTGAATAATTTTTTACAGAATTCACCAAATACTGTGCAATAACTTTATTATTTCTTTGTTTTTTTTATTTGTTATTTCCTACATGAAACCATTATACTAAAAAATTCATTGTAGTGACTAACAGTAAACATAATTTTTCATGAACTTGATTATAATATAGATACATTAGAGATATTTACGTAAGGGGATCGTAACAAAGTGATATATGTTGTGTTTAGACGTAATGTTATTTCGTTTTCTGCCATACTATTAATATATTTTTTATGTATTATCCACATATAAATAATATAATTATTTATACCATTAATTTTATTCTATTTATTGGAATTAACCAATTATTTGCTATATCTAAATATTAATAAAATAAATAATTATAGATAAAATATTTTTAATTAAAGTTTTTGCACAGACCGATTTGTTATTATCAAGTTTATTATTAGGATTATATTATTTTTTTACATATTTTTTTTTATTAAAATTATATTAAATTCATTTCTATTTTTAACATTTACTGCCATTGCTTTTGATTTGCTCAAATATTAGAAGAAATAAATGGTTTTAACTCGTTAACTTTACTATGACAAAAATCACCTTCTACAATTTATTATTTTATTTTCTTTATCATTATTTAATAATTAAAACTTACTAACTTACTAATTATCCATGGCATTCTGGTGCCTTCAACTACCAAGCGGATTAGAAATCGCAAGTTATATAAGGTATTATTTACTCGTAACTTGTTGTGTTGTGCCATTCGGTCGCTGCACCTCTCACATTGACTTCTACGAAGATTAAGTGTTCTTTGGGTGGACAAATCCGTCAGAGGAAGTAAAAAATAATGACTTGTGAAGACGGTAAAAGGCCGTGTTTTCCGAGCGAAACGCCTCGCACAAACGACTTAAGGGCAAAGATGCCACTCAGGCGCGTCCTTACATCCGGGTTCGTGGCTTGAGTTAAGCCATTGATATTTATTTGAAATACTCTCGCTAGACCCAACTTACGATTTATCTTTCTCTAAACTTACAAAAAATTTGGTTAAAAAACCAAGAGGAAAATATAATGTTAAATGAGGTTTTCTAAATTTCGCAATAGGTAAGAAAATTTTATCGTAAGTAAATATGACGATGTACGGGATGAATTTCAAACCAATTTCAAGTCGGTAGATTTTGTGACCTCTTTTTAAAATCCGAATCCTTAGTATATCATCTTTTATCTTTAAATGTTCTTTCTAATTGTTCAAATAAAATGAATAATTTTTTACGCACACGAAAATTCCTTCAAAGTATGTCAATCTCGCTGTTTTATTTTTTTTTATTTCAAAATTTATTTAATTTCATAATTATTCTACGCTACAACAAATATCTCATAAATACAACAATATATTCGAAAGTAACATTAAACCGCTTGTCTAATTTACTTTATTAGTTATGAAAATTATTAGAAATTAGACTCAGTCTTTATACATTGAATTAAAGATCTCAAACTATTTCGCTATATACACGTCTAAACGTTCTAAACTTTTCAAAGACAGTTTTTCTGTTTAAACAAAATTTACTGCTTAATTATAAAAGAAAATTTTAAGTGTTCAGACTTTTACTCACAAAAAAGAAATTTCCTTTCATTTATAGCGGTGCAGTGCAGGCTGAGAGTAGAAACTAAGTTTGATAATGAAGGAACAAAGTTGACCCGGATGAATTCCTATTATATCCAGGGACAGACGAGATTCGTTATATTTTATGTAGATATTTTAATAATTCAATTGTAAACATATTAAAGAAAATGCAAGAGAGAAAGTATCTAATTCAATTTAGGTTTTGACTAAAACTATCTTTTTCCATTTGAGGTTTGATTTCAGCGCATTGAAGTGCATAAGCGTATAATGAATTAAATTCAAATCGCGTTCAAATTGTGTTTTACGGTTTACAAAATACGTCCCGCTATCAATACTTTAAGGCGCGGCGCGGCGGCTGTGATCTATGGTATACAACACACGTTACCATTACCTGTAAATATGTTTCAGTAATCAACTATACTCCCTAAGTTTTAATTTAGTTAATTTACGTAAGTTAATAAATCTTAATCTATATTTACCTTACATACTTCCATAAGAAATACCAAGTATATTCGAAAAGTTTTAGTTAGTGATTTATTTATTTTATATTTTTTGTTTCTGTTTCCCATTCGTAAAATACAAAAATAGATACTTTTGGGTATCGTTACACATTTAATATTTTTATTGGAAACAACTTTATATATTCTTGTATTAACAATGCTTTACATTAATTAAGATAGATATTTAAAGTGTAAACATTTCATAAATGTTTCTTACTCTGTGATCTATCAATATATCTGTTGTTCATCGACCGCCTATGAATTTACCTATTGCTTATCAATTTTGTATATTTCTTTTTCAATTACGTTTAAGATATGACAAGATCATATTTTGATCTTGTCATATCAATGAAGTCAATGAAGTCCGAGTTGTGATCTGTGTTATAACCGAACCATTATTTCTAGGTAAAATTACATAAGAGTTACGAAGTCCGAAAAAAATAGGACTGAATTGAATTTGATAGAAATCTGCTACGCTCTAGTGGTTCTAGCACTATTAAAGTTTATTAAAATTTTAAAGCATATTATGTTTAACTTAAACGGCCTTAAGAAAGTGTAATCAATAAATTTGAAGGTGTTATATGGTAACCTCGTTGGCTTGTACTACCCAACTATATATAATATAATTTTAGCTCTGTTATATTGTTTTATGGATGGTAACATTCCAAACTAATTTTATTTATCAAACAATTTATATCTCTCTTACCAGAATCAATATTTAGAGAGGCAAATTTAATCATTTCATATTCATCATTCATATTCATACATTATTCATGAAACAGGCTCGTAGAAAGTATCAATCGGCATAGAAATGAGTTAAATTTTTAATAATAAAAAGTGAATGGAACGATTTAGCAAGGATTTGTTACCTGGTTTTATACCAACATCCATGGTCAATCTATATGAAGTGTACAACATTAAATCTCCTCAATGAAACCGTTTCTTATTCCTATATAGATTAAGGAGGATTACAATTTTCATATAAGTACAATTGAGTTAAAGCTTATCTATAAATTATTTATTATTGGAATTCAAGAATTTAAAAACCTTTTTTCCTTGAATGACTCTTCTTAATTTCATTGAATGACAAATTTCGATGTTTGATTTTTTAATTTGTTTCTATAATAGTTTTTACCGCATTTAAATACGATTACGTTATTTATTTTAGCTTACATTAAAAGCTTTACTTCGCTTAATTTTAAATGTAAATTAAGTTGATGTAATGTTTTTGTCATTCAGTACTTCGTCTTGTTATTTCGGATCCTAAAGTAATGAACGATACTGCAGTTTTGTAGGTTAACAATTTCATAGCTATAACTATCAAAATGTATAGTGGATGATTTTCAAAAAGGCAAGTTAATCGTTATCGAATTTTAGTATTGTTTCTTGCCAACTAAAATTATTACCTGACAATAAATTATTACAACATTGCAAAACGATGCAAAAATAAAATAAAATTGAAACCTACCTAGCGTGAAAAATTTAGCAATGCACCAGCAAATAACATTATTATTGACATTAGTTCAATCAATCAAAAGTAAAGTGTATAAATTTTACCAACAATTTTTTCTCAAATACTTAATCTCGTTGAAGAATCATTAGTATTAAAAATTTACATTTTAATTTACAACCTTCGCAAGTTTTTCGAAGACATATGTAATGGAAGCTCTTTAATAAAGTCTATTATGCACAAATATGTAATTTATTCAGATATGAGCCGGAAATTAAAAAAGGTAAAATTGGACAATCACCATTTATGTTAATTTTTACTGACATATTTTCTCTTCCTAAATAACATTATTATTAACATTCAGGAAATATAAAGTATTACCTAACTAGTAACAAATTTATAAAAGAAAATTTACGCAGAAACTTAAAAAAATTTAAAACATACGCAACGGGATGAATTTAGCAGCCACCAGCATGCGCACACAAACAAGTGGCAAACACAGAGATTATTTAATAAATATATGTTTTACATCGTTACATGTATTTATGAAAATCATCGAGTTAGAACTTAAATATAAATAATATTATTATTTTTATAACCCAGTTTTTCTTACAAATTTCGTTGCAAAGTCGTATATAAGTCGCGGGTTATGCTACATGGGATAGGTTCTCTTATTCATTAATTCTGAATCTCTAGCTTTAGTGATTAGATGGCCCAGTTATTGTAAATTTGTCATTTTACTTAAATATTGATAGCGAATATCGTTAATACTTTTTCATTACGTAACAAGATCATAAATTGAGTAAAAATATAAATAGAAAAAAAATTGGTACCAACAATTTTACCACCACTTTTCACCGTCTCTTCCCATACCTTAGTTAGAAGTGTACCATCATACAGTGGAATGAAGTTTAGTTTCGAGATCATGCCATTATAATTACAATTCCGCACCTCTGCTGTAATGTAAAAACTTCAAAGTAATGATGAGTATCTTTATTATATTTCCACACCGATCGATTTGCTTTTATTTTAGGATTTCCATTAATCATTGCACCAATGCTTACAGAAAAAAAATTATTTAATCAGTTTGTAAAAACTATTTGAAATATTTTGACACAATATTATGAAACAGTATAGAGAGTAACCCGTGTTGAATCAATTTTGACATAATGGCATATACTGCCAAATCTTTTCAAGTCGTAAACAATTAAACGGACTATAAAAACATACAAAGCTTGGCATGGTAATTACAAAATATTAAGATATTAATGTTGTGGTCAAATTACAACTAGTAAGAAATAATAATACACTAAAGGCTCGATAAACGCGACCGGTATCTTAAAATGTACCACCAGGCACCTAAATTGTACTAAAGAAAACTGTCAAAAAATCTTATGAATAAATCTGAAATTATGCACAATTTAGTACATTCAGTATTTTCAAACGATGGTATGATGAACACTCAGTTTTTAGGAATTGTAATTTACATGAACACCAACAAGGTAATCTTAAATGTTCAATATTATAAATTTAAAAATAGTTATCATAAAATCAAATATTACCAAATAATCAACATGAACATCTCCAATCAACATGATAAGAACCCATGTTCGTAGGCCATTTAAATATAAATAACTCAAGCAATTATCGCAAATGTCAGGGTTTGTGTTTCAAGTCTCATGCAGCCATCTCTTAAACCGTACACATTGCAACCAATCTACTTAGGGTCGACGTTTGTCAAAGTAGTGCTTAGCGCAAGAAGCATACACGTTTTCCTCATTCACTAAAGCATCATCGACGTCGTCACCCAGTTCCATAACAACATCTGATTCATCTGTACCGCTGGAAAAATAACTCTTTCGTTTGGCAGACTTCTTTCCTATCTTGCTTTTATTATTAATTTTGGAAGTTTATGTTTCTTGCTTTTCTCCTTTAATAGATTCAACTTTTAGTTTGATACTTTCTTCCAAAGATATTATTTCAGCAGATTTTTGTGCTGCTCTCCTTTTATTTGTTTATTGTATGGAAAAGGTGACAAAATAAATAAAGAGTTTGAAGTTTTTTTTGGTTCATGTGTTGGGCTGGGATTCTAAACTATTTTCTATTGGTTTTGATCTGATGCCATTAACGTAAATCCAAGTAAATTGATTCGATGGAATCAATTTACTTGGATTTACGTTAATGGCATCAGTTTCTTAAACAGGTGTAATACAAATAAGTTTCTACCTACGGGCCAAACTCCAGGACCTCTGAATCAGTTTGTCACATTCCTAATGGTAACCGCTCGTAACAAATAAAAGTGTATTTTTTACAGATTTTTCTATTCTAATCTCCTTTTTTTATATATATATATAAATGTATATATATATTTATATATATATATATATATATATATATATATATATATATATGAACTTGGCGCCTTCAATGTCACTGTGCAACTGAAGTTACCCTAGATATAAGAATAACTGGAGATACTAAATGACTACGCGGATTACGTAGCTAATGTTACGTAGCAGATAGTTATAAAGATAATAATATTTTAGCAGTGATTCGTTTAGCCCATTTTATAGGTACTTAACCGACAAAATGAGCTTGAAAATTAATAAATCAAAAACTAATATCACAATGAAAACCCCAGCGGTAAAAAAATTATCGTCAACTATCTAACAATGGTTAGTCGTGACGTATAATGTTGTATCTTCGGTTGCTTATCAGACT
This sequence comes from Druceiella hillmani, assembly GCA_039881145.1. Classification (NCBI taxonomy): domain Eukaryota; kingdom Metazoa; phylum Arthropoda; class Insecta; order Lepidoptera; family Hepialidae; genus Druceiella; species Druceiella hillmani. The sequence continues at coordinate 1,567,496 of JAYKKI010000142.1, read as the reverse complement.
AACAAGTTCAACATTAAAGAAATCAGTTTTTGCGTTAAGCTGTCCTCTGCAGTTATCCGTCAGGTTCTTAGATACTTCCATCTCGTTATCAGAAAAAAACCCTAACAACCTGGAGCAAATTATTGTACTAGAAAAGGTTGAGCATACACGGATATAGTAATATACAGGATATATGTATGTAGTATAGTAATAATAATCCACATATTTTGCATATATTTTAAAGCACAAGCTTATTAAAAATATTAATAAGACAAATTAGGAGAACGTAAACAAGGTATAAAAAAAGTTTTTTTTATATCACGTGGAGTATCAATTCAAAATCTTGTTATGAGAAATATAAAACTATTTTTGTTACAATTTTCAATGGCATATTTCAAAAAATATACTAAAAAATATGACAAAATATAGCATTCAGTCCCCTTGCTTCCAAAACTCGTGAAATCATGAAACAACAAAGTTGGTAAAATCGTACTAAAACTTACAGAAAATTAGAAAACAAAAAAATTAGAAAAGATTACAGAAAACTATATCTTATAATTTTTGAAATGTTCACCATATTTTTATGCCGGTCAAAGATGCATTATAAAATATTTACATGGTGAAAAATGAATATTTATATAATTTTTATGGAAATGCTATGAAAGCTCAAACATTTTTAATAGTAAAAATATGTACGTTACTCTTGTATGCGCGAGTTTTACCCGTGCTTGATGGATTTTATTTTTAATTGAATCCTTGCGTTGTGATATTTTTAACTGTTGCCAGTGTAATAAATTCAATTATTTTTATCATTTAATTATTTTTATATTATTTGTATCCTTTATAGGCACGTGCTAGTAATTCATGATGTAATCGTAATCGTATATATGTAATTGAGACTAACTCTTATTGTCTATATGTGCCTAAGTGTGCAAGGAACCCAAGTAGCGCGAGTTTTATTCGTAAGTATCACATTTTATTTTAAATTTACGTTAGGGCAACTGCAATAATTGAAAGAAGATATTCACTTAATGTTTTTCTTTTGTGAATTATTGTAAAATTTTACAACCAGTATATTTTTATGATACGTAAAAACACAATGTTTTACAGTAAATTTTAGATACCGTAACTCCGTTTGTTATATCATTGTTGCATATTTTTTTGTGGGCAGGTTCGTTAATATTTCTACAAACATTTTACATAAAATGAAGGAAAGGAAATATTTCTAAATTTATGCATAAAAATATACCTATAAAATATTTCTAAACTTCAACAGTTTAAATATATGCAAGCTAATATGTTTCATTACAATGCCAAATATTCAAAAGGTTTTGGATCAAAAGGGCAGTGATAGATAGACGGACAGACATATGCGCGAATTTCAAATGGTTCCTTTATTTTCTTTCAAAGGTACAAAAGTCTAAAAATCAGAAAGAAATATATTTATATATGTTATAAATATAAACCCAATCCTATTTTTTAATTTTTCCTCTCTTCGAAGATAATCACATATGCAATTACGAAACTTACCGACATTTCAAATGTACGAATAATAATAATTTCTGTATATTTATCAAAAATTATCTTCGTATTTCATTAAAAGATTATGTGAACGTAAAATGTCATTATTACATAATTGTGTAATCAATCAGACGTAATCGTAATCAATCAGTCGTAATATGGTAGCAGTTTAAACACTTTTATTGTTATCAACACAGCACGTATTCAGATCCAAGTGAATCTAGAGAAAAATTGTTCCATACAAATTTCAACTGAAAATTGATATGTTCCACCCACTACTCGATTACACACTATACACTTTATATTCCAATCACTCTAAAGAATCAGGTAAGTTATGTATATACGAATGCAAGCTTCTACTCATTTTGTGGGTTAAGTACCTATAAAATGGGCTAAATGAATCATGGCTAAAATATTATTACCTTTGAAACTATCTGCTACGTAATCCGCGAAGTCATTAAGTATCTCCCGTTATTCAATATAATATTCAAATAATTTGTTTGCAAAGTTTCCGTCAATATGTTTACAAATATTGTATGATGACGCACACCGTATCTTTCTACATTAGCTTATAAAATGATATTTCTTTGCCTGTGTTTATTTTTAAATCTTGTTGGTTTCTAATTTTGATTTATGTTATTTCAGAAGATTTAAATATAATTAAGATGAATTATTTCTAGGATTATAAAAATGATACAAAATATTCTAGATTATTAGTAACAATACATTCACCATATATTTTAAAAAATTAATTGACAAACAACTTAATAATTTTTACGTAGCATCAGTTAGTTACATTCTCAACCTGATTTTTGACCACATCTATTCTTTATAATCTTACATAGGAAATATTAATACCGTCAGTACTGGTAAAGCTATGTTTTAATTCTCTTTTTTATTTCTAAAGTTTGCTTCATAATCACCTACAATGACTTATCTAACAGCACGTGCTTATAAATGGAAAGTCAAAATTACGGATAATTAATAGATAAGTATTCCTCTTATGACCTTGGAAATACGTTTTTCTTCCCGTTGTTTATTTTTCGTAGTCTGTTTCACTAGCGACTATAAAATATTTGTCCCCTCGAGAGTATGCTGATGATACTCTTAATTATCCTTAAACTTTAGAGATTGACAAAGTGGTAATTTCCTATAAAATACGATCTAACTTTGGCAGAGCAAGTAAAAATAGAATAGGATTATATTCTCATCAGGTGACGAGTTTTATTTTTGACATAAATCAATTATTGAGATTTATTAATAAAAATTGCCTGACATTGTTGTTTTTAAAAAAGGTGAAAAAAGTATTATGTAAGAAGTCAGGTCGTCAGCGGTCCAACCAAAAGTTTTGGGTAGGGGACCTCCTTAGCAATCAATTTAGTGATGAACAGGGTCATAAAAAATACATAATTTAGAAGTTATTCATTATTTTCAAAATATACAAATAGTAAGTCAAATACATTAATCGATCCTGCATGGAAATTACGCAACGCTTAGTCATGAAATTTATAGAAGACAAAGCAAGTTATAGTATTTTTTTTACAAAATATGGAAATCTAAAAAAAATGTTCAACGTTTCAAGACTAACCCTGTAAGAAAAGTAAAATAAATATGAGATGAAAGTTATATTAAAACTACGAAGACTGGTTGTTTAGAAAGAGGGCAATTTTAAAAAAATCTCACTTTGAACATTTTAAATGCTAATATTTTTTACAAGGTCGTGAAAAATAATTTAAAGTTACTATATTTTTAAATATTTTTTTTTGTTTGACCATGTTTTGGGGTACTTGTAAAACAAAACGCTATGTCAAAGAATTGAAATAACCATTTGATATATTATTTTTTTTATTTCACAAATGTAAATGGCAGTCATTTACATCAAATTTTCAAGATGATGTCCCTGAACCGAAATGTAGATTACAACGGTTCAGAAAATTACAACTCAAACAATAAAAGTTGCTGATTTTGCTTGATATACTTAATTGTAACATGGATTCTCATTCATAAGTCTTATTGAAACGTGGACTTGCTATCGTGGCCTATATCTTTAAAGTAGTGCAAATTAACAAAAAATCAATTGTATTTAAACGCAAGGAGCACGACGGCTAATTGGTCGTAACAGCATGATCGATACAGTCATAGAGGAAAACGTAGGTTAAATATTATCGTACGCTCCGTATACTATAATAATTTGCGCCATTTTGCTATACTACATTCTCTAGCAGATGTCTAATAGGGTATCTTCTAGCAAACCTATCAAATCGCTTCGTAGGAACTGCAAATATCATGTTCTGTTTAAATTTTAGGAAAGCTCGAAGGGAATAAAAGGAGTGAATTATGTATCGCAAGAAATAAATTATCCGTCGAATTACACTCCACAAATTAACTGATGTTAAAAATTGGATTCTCGTCTATAGTGGAGTTTTACTCTGCCTTAATCATATACATAAATACATTTTAAATATTTCAAAAAGTATACTATTTTTTATTCACCACTCAATTTTGTTGTCAAAAAAATTTGAGTCTTCCAAACTATCCTACATATTTCTCCATAGAATTGCGCCTTATTTGCAATACTTTGTGATAATAAGCTCAGCATCTATTAAATGTTGTATTAAATGTAAAAATTATTGTATGACCGTTCATCTTTCTATTTTACGCCTAAATAATTTTGAAATATTTTCAACGTCAGTTAGTATTTGTTCCTCCCTTTCATCAATATTTGCAGCTTTGGAACTCACCTAAAAGTCAATTTTTGATGCTGTTCAACCTTCTAAATACTAAAAGTATGGTTTAATAAAAATTCTGTGGTCAGGAAATCGTTGCACCTCTCCTTTATTTTGGTTGGCGTAGTCATTGTCTCATCATCATCAACCTAGCAGCTTCCCAACCACTGCCCCGTGCAACATTATATTAATAATCCATCATGGCGTACTCACATGACCAATAAGTGACCTGATTTGGTTTTTGAATCTTGGCGCGTAAAATAACACGAATTGCTTCGCACTAGTCCACACGACAAGTGAAGTCAATTAAGAAGTTATTTTTGATACATCAACACAAATAAAAAGCACAAAAAAGGCCAGTAACTAAACTAAAAAACAATAATAATGCGTAAATCGTAAAACACAAAGCTATAGGGAGAAAGGCAACAATAGAATTAAACATATTAAAGATAGAAAAATGAAAACAATTATGTCTTTTACCACTTCAAAGTAGGTTTATTATATCAAATAGGTTTATTTTTAAAACCTGCTCTTATTCCTATAATTCCGGAAACACCAAGTCATATTGTCATAAAAAAGTGTGATCTTTGAGTAGATAATTATAGGTTTTTTAATTAATTTTTCAATACCAAATTTAATTTATTTTGTTTCACTGGGATCACCATAAAAGGTCAAATAGAAAAAAACATAATTATATTTTTAGTTTCTTTGTGATACTCCAAAAATGTAAACTTTCAAACCATCAGTTATTAGAGTTTTTAAGACAATGTGAATATAATATTCGTTATTTTTTGTATAGTTGGTACTTTTTTTACAAAACTTTTTTTATAAAATTTAAAATGTTTCCTTAGCTTTTGGTATATATTAGAGATAACTCTATAGCCACACTAATAAGTTATGTTTTTAGCAAATTTTATAACTATTCATTGTATAGTCTCGGTGCAGAATCGATTAATGTGAGCCAAGGTATGAAGAACCTAGATATTTAGAAAATAATATCTACTAAACTCTATACTTTTGTGTAATCCTATTTTGATTTAGATTGATTGCTTAGGAGGATCTCTAGTCATAATTTTTGATTGGACTACTAACCCGAGGACTTGTGCAAACAATTTTGAAACAAAATTTCCCACTTCAGTGTGTAAATATCATTTGTTATGCCTTGTTTCAATATTAGTTTTATAATTTTCAATACTTTTTTCTACAATGTAGTTTTATAATTTTCAATTGAGTTCTGAAGATTATTAATTTCCCTCAACTAGATATCATAATTTATTTTTAATAAAGTAGGATTCATTCACCTAATCGTTTGCATTATATTAAAAAAAAAATTACCATGCATTAACATACTTTTAAATAGAAAAAAATTGAAAAATTAGAAGAATTTACAAAGGCATTGAAAAATTTTATTTCATGGCTCTACTGACAAAAGCTCATTTATTCTTTTAAATTGCCCTAACATTTCGACCTAACTATGCGCCGTGTTACACGTTTCATCTTGTTTTGTATACGAGTTGAAACCGAATAATTGATTTGACCCTGGGACCCACAATGGTAGTGAAGGAAAACAAGGCGAAATTCCAGAAAATTTGTGTTTATGTTTTTGGTTATTAAGAACGTAATAATAGACCTTTCTTCATTCAATCTTGCTAACACATCACACAAGATAATATTAAATATATTTTTAAAATTTAAACATTGGATCTAACCATTTTTATTCATATTCACTTTACCTGAATAAATTTGATGTGTTTGTGAACAACTCATTCTGTTATGGAAATACGAAATAAAATTTCTTCAATATCGATAATATTTCAGCTCTTTATTTATAATGAGAATTGATAGTAATTATTATCGCTTGAAGCACTTTTGTCCGTTTGAATGTATTATGCTTGTTCAGGTAAACTATTTCTTTTCCTTTTGCTTAATTGAAATGATTGTCTTTGGCATATAGTATCATTATCACACATTAGGTTTTATTGATGGTTTTCTGCTGATGAGTATAAGTAAGTTCAATACTTGAGATAAATGAAGCATTTCGCCAAAATATCTTCATTTATATATCACAAATTTTTAGGACTTTTCGATTTTTATAGAAATTTACTTATGAAACGAGACTATTATAAATAAACCAAAATAAATGCCAATGCAAGAAGTATCGCTTATGTTAATACCTATTTCAATACTTTCTCCTCTAAAGCCAAACTAAATCATATTTTAATAGTAACATAAGTTGAATGATCTCTCTAGTGATATGAATAAATGTGTAATGTTCTTGTGTTACAGTTAGATAAGAATTCTAACATTTACATATTTTGAAAAATAGGTAAGTTACATGTAATTTTATTTCATCATCAGCATTATTCAATACTCCCTCTTACCTTATTTTTCAAAATTTGTAAATATTAGAAAGGAGAATAAACATATACCTATGTTTAACGTGTAGTAGTCCTTCTTTCTTTGTGAAAAGGCATAAATGTTCACGAAATTTAGGATTTTTATATAACTTTTTTGGCAAATCATAATTTAACATGCATAGTTTGATATTTAATTTACTCTCCATTTTCCATTTAACTGGGTTATTAGGTACATCTGTGTGATCACAATTTGAAGTCAATTACTTACTTTACTTGGACTTACATTATTTATATTTTGCAAACTAGTACACCTGAATATAATTTTAAGATTCATGGTTTAAAAATTATAACTCCTCCAGCTTGTTCGAAAGACGTGAACGACTTATTTTAAATGGACAATATGGTAAATAAATAATTTTGTTTAGTATATTTGAAGAGCAATTAGTGTTTAGCATTTTGATTTTCGATTTTATGGTGCATAAGACATATAAATTTATGATAAGGCTTTGTTAGTATTTTTGTATATATTTGCCTGTTCCGGAAAACTATTCATGATAAGCAATAGTGGTGGAGTTAATTTATGTAAACGTGGAATGAAGATTTGATAAACTTGCTTTTTATTTTTACTGAATTAAAGTGAATAATATTGAAGAAATTGTAAGGTATACAAAAATATTTTTTCTCCTTTACAGTAGATTCTATACGAAACCTGACCAAAAAATTTTGGTAAATTATTTCTTGAAGGGTTTTATAAAGTGAACATTTTTACAGGTTATTTAATATGTTATTATTTAATATAATAGGTTATTTACGGTACTCCGTACGACAGAAGTATCCGGCGGAAAACGCTACTTCTACAATGCAGTTTAGCTCAAGGATTAATTTGTCTTTTATATTATAAATGCAATTAAATCTTCATCCTTTATAAGCTTGTAATTGAGTTTTTGAAATCAAAAGGACCAGATGAAACCATATGATCAATTAAGATATGATGTATTGCATAAGATAACTGATTATGTGAATGACATTTATCGTTTCTCAGTCTTGCTGTCTGAGATTAGATTTACTATATCTACATAACAGATACGGAACAGAACGGACACGATCCATATTAACCCATATAAACAAAGAATCGCGCTTTTGCATACATGCCCAAACGCTGTCAAAGTAACTCCCCTTTCTTCTCGCCTCATCCCTCTTGACCAAAGACTTTTGTAACTATTATATTGTCCACACATGACGTTATCAAAGAAAAAAGTAATTTTTATTTATAAATTTATTAAATTCATAAAAATATTTCACAACAGACAAATATTAAAATAACATTGCTATACAATTTGATATATTTTAAATATCATTACTATAAAAATACAATACAAGAAAATTGAAATAAATTCAAAAATACAATTGTAAATAGCATCAGGCGTCTCTAGGTAGCACTTTGGAATCAACTAGGTGGTAATTGCATAAATTAATCCGGGCAACTCATCTACATCTGAAAATAAGCAAAAACATACACAAAAACGGACAAGGTTATAGCTATATTCATTAGTGGTTGAAGTATATTTTCAAACTTTTGTTAAAACCCCACACTTGGCCAATGACGTGATATTCTGCGACTTAATGTGTTCCAAAATGCCACATATCAGTGTTATTTCTCAATGGAAATCACTGAAAGGTGGAGGGTATCTTCCATCTGGATTGGGAAGGAAGAGGTTAGGTTAAGGAATTGAATTAAAATTTAGTGAAACACATTAAAATAACACTACATATAGCATAGCCAGCATTTTTTCTGAGTTTCTCAATGATTTTTCTGCTCCTAGCAGAACCCGGCGCAGCCAAAAAAAAACTTTGTTCATAATCATCTAATTTTTTTAATTTTACATAGTATTAAAAAATCATGTATTATAAAATATTTGCTTGAATCATGAGTCAATATTAAAATACATCAGTATTTGGTAGTGTAGCACAACCTTCAGAAAAGACACTATCCAAAATAATTCAAGTTATATTCATAGAAACATATTAAATAATGTTTCTATGGATATAACTTGAATTATTTTGGATAGTGTCTTTTCTGAAGGTCGTGGTACACTACCAAACACTGGCTACGCCCATATACATAAAATAAAAATACTATATCTAAATTGAAAGTTATCTTATTTGACCACTTGACAGTCAATGAACATTTCGACAAATAAATCAAGTAATATAAAATCTGAAATCAAAAACAAGGACAAGAATAAGTTTCTTGTTTACTAATCAAATAGGTACTTAGCCTAGGTAAATAATATTTTTTTATTCAAATAGTTAGTTTAGGTAGTAATTAATATGAATCAAACAATGAAGGCAGGCTGGAAGGCAAACCAATATTTTTCTGATGGAGGCAAAATGAAAACTCTTAGCTTGATGTGCTTTGCTGTAAGACGACTTCTGTTATTGGGTACTGTGACATTTAGCCACTCCCTCCGATGAAACCGAGAACGCAGTAGGTACAAATATTTTTGAGCTGCTTCTGAAGAATATTTTCTGGATTTTATGGGCTGGTCTAGATATTGTTTCAGTTTGCTAGGCATACTACTTCTGGTTGAGCTAGAAATTGAATTGTTGCTTGCTGCGGAAAACAGCGTTTAGTATCGCCATTGGAAAAATATCGATTTTGATACGTTTCCCATACTTGATATTTTACACCGAAATATTGAATATCGCCAAATAATATCGATGTAGCGAATAAAAAATATCGATCCATCGATATTTTTTCTGCAAGCCTACTTTACGATTTATAACGATCTCATTAAAATAGTACGACAGATTTGTTATGCCAAATCTGCGTAAAATAATTAGTTGTAATTTATATAAGGGTATTATAGATTTCTTAAGTCAAATGGGCGTAAAATAATGACTTATAATTTATGTAAATTTATGACTGATTTGTTATGTCAAGTGTACATAAGAAATGACTTATAATTTATATAATAGTATGATTGGTTTGTTATGTCTAATGTACGTAAAATAATGATTTTAATGTTACGTCATGGTATGACATAAATATTAGAACAAGGTGTACGTAACATGTAAGTCATTAAATGATATCATTTTAAAGTCTTATGTCAATGTCATATGACATTGTCATGACATTCATGGGATCTGGTTGTGACGTCAGTTGTAGGTCGTAGGTATACTGGGAAAATGCGTCAAATATATTTTATCGAATATTTTCAAAAATATTTTTAAGCTTTTTCTCAGAAATTAGTTTAGATATCAATTTGTATAAAGCCTTAATTTACATTGGATAGATGGCAAGATTTTGATAATAATAAATTTATAACTGAAAAGCAAGAACCGTGTTTGGAAATAAGTTTAACGGTACACTAATACTAGCGCTTTGTTTTCGATATTCTTGTAAGCATCTATGCAAGTATTGTCATTTCCTCGTAGTCATCCCACTCCACGATAAAAAAACGATTGAAGAAATTAAACTAATTTATGAATCTACGTACTTTTATTATAAATATATATTCGCCATAACTTGTATCTAAATAATGCTATAAAATATAAAATCCTCAAAATGACATGGATCATCACAAAAAGATACCAATGGAAAATATATAATAATAGAAATGAAAAATATTACTGTGTTATAAAACTTAGGTTAAAAATAAAAAAACGAGCCCTGACAATAGGCTTGTGATTAATCATTCTAATAGTACTACTCTGAACTTTCAACCATAATATATTGTACACATCCCAAATAAATTATGTACATTGATTGAAATTTGCATTACAATTGTGAAAACTGTCTTATAGTAGACTGATCCTAATTCTCAAACATAACATACTCATTTCTAAATAATAAATAAGATGAGGAATCACGTCATTTTTGCAATTCTATTTCCAAGAGAAACGGTGCAGAATATGATTCAAATACAACATATAATAAATCTAGACCTAGGATTTGCGTAGGGTAAAAAAAATACTATTTTACAATTTGAAAAGAAATATAAGCACATTTGTTTAACGAAAAACATACAACTTAAACTGTACCTGAAGCTTGAACTGTATTTCATGAAAGACGCGATGTATTTTTCTTTATATATGTTTGTCACTAAATTTTATACTTTGCTTTGTCTTCGTATTAAGAATCTAGCACCATAAATTATATATCACTTCATCATATATAACTATGGCCACAAAATTATAAAACTAACCAAATATATCAATAGTTTTTATTACGGTGACATAGCTTAGTATCAAGCTACTTATTTTCGGCATTTTAATGAAAATATTATTTCTTTATAGTTTTTCCTAAGGTCCTTGAAACCGCTATTATTACTTGACAAAAATGACTCATTAAGACTTAATTACAAATGGCAGCATAACGTATCATCATCCAGTGTAGTACGCGCAGACATGGAACTCCAGATTGTCCTTTTCCTTCAGCAGTCGGTGGCAGTAAAGAATAGACGCGCTCTGCATATTTATAGACTCATTACGCGGGCGCGCAAAGTGCTCCTATTATGCTCTGTCTCACTCATCGGCTATTAATATCAGTCACTATGCTCTGTCTCAAATTTCATACATTGCCATCATTATACATAAGGGTCATTTTTTGTATATAAAAGGGCATGTAATGCAGAGTAAAATTAATTCAGTTATTTACATGTAGTGCATAATGAATTCATTCAGTTACGACTTCTCTGACTTACAACGTATTTCATTTATGTAATTCCAGTCAAGTACTTGCCGTAGTACTTGCATTAGTCTAATATTTAGCAAACGGAGGTCAAAACTTCATTTAATAGACCTATCCAAAAATACGTCACTCGCTTTGACGCGCCAAAAATTGTTTTTACTCCAATCAGGAACAAAAAACACTATTTTAAAATAAATTCAGCAAACTATTTTGTCATTGCTCCCATGATTAAAATTAGCTTGATCTTATATTTATCAGACTTAGTATCACCAATGATTAACATAATTTACAATAAACTACAATTTCCTCAAATATTAAATTCAGCAAGTTAATTTTTCATATTCTAACTTACTCTGGTGACAAGTCTTTGTTACCTATATTATTATACTCAAATATTATTTTTCAAATTCATAAGTATTTAGATCATAATCATACTGCGTTCAGTGATACTAACCGGGATATATGGCGTTAAATTTAATTATTGCACTACCGATGTGTAATAATTATGAGAAATTTTAAATTTCAATAAAAGTATATGCTGTGCCCAGAAGCGAGTATATTCAAAATATTACAGTAAATTTATCATTAAAATGACGTCGTTTACTAAGAAATGTCCGTTTTCGAACTTACAATTTTGTTTATTTTATCTCGAAGAAAATGCAGTATAACTAATGTAAGTATGCGCCTAAACTAACGAAACAGTTTTGTTACCTTAATGTTAGTTTTTTAATGCTGGAAGTGAAGAACGGTGATTTATACAGCTTGTTGAGAACCAAATGTTTTTCCTTGCAGGAAATGATTCAAAGTCTGCAAAAATATTAATTATTTCATCCAATTTGTAGATATCCGCTGTAATCAACTGTTCTTGTTTAATAAAACTCTGGTACATAATAAAATATATCATTAGCTGTTTGTGGTGAATATTTCGGTTTTACGCTTGGCATTATCTAAGACGTTCTATTTTTCTTCACTCTCTGTTCCATTCTTATAATCCGAGATTAGGATAATATATATATATATATATATATATGTATATATATATATATATATATATATATATATATATATGTAAACATGCTCAAGGCACTAAAATTATACTAAAGGCCAAAATTTGTCTTACATTCCAAAAAGTAAAATCTATTTACATAAATCAGATTAATATAAAATTATCTGAATATTTTTTACTCGGAAGTTCATATTATTAATTGAAACGTTAGATCAAAATAAAATATTGGAATTTCCTTGCTACTAATACTTTTACCAACTACAAACCAAGTACAATTAATATATTTTTAACACGAAAGTGTTTGTGACATATTAATTTTTAGATTAGCATTCTCTTTAAGTTAACACATTTTACATATAATGTGTACCTGTAATATTAAAATATAAGTCTATCAAATGAATATATTTAGTTAATTCAATATAATGCGATGTATTATGTTCTATTTATAAAAAAATGTATGAATAAATGCCGAACATTTTTCCAATTTAATTTTTAGAAATTATTTCTAGAAAATGAAATTGTAAAGTAAATAAATAGAAAATAGTATAATATACTGGATATAGACGGGATAAATTCCTGTACAAAAATAGACCTTTCGCAAACAAATTACTATACTTAATCGGAGTAGATATTAAAAATACCTATATTATTTTAACTCATTATTGTTACGTACTGTAACTGATGCCTCTAATATTACCTCATATTATATTGGCTATACCGAAATATTTCGAATTTAAACTTCGTTATCTGTTTGCAAGAATAAAGTGTCGCTTTATTAAACCAAACAAACATTTTCCCACAACCCTATGATTAAGTTTCAAAAATTGTATGCAATTTTCTTAAGAAGCTTATGCTAATTTAAATTTTACGGAATATTTCTAAATGTGATTAACACTAAATTCCCCTAATGAATATTTATGCTGTTAAAGTCTGATAACGCGCGTAAATTATGCCATTTTATTTAACTGAATCGATATTCAGTTAGGTTTTATATGTATATCATACCTATCAAAATATTTCAAGAAAACCACAAATAATTCGATTATTAACAATATTGTTTTAATTTCTTTTTTTATTCTCGAACGATATCAGGTAAAAAGAAACTATTCAAAATTGTGACAAAAAACCATAAGAGAAAAATAAATTTGAGCTAGGTTTCATACCGAAATCGAATAATTAGGTCGCTCTGTCATTTTGTTACAAATTCATGCCGAAATGGTTCGGTTGTTTAATAATTGAGTTTCCATGCAGTCATTCATTTAAAACGTTATAGGGATAAACGAGATTTAAAAATCATCGAAGTTGACATGGACGCCTCGATATATCGGTGTTTATTAATATAGATGATTTGTTAACCAATGAAAAAAATTGTTAAAAAAATAATAAATGCGGACTGATTAAAAATAAAATAAAAAAACACAATGAGGCCTTTCTCATTCTTTTAAATTTGGTATGTTGTTTTTTATTCGAAAAGTTTGATGAAAATCAAAGTTTCTTAAATCATTTTAGAGATGCGTAGTTGCAGGCAATAATGGAATCTTCATAAGTTCATAATTTTGGTCTGCAATAAAATTTAACAAACCAATTTTCATGAAGTTTTAGAGGAGTGCGTCATTTAGTTGTGGGAATGCATAGGTACCAAGATTTTTTTTTCCTTTTTAATTGCTTCGCATTTGTCCACTTTGGGGTTGAACAATTTTACTGTTTCGGTTGAATGAGGCTTTATTGAAAATGTTACTTCTTTTAAAATACGATTTATTACGATATCAAGAAACTACTAATAAAAATTCGTTCGGTCAATTTATAAAAAGTAATCAATTTAAGAGATGCAGGTCATTTATACATTATTAATTTGAACTTTTAATTCCTACATTTCACTCTAAATTTTAATGCTGTCATTAACGTAGATAGAACAAGACACGTTATTAACTTGTATTTATTTTTTCTCGTGTTGTGTAGGTAAGAATATAAATTATATATAAATTACAAATGTAGATAAGGGCGTTTCACAAAATTAACTACTACCAAGTTTATATATTATTGACATAAAATTAAATTAAAATTTAGTTTAAAAAATAATAAATTATAACAAGGAATGATTTAATGATTATATCTATTGATACTGGAAATCAATTTAAAAAGAATCATTAATAATATAATAGTTGTTGATGCGTTTAAATACAGGCTAACTTATAGCTAAATTATATCTAGGATGATGCTACTTGAGCGACGAACCACTAATGTCGCAAGGCTGATGCAGTTTCAGCATTTCAGAAGCAGCAAATGTCATACGCATATAGCTTTATCAACCCAAATAATTTCTCAATTCTTAAGAGGAAGCCATATTGACTGAAACGAAGGATGGCTTTATATTTCATCCATCACCATCACGTTCTGCTTTCTTATTTTCTCTAAATAGGCGTTTTTTATTCCATATCATAAGCATATGTCAAAATGTAGTTAGATAGGTATATTTCATGAATTCGTAGAATGTATTTGAAAACACGGTGAGGTAACTGTCTTCGCTAAGCTAATATTTCATGGATTTTTACGCGTATGAAAATACACGAATCTTAATTGTACTTAATTTTTTATATATGCGTAATTTAATCTTTTCCTAATTAAATCTTTGTTCTCTAACTCGGTTGTGCCTTTGTAACAATGTATCTTGTCAGTCGTGACTTTAGGAGGGATAATAATAATAATAATATGGAAAGATTAACAGCAATTGAAATACGAACACAATAATATTAATATAGTACGAGATACTTTCACCAATTTGCTAATAATCATTTCTGAATTCATATAGATCAGCAATTCAGAATACATATATATATATATATATATATATATATATATATATATATATATATATATATATATATATATATATATATATATATTGTAGTGAGTTATGTTTATTAACAATTTTTATCATTTCATTTTTTTATTTTCTATTTTTGTGGATACTCTGACACACAAAATTAAATTTTTAAAAATTCGTTATTTTTTCACCGTTACTATTATTACGAGGAAAATAAGCAAGAAGTAAATTTCAGACAGATGTCCAGAATCCTTTATTTTAATAAAGAAATTTCAATATGATTTAAAATATTTCGTACTTTTCGGTGCATAACATAAAAACATAGTACAACCTTTAAATGTACTTGGTGGAAAAAACCAGAATATTATTACAATAAGTTTTAGGAATTACAATGCATTGAACTTTTTAATTTATTCCTTCCAAAATGTTTGTGCACCTTTTTAAACAAAACGCAATTAGCTTCCAATGACGGTTTGGATTTCAATTTAAACTTTTTTGTCTTATTATTAACCACTATATTATTACTATACATTTTTAGCTCGAAATCGACATTTTTCACAAAAAAAAAACGATTCTCATAATTTTAAGATTATATGTAACGATAATTTCATAAATACGCAGTGAATTTTTGGTGTAAATAAAAAGTTAAACTAACGAGTAGAGTTTCAGTATAAACTTTTAGATGTAAAATAATTATTAAAATTATTCAAACACAATTAAATATCGATATTATTTTATATAAAAGGAAAAACGAAAACTTTGTGAAATTAAACTAAAGTTTAACAATATATTCGAAATCACAAATTTTATTATTGTTATTGTCATACCTTAAATTTATTTATTTCATAAAAAAAAATGCTCACCTATTTTTTATGAACAAATAATAAGTTAACGTTACCGCTACTGACAAAGTCAAAATTGTGATCTGATGATTTGAAAAGAAACGATATTCGTTTACGTGGAATATAAATAATTTGCGTTTCTTTTTTTGTTACAAGGGTAAATAAGAATATTCTGTCGAATAAAAAACAAGTACAAAGAAGTAATAAAAACTATGCAATAAAGGTGAAGAGAAAAAGATTCAAAGATGCATGTTGATACTACCGTGCACTATACACGAAAAAGTAAAATAATTAAGTTCGTCGACTTTAAATATTTTATTTTTAGTTTTAGAACAAACTTTTGCTTTAAAGTTTCGTTGCCTTGTTGAATTAAAAGAGTTGAGTTGTTGAATTAAAATTTCTACTTAATTAATTGCATTTCAACAACAAGTTAGACTTGCAGTCTTTAAAGTTATCTTTATTAACACTTCTATCTTCTATCAAGTTTATAGATATTTTATTTACCCTTATATCATCACATAGTGTGAATTTTATTTTTAATTACTTTTTTATCATTATTTTAGAGGGAAACCTTGGCAAAAACCTGTCTGGCACGAATAGAATTACAAAGGTTCGCACACATTTGGGCGTTTATGAACTTTTAATAGTATGTAATATTTCTATTAAACTATTTACAAAATTATAATTTTTATAAAGGAAAAATATTTCCGAATATATATTTGACAAGCGCTTGTTTAAACAAAATATTTTTTATGTGACATAACTACAAATGAACGGTTTTGAAATGTGTTTCTTTACTTACGCTGAAACATTGCTTCTTCTTAAATTTCATGATTCTAGGTCAACGGGAATTAACCTATAGAGGGGTTGAGGTTTATTTGCAACAGTCAAAATATGCGGCATAGATGTTAGTATTTTTAGGGTTCTTCTTGCTTGCGTTTACTTAGAAGCTTGATTTCTTCTCAACTCCAAGGAACCGTTGACATGGGTATTTGATATTAATTTCAACTTGATACCTGCCCACGTTCCAAAGAAAAAATGCGGTCCACGAAGTGATCCTTCGAAAGTTCCTTTTTTTCTTTACGGAACCTTAAAAGTATTCAAATTTTAATACCGCCGCTGTATTATGTTTATGACCATTCAAAACACATCTATATTTAAACACGAGCCTCTTAGATTACATATTGATATTAATTATGAGATCGATATGAAAATTCATGCGTCGACAATGAAATCCTGTTAACAGATTCGATATTATAGTTTAATTAAGCTTCGTTTGGAATAATCGAACTTTATGACTGGAAATTGGACATGTTAAAAATCGAATTATATAACCTTGCTTCAAAGTTCAAGTTTAAATTCTGTCAATAGTTCATAAAAGTTAATATATCCATCCAAGATGTCAATCTTGTTAAGAATCGGAGCAAAGAGGTACTTCTGATTATTCTCTCATCACAATGATAATCGCATCCTTTTTTTCCACTGAAGAAGTTATTTGCGTGTTGGAACTGATAACACCAAAACGAATATAATAATAAATAAAATATGATTTCATACCTTTTTCGGACGTTTCGTTTCAAACGTCACATTTTGTTTTGATGTAGAACTTTATTTTTTAAATGTTCCTCCTTCTCCTAATAATAATAGGCTAAATTATCTACGTACAAAACAACTGCCCCTCTTTTGCTCATTATTGTAGAGCGAAACACAGCATTTTATTTTTGGAATTGAAATTGGAATATTGCTTAATAATAAGAAAATACTTTGTAGCAATTATATTTATATACCTTCTGTTCACAGAGTTAAGAACCTAACTATGACAGTACATCTTGTCTTACTTAAGGCTTAAAATACCATATATATCATAACTGTTGTCTTGCTAGCATTTAATTTTTTTTCTAATTTTTAAATATTTTAAAATTTAAGTAGTAGTTAAATAAGTATAGTAAATAAATGCTAATCTGCTTACTATGGTAAAGAGACAAATTGTAAGAAAGGGTCAAAATTTTATGTTTATATAATAATCTGTATTTTTATTTGAAAGGAATTCTTTATATAGTGATCTCTATTTTAATTAATAACATATATTTCATGATTATATTCAGAGACAGAATATGAGATTTTACCATAGTAATAAAAAGGGAAAACAAATGCTTGTTTGATATTATAGAAATTAATGAAAAAATGTAAACACTAAGGTAGGTTGGAGAAGTAAAATAAGCGGACGTTATGCAATTAAATACATTTGAAACCAGTTTTAAATATCCGACTGAAGTCCAACTGAAGAAATATCTGGTGACTTTATTTAAAATATTCTACCCTAATAAAAAGTGTAGAGTTTTGTATTTAATTATTTTTATTTTTTCACTATAAGACATGAGTTGCGGATAGCTCTGTCTACAGAAACGAACTTTTATACTATATTTGAAACGTGCCCTCTCACTGTAATCTTTTCAAATAGAAAAATGATTCCCTGTTGTTTTTATATGCGCGCGCGCACACGCACACGCACACGCACACACACACACACACACACACACATATATATATATATATATATATATGTATACAGATTACTTAGTGTACTTATGAAAAGAGAAAATTTTTTTCATTTTAAATTTATTTTCATTAACCATAGCACGGTTTGTACCTAGAACATTAAGTCGAATAAGTAGAAACTTATATTAATATTTAATGAATCAGTCGGTATGATTAAACAGTTACGTACCAAAAAAAACGTATGAAAGCACAACGTACTGCAACGACTTTCATGAAAAAATTATAAAATTTCTCTATGGTGAAACACGAAAGGAAAATAGTAAAATTTGTTTTAAAATACAAAAATAGTTGCTAATTTTTATTACCTGGAGACGTAAATAAATTTTTTAACCCAAATTTACATGACATTAATATAAGTCTTTGGTATTTCCAAACATCATAGCATTACTAACTTTTTAATTATTGGCCTTGGTTTTGATCAGATAAAAATATATTTTAGTCCATTATTTCTAAAGTTCTGTATCTATTTTTTTGGTGTTTTTGTATAATATTTCGTTAGGACAGAACAATTATTTAGTTATTTTAGACGTCATGTCAGTCATTGGGTTTATATTCTTTAGTATCCCGGACACGTTACCTCATTATTAATATCTTCTTAATGTTCTTATATAAAAGACGAGGTTTTTACTAAAAGTATAAATTATTATAAATCTTAAGGAAGTGGTCAATAATAAAATAGAGGGATATTTTAATGATGTTAAGAAGCTTTATTCAGAATAAAGTTTTCTGATAGTCTCTTAGCAACCTGCAGCTAAACTTCCCCTTTTTGAAAATGAATAAGTTTTTCGAAATTAATGTCACTATATGGTGTTTAAAATATTCTAACGAGAATAAATTAATGGTCTTTCCAGAAAGCTAAGATTCCTATAATATGAATATTGAGCAAAAAATATCTGCCACTATCTGAAAAAAAGTTCTATTGCATGTAAAGATGTAATACAGAAACTCGGCCATTCGTTTATCCAAACTAAAGATATATACTGAAATATTACGAATTTCAGCCAACGTCATGTTCGTCTCGATGACCAAAAACTGTCTACGTGGAGTAGACTGACACCTGTAAATTTGGAATAATGTCTTAAGCACTAATGTTTTTTATAAAATGCTCCTTATATATTTATTTACAGTTCTTTATGAAAGTGATAAAGAGCATGTAAACGATTTCTTTCAATACAAATAATAGTCAAATTAATGGTGGTTTGTACCAAAATAAGTTAATTTATTATTTACATTGTTTACTGAAAGTACTTTGATTTAAATATGATATTGCATTCCATTTAACTTAAGTTTAAATTAGGCTTAGATCTCTGGCAATCATTTTGCCATTTTTAATAAATTACAAAGGACACGTCAGTGTGGTACCTTTAAATGTGAAAAGAAAGTCCACAATATTAAATATTGACAGGCACATTATTACATTAATTGTTATATTGAAGGTAGTCTCAAATATCTTCATTAACTGAGTTAAATTCCACGTTATTATGGCTGTGTGATAAAAGGTTTATCATGGAAGTTTATTCAATTAAACAGACAATATTCTCTCATGGGATGGCCATGAATAGGCGTTCATAATCGCTTTAAGGAAGTAGATGTGGGGAGATTAAAATGACTCACGCATGACGAGTTAGTTCAGATGACAATGACGTTTTGCTCAAGTAGGCGCGTCGCGCCGCTGGAGATTAAGTGACAATGTAAGCTCGCCGCAATCGCAATCTGCGGGAGTGAAGGTAAATTGAAAACAAGATGGTGATATCACACGCTGTTGACTTTCTGTAGATTGTTCGTGTATATTCACGTAGGTTGTAGTTAATATCAATAATATTTGCTGTCAACAAACTACTTGTATCGATTTGAACTATTTTGTATTGATTGATTCATAGAGGGACAGAGTCGCGTGTGTCATTTAATCTTTTGAATGTTTTATTTTTTTAATATTTAATTAATTTTTTTATTTAATATTCTAAATAAAGAACAATTCATTAAATATTGCTACGCACACTCATATTGTACATACACACGAATACCGTATAGTTATTAAAATAATGACTTGAAGTAATCGGCTGGGTTTTATACGAATGAACATTTTTTTTCACTATTTCGAAATAACTACCGCTCCAAATTTGCTTAGGTAGTATTATAATTTGTTGCCATAGTCAGATATATGCGCCTAACTATGTAATAATGTATCTTGACTATGCCATAAAATTTATTATTGTTAAATGCAAAATAAAATGTTATGGAACGAATCATAAATATATAATCGTATTTTAAAAATTTCAATTTTAAAATTTCGATTGAGCACGGTTCAGTCGGCCCAAAATCTTCTGTTCGCTTAGAAATTAGTTGTCCTAGTTTCAGTCTCGTATCGTCATATGTTGTAGCAAATAAATATTATAATAAATTTTAATTTCAAACTGACTGACTGTGTCAACACTGTGTTTTAAAACTGACTGTGTCAACTTTGCTCCTGCTCAATTACTTTCTTATACGGATATTCACATTCGTGCAGTTTTTGTTTTGCGCCGAATATTAACTTGGCTCATTTAACAGAAAAACGAATTGTTCTAAGCCTAATACAAGCCATTAATTGACTTTATTAGTTAAAGGGAAGAATTGAAAGATATTATTAAATGTGAAATAAAATACATGGATAACGATATAGAACACTAACACTAATGAAAGTAATTTATGAATGTGATTCTCTTTGAAGCTGCTAAAATATTAAAGAAAAGATAAAGACTTAAAAACGTTTTTAAAATAGATTTATATTGAAATGTAATAAACAAAACTAGACCAGAAAGAATCTATTGGATATTATTAAACGCGAAACAAAATATTATCCCGAATTGCACATAATTTAATCTTTACTAATTAAAATTTGGTTGAAAATTAAAGTTTATTTTATTTTAAGTTTGTAATTTGTTTATATTCTTATTTAATTATAAGACCAAATCTTTAAATACTTTCAAATTTTCAGTTTTATTAAATATTTCAAGATTGATTTACAAAAGTGTTGATATGAGTGTTGTTGTTTATGAAACGTGACTTCATTGATGTAAATAAAATACCCGAATATTAATATCAAAAACTTTTATCCTATCACTTGCATTGTAAGGGAAAAATTATTCAAATCAATATTTAAAAGAGCGAAATGACAATATTCCTCAATAGTCCTTATTATTATTTATCTCGATTTGATATATTTTTACGATCAAATATATTTTCGGATTGACGTGGAAATTATTTTCTGTAGGAAAAAAACCTACTTCCTGTTTTGAGTAAAATGAAAAAAAAAACAAATTATACGTATTTATACTCAGTTTTTTTCTAAGCAAATCTTTGGGTCTATACTTGAATTTTCTCACATTTTCTCTTTTCGCCTACGAACCTCGCACATTTTCAAATTAATGTTAAATTTTGCACTTCATGTTATTATGTTTGTCTGTTTTATTTACTTTTTCTCCAAGCGACAACCGCATGTTTTTATAAATCTTGGACCATTCTACTAATAAAATGAATAAATACTTATGTCTTAATTATTGTCTATGGCATATTTATATAGAACATGAACCAATTTACTAATCAATAATTAATTTTTTACGAAATAAAGAAAAATGATTTAATTATTTTTCATTTCGCACAACAAATCGAAAAGGGTTTTAAATCAATTTGGATCAACTCATTGCAGAGTCACAGCTCTTTCCGAATATGTTATCTAACTGATAGCATCCGATTTGACACTGCCGAGTTGTGTAATTAAAATAACAAATTCTTTTATCGGCAAGATATAAAATTCTCGTCCGTAGAAATATGAATTCAAAAAATGTCTGTTTATGAAGCCATTTAAATTAAAGCCATTTTCTGTTATGATTAAATAAATTATACCGACTAACTTGAGCAAAACGGATTTATTTTATTGAAATATGTGAACACGGAAAAGGGATCCATCAACGCGACAGCTACTACTTTAACAGGAAGAGACAATGACTAGAAGATAATAGTGTTACCATTATTATGACGGAAATACATTGCTATTATTTTAACACCCTTTCTCTAAGTAATTACTATCTAAATTCAGTAGACAAAGATATAACTTGTACAAACTACAATAAGCTACCATTCACTCTTATTATCTCATATTTGTTAAAAAAATATTAACATTCCACATTATCTAAGGCACAGTTCTGTAAACATATCTGCTGCTTGTTCACTAGCTTTAACGTATTTTAAAAATATATTACTATCTTTAATTAAATCTGTTATGAAATGGAAACGCATATCTATATGTTTCAAACTCCTAACAGCGTCAGTTCTTGCCACTGACATGGCTTACTGGCTGTCACAATAAATTGTTAAAGTGCATTGATTTTGAAACCAAGTTACTCAGCCAACCAGATTCACTAGCTCTCATACTCATTGCAACATATCCAGCCCCTGTTGAGGACAAGTTTAGAAACACTTTTTTCTTTGAGTGTCATAAAATTAATCAATTTCGAAAAACATAAACAA
The DNA here is from genome assembly GCA_039881145.1 of Druceiella hillmani. NCBI lineage: Eukaryota > Metazoa > Arthropoda > Insecta > Lepidoptera > Hepialidae > Druceiella > Druceiella hillmani. The sequence goes on along the minus strand of JAYKKI010000142.1, from coordinate 1,544,480 downwards.
GTAGTAGACTTTCCGTCCTTGGAATCACATCTCCCATCAGCACTACAATATCCCTCTAAAACAACATCTTTACACTCTTTTGAATACTGTTAACTACATCTCATTAAGATATTTTTGATAACATAGGTATAGCAAAACATAAATCAGGCCTAGTGCCGGATACAGTATATATGACACAACCTGCAATTTATATACATGACTTCTCAATATGTTTATCTGTAGTGTTATAATGTCTTATTATATTTACATTAAAATTCTGATGCATTGACGTTAAAATTGGCTTACAATTTTCCATTTTAAACCTTTTAAGAATATTTTGTAAATATTTCTTCGATTCAATTCATTAATACCACTTTTCAAATTGATCAACGTTTATACCCAACAAATTAGATACGTCACTCTGGTAAAATCCGTCAGTGACTAATCTGGCTTTATGCTGAGTAATATTGATTCTCTTGAGTTTAAATAACCATTTATTGCTAACTACTTTCTCATTTACAGCAACATCAAAAACGTTCCAAGTATTATACTTTTTTAACGTTTGCAGTTCTTTATTCATAACATCACTCCATTTAGCAGCGTATGTTTTCTATATGGCCTCCTTATACGTGACTAGCTCACTCTGTTCACTTTAGACATTATTGCACCGCTAAAAGAGCGTTTGCTTTCTTACATGACTGCTTAGTTACCGTGGGTCTATGGTATCGCGTCGAATCACGTCGAATGAACATCCATTGTAATCAACAAATGGATCGTAGTCACTTCCAGATTCAGATCGACATTCAGTCGCACTATCATCGAGGCTAGACAGGTTAAGTTTCCTTTCCTCTCATGGTTCATAATTCCCATTTGCTTCTTCCTCTTAATTTTCTGTCTACTGATTCTTCAAATCAAATTTAATTGTGGGGTTTCCCTCTTTATTTTGTTACGATTCAAAGAAGCCCATATCTCTTATTAATCGTAGGATATTATTTTTTCGAAAATATATCGTAGGTATATCCTGTCACATCCTTGCTATATCCAAGCATCAACCACTTTCCTCCTTTACTTTCCCACTTCCTCCTCCTTTCCTTCGGTAAATGTACATATACTGGTGTTTTGAAAGGTTTTAGCTTATGAAAATCATAAATTTTCTTCATCCGTACCTTCTATGGCGATTTTTCTTCTTTATCCTTTCTATTTCCAATTCATTCAGAACAAAAGTTATAGTACGTACCGCTTCAACCCACAACATCTTTGATAAGTTTTTAGCGTACACAATTGTCGTTTAAACTTCGACTAATGTTGTATTTTCTCTTTTAGCTCTCCCATTCTGCTCCGGAGTGAATGGTACAATGTTCTAATGCATTAATCAAAAACACGTCATTCACATCTTTGTTTATAAATTTTAACCCATCATCACTGCTAAACATTTTCACTTTGTTTGCAGTTATTTTTTCAACCGTATTTATGAAGGGGTATATACAGTCCATCTCCTCATGTCTTTTTGACAAAGTAAACATATCTATGGTTGGAGACGTCGTCTTTCAAAACCATGATATGCCTGGACTCTACAACTGACATTTATTCCATTAGGCCGCTTGAAATTGCCATGTATCCGCATGAATTAGACCGCAATTTTTCGGTACTCATATTGTCATTGTTATTGAATGGCACAGGATAAATTTTTCCTTGTAATCAACTTTTACATTTAGGAACAGAAGTTTGTTTTATATGAATGTTATTTTTCGTAAGTATTTTTCGCATGTAACCAAAATTTTGGAGGCTTGTTTTTTATGTAACTGACAGTGAACATATTTGTATAAAAAGTCCATGTAACATGAGTTTCCGTGTCGTTTTGCATCTGCACAAATATTATTATTCTCAAAAAATTTACACGAACTATCATCTGATACAATTAAAAAACATTTGTCTGAAACATTGTGCGATTGACTAAGGAAAGGTTTGTTTTCAATTCTGCAACAAATATAACATTGTCCAACGTAGTGTCAATTCATTCTCTCCCATTATGTATTTGCAGTTATCTGTTCATATTCTAACATACTAATCACCACACTATTACCGACAATAACAAACTTTTGCGTAACGCTAGCAAAAGACGTAAATGAAGCGCGATCACATCAGATTTGATTATGGATATGGTTCTGATGAATTTGACACCACAAAGGCATTACTTTTCTTATTTTTACTGTTCTTCCGAAACGTACACTGCACTTTATAATACTATATCTGCCACAGTAAAAACATTGCATGCTGACTCCGAAGCAGATACAAAATGTTTGCATTCATCTGGAAAAGTAAATTAAAACTTTTGTTATGACAAAATTATCTGATACTTATTTATTATTGAAACAAATGTCAATAAATTCTTCATCCCTTAGATCTTGAATAAGAAGAGTGATAATTGAAATGTCCTTTTCATATTTATACTGAATAAATCGTTGCTGTACAATAGGAATACTGGACTTCGTCTTCTCCTCATATACACTCTGTAGTTTTCTCCACGTCTCCGCAGAAATTGATTAATTAATTACGTACAACGTGATATTCTCCACCATTATTGCAACCAATAGTATATGAGTCTTGGTATCTTTGATCTTCCATTTGATCAGTTCAATTGCAACTTCAGACTTTAAATTTAGACATCATCCCCCAACTATGGCTTCTTAGCAGTACAGTAGTATCTTTCTAACCTGATCGCGTTGTTATTTCCTTCCATTTCGCTCTTGCCTGATTTTATCACCAGAATAAATATTTTTCTCGACGAAACGATGTAATTTCACGAGGTGCCGATATTTTTACTTGACGTACTTTTTTATAAAACTTCATACAATGGGTACACGGTATTACGTGCCTGGGCCAGTAACATGTTGTGATTAAATAAAGTATGCCGATTAACTTGAGCAAAACAGATTTATTTGATTGTAGTAGGTTAACAAGGAAAACAGATCCATCAACATGACAACTACTACTTTAACAGGAGGGGATCAAAACTAGAAGATATAAGTGTTTTCATCATTACACATAACAGTGTTACCACCATATTAAATTGCCATACTTTTAACATTCTCCTTTGCCTTATTTGCAATTAATTTAATTTTATTCTCATCCGATATAAATATGTATTTTATACATTTCTGCGTATTCTGCTCATTTGCTGCGCATTTTCCATTTTGTTACTTAATGTTTATTTTCAATCTTGTTTAGATTCATCTATTTCTTTTTCACAATTAAATGAAACTACGTGATGTAATATTATTTCTACTTTCTTTAAGTTCTTTACCTAAAGTTTTTGCTAATAGTCCACCTGAAGATGTTGTAATACAACAAAACCTAGGTCGTGGTAAAGAACTTGAAGAAAGTATAAATAATACTACATCACGTAGTTTTATTTAAATGTGAATCATGAATATCTACAAAATTAACGCCAAATATATTCAATATTTATTTTTCATTAATTCTGAATAAAACTTAGTAAGAAGTGTAAATATTTATTGAAATGGTCAATATTCTTTAACGCAGGCATTTAAAAAAAATGAATAATTATCAAACTAGTAATATTTAATTATTTCATCACAAAAATCTAATGAAAACTTGTTAATATACTGCAGATATATTTTCATTTTGAACAGAATTACTACAAGGCACAAAAACTTTGTGGCCTAAACAAATAACAAATTTTTCGCGAAACTGATATTAACAGCAGATAAGTACTAACGTCCGGGATACATCGTCATTAATTTACTTGTTAATATTTTGTTTCTCGCCAGAAAGGTCCCTTGCTTAATATTAAAATTATATATGGATATTGTTCAAGAGAAAACGAGTCCCAAAACAAAAACATGTCAGTATAAATAACGAAATGTTGATGTATTTATAGAGGAGCTTCATAAATATGTTGCAAGCGGATTTAAAAAAGGTGGTAATATAGAGTAAGTAGAGTAATAAATAGAATAATTTATAGTAAAATGTAATATTGTAAGTAATTCTAGGTTTGAATGATTATACATTATTACATTAGACCAAATCAGATCTTATTTGCATAAAAAAATAATTGTTTTCCTAACCTTTGGTATGTAGTTATATCTCATAAAATATTATTATACAATATTTGTTATAAGTATGACAATTATAAAACCTGAAGTTACCAAAAACAATTTAGCAACCAATATATTAACGTTATTTATTGTCATTGTAGTTTTTATAGTCATTTTGAACATTATCGTCATTAATCACAATACGTCTATTATTTTCCTTGTATTCTACTTTCTTCTTTTCCAAAAAGACTCCTTGAACATATTTATTCATTCTATCTTCATATTTACAATAAGGATGTAATCAATATATCCCGACTTCCTTTATCTTCACATAATATTTGGTTAAAAGTTTCTTGTTCTAACTTTTTTAATGTTCTCTTTCCATTTTATCTATAAGAAATTTTTATGTTTAGAAATAATTAGTTATTTGTTTAGACCACACAGTTTTTATGCCTTGTAGCAGTTCTGTTCAAAATAAAAACATATACGCAGTTCAATCTATAGGGTGAACCTAATAATGTCAGTAGGAGTTTTATGTAGTCCTAAATTACTGTATTAAATAATTACTGTCAAGCTTACATTTCCACTACATTTTAATGCAAGCTTCTATTTAAAATCTTTACTTATTTATATAACCGTTAGACATATTATCTCTAATTCAACATAACTAAACATGAAAACAAGTTAAAAGTGATGCTAAAAAAGCAAGTTAATTTATAATTATTCATATTAGTAAAAAAAATTCAAATTACAGTATTATTTAATCACGGAAAAAAAATCTATAAATAATTCTTAATTATTCGTATTTTAGACATAAATAGACTTTCCAATGGTAGTTTTGAAGCGAAATATATTAAAATAAAATATATTTGTTAAAGTCGAGAAAAACTTATATGTCCAGAATTCTTTACGTCCTTAGGTACATATACAATTTTAAATATTTAAGGTTATATGGAGTATAAGGCCATACCAGATTACTACAAATATGAATATATCACAATATTAAGATATTGCCTACTGCACATTTCACAGGTGAAAAAATAAACGATTGCCTATATCCTTTTAATAATTAAGCAGTTATGTATTTGTTGCATTCCTCTATCTTAACTTTTTCAGATTTTTACATAAAAGGGAGACATGTTTGGGACGGACCATTGAAAAAGTTTTGGAAACTCATATAAATTCATTTCATGTTTATCAAGACCGTTCTGTATGGTCCATTTGTAGATATTATTTACTTGTTGTGATTAATTATATTAATGAACTCGTATTTCAATTGAAATATTAACAATGTTTATAAACAGTGTAGGCACTATCAATTGTTATTACTTGCTAGTCAGCATGCAATCCTAATGATCGATCGTTTCATTTAACATTTACGATGGAATTGGTTACTTGATATTTCTATCGCTAGACTATCGCAACAACGTATCATTCAGATTTGTTCTAATATATTGTAATGGAGGACGAAAAGCATATGAGAGCAAAATTTTATATAAGTTTAACTTTATATTCGCTCGTTTTATTAAAATATAAAAAAGAATGAAACCATTTAGTTAATTAGACTTATGCTTTTTCAAGGTATTTCCACATATGTACTCCCCATTAACCCATAAAAAATTGCTTTGAAAAATTCTGATAAAGCCTAAGATTGTATCTTCAAAAGAAATCCCAGATCGGCTAAGGTGAACCGCCGTGACCTTGTTGGGTTAAAATTTATATATCTGTTAATATCCCAGGGTACCTTTTGTGTTTTTAGACTGTATGGAATTTTTCTGACATCGCTTTAGTCTTTGGATTTGTGAGGGATTTTATTATTTTTTACATGCATATATTGTAGCATTCTGGCCGCGAGAAAAGTTTATACATTTTCATGGCGTTACAGAAACCTCGATCTTCCTGTGGTGATAAAAAAGTATAGAGGACGAATTAAGGTAAGTGAACCAAATAATAATAAAATTATTACTTAAAATTGTTTCAAATATGAGACAACTAAACAAACTATCATATATATTATTTAGTCTATTAAGTAAAATTACTAGTATATTTTTGATATATAATTAATTAACGTATTATTAATTTGTTTATTTACTAAGATTTTTTCCAGAACGAAGAATAACAAATTAATTTGTTTATGGTTTATTTATTACTTGGAGGTTTAAGAAAAATACTACACCCGTTTTCAGTAGGTATTCTTCATTAACAGGCAGTCGTCCATTTATCTTACAGGATGCTTTTCCCATATTGTTATTTGACCACCGAATACAATCCGCGTAAAAACCTGCAGTCGAATGTAACGAGTTTTACCCCGTGGAGAAGTGTGAATTCTACACCATTTTATGTAAAAATATTGTCTGTTATTACTGAATTGTTGCTCCGCAATCCAACAACAGGTGTAAATAACTTAACCGATAAATGCTCAGTATATACTCTAAACATGTTAACGCCGCGCATATAATTTAGAATTCGTAATTCTAGAAAAATATATAAAATTCTGAATTCCACATTTTTTATTAAAGTAGAAAAATAAAACAGTTTCTTCTTTGACTCGTCTATCATCTCAAATACACTTAGTTTTACAGATTTATATTAAAAAAATGTGCTCCGATTTCGAGCTTCTCATTTCACACTGTATAACGGCAATGCCAAACTTTACGATGGTAATAAACAGTGCCTAACGATAAAATATTAGAACACTATAAATTTTACGGTTCCTTTTTCGGGTTCAGCTAAAATACTAAACTCCTATTAATCGGGTGATTAAATTTTGCTTGTTTTTCTCATTTCATTGTAAGGAAATAGCTAGATAACGGAATATAACGGCACTTTTACGCAGGGAAAAGTAGTAATAAATTGTCTTCAGCATTCTTTTATCAAAATACATTTTGCATTTCTTATTTTTTGAAATTGTAACAATTCATAATATTAATAATATATGAAGTTCTAAATATCATTGCTTGAAAGTTTTAGTAAATATTCTCATTATGTAAACATTTGTTGGAGCTGAATTAAATGATGCCGTTATATTCCGTTATCTAGCTATTTCCTTACAAATAACAAAACGAAGAAATGAAATAAGAAAAACAAGCAAAATTTAATAATCCGATTAATAGCAGTTTAGTATTGTAGCTGAACTCGAAAAAGGAACCGTAAAATTTATAGTGTTCTAATATTTTATCGTTAGGCACTGTTTATTACCATCGTAAAGTTTGACATTGATGTGATATATTGTTCACACAGTGTGAAATGAGAAGCTCGAAATCGGAGCACATTTTTTTAATATAAATCTGTAAAACTAAGTGTCTTTGAGATGGTGGACGAGTCAAAGAAGAAACTGTTTTATTTTTCTACTTTAATAAAACACGTGGAATTTAGAATTTTATATATTTTTCTAGAATTACGAATTCTAAATTATATGCGCGGCGTTAACGATGATAAAAGTGAAAGAATTAGATAATAGTTTGTTTGGATATGTGAAAGTATAAAACACAAAATAAAAATAAAAATTACTTAATTTTTTCCTGTTGTTGAAGGAATTCTGGAGGTATTTTTAAGTTTGCTTAAATTAATGCTATTAAAGTAAATATTTATAATTTCCAGTTTCTATATAATTTACATTTTTAAATTTCTGCTTTTTCTTGTAAATATGAAGGCAGTGGTTTATTTTTCACAAAAAAGGCAAAGGAAATAAAAGTTCAAATGACCACCTAAGCTATAATGGAAAACTTTAAACAATTTTAAGCACCTTTCCTAATATACCAAAATATCATTAGCGTCTTTTCAGTAAATGAAATATTTATTTATAAAATGTATATAAAAATTATTGTTGCATGCATTTGAATAAGTAATGATGGGATTTCACTAAATCTCAGAATTTTAGGAGATTACGACAAAGAATCGTATATATATTTAGATACGATTTTTGTCAAGATCTCATGGATTAAGATAAACTTTATGTATCCAGATATATACAGCTAAATTACATAATACTCAGTAATCGATAAAATTATTTTTACACGCTAATAATAAACCAATACTTACGGAATCATTTTATATTGATCGGTTTGACTCGGAGTATTTCAAAACTTTACTTTCAATCAATGTAGTCCACCTTAAGAAAACATTTTAATGTATCGCCCTAAAAAGGTTTGTTACCGAGGATGTTAACGAGCCCTCGCACGGTACTGAAAACAACCGGCCGGCGTATTGTATTGTGTAGCAACTTGGCAGTTGTAATTACGGTTATTTAAAATTGTATAATTAATTAATTTTCAAGAAAAGTATAAACTTTTTATTTCTCATCAAGTAATGATTATTTTGTTATAAATGTTATGTAATAATATTAATGTAGTAAGAAGAAATTTACAGTTAATTCCAGGCGTTTTAGTAGTTTTGTGGTTTTGAACGGGATTTTTTTTTCTAGATATTTCATATGGATGTAAAAACTACAAAAAACCAAGCTGCTATTAACTATACTAATAACTATTTTCTACCATTCAATAAGTCAAGGTCGACAACATCTTTCAGTTTCTTACAATAAGAACGCCAAAAGTGGCTATTTCATGCAAAAACCACAGTCGAAATGTAATAAGCCTCCTAACATAGATAACTTTGACGACTTTGAATTTGTCGATTAGATGATTTTGACGTTGAAAAAAAATGATAAAAAAAAAGAAAGCCTAATTGGTAATGAATGAAAGGAAAAAAAGCAATTAAGTCGTTGTCGTTTTTTAATTTGGTATTTTATATTCGATTCAAAAAGTTTATTGAAAATTTAATTTACTTGCACCAGTTTAGAGTTTCGTTGCCATAGACAACGACGGAATGATTATAATTTCGTAATTTTTGTCTGTAATTACATTTTACAGACCGATATTTATTTAGTTTTACATGAGTGCAAATTGAAAATATGCGAATGCACAGATATAAAAAAAAAGTTTATTTTACTTTTTTTCTTTTTAATACTCTTCCTATTTGCCCACATTGGGGTTGAAAAATTTTACTATTTTCATTGGGAGTGGCTTCATTGAAAACTTTACTTCTATTAAATGCTATTTATTACGGTTTCAAGAAAATACTTTAATGAAAAATTATCACAATCAATTAAAAAAAAGTGATCATATGAGATCCCGGCCATGACATCATTTCGTAACGTCTGTATAACATGTAATAACGTCTGTATAACATGTAATATGTATTATATTTACATGGTAAAAAAAATAATATTATTTTTAAATGGTATAATATGAATAGTATTTTCTCTTCAATATTTAATATTTTATGTGTACTTAATTGTTTAAGCAACCGTCATCAATTAATTCGATTGACAAAATTAAGATAATTTCATTTACGAGCGTAAAACAAGTCTAAATATATAATTGTTTCATAATAGAATTTGCGGGTTGTGAGAAGTGAGACAACATTTAAGGAGAGATCCTAGTGGTATTGTTGGTAGTAGGTAATGCATAAATGTGATAATAAAGATACATTAACAGCAACTGAAATACGAACACAAAAATATTAATGGAATACCAGCTATTTACATCAATATGCTAATAATAATTTCTGACAATATTTATATCGGGATTTAACAAATAGTACAGTGAACTATGTTTACTAATAACTTTAAAATTTCTTTGATTTTTGGCTATCATTATGGATACTTTGATGCACAAAATTCCATTTTTAAAAAGAACGAGGCTTCATTTACATTGGTTTTGAATTTTAATAATTCTGGTTAAATTAAACTTAAGTGGCTATTTACATATTTAATGCTAAGGTAACGAAGAAATCTTAAGTCACCATAACGAATTGCTAATAAATATTATTCTCCTTACTGTTTTTATTTCATTTGGTTTAATTATCTAATATTTGACTATTATAAACTTACTTTGGATAACGGGATCCAGAAGTTGTTATACAACAAAACCTAGATCGTGGTTAAGAATTATAAAGTAGAGATAATACTACATCACTTACTTTCATTTACTTGTTAGTAAGAATTAAGTGATAATGAATTTCTACAAGCCAAATACATTGAATAATTAACTTTGACTTAGAAAGTGTTTTTAAGGTATACATTTGATTATAATCATTACACTTTCCTAATACTTTGAAAGATTATTCCTTTAGTTAATGAAGTTTCCACCTATTTCATTATAAAGAAAGATTATATTAATTCCACTGTTTTTCGAAGGCTTTTCGTATTAAGAAAATCGGAATGATATTATGAACTATAAATGTTATGCAGTATTTGTCACAAGATTTCACCTCATTATTCTATTAATAGACACGTAATCAAATTTCATGTTTCTGCTGTATATATTAAATTTATTGCAAAGAAAAAAATTAAATTTATTAATTACTTTTAATATCTTCGTTTTAGATTGTTCAACATTTTCAAATTTTACTTTGTATTCAAATTTCTGTGTCCACAAATCTTTACTTTGAACCTCCGTTTTTAATAATAAATTAAAAATTTCTGTCTAATTAATGAAACCTTGATCTAGTAATTTCTTTTTTTATTAACACTTTTTTTACAAAAGTGTACAAAATAAATGTTTTAATTTCAGTTTCATTTAAACTGCAAACCTTATGTGAACATAAAAACTTCCGCAATTGGAGACGAATAATTTCCATAATCCGCGAGAACACATGTTATAATTATTTATATTTTTCTTCATTCATATCTTTGTATCATCATATATTTTAATACTGCCTCTGAAAACATCAAAATGAATATAACTGGAAACAACTGAAATCACCAAAATTAAAATGAAAATAAAAATATAAGATTTCGAACCTTTTTTTGTATACATTGTTTTTAATGTTATATTTTAGCTTATTTGAAAGTTAGTGGTAACAATATTTTTTTAAATTTTTTTCCACGGTTGTGCATAATAAATTAGTATTTATGAAAATTAGTGATTATAATAATTTTTTAAATTTTTTTCACGGTACGGCATAAAAAATTAATTGATGATAACTTCGTCTGAAGAAATGTATATCGAAATACTTCCAATATCGTTTCTGAAACGTTTCCCATTTTATATTTCATGTTTAAATATAGAAAAATGTCATCTCTATAGCTAAACTGTTTTTCTATTACCTTACGTTTTATGATATTTCTTGCTATGACTATAACAAATTTCCTTTCATAGGTATTTATTACACGGAACTCTGTGTACTTGTTACTAAAATGAAACAATTTGTTAAAAATGCACAGTTTGCAGTTAAAAACATCAATTTGCATGTCTAATCACCTTACCATAGCCAAGTGACACACTTCTTAAATTTGTTAATAAGACTAATCGGTTAGTACTTTTTTTTCAGAAAATATGATATATAAAAACTGCACCGAATTCATTATTATCCTCACAAAACAAATCCGAAATTTTCCCTTTAGTGAAAATGGGAAAAAAATTATCAGGCTTGTTTTAGATGTGATTTAACAGTTACAGTTACGTGTCTCACCGTCTGCGAGTACAAATAAATTCCTTAATCTAGTTAAGGAGATACATATTCATACGGGAGTTACGCTAGAAATGATGTGGAAATTGTAGATAGTGAAAGTCCCAATCTCCGAGAGCGTAGACCAATTAAAAGTATGATGAGTGTATGATACTCTAATAGTTTTATGTAAATTATTTGTGTATACTTACGTGAGCTATAGTCATTAACAGTAATATTTTTGATCAACTAGGTAATAGTGAATAATTTAAATTCGAAATTTGAAGTCATTTCCGACCTTATTTATATATGATTTCTTTTGAATGTAACATTTACTAAAAGTTAACAGATATTTTTTAAAATTTTTATTCTTTTACGTAAAGAATTCATGACCCAAGGAGCTAATCATGAATAACTGCATTTTGAAGCAGTAAAATAAAATAAATATGTCACGTGAAATTCCTACGAAAACGAAAAAGATCAAAATGTACAAAAGAATATTCAGAAAAAAGTGAAGATATATAAAAAGTTTGAGAGTTTAAAAGTTATCGTAAGAAGTTTACAGCGAAATACTTTGATAAGTTTAAAAACAAATAACTGTATCAAATTGAAGAAATATCAGAAAAAAGGCGAGTGCACTTGAGGAAATTAACAATTTTAAAGTATAACACATACCTAAATAATATATCTTTCACCAATATTCTTATTTATCATAGAAGTGAATGGTGATCACCGAGCTACCAAAGATTCATAGTATCTTTTTCAGAAATGTTTGCCTTCTAAGGCGGTGAAATTTTCTTTCATAAATTCGAAAAATGTACATCGTTAATGACATAGAAAAGTTACTTTCTATACAATTATTTGCGGCTCATCTTTCAATGATAGATAGCCTGTCGTCCTCAGTTCTAAATTATCCGATGGAAAGGAAATATCTTTTAAATTGTTTTTTTGAAGTAAGCACACACACACACACATATATATATATATATATATATATATATATATATATATATATATATATATATTGTATAAATTAATCCCAATTTTCTAATGATTCCGTGGACAGGCACTATGGTCTAAGTTTTTCTAACTAATATTAAATGGCAATATTCACCTAAAATGACTGCCGCTGCTGCGAGATATTGTTTAGAAATCTTGTGTTATTATTACAATAACCATTCACATATGCGCGGTATTAAAGAAAGGTTCTAAATTTAAAAATTCGATGTAAGTTGATTCGATCGATATCGTATTGGATAATTGAACTGCGACGCATTCTATGTAGTGATGTACGACGCATTCTATTCTAAATCTAATTCTAAACTTACCTTCTCAATTAATATTGATTTAATTCCTGATTGATTTAGTTCAGTCCTTTATCGTGGGATGGAAACGATAATATTTATTTGAAACCCGATTTCAGAATTCCGTTTTTATATATTCCTTAAAGGTTTAAATATTCCTTAAGGGTCTATTTCATTTTGAAATTTTCAAAATAAGGAAAAATCTTCCGAAGAATTAAATGAAGTATGTAATATTACAGAAAATTTAAAAGAACATCAGTCTAAATCAGTTTGATTGAAGTAAACATAGCAATATGTTCAGATATCAGATCAGATTAATTAAACGATTAACACAATTATTCATTTAGAATTAAAATTAATTAATTAATCAAACAATAATTAATTAAACGACAAGAAATATTCCTTTGGTCAAGTTCTATCGAAATTTTCCGCTACTAATGCTGCATGGAAAATAACGATTGCAGATTAATTAGAAGCTATAAAAATTAATTGATTGTTAACTCTTAATTATATAGGAATGCTGCTTTCAAAAAGTTATACACGTTTTAGAGTATAATAAGAATTAATTAAAAATTTCAGCCCCATGTTCAGAATCCTAGATAGTAACCGTTTCAATATAATTTAAAGTATTTAATATTTTTTGGTACAAAATATAAAAATGTGATACCAACTTGAAATCTACCCGGTGGAGAAAGCTGTAATATTATTTAGCTAAGCATAAAGAATAACGATTTATATGAGCTTTTTAATTTATTTCTTTAAAAATGTTTTTTCATCTTTTTTTAAATATTATCCAACTCACATGACAGTTTAGATTTCCTTTTTTTTGTTTTTATGTCTTACTATTTTAGAAATTATAATATTTTTATTTAATGAAATAGCTTGGAAATGAATTTATCAACGAAAAAAACACTATCATCATCTTAAGAGTATTATGTAAAACGATAATTTCATGACATATGAGTGAATTTTTGGTGCGAATAAGAAAACTAAAGACAAATTTTAAGTAGAGTTTAAATATAAACTTTCAGATATATAAGAATTATCAAAGTATTTAAAAAAAATTAATATTTACTATACAAGGAAAAACGCAGTTACTTAAATTAAATTTAACTTTAATAATATCTTCGGAGGTACTATTTTAATTATTGTTTGTCATATCTTTAAATATAATTATTTCATTAAGAAGTTTTAGCCTAATTCATTATGAACAAAGACGAAACGAAGTTGACATTATCCGATTGATCAATATAAAATTGATGATCGGATAATTTGGAAAGAAAGGATATTCGTTCAGGTACAATTAAAATATGCCTTTTCCTTTGTACCAATATTTTATTAATTAGCCTAATGAAAGCCACGTATCCGAATTTCATTTTTTACCATAAATTTTAATTGATATTACATTTACTCTTTGATTGTAACACGAATCTTTGCAACAGAAGGATATAGAAGAATATTTTGTGTACGAAATAATAAATACAAAAAATGTAGAAACTGTGCAATAGAAGTAGAGAAAAAGTTCTAAAATGTATGTTTTTGTAAACGTGCATTACATATTAAAAATAATTGCAACGAAAACAATTAAGTTCTTCGACTTTTATTATTTTTGTTTCAGATTCTATGATCTTTATGACAACAAAGTTTTACTTAAAAGTTTCCTTGTCAATAACAAATTAAAATTGCTGCCTAATTAATTGCAATGCAACCATAAAATAGACTTGCAGTTTTATAAGTTATTTTTATTACCACTTCTTTGACAGCACTATCCCACATTTGGACCCACATATTTTTAATTTTAATTTATTTTTAACAACAAACCATATTGTTGTGCTTAAAATGAGAGTAAATTTCGAACTGTTCAAGGTTAAGGAAAAACATCTGAAATTTGAGACCAATCATTTCCACGTAAAATGTAGAATTATTTAAAAGTTATCCCAGCACATTTTGTAGAGGTGCTTCATTTATACCTTAATATCATCACATAGTGTTAATCTCGTTCCTTGGTTTACCTTTTATCATTATCCCAGAGGGAAATACTGGAAAAAATGTTTTAAAAGTTTAATATTACCACTAAATATGTCACTGAATAATCAGTAAAACAAATCCATACTTCTAACATGAGTCTAAGATTAAATATAGATAACAATTATGAGGTCGATTGGAAAAATCATGCGTTTACAATGAAATCATTTTAACGGCATCGACATTATTAAATTAAGCATAATTTGGAGCAAACTAATCGTATGACCGAAAGTTGAACGTGTTAAATAGGGAATCATCATCATCTTATTTTCATCTCATCTTGGAAAGAATCGAAACAAAGCCACTTATTAATATTCTCTCCCCGCAGTGACATCCTTGTACTTTTTCAATGAAGAGATTATTTGCGTGTTGGAACTGAAAACGTGAAAACGAACAAAAAAAATAAATAAAATGTCTAAAATATGATCTTATACCTTTTTTAGATATATTGTTTTAATATCGTGTTTCGGCTGATGCAGAATTTTGCGTATTATCGTATTTCTGCTCGTCATGTCTTTTGCTCATTATCGTATAGGGAAATAAATTAGAATATTAGCTTTATGGAATTGAAATTGAAATATTAGCTTTATAAGAGAAAATTTGTAGCAGATATATTTATATACTTTCCGTTTAAGGTGTATTTGTAGTTATCATCGAAAAAATTGTGAAATGAAGTGTGTATTTATGTCAGTACATCTTGTATTCCTTCAGACAGTGATTCCAGTACCGTACATTTTATGAGTGTTGTCTCGCTTTTATAATTACTGGCACATTATTAAATTAAATGTTATCTTGAAGTTCATTTCAAATATGTTCATTAACTGATATAAACTCCCCGTTATAATGCCTCTGTCATAATAAATTTATCATGGAAGTCTATTCAATTAAACAGACAATATTCTCCCACGGGATGGTCATGATTAGGCGTTCGTAATGGCTTTAAGGAAGTAAATGTGGGGAGATTAAAATGACTCACGCATGACGAGTTGATTAAGATGACAATGAAGTTTTACCACCACCATACAAGTAGGCGCAACGCGCGGCTAGAGATTAAATGACAATATCAACTCGCCACATTCGCAGTCTGATGAAAATAAGGTGATGATGCCACATGCTGTTGACTTTCTGTCGATTGTTTGTGTATGTTCACAAAGTTTATAGCTAATAACAATAAACTTTGCTATCAACCACCTAATATTGAACGACTGATACTCAGAATGTTAAGCTGTTTTGTATCGAATCATGAATAGAGACGCTTGTGCTTTATTCTTTTGAATGATATATATATATATATATATATATATATATATATATATATATATATATATATATATACGTGTGTGCGTGTGATTGTTTAAGGAGATATAATGCTAACCTGAAATTAAAAATTACCGCTAAGTTAACTTATATTATTTAAAGTCGTTTCTTCTTTAATTTATGTTATTTATATCGATTCGAAAAAACGGGTATCAATATGTAATAATTTCAAGATTATCGTTTAAAAGAGTCTTCATTAGGTTTAAAAAATCTGTTAAGTGCTAGTAGTACTCAGGGGGTCCACAAACTCCTAGGTATACATAAATATTAAAAAGAATATGGAATTTCATAATTTAAATTTTGCAGTTTCGAAAGGTAGTGGGAGGGATAGTAACATCTTTGTTTTTTTGACATTTTTAGCGTTATTTCTTAACTTATCTAACATCGAATTCCGAGAAGAATAGTTTTGGATTTGTCATTAATTATCCTACATGATAATGAAATTAAAAAAAATCAAATGCCTAATTCGCTCTAAAATTTATATGAATAACTATTCAGAAATATGCAGGTTAATTCTCTTTCCATGACTATGGCTCAGAAAAGTTTCATTAACAAAATGGTGACTTCCATTATTCTGCGATCACCATACGATTTGATATAAGATCTCATAAATCTTACTTGTACGAACTTATATGCTGATATTTTTTCAAATTCGGAACAACACACATGCATATGTTTGAATATGTGCTACTTAACGCTCTTTTTATTACTATGAATTAAAGTAACCGCCTTTTAAATGATGAAAAAAGGAAAAAATATATTTCTATTGAGCTAGACCCTTGATGTTTTTTTGAAATGCCATAAAACTATGACATAAAATTATAATACTAGACAAATTTTGAGTGACAGTCATTTTAAAAACGTTCGTTTCAAAAAATGTTCATTTGTTCAAAACCCAACGGATTACTTTAAGTAATAATTTTAATAACTATACGTTATTCTATTATAAATAAAAATGAATCATGTAAATATATTCGTACTTCCCAAGTTGCAATTTTAAAATTTCCACTGACCTCGGTACCGAAATTTGGTCTCCCAGTTTCAATGTCGCATACTCAATATGTAATTTTAAATTAAATAAATGATGGCGAGTAATTTTGAGTATTAATTATTATAGTAACAAAATGATTAACGGTGTAAGGTGTATGTGAACCTATCACATACACCGTACATATTATGCTAATACGTATTTCAAAAGAAATTCAGTTAAACGAAAGAGGAATAAACATATTTTGAATGGGATGTTGGATGTGATACTTAGAAACAGGAAAAATCATCATCATTTAAAACAGTAAAAACATTTAGCGTTCAATAGAAAACAGAAGTGAAAATTACGCTGTCACTCTATGTTTACTGTGATCTTAAAAATACTGACACTTCAGTTTTAAGATAATGTACCATATGCACTATAAAAGTATTACTAATTTCAAGTTTATAAATTTCACATTTAGTTTTTTATTTAAATGAACCAAAAGGATAGTCGTGAATCATGTCAAGGCGTAAAAGTGAGTAAGCAACTAAATGAGAGCATGCCGATTATTTTCATAGTCTTTGGTATAAGAAAGGAAACAACGTATTCTGAATTACAGTAATACAGTAAATGTCACTTTGATGAAAAAAGCTTATACAATTGACTGTTTATCGCGAATTTACTACAAAGTTTGTGGATGTCTAATAATGTATCATATATTGAATTTTTCTTCTTGCTTTAAATTTTTCTTCGATGCTTTAGAATTACCTTTACCACCTGGTAGCCGAAACTTCGAAACGCTAATTGAAGAGAAGAATTGAAAGAATTATCCATGGATTACCAGGCAGAAAATATATATAAAAAAATGTTAATGAACACAAATGAAATTAATTTATCATTTTGATTTCTTTTGAAGTCAATAGAATTTTCAAAAATTAAAAACTTGAAAATGCTTTTAATAGATTTATACTGAAATGTAGTAAACAAAACTAGGTCAGATACAATAGATCGAATATTATTAAGTACGACATTTAATATTATTGTGAAATGTAAAGTATCTGACATTAAAAAATTTGAATTTTATTGAAAATTCATGTATATTTTATTTCAAGAACTTGGAGTTTTTTACAATCTTAGGTAATAATGAGGGTGAATCTTTAACAACTGCGAGATTTTTAGTTTTATTAAATATTTCACGATTTATTTAGTACGTTGTATCCTGTTAATGTGAATAACATACGAGAATATTATAATTATTATTAAACACTTGTATAGAATTATCCGAGTTATAAGAGATATAACATAGTAATCAATATTTATACAAATATAAGAAATGACATTATTCCTCAAATAGAACATTAACTCAATTTGACATGTCATTTAGACTCAGTAATATTTTCGGATTGACGTGGAAATTATTTTCTGTGATAAAAAAACGTGCAGGATGCAGGTTTCTGAGTAAAATAAAAAAAAAAATTTTAAGTATTTATCTCTATTTAACTCTATATTTTAACTTTGTTTTATCATATTTCGTTTTTTTTTAACTGTCAGTATTTATTTTTACCTATAACCCTCGCAACTTTTCACTTTTATATTTTCCACTACATTTGAATCTATTTTTCTCTTGTATTTATTTTTTTCACAAACGAAAACTGCATGCATTTTTATGACCCATGGGTGGTGCTTAAAGTGCTCAAAAATGTTCAATGTCATCAAAAACAATATTAATAACCCAATTCTTTTTCATTTAGAAATAAAAACCCTAAATATGTGATTCGTATTCTTTCGTATCATTTGTATCACTCGATTCGTATATCTATAATATATGATTCATTGAAATTATTATTACGGAAAGAGACTTTTCACGTAGACATGTTTGTATTGTATAATTTTCAAAGTTTACAAACATATAAAGATAAAAACTGGTAAAAAAGGTATGAAGGGATTAAAAAAAATACTTTAGTAATCCTATTAAACTGAGAAAACTTTTCAATCCTAACTTTTTCAGGAAGCAAGAAAGAAATCTATACATGTAACGAACTTCTAACAGAGTGATAACTACACATTGAAAGTATTTAAAAAAAAGTTATCAACTTAGCATACCGAATGACAATAAAAGTCAGAAATTTTATTTGCAGAATTTGTGTCTGTCTACTTGTTAATTTGAGCGTATATCACGCCAAATATACAGGAAGGATTTAAATGAAGTTTGGTATGGTTGTGGTATACATCCAGGAGTAACATAAAAGATATTTTTTTTTCTAATTACATGCGAACCAAGTCGTAAATACCGTTAGTAATGCAATAATTTTGCATTTCTTACAGCAAATTAAAAATAATTACAAACAAATTAGGACCATTTCTTACTGCAATTTTGCATTTCTTACTGCAAAGTAAAAATAATTACAAACAGGATTAGGAGTTCATTACACAGACACAGCTTTTTCCGGAGGTGTGGTCTAATTTGCAGCATCCGGTTTGGCATTGCCGAGTTGCGCAGTTAATTAAAATAAATTGGTTTACACATTTTATTTAAAATTTCCGTCCGTATAAATGTAAACTCAAATAGAATTGATTGTTATCTGCGTATAAAGCAGGTTAACTTAAGGCTATTTTTCTTTCCCTTATTCGCAATTTGTTTACCCGCTAGTCACACCCGATTTACTATAATGAATATTTTTCGATGCGGTTTTATTTTCGCACTACTCACTATGTAGAGTAATTTTATTTACAAAGGTAGTATTTTTTATAAAAATTACTGAATAATCTAAGACTAAAAGGCTTAAATATTCATATTGGCAACTATTTTTGAGAATTTTAATTTTTTAATATTGATTCTTCGTTAAAGTAATTTTATTGCAATATGCGATGATGTCGCGGTAAACAAAATTATATTGGGACTACTAAAGTAGTACATGAATTATATATTTTATATTAAATATTATATATTTCTGTACCTTAATGTATCTAATTGATACGTATGGCGGATTTTTGCTACAAATCAATTTCTTAGAGCCAACCAGAATACCAGCCCAGCCCCGCTCGGCGAGCGGCCGAGAATCGAGCCCGGATCCCTGCGGTGCGCCTCGCAGTCAAAGGTCGTGTGCCTTGTGATCAACCCAACACACAACTGTAACGATAAATTATTATATACATGACTAAAGTTGGTTTATATGTTAAATTTTTTTATTGCCTCAAGTTTAAATGATCAATAGAGGAACATTTGGGGAAGTGGTAGCATTATTTAGATACACAATATTAATTTGCTACCATATCCACGATAGAAAATGTCATTTGAAATAATCCATATAAACTAGAAATAAAATATGTCGTAATCTATAAAGCACTTTGAGGCAAATAATTTTCACAATTAAATGAAACTACGTGATGTAGTATTATTTCTACTATCTTTAATTTCTTTACCATGACCTAGGTTTCGTTGTATTACAACATCTTCAGGTGGGATATTAGCAAATAATTTTATTAACAATATCCATATACACGGTGCCCCGAAACAAAAGTAAAATGGATTTGCATATTGAGTTGCGTTTAGAATAATGAGGTATAAATAATATTTTATATTCTAATTAGCAGTAACCTCTAATTTTCTCTTTGACTTAGTTTTATTTAATTTGTTCAAATGAAATCATTTTTCACGAGTGTATTCAAGTATTTATCGTTAACTAAAATCATTTTCAGCTTGAAAAGAAATAGAATTTACAATTTCATTTAATTACGGTTAGTGTGGAATATTCGACTGGTGATATGATAATTCTACATATGGATATTTATTACACGAGTGCGTATTTCCATATCAATACATAGCTTTAAAATCCGTTAATTATAGCGTAAATATACCTTAAAAGTTTGTTTTATCACAATAAATTTGTTATGTAAGCGTGATTCAAAATTTTTTCACAAATACCATATTTGAATTAAGTTATTAATAATAAGAATATAATTAATAAAGTGGTAAATAAAGTGTTAAGTAGTAGGTTTAAAAGTAAACTGAAAACTCTTTAATGAAATGAATGATTATTTTTTTTAATTTGACGTATATTTTTTCATATTATTTAACAATTATATAAAAAAATATATGTCAAATTACTGGAGTATTTAATCATACCACCTATATATACCAGCTGAATGCAATAAATATGAGTGTTTTAAAGGTCTAAAATTATAACTGTATGTGTTCCGATTGGTATAGAATAATCAAAAAAGTTCATTTAAGTCACTGAACAGCAGCTTTGGGAAACCCAATAGTGATTACGGTTGGCATTATATTTATCATCATGAAACTAAAATTATAAAATATATAGAAAAATTTAAAAAGTATTGTGTAACAAAGTGTCAAAAGGGGAATACATTTAACGTATCAGTTTCATTATTTGTTTACAGAATTAATATTAGTGTGATTAAGTTACTATGACTAGGTACAAAGAAGCCACTTTGTGTATCTATTCCAATTTCTAAGTTGACAGACAGTATGTGTCGTTTCTAAGAAAAATAGAGTCACCCACGACGTGAATCAATATGATGACAAACATCCCATAGTTACATCACTCCGCTATTTTAATAATTTAAATTCATATATAAATGCTTCTAAATTATAATATTACGTGATTGATACCACCATAATATATTTATCTTTAAAATTTTTCTCATTCGCCGTAACCCAACCACATCATTCGTGTGAATCCTGTTTCACTAAATGTACTACTAAACTGACACGATTTTATTTATTTACTTCTCTTATCTTTCTCCTTCCTTTTGTTCTTACCACATTAATTTTTAGCATGGTTACTCCAATTTTCTCATATTTTCAACAATGTTAAAGGTTACTAGTTGATTTGTAATACGGTAATGTATTATAAATCGACTAGTACTATTAAATATTTTGTGATAGGATTACCCAGAAAAAATTTCACTATTTCATTATACTGAAACATTTTATATGATGCAATATGATAAAATAAAATTGAAGTATAGATTCAATGGTCTTGCTCTGGAAAAAATTTAGTATTATTACACATCATTTGTTTTTCTTCTATTTTACTGAAAAGTGCAAATGCGCTTTTTTATCACAGAGAATTGTCACTCTAATTTGAAAATATTGTTGATCGTAAAAGTACGTGAAAAACGAAATAAAGTTCATACTGAGGAATATTACCCTTTATTATATTAATATACATATTTATTTCAATTACTTCTTTCTTATAATCCTGATAATGCTATATAAGTTTTTAATATTGATATCCTGGTATTTTATTGACAGTAGCAAAACACTTCCTTCTAAATAATCAATGAAATGTTTAATAAAACTGAAAGTTGTTATCTTGCGTGTTATTAAATATTTAATCCCGTTATTTACTAAGATTATAAAAAAAGTCATTGTCTTTAAAGTAGTATATACTTTAATATTCTTTCTTATCATTTTACTTATATTTTCAAGATGATATTTAATTTCGTGCTTGATAATATCTATCATATTCTCTTTCACCTAGTTTTGTCTATTACGTTTCAATACAAATCTATTTTATAAGCATTTTAAATACTTTTTGCTTATTTAAAAATCTGCAGGTTTAAAAGAAATCAATTTCGAATTATTGTTATTAGTCTTTATTTAATGTTTTTTTCAATAACTGTACTCATTAGCATTTCAAGAGCTTCGTTACTTTTAGTTAGGTTAAGAGGATACAAAAATAATTTTAAAGCATCGAATAAAAATATAAAGTATGCATATGTCAATAGGTATCTAAAAATTTGAAATAAGTGCAGGAATCAGTGTCTGTCTCTTCTAATCGTAGAAGAAAGGCTCCAGATTTATAAAAGTGGCATTCGCCGATAGAAGCCCTTGGAAGGATATACAAAGTTTATCACCGTCATGCTAACTTTCTCAGAGATTGCGATGTTTTTATTATTACTAGTTTGTGGGGAATGAAATATATTTATGCCCATACAAAACACGGAATACACATATTTTTAACGGCGATCTATAACAAATATAAATAAATATGCGTCTAGGATATCGGATATGACTTTTTACTGCTATAATTGTAGTCAATATATAACATTCCTTCTTCCGTTAACGTTTCCATTCCATATACGAAAATATATAAAAAAATCAAAGTGAATTGTGAGATTTGTCTTTTAATTTAAATCATTTTATTGATTTTACACATGTCAAAAATTAAAAATGTTCTATCATAGTTAATTTTTTTCATTATGATAATTAAAATAAAAACAAGAACAATTTTAATAAACATGAAAATGATAAAGATATTTCATGAAAAGTATTTACTTGATAGTTGTTATATTATATAGGTAAAAATAGTACAGAAATGAGAACTAAAGAAAACAACATACATGAAAATAAATTGAATTTACGTGATGATTGCAAATACGTCAAAAAATTACAGAAATCGAAATGACTGAAAACATTTAACAAAATTGAAAAAGAAACGTCGGACAGAGCATGTAAAAATAAAGGAAATCAATATATTTGCTACATTCCAAATGTGAATATTGAAAATCTGATTAATATGTTAAAGAAAACTTTTGGAAAGCTAGAACACATAACAATGAGATAATATTAGACGTGGTCGTATTAATAATAATAATAACAAAACGAAAACGACATAATAGAGATATTCAGAGCCTGTATGTGTTTGAGAATCACGTAAATAATCAAATTTATTTCAAAAAAAAGTTTAATTATAATAGTTACTGAGAGTGCATATTAAAATTCGTTAGGTTTCAAATAAATGAAAATTAATAATATTATTGTAAATTTTAATGACATTATTAATTTATATGTACATGGATAGAAAGTTTATGTTGAAGATTTAAGGCCACTGAATAATACTTATTTTTATATGTGGACAAAATAGAAATATTAAATATGTCGTAAACTTCTACATAAACAAGAAGAACAAATGTTTTCATATGTCAAACATTTCTGCGTGCAATTTCCATCAGTTTAGTTAAGGTTTATTTTGGTTTCTGTTTTTCATTAATTCTACGGCAAAAAAAATAGATGTTACTAAACATCTATTTTTTTCATTAATACTACGTGCCTTGGTATGTTGATTACAAGTCACACGACCTTTGACTGCGCGGGGACCCAGATTCGATTCCCGGCCGCTCCTCGAGCGGAGCTTGACTGGTGTTCTGATTGGCTGTAAGAAATTGCTCTCGTAGCAATTTGTCCGCCATATTTACCAATTAGATACATGAAAGTACATAAATAAACAAACTCAGTAAGAAAGGTAAATATTTATTGAAATGACGAATATATTTTAACGTCAGTGTTGCAAAACCAAAATCATTCATAGCCAGCATTATTAAATTATTTTAGAACGAAAATCCAATATAAAATTATTAACAAACTGCAGATATATTTTTATTTTGAACAGAATTGCTACAAGGCATAAAAACTTTATGACCTAAACAAATAACTAATTATGCGCAAACCTGATATTATCACCAAACAAGTACGTAACTTCCGGGATACATCGTCATTAATTTACTCGTTAGTACATTGTTTCTTGCCAAAAAGGTCCCTTGCTCGATATTATAATTACGTATGGATATAATTCAAGAGAAAATGAGTCCCAAAACAGAGACCTGTCAAAAACGAAATGTTGGTCCGTTTATAGATGGGCTTCATAAATATGTTGTAAGAGGATTTTAAAGGGTCGGAATATTGATACAAATATTAAATGAAAAATTAATTAGTTAAAAATGTAATATAGGCTATAATTCTAGGTTTTAATTATTATCAATGATTATATCAGACAAAGTCTGATCTTATTTTCATAAAAAATTAATTTTTTCTTTACCTTTGGTACGTGGGTAAATCCCATAAAATATTATTTTACAATATTTTTATATGTATGACAATTACCATACCTGAAGATATGAAAAACATATTAACGACTAATATATTAATATTATACTAGCGTGACCCGTGCGAAGTCTTCGCATTATAAATTATTCAACTCAATTTAATAAATCAAAATTGATTGCAGGTATTCAATTCATTTCTAATTTTGCACACTGCTTATTACGTTTTTATTCCATTATGAAGCTCAGATGACAGATCAAACAAATATTTTACTAAAATTGACATATAGAGGCGCAAGTATCAAAAGCATTGAGTTAAAGCGCCACTTTATTTATACGTGAGTGGATTTGAAATTAAACAAAAATTTTACCGACCGTCAATCATATTGACGTTGAGCCGTTAGATTTTTGTAGATTGCTGTTTTGTGTATATAATTTTAATAATTAATTAATTTGCAAAAACAATAGCAATAATAAATTTTTTAGTTGTGGATGCCGGTAGAGCAAGCAATTATCTATAAAATGATATATAATTTATGTCGATTAGTTGTGAGTTTTTTTCTAAAAAGGGAGAGTAACATCTTAACCTTAGCGTATTAATATATATGATGATGATGATATGATGTCATTATCGTTTTTTAGTTATTTTGTATATTATTATTATTAATTTAAAAAAACGTATATTATTCTCCTGTTGTTTTATTTTCCAGTTTTCAAAAAAGTTTCTTTAAACATATTTATTTATGCTATCTTCATATTTACAACAAGGATGTAGCCAATATATCCCGACTTCCTTTATCTTTACGTTATATTTGATATAATATTTTATTACCACACTTTTTAAATGGTCTCATTTAGATTATAATTTTTTTCGATGTATTTACAATTATTTTTTCGATACAGCTTATTTTCGTATATTTTATGTTTTCTTTCATTCTCATTTCTGTTATGTGTTTATGTTTATAATATAACAACTCTCATGTAAACATTATTCGTCAAACAAAATTGATTCTTTTTAATTTTTCAAATTACTTTTATTTCCGTTTTAATTAAGTCCTTGTTTGAATGAAATTAACTAGTATATAAAATATATATTTTTAACGCGTGAATGATAAATAATTTATGTTAAAGGATAAATCTCGCTATTTTGAATTTACTTTACTCTACTACCTAATATCGGAATGATATGTATTAAGTATAATTACAGCAGTAAAACTTGAGGGCAAAGCTTCTATTTAAAATCTTTACGTATTAATGTAAACGTTAGATATAGTATTCTTAACTGAACATTACTAGACATGAAAACAAGTGTGATTAAAAAAAATCACATTAATTTATAATTATTTCAAATTATTAACAAAATTCAAATTATAATATTATTAAGTCACGGAGAATAAAAGTCTCTAAATAATTGTATTTATTTTAAATTAATTATTTTTATTTCAGACGTAGTTAGATATCTTAAAATGAAATATGTTAAAATAAAGAATACTTATTAAACGCAACAAAAACTCACACTCCAGAATTTCGTATATACTTAGATTTATATACAAATTCAAACATCTAAGGTTATAACTTTTAGAAACTTATATAAATTAATTTCAAATTTATATGAGTTTCTATAAGTTTTTAAATAGTTCCTTCCCAAACATGTCTCCCTTTTATGTGAAAATTTGGAAAGGTTAAAGTAACTGCATGCTACAAGAATATCACTGCTTGATTATTAAACAAATAGAAGTAATCGATTATTTTTTTCGCCTGTGGAAAGTTTAGTAGGCAATGACTTTACATCGTAAAATATTCATATTTGTAGTAATCTGATACAGGTCTCATATAACCATAGATGTTTGAATTTGTATATAAACCTAAGTATATACGGAATTCTGATGTGTGAGTTTTTGTTCCGTTTAAAAACCGTTAGTAACCGTACTGTATTGATAGATATTATTTAGTTCATATGATTAATAATATTTATAAGTGCATATTTCATTTCAGTGTTTATATATATATATATATATATATATATATATATATATACACATATATATATATGTATATATGTATATATATATATATATATATATATATATATATATATATATATATATATATATAGGTCGACATGTAAAGGTGGAGGGTCCTCAACACTCAAAGTTACGACTTCGAGTAACAACGTATCTTTGTAAAAGTAGTCAGTCGCCAACACTCAAAGTGACAATTTAAATTGCAAATAAATATAAACTGTCATTAAAATTCATTTAAATCGTTTAATTACGAATCAGTGCGACTCATTAAGTTGCCAGCAGGATTTAGATCTAGCAATATCAAGATGATGCCTATATGCCAATACAGGTACAATAAAGGTCGAAACATGATTTTTTGAGACTTGATGATGAAAAGTATTTTTGTACATAAAAGACCGCCAGTACTTTTGACTAGGCCTTATTATGTTATATAAACAAATCATCGTAATTGAACCTGGATAACAGGTACGTTTATATGGTACTGCTGAAAAAATATTGACACCTATAGATAATTTCGGTAAGAGCTTGGTGTTTATATACGTAAGTATAATAAATATATACTATAATGTCGTATGCAAGAAAGTCATTGGTTTATTTTGAAATTTCTCCGTTCAACGAAACCAAATTTTTTAAAGGTTTCAAGTTAAACAATTTAATAAAAATTTTACGAATACATGTAGAACAAAATGTGATTTTTAAACCAAAATGTTTTTAACACCAATCGCTATGGCAGTTATAAAACATCTTTATTAATAAGGCCCTAACCTTGTTATTAATATTTAATAAAATGACCTATGTATAGTAATATAAAACAAAAGGTGTAAGGAATTTATATAACTAAAACAGAACTAATCAAATGTATAATCCTAAAGATGAAGTATGTAGTTTAGATAATATTTTCTCAAATCAAAGCTTTTGTATAATACATGCATAGAGCCACGTAAACCCAATATATAGGCAAACAATCTGATGGGTATAATAAAATAAACTTTATCTATGTTTCTAGCTAACAATTCCAAACTTCTGAGTTATTTTTTATTCATATTATAATAATTATTAAATATTTACTTATATATATAAACACCAAGCTCTTCTCGAAATTACCTGTAAGTGTCAATAATTTTTTCAGCAGTGCCAAAAAGACGTACCTGTTATCTAGCTTCAGCGATGATGATTTATTAAATCCTGTTTTGACTTTGCACATTCGTTTATACGCACCACTTGTTATGTAACGTACTTTCTACGTACAGAAACGTCTTTTCACGTACAAAAATATTTATCATCAGGATTCAAAAAAATTGGTTTTTGGCATTTCTCACTCAAATACTCAAAAAGAGCGGGTAAATATATTGATATGAATACATGTCCTATGAAATATAATTATGACTAGTTACTTGAATACGACCTAATTAATTACTACATGTTTTTTAATCAAATTTATTTGTCTCTCTTCACGTTAGCACATTCACATTTAGCAGTATTTTAAATCATCTTGGCATAAACATTACCTAAATAGTATCCTTTTATATTAACGAGTATTTAAATATAAAAAGAAATCACATAATCCAATTAACGCACGCGTGATTGTTGATATAATGAATTCAAGCCTCACATGTGCAGTCCTCAAATTTTTGACATTTTTTGGATTTATTTAACAAATCGATAATCTCAACTATACGTGAACATGACTAGTAGACTACAGCTTGTCTATTGCAAGTGCGATTATAATGTACACATACAAGTTTGTACCATTTGTATACACTATGCGGGGGTTGAACTTGGCCTCGTAAGCCATGTAACACGCTCTTTCTCTTCCACTTGGACCATACTTTGGAACACTAGCATGAAGATTAGCAATAGTTATTAATTAACCAATTTTATTTAGTTACTTTAATAACAAGATATGTATAAAATATTAACAATAAAATGTTTAACGTGAATGAAAATCAGTGCCTGCTATACGAGCCATATTCACATAATACAATATTTTTTCCTAAGGTCTTAATCTATCATATAATTATATTTAGTTAGTTTAGCATTTTTAAGAAAATTATCTGTGAATCATACACAATAACTTACATTATTATGTCAATACATAACACTCCCAAATTATTTAAATATTTCTCTGGACTTTCCGTAATTACTTATTTTATAAATAAATTCTTTCGATCAGCTAATAATTTTGTACAGTGATTTCATTTCAAATATTTTTTATTAATATTTTGCTTATTGGATCCCATAAACTAATCGACTAGAGCTTTATAGGTAAGATAATTAGGAATATTGAATATATTTGGCGTTAATTTTGTAGAAATTCATTATTTACAATTAAATGAAACTACGTGATGTAGTATTATTTCTACTTTCTTTAATTTCTTTACCACGATCTAGGTTTCGTTGTATTACAACATCTTCAGGTGGGATATTAGCAAAGATATCTTTGATAAAGAAAAATTATGGGACATATCATATACATCATAACTAATGAGCGTGCAAATTTATTTTTTATAATCCAAAAAAAAAATTAAAGTGGTGAAATATATGGTTACAAATGTTTTGTGTAGATATATACACGAACGTGTACCTAAGCGAAATTAGTTGCTACTGTGTGTTTTTAAAGTAGTGTTAAATTTAGGTGAAGTCATGAATTTAAAAAAATGTCTCTTTTCACCGGCATTAAAAAAACTTCTTTCTTATTTATTTTATGAAAATTTGGAATAAATGTAATCGTCATTTTTAGATCTAAAATAAATTTCTAAGGAACATGATCATTGTCTGATTAATATGACCACAACTAGTTGATTTTCGAGATTGTTAAAATGTTTATGTGTTTTCTGTTTGTCTGAGAGATTATTTATTTCTTCGCGCATCACATAATCTTTATCATAAGTGCATTAGATGACTGGAACATTCAAAATCAACACCATAATTTACGGTGTGAGACTCTAAAGACATCAATATAGTTTTCATTAAATTTGAAACAAAATTCTCATTACTTTTAATTGGTTAATAGTTTTCTTCGTAGTATTATTTATTTCTCTTTTTATCTTATTTCCGTGATTATTTACATTAGTAATCCCAAATATTTCATTAAGAAAGTGTCCTGTGAGTATTTGAAAGCTAAATTATAGCGATGATCTAAACTAATGAAGTTAAAATAGATAAAATGGGAGGAATATATGCTTACTCACATAGAGCATTAGTCGTAAATACTGCACCTTTTAACCTATATGCTGATAATTAAGTTACTAGGCGATAAATGTATTTTAGGGGTCGCCACTCGTTTTTCGGGTAGTCTCTTTGGTCTTAATAATGTGAATTAATGTTAATATTTATTGTAGAATCAGGTTTATATTAAAACATTATTTGAGCGAAATTCTTAGCTTAACGTTAAGATTGAATTATAAATACTTTTTATTTTAGTCATATAAATAAAAAATATAGGTTGAGTTTAAATTTCTGAGTTAAAAAATAATTATTTTGTCGATTTTAGGAAAAAAACCACATTTGCAACATCTCATATGTTGCAAATATTCTAATGGACACGAGGAATTATTTATAACATCTACCAGAGAGCATGCAGAGCGATTGGTATTTTCAATTATCCATTGGCACAATATATTGCTGAAAGCTGCGGTACGGGTTTAATGTTTCTGCGCAAACACAAGAATGAGAGTGAGTAAAAGCGCCGAAGAAAAATTGGTCACGTTAGGGTAAGTAAATGAATTTTTCGTATATTAATGACGTATACTTAAGGGACATGGAGTGATTCTTATAGGGAAGATATATATATATATATATATATACATATATATATATATATATATATATATATATATATATATATGTATATATATATATATATATATATATATATACATATATATATATATATATATGAATATAATGAAACAAGTTTAATATTTTAAAACTCTTTCGCACAAATCTTTATGAATGTTCAAAATTTACGTACTCACTTGAATATTTACTTGTCATTATTTTAGTCGAAGATTTTATATTTATTAACATATTGGGGATTTTTGTTAACTATCCGCAAAATAACCCGCATAAGTAGAGAGAGGACGGCAATGGTGACTGCTCCAGCGGAGGTTCAAAAATTTGAAGAGATTTGTACCGATTTAGACTAGAAACTAGAAATATGAGATACGAGGATGTTTTTGGTGAGGGACAAAGAAAAAGAAAAAAAGAATTGACCGAATGGAAAAGTACCAAGGTAGTATTTTTGACTTTTTTGAATGATTAGAATAAATTATAAACTGATTTCGAATTCTAAGCAGTCCGGATTTTTTTAACTCGATATGTGATGAGAATAGACATAAGTTATCGTCATCTGTTTCAGTTTTTTCACACATCTTTCCCGCTTTCTTCCTCCTTTTGCTTCTTTCAAAACTTGTACTTATTCTTTTTCCATTCATTGGCTTTTCTTTTTTTAATGTGATAACGGTTCAGGCCAGGATATGCACCTTCAACATTGATCGTCGACTACAGTGAAGGTGGTTCAAGATCGCTCGATGATTGTTCATGTCCAATTATCCATGGAAAATCAAATTGGTAAAATATATATGTTAATATTTCCATGTATCTTTAGACACACTCGACATAGTTTAAATCTGTCGTTTTTCTCAGGAGTCGCTGTCTCTTAAATTCTTTAATTTTTTTCAGAGTTTGTAGTTGAAAAAAGAGTACAATTGAGAAAGGTGTGCAATAAAATTAATGGCTAATATATAAGCGTCTGTGTGCATAAGAGACTATGTGGGGGATATATTTGTGAGTATACATGCATGCATGAAGAAATATTTGTATTATTTTTATTATTATTTTAAAATAAATCATTTCTGTGAAAGCAATTCCTTTTACTATAATAATAATAAAAAAATCAATATATCTACGTAAAATGCTCGGATGATAATTTCCAATCAATCCTTCTTTAAGAAGAAACAAATAAATTACTTACTTTTGCCCGACGATCACCTTATTTCAAATATTAAAAATAGGTCTACGCTATATATTTTCATAACTGGCAACGCTTTTGCGGTTAAATATAAAGTAATATGTCTTTTCTATGGAAATAGTTTAAAGAACAATTAGAAATTTGTTTACAGGCTTTTCATAGCACTTCAATTTTTACGATTGCCATAAATGGAAAATCTTTCACTTTCTCCTTCATTTTATATTGATTTTGCTACAAATATCATAAATATATTGTTTTATGTAACTATACACGTGAAGGTGATAGTATAGAATCAATACAAAACAGCATTTATGGAGTTTGTAAAGTACATATTGAAGTAAGCAGATTGGTCTGCTGTAGAAAAGCATATAATGTAAGAGATTATTTTGCAGAATATTTCATGTATGAGGGTAGTATTCTAAGACAAAAAGAATGCGTTTGATTGAAAGTCAAACTTATTAAATAAGCAATACTACCTGTTTCTAGTTTTTCTTTCGTCGAAGTACAATTATCTCCACTAAATAATTTTTATAGAATCCGATTGTTCTATTCTTCCGAAGATATATCCCAAATAACCCGCTTTTTTCGACTTTGTCTAGAAACTTAACCGTTTTCATCATATAATAATACAAATACATGCTTGAACGCCACAGCATTCAGTACTGTATTGATGTTTGATCGCGTCACCGTCCGTATAATGCGCATCGTTTACACAGAAACACCCGCCGTTGCGACAGGTTAGCCACTTGCTAGTGTGCAAAATCGTCTTGGTTTGATTTGTTTTTTGAAACTTTATCACACGTTAGAGTTTCACAGAGTGGTCTTGGGTAAATGGCTTAAAAATGCGGTTATTGTTTCATGCCGTATATTGTTCAAAATATCGTTAATGTTATTTTAGGTAAAATAAATCATTTTTCCAATTTGTAAATGAACAATAAAAACCTCCTAAACGATAAACCACACTAAATGAAAAAAAACCTCCATATCGCTTCTCAAGTGCAGATGCAACATCCGGACTGATAACTTTGATTGGTGACTGTTTGTTCATTTATGGGCCGAACGTTATAACAGATTCGGTAGTCACCAGCGGGTATTTTATTTATATTGATAATAACGTTGAAGTCGAGTGTTCCTGGCGCAACGCTCTCGATAACAATTTTGAAAAACTGTGTTAGTTTTTTGTGAATGTTAAATATCTAATAAAGATCTTTCGAAAGCACCATCTTGTGGTTGCTTGGTTAAATTAGATCATATTGATGTTTGTGTCTCTAGACCATACATAAAGTTTGTTTACAGAAATGTATGACCAGTGGACCGATTTGGAAGCAAGTTATTTACGAAATGATAAACTTGTCCCTAAATTTGAACGTTGGCATAAAGCCCGCTCAACAATAAGCGTACTGAAATACGTTGTTATATTAGCTTACATAGCACATAAATTATTTAAGCTTGGGATGATCACTTGTAAGAAGTGATTATAAGGGTTTGGGTAGTGTATTTAACTTAATTATGTAATTTAACTTTTCCCTGTTAACAACACGACATAGTGTGTTTTTATGCCGCAGGATCAATTTTATAACCTATTGAAAATTCAGTATTACTGATGAAATGTGCGTAGTGCTCCATATGCCATGAGTATCGCGGTTAAGAATTAAGTGAACCTCATGTTCAACCCATGATTCCCCAGTCCTTCGTGTCTTGTTTACCACCGTTAAGACTTAGACGAATATCACGCTCCACCGACGTTTCTCAGTGGCTTTGCAAAGAAATAGTTTGTCTATTCTTGATATCCAGTTTTCTTTTTATTTTTCACTTACGTTATTATATACCAAATGCTTTCTTTTTGCATCCATTCTACTACTGCCTATATTAGTAAAAT
Source organism: Druceiella hillmani (assembly GCA_039881145.1). NCBI lineage: Eukaryota > Metazoa > Arthropoda > Insecta > Lepidoptera > Hepialidae > Druceiella > Druceiella hillmani. Next base: position 1,510,655 of record JAYKKI010000142.1, on the reverse strand, counting down.
TTTTCATTGTATATTTGAAATTAAAAAAAAATCAAGGATATATAAAAATATAATCTAAGTGGATACAAAACATTTTTGTAAGCAAATGTAAATCGCCTAAATATTAAATGTTTGCTCTGAAAACAACGATAAAGTTCATATATTTACAAACAATTTAAAAACCAAAAAACAAACATAATAACAGTGTTTTCTTGCAATGTTAAGTATAAAATTATCTAGTAGAAAATAATAAAATATTATTTAGAAATAACATTTAAAACAAGAGTATAAAATTGAGCTAATCTCAGAAAAATTAGTAGAAGTATTACTATTTGTGCTAAAATGCACGTAGAATGCGATTGAATCACATTAATATAATTACTATTTTAGTACTTATAACTAAGTGAACCTAACTATTACAGGGACATTAAAATATTCATTTTTAATTTTGGAGCTGAATAACAGCGGTTTAAAAAAAAAATATTTAACGATATTGAGAAACACCAAATGTATTCTGTTACGGGGTTAGGAAAATATAGATTTTTAAAAATAATTTAATTTCAATTGAATCAATATTTATTTCAATTAAAATATAAAACACATTATTTGAAATAAAACACAATCATTCTTAAGGAATTGGTAACTGTTTACACACGACAAGGGACGAGGACTGACTGACTGACTTGAAGCTATATTTCCTATCTTAGACTGGTGTTATATCTGGGTAGATTTTCTTGAAATAAGGGTAATCGGATATGCGTGGAGTACTGTGATATTACAGAACTTCGCTAAGCATATCTCTATACTAGCTTGGGGTATAACAAACCCCAATTAAGAGAAAATTTACGATTTTAAATTTTAGTAAAATTGTACTCTAAGTCGTGGATGTAAGTTCTTAATTGAAACTGACTTCATATTCGTTGTGTACTTCGAAAATTGAAAAACTTACATGATTACTAAAATTACTTTGATTAACAATTTCATTGAGATTTCCTAGTTCCTTATCAGCTAATGATTTCAATTGTTTAAGGTTATTCAAATTAACATTTAACATTTGGAATTTGATACATTGACATTAAATTTCTTAAATTTATCTAAATTACAGCACTTATGATCTATTAGATTATAATCAGAAGATATTTTATTAACATTAATTCTAGGGTTTGTTTTAGTAACTAGTTTCAGGTTCAGTACACCTGTACCAGATATAGTGAATACTTTAATATCGAAATCATATTCGATGGTTAATTTTGTTGGCTCCGATTAGACAAATATGGTTATTTGTCTAATGGGAATCGTTATTATTTAGTTGTTGCCAAATGTAAATTTTTCCAAAAATGAATTTATTTGTACATTACGGCGGTAGTGCAGTAATGGGTTTTGTCATAATTTCAGTTTCGCAACTGATTAGGAATATGTTTGCAATTATTCAAGTTTTCTAAACTACAATAGGTAGATTTATCTTTACTCAAGGCGATATATTGTTTTGAAGGTGTAATCAATGCAGAGGAATTCGGTTGTTTTTGTTATACGGTACTGGGATTGGAATTGTTTTGTACACGTTATGTTCCATAAAGTAGACTAATGAGGATCTTTAAAATGAAAAAAACAATTTATTATCTGGAAAATATGAGACTAAGTACGACAAATTTATCAAAAAATTAATGTTACTTAAATCTAATAAAATAGGAAATTCTTTCAACTTAAGTATATTTATTACATAGCTAATTAAACACTTGATTTTTTACTTTCAGAGAATCTATAAGATGTGGTATGAATTGGATTAGGAGGAGAGATATATATATACATACTCTGCAAGCCCAAATTCATCTAAATTATAGCAAGTGCAATTGATAAGTGCAATTGAATTATCTTTTAAAATTTGCTTTTAGGACGTTAAGCACGTGTGATATATAATATCACACACATAATGTGAAGTCATTTTCAACAATTGAAATTTCAAGAACTTGATAATAAAATGAAATTCTAAAATCAGTTTCTTCTGAGATGGAATAATATTTAATTTAATAAAAAAACATTTCAAAAAATGTATGATATAAAATCTTGTTGGACTTAAAATTAAGAAAACATTCCATTGAGAAATCTAATGTATTTCAGATTCTAAAGAGAAGTAAATGGAAAAATCCAAAATCAATGATTTCTAATTCTGTGTGGAATAATATATTTCTTTTAAATATACTCTTGTTAACGTAAATAGTAGGTAATGTTTTTAAGTGTTTCTATATTTACACTTGATTTTTTTAGAAATAATTCAACTTAGGAAGTTAAAATTTACTTTAAGTTTTTCAACATATTCAAAAAAGATTTAAAGAGAAGGTGAAAAAAAAATAATTTCATTACCGTCGTGTCGTTTAAAAGAGTTCGTTACGCAAAAATGTTAATTGGCAACCTTGGCACAATCTTAAATTGCATATTTAAAAAATATTTCATGAAATATGCAAAAATAAAACATTACACTAAGTCCAAAAACATAGAGTTGGTAAATTCTACCTAGCAGATTGCAGGAAAACTATAGCGATTATCCTATTTTTATTTTCTTTAGCACGAAATGTTATTTTGTTCCGTTATTTCATATATATATATATCATTGCATTAGCTATGTTTTAACAAAGGGTAAATTTAATAGAAAATTTCGTTGAATTAGGTATATGGAACTCTTGTTACACATTTTACCGCGGGGCCTTACGCTCGAAATGAAATCAACATGTTTGCCTGGTGACTTTTAATATTTTACCTTTCTTATTAAATGTAGCTATTTACTCTATTCGTACACGCCACAATGACGGTTCGCTTAATGCGACGTTGTTGCATTCCGAAGTATCATTTTATAGCAACTCATTATCATTTTGATATTTTGAATTATAGCTGATGATGTCATATTATCGTAATATATTATTAATTAGATAAAATTTGTTCTAACTAAATATCCTGCAATAGTTCAAACTATTCAAACAATATTAGTTGATTTTTAAAAATAATAGAATTGTTAAGGGTTGTTATACCATTTTATTGGCTATTATTTTGCATCGTTCTTTACATTAAAGAACTATACAATCTGAATATAACAATCGAATTATATAATTTTACGAAAGATCGAGTTCAATCTGAATATAAGTTTCATATTATTAAAATATTTATAAATGCTTTTAGACTACTCATGCTTCCTGTCACGAAATAAAATAAAAGTTACTTTCCTTAGTAATTTAGTGAATTTATTTGGAAGAGAGGGATTTTTACCTTTAAAAAAATAAATTATAAGGAAGTTTCGGTGTTCAATGTATTTATTAAATGAAGGAAATATCATTTATACTTTGTTATTTGCGATATGCTTATATCAATGGAAACCGTTATGCTTTGTCCATAAAAAAAGGAATCAGTTCTAATCGTGTATACATGCATCTTCAATCCCTGCTACCAGAATAATTGAAATCAAGGTAGTATCTAAATAAAATAAAAAAGAAATTACTGAACTTTTTTGATATGGAATGATGTATTCTATCAATAAAATCATGCTCAATTCGTACATCGATAATTAATTAAGAAATTTGCACATATGGATAATGAGCCAAGAATAAGAAATGCTTTAGTCTATCATCTATCCTCATATAGATTATGCTGTCTTAGAGGACTAAAACATCAGAAGTTATTACTTTGATTGCTTGCTAAAAGGACATATGCAAATCTATGAATAACAAATTTATTGATATGAAATCCTAATAAATGGCAGAATGAATGATTACTTATGATCAAAATCAAAAAAAGAAAATCAAGTAAAGCCCAGTAATATATTGTGCCATCTGAATACGATTCTACTGCTTAGTAACTTAAGTCTATTGACGGATTGCGTGTAAAGTTATTTCTTTAGAAAGTAATGTAGCACCCCATACGATTCAACCAATTATTAATTAAAACTGAAATCAACTTGAGTTCCGTAGTTGCTTATGCTTGTGTTTCGTCATTTGTTTCACAAGATTTTATAGTCATAAAAAGTCTATTGCCACTCAGTTACTTACAGACTACCTTATTACAAAATCTTCAGATTTGTAAGACACACAAACTTGAAAGTTATCTAGTGCGATTCTCTTCGGTTCTAGGTGTTTTTCGAAATTCAAGCTCTAAATATATGAAAATACAAGTGGAAGGTTTTATGGGATTTTCAAAATAATCGAGCTTATAAATATTACTATTTGTGTTATGCAAAAAGTCGTGTTTATTGATTGCAGTTAATAATTATATAGTAGATAAGTTAAAGCTAGAATTCATTGTCTCGTTTGCAATATAAGTTTTCCTCACACAATATGTATAGTGACTTTTTTCTATTATGATAAATGTATCATCTGCAAATAAACCAATATTTAAATCCCAAATTTTTTACCGTCAGAAAACTGGACGAAAATATAATTTTTTATTTTATATCCTTGACCACCAACAAGGTCAACTTAACTTATGGTCTTTCAAGAGACTCAGTTAAAATACAATCCAGTGGTAAACTAACGTCAACAGAGACTGCAATCAAATGATACATCGATTTGAATACTTGGTTTTCAATATGACAGTTTAATTAGAATCTGTACATATGACACATGTAATTTTTTTTATTTTGGTGATTTTATATAATTAATTAGAAACCCATTTCAGTTGCCCCTAGTAAGAGTGTACATATTACAGGTTAAGTGGTTTTAATTACGAAGTTATCATAAAACAGCATTGTATAACTGATGAACTCACATAAAATATGTAAAAATAATAATTAAAACTATAATGCAGAAAATATGTAAATTATTTAACCTCGTGAATAATGAAATAACCAAAAATAGGATCGCCTCCTAACTAAATTATAAAAAATTCATAAAGATATTTCTATTTATTTTAACGACGATTCATGCTAGCGAATGGTGGTAGAAGTCATCACACAAAGAAAGAAGTTAAAATAAATACTGTATGTTCTATATTTCGAAAGGATTTATACAATGCAACATATATAATATATTCTTAACTTTTAAATTTCCAATGAACCTCACGCAACTTTGTTTATGTCATATTTCAGCACGTATTACACGTACGCGACTGTCTGTTTCAGTAGCTTCCTAGCTCACGCGCTGCTCCCTTTTGAGTATTCCGCTAGCCGCGGCGTTGACAACACGTGCTGCACGGAGGTGCTTGGAATATAGTGCGACAAATAGGGTAATGAAATTTTGTAAGCATATTAGTTATTACTTGTATATGATTTTTTTGCTTTGTTACAACTTATAGATAAAACAGCACTACAAAAAGCCTCCACTTGAATATAAGAAAAATATCACTGATTATAAGTGAAGAGGAAGAGGGGAATATACTTCAATGCACTTCCATTGGAAGTGTATTAATGTATATTCCGTTGAACAACAAAATCATGACTCTGACTCTGAATATAATGAAAACAAATCAGAAGATGAAGCAGGTTCATCTTCATCCGAGTATTATTTAGGCATAGACAAGCTAACCAAATGGTACAAATGCTCTTCCAGCCAAAGAATAGGACAAAGAGGTCATCACATTGTTGTGCATTTACCTGAACCAAAAGGAGAAGCTAAAAATGCTAAAAGTAATATTATTTCAAATAATTATTTTATAAGAATATTGCAGATTTAATTCTAAAACATACAAATGAATATATTCAGAAACTACGTTCCCGTGTTCAAAGAAAACGTGATGCGAAATATCTGAAGGGTTAGGAATTTTAAGTGTTTTTTGGTTTGTTGATGATGCCTGATATTCTCAGATCTTAGCGCAAATTATGACGTTTTTTGTTCATACTTCATTGTCTGCGATTTGATAATGCATCATCCAGAAAAACCAGACTACAGCATGATAATTTCATTCTAGTTAAAGAATTTTGTGAGCTGATGAGTAATAACTTTAAAAAATACCAGGCGGTTTCCGAGTATGAGACTATCGATGATGAGCCAGATTCTCGGTTCAATCTACATGCTAAGTAAACCAAATGGATATGGAATAAAACAACACGCAATGGTTGACGCCAAAACAGATATTTTCAAACATTTGAAATAAATTAGGTACTCAGCCAGACGGTTGGTACTCTTTAAGAAAACAAGAAGGAATTTCATTACAGTTATTACCTAAAAAGACCAAAAACAAATAAAATTTGGATTTTATAAGGGACTGACTCCTGTTTCACATGTACTGAAAAAGTCTAAGGCTGTGATTTTACTGTCTACCACCATGGCACTATGATAAAGCTATATGTGAGAACGATCAAGAAAAGCAGGAAATAATAGGTGTTTATAATAAAACCAAGGGTTGACACAAAGGACTAATTATAGGCAAATTAAGTGGCAAACCAAAGGATGGTCCATGGTATTCTTTTTTCATCTTTTCAATGTTGCAGCAATAAACGCGTGTTATTTATAACATCAATCATAACAGTAAAATAACCACAAACGAATTTCTTAAAAATACGTCAACCGAACTTGTAAAATGTTTTAAAATCGAGAGAGCTGAAATTTCCCCTCTGTCACTGGGCTTGAAAAAATTACTTCTAAATGACCCTACACCTTCAAGTTCTGAAACCAGTTCTCGTAGTTCCAAAGGCCATTGTAACTTATGTGTGAGATTTTATGATATAAAAACGAAAACCAAGTGTGGTAAATACAACAGTTTTATGTGTATAGAGTACTATAATAAAGTTTTCGCTTTATGTGCCAAGTAATTGATAATAATTTTTAAATATTGTGTTAGAAGTTTATATTCTTGTTGTTTTATAAAAGCTTTATATTTCTTTTTAAGTTACGATGTCGTTCCTGAAGTTTCTGTCAAAAATAAATATTTTTACCCACTTTATTTGTTTCTTTTTCCCAAGTAAGATCCACATGGACCCCACGGGTAATAATGTAAGTATTTTGGTGCGACTGGTTAAAAGTTGAGGCACGTCATATTTAAACCTAGCCTTTTGAATAAAAAAATATAATGAAAGTACCGTAAGAAATAGAAGTTTTATTAGTCTCCATCCATGAGACAGACAGACGCTCGAATAAATACAAGTTTCAAATAATAATTTTGTGAAACATGGATTTAACTTTTCAACTATTATCACAGGTATGTTGAAAACTATATATATATATATATATATATATATATATATATATATATATATATATATATATATATGTGTGTGTGTGTGTGTGTGTGTGTGTGTGTGTGTAATTAATATCTCAACATTCTCATATGTTACTCGCTTTGATGTGTTTAATAAAATTTGACATGTATCTAAATTTACATATAAATATTTTATCGAATATTAATTTACTTCATTATCTCATTTGAACGTTGGGGAAATTACTACAGAGTGAAACATCGTAAGAAATGTAAAGCTAACACTCAGCTATCAAATGACTTCTTACTGAGTTCTTTACTATGAAGTTAATTCAATTTCACGCATTTAATTTTAGGACAGGTTACTAAAAAAATTATAGGTAAAATATCGTATATCGAATATATAAATAAGTTAAAAAACAAGGTAAATAAAACAAGATAAAAAACAAAAATGTCTGTGTGGCAAGAATAGAGCACGGGATATATACCTACGTGGTAATAGCATTTACGAAAATATAAACCAAATAAGCAAATAGATAAAAATCCGTTGTGGAGATTTAATTGTCACAATACTTGAGTTGATTCCACTTGCAAAACTTGATTCATTTAGAAGCATAAACGGATATGAGTAATGGAATATATGAAATAAGTTACGATAAAACTGAAATAGAAATATTCTTAATGTTCAACTTAAAAGGAATTGAGCGGAGAGAGTACTGCATAATTATACTATTCTAATTCTAATTGAGAGCGAAATTTTTTACCATGTGAAATAAATAATTTACTGTTTTATTTGTAGGTATAAAATCTTATTTCTTGTTATGCAATCAATCCTTGACAATTTTCACAAAGATGTTAATTAGCAATGTTTGTTTCAGAATAAGAGGGTTTTTACAAAAGATTGAGATGGAAAAGTTTTCCCTCTTCCCCGCCAAAAATGTAGAAAAATGCCTCACAAACTACGCTAGTGTTTTGCCCTTTTAGTTATCATTTCTTTTTTACTTCAATTAAATTCTATTTTATTTCAGGAACAAAATATTCAGTAAAAGATTAACATTCGAGCAGTGTCCAAAAATAAAAAGGATCAAGTTTATAATTTTATTTTACATTTGATAATACAGAGAGTAAATCATCCTTTTGTCAATATAGTTTTTGTTGCATGACTACGACTTAAAATACATTAATATTTTGTGTTTCCCAAATTAAACAAAAAAAAATATTTTATCTATAGATTTAAAATGTGTAGTCTATGAATAAATTATTGTCACTTAAATAAAAAAAAATTGAATTTAAAAAAGTATTAAAAATAAATGAAACAAAAATTCTACTTTAAGGTAAGCAACACGAATTTTATTTTGTGATAATGTAGAAAAACACTTATGAACTTCTTGAAGAAGTCGTGTTTTTTTTGTTTTTTCGTCTTTCAGACATTCTTGCGTAAATTATTCTATAAACATTCTTGCGTTATTCTGTTATCCTGGTATTCATTCCTGTATGGTTATATTTAACTCATTGTCAGGGTTCCACACCTTCATACGATAAAACAAAACCCTTGTGAGAATCACTTGTCTCTCCAAAAGTATAGCACTGATTCTCATATTTTTTTTGAGAATCAGTGCTATACTTTTGGATTCATACTTAGATTTTGTTATTATGAAAACATCTAAAAAAATATCGTCGCTGTTCAAAAATGTTTCAAAAAAAATTGAAGCAGAGGGAGGGAAGAGACTCTATCTCAAAAACTATAAGGTAAATATTATTAAGAAATAAATTTTTAAGAATTTCGAGATATTTTTAAACATGTAAAAGTCATACTAAGTAAAGCCATATGCAAAAGTCAAATGCAATATATTTACATTGTAAAAAATTATATTCATATTTATGTATAATGGATATCGTTAATACAAATAACACAATATCCTTATATCTACATACCTTATTAAGAAATAATTAATTTTGAAATACCTCCCCGAGAGTCCACTAAGGGTTGAAACAATTTTTTTTCATTTACCCCATCAAATAGGATTTCATTGAAAAAGTGATTTAAAACGCAATGGAACATTATAAATAATATTTTTGAAATAACGTTTTCTTCGTAAGATACGAATTTCTGAAGCAATTTACAGTACATAGACCCTTTAACTTTTCAATTATATATGTCGAATATTTATAATCGAGACGATTTTTAAAATGTAGATTGATTTCGGTCAACTAGCATTCATAAATGAAAGAAAGGTTAGCAACGCAGCATTTTTCCGTATGTAAATATGAGTAATATATATATATATATATATATATATATATATATATATATATATATATAACTGGAAAATAATATCAATATTTGTAAATATCTTAAAAGGAATGCTATATAATTTTTAATGTTTCTACATTTACCTGTATCTAAAGGTGTACGAAACTCTGGTAATTCTAAATAATAGCTTTTTAAACAAGATAAATTTAAATTACTTTACATAAAATACTCGTACATTATGATATTAACGAGTCGAGCAGTACAAATTTAAAATTACCATCATATTGGGATACAATTTTAGACTACATGCAAATTAACTAAGATGCAACTTTAAGTCCAGAGTGATCCACAGCATAGCTTCGAGCCTCACGTACTATCAAACATTACAGCTTTTACCTAAACTCCTCACAACTGTTTCGACATCTCCATAATTCAGTCCGAGCAAATGCTGAAAGTGTAGCTTTTAGCTATTAGGATATTAAAATATTTTTATAATTAATGGCGTGTATTGATAATAGTCTCCGCGACGTTTGACATCAAAAATCGTCAGTTTTGAAGATCACACGTTTACTCACTGAAAGACCATAAAAACCTATAAATTACTTCCAAAAGAGTAAAGAGTATTTTAAATTTGACGAATATCTAGTGTTTAGAATAGCAATAAAGAAATAACAAAGATTAATCAGAAACCTGAAAATTGTCGGTTCGAGTCATATTTAATTTTTGTATCTACTCCATGTTTTAAATTTCATATGCCCATATTAGGTTTTTATGACTCTATACATATATTGTAACAAGAGCTGTTGTTCTAGTAAATAGGAAGTAAATAAATAAACTCTGAATTTACCGATTCATAGCTATAAATTCTCTCGGTACTTCGGTGGTTATGTAAACTCACCAAGGTTTTGTTTTATATTACTATATATAGGTAATTTCTTCGAATGCATCAAGACCTTTCATATCTGCGATAACCACTTCAATTAAAAAATTCACATTTTACTTTAAAGAATGGATTCTATTTTATAAGTGATTAGAAAAACGGTATTATGTGCTTTGCTTCAAAACATTTAAGAAACGCTTGTTTTGTTGAACGGAATATTATCTTTAAGAAAGCAATGGCTAATTTTTTATATTGCAAAAGTAATAAAATCTGGGAAAGGTGTTATTGAATTCAGCAAAATTATCAGTGGAGTCCACATCAGTTGAACACAACAGCCTTTACACATACGCTCATAATATATAGAAACACGCTAAAACTGTATATAAAATTCAGGAACCTCTTTTAATTTGATATCTTTCCCGATACTTATATTGACAACGATAAATTCTCACCTCTTCGTCGCTTTGCCTTATGATAAGGTCCGTAGACCCAATAAAATGTACTCTTCGCGAACTTATAGGTTAAAGCAACATTTATTCGAAAGATATGCACCGTGATCAAGTTTAGTGTTGTGACACATTTGTTTTTAATAAATCTACACGCAAAATTCTGACTCACTCGACTACAATTCTCTAACAAAACTTGAAAAACTTGTCTTTTTTATATCTCACGACGTAATACAGATATCTTTTTTAAAGAGAAACCTGTTTCTCACAGAAATATTTTTATTAGATTATTTGCTTTTCAAAGTTTTAATCTAATATTAAATTCATTTATGTTTAATATTTAAAAAATAATTTATCTTAAGTACTGATTTAGATCTATATATATATATATATATATATATATATATATATATATATATATATATATATATATATATATATATATATATATATATATATATATATATACAGTCTCATTCGTGTCCCACTAATACTTGCCGATTATATCAATTACATTACGTTTTTTTGTTTTGTTTGTTTTTTTTAACGTATATTTTACGTACTTTTACTACTACTACTTTTACTACTTATACTTTTTTTACGTACTTTGCTTGTAATCCGTATTTTAAAGTTTATTTGTTTGCACTTTCCATATTTATGAATAATAATTTTTCATTTTCGAGGTGAGGAATGGAGAAATTATTTATATTAGATACACAAATCAAACGAAATAAAGAGCTGTTTTATTTTTTTCTTTAGTGTGGAATTTGATGCTAGAGTAGATTTATGGTTGATATAAAGTATTTAGGTATAGATTTATATATTTCCTTATCACGACTGAAATAATAAATTTTTCAGTAAAGTAAATAAACAATTAAAAAGGCTCTTTACCCTGTTTCCACAAAATGAATTCGAACTATAACATTGAGAAAAATTTATCCATGTAGGAGGAGGCATTCACCCGACTGTGGTTTTTTGGAAATTTTTCGATGTAAAAAATTGAAATTTAGCAATGAGACAGATTATGGTGATCCAATTATAAATATGAAATATTAAAAATAAAGTTCTGGTGATTAATTTTAAATGGTAAACTGTATTAATAGTTAAGAGTGGACAGTATTAATAGTTAAGGCTGATGGCACGGAACACTAATTTTGCAAATACAGTTTGCACTTGAGTAAATTTTATTAGTCGGATACTGTCTATCATATTTTTTTATATTCAGTAGTAATATGCTTATACTGATTCGTTTTCATCAATGTGCATAATATCTCCCTTCTTAACATGCACTGAATGTTAGGTTATGTTTTATATTTGATATTACTCAATTGACTTTGCTTGAGGATGAATACATAATCTTTTTCGTTGTTAATAATTTTATCTGGCGATAATTGTGTATATCTTTCTTTGTTTTATTTTTAAATATGTATTCATTGTAAACATTCATTGTTTGATTTTAATTGTATTCATTGTTTATTTTTCAAAGTATATTCAATAAAACTTTGATCTATTTTCTTACGTTTTCCTAGGCCGTAGTTTCCTGTAATTGAATTCACCTTTAGGTATTCGCGCGTTAAAGCATTGCATCATTACTTTATTTTTCACAGTAATCCCTTAGATTCCATCAAAAGTGTTATAAAAATCTCTTAGAACGTGTACTTATGTCAACGATATGTTTTATTGTTCAAATTCGGGGTTTATTATGGCAATTATTTTCGATGTGTCTCACACTTAAAATATGATTCATATACGTTTTTTCTCAATAGGAAGCTAACTCATATGCGTTATTTTATTTATCTAAAATAACAAACTCTGTATTCTTGACTGTCTTGTATTTGATATCTTCCTTTTTTGATCGTCTCCGGTCCTGTAACGGCATAGTTCACATTTTTGGAAGGATATTTATTTCAGTCATCCTTTCTTTGGATGAGAATAGTCTTACATTTCATGAATAAATATGTAGGTTATTGTGTTTATTTATTTATGTTTGTGGTTACTAGAGGGTTTGGTCTAACTTACCTTCAATGACCGGCAATAATGGGAGAATGTGGAGGGGGAATACTAATTTGTCTACATATGTATCTGAAGGTTTCCTTCCGAATTGTTATTATTTATGGCAAGTTTTTGTGTGGGAAAATTTGTAATAGCCATTTGTTTTCTTAATTGGTGTTTTTTTGCATAAGCTTCATACATTATTATAAAGATATTTATTTCCGAATTTACGGGAAGGTTTCTGTTCTTCCTATTTGTTAGTCTGTTTTTGTTATTTATTTCATTTCCTTCTTGTATTATATGTCGTATTTCGAGAATAATCATATTTTCCTTTTATGTTCCTTCTTTTAATTTATTTTGCAGTTCTTTACGTTTTAGTACTTTTCTTTCAGTACTTCCATGGGCAAATATTCCTTAATAGAGTACAATTTATGAATTTTTTTCTTTTTTGTCATATCTATTTTCGTTTTAATGTGAAATGTTACCTTTTTATTTTTAAGATATCCATTTTCATTTTAATATGAATGTTTGAAGGTTACCTGAACTGCCCTGACTCTTTGTTCTTTTTTACCCAGTCTTTTCGACACAAATTTTATGACACCTTATCTTTAAAGCATTATATAATTTCATAATACTATATCTTTCAAAATTTTATAGCCATTTCATTCTTGTGGTATTGTAATAAGTTATAGATTTTTCCTTCTTGTGTATCTACCGAAATATTTATTTTGTGTTTCCGTTTTTCATTTTTTCTTTTGCAAATATGTACTGGACCTCGCTGTTTTAAATTATTTATTTATGTCATTATTTATTGTTTCTGAATTTCTTCTCTCATTTTTCATATTTCGTCATTTTCCGTTCTTTCATTTATTATTGAATGTATTTAAAAACTTTTTATTAACTTTCATTATCTTATGTTGGTAAAACGCCCTTTCTATGATTACTTTTTCGCTACTGTGTCGGTTGTTACGTTGATCTTAAATTGAAATAGCAAAAGTCGTTTGAGTTCCGCCTTCTTTCACTAAATGAAAACCGCGATGGTTTTGATTTTGGTTGCATAATGAATGCAAAATTCTAAAGTATTATACAGTAAAAATATTTACACGTCCAAACTCGGTTGCCGTAATGCAAGATCACTATACATAATCACAATACATACATATTGCTCATATCTACATGCGTAAAAATACTGCGTTGCTAACCTTCCTTTAATTTATAAATGCAAGTTGACTGAAATTAGTCTACATTGAAGAAAATTAAAAATTGTAAAAATTGTCTTGATTATTTTTTAAATATTATTATATATAATTCAAAAGTTAAGGGTATACTGTAAACTACTTCAGAAACTTGTATCTTGCGAAGAAAACTTTGCTTTGCCGCTTCAGAGGCACAACGATATTATGACAATTTGCAATTGCGTTTTGAATAAGTTTTTCAATGAGATCCTATTGGATGGGGTACATGAAAAAAAAGTGTTTCAACCCTTGGTGCGATACATAAGAGATATTTCAAAACTAATTTAAAATATTTCTAAAAATAAAAATATTATGTTATTTGTATTAACGATATGCAGTATTCATAAATGTGAATATTATTTTTTACAACATAAATATGTTACATAACATGACTTTTTACGCTTAAAAATATCGTCAAATTCTTAAAAAAATGATACTTTTTAATAATATTTACCTTATAGTTTTTGAGATAGAGCCCCTTTCCTCCCTCTACTTTCTTTTCGAAACATTTTTACATATGGTCATTCACGACGAGGTTTATTTAGATATTTTCATATTAATAAAATTTAAGTATCGATCAAAAAATAAAGTCTGTTGGTCTCTCATAATTTTTTTGAGAATCAAAAAAAAGAGACCAACAGACGGACGGACACACTAGTGATCCTCGCAAGGGTTTTGTTTTATTCTATTAAGATGTGGAACCCTGACAATGAGTTAATTATAACCATATAGTAATGAATTCCAGGTTAACAAACTAAATAACTTTACGCAATAATTTTTAGAAGAAAAAAACAAGGGAAAATCACGACCTCTCCAAGAAGTTTATAAATTTTTTTCTACATTATAAGAAAATAAAATTCGTGTTGCTTATCTTAAAGTAGAATTTTTGTTCATTTATATTTATTACTCTTTTAATTTCGATTTTTTTATTGATTTGACAATAATTTGCACTTAGAGTACTAGGCACTCTTCTAAGCTGTTTGCTTTCAAACACAGTTTTTTTATTCATCACGCAATTCTATGACAGATAAAAATAACTGCTGGAGTAAATTACTAGGGTAATTAAATTTCTCCTATTGCAATTTACTTTCATTTTTCTATATTATAATAAGGTCTAAACCAAAGAATATAATGGGGTGTCTACATTATGCGTCTCATAACAAAATAACTGTGCCCCGCGTTTTCTCGCCCATGAAATTATTTTATTTATTCTCCTCTCCTTCTGCGGTCAGTAAATGCCTTCGCTTCGTCCAAAAGTAGATTACAGTAATTGGATTTGCGCAGACCAAATGACTGCAATTCTTTCAAGGATACTATAGATTAGAGAGTTGAACAAAAGCTTAATTTGCTCACTTTCATGGAAATCGGGATATAGCATGAATAAATCCTAGTAGCCTTAAGGTCTTCCGAAGGATTTCTATGATATAACTGTGAATGTTGAACGCTACCCGGAACCCCTTTTATGGTGCTAATAATTATGTTGCAAATTGTAATAAATTTATATTACGAAAACATTTACTTAGGTAACAATTACAATATATATATATATATATATTTATTTATGTATATACATATATATATATATACATATATATATATATATATATATATATATATATATATATATATTATAGTAGTCCTTCGAACTATTACTTACCGCATGAATTTTGTTATATATAATAACCAATGTAAAGTAGGACATTATTAAATATTAAAATGGCATAATCTAACACAATGAACTACTATAATAATATCCACGGGCACATTCTCATTATCTGTGCTCTTATCGTGTTTAATTTATTTATCATTTTAATTTTTCTCTTGTTGAAATCTCGAGGCATTTGACCTAAATATGAAGCATTTGATTTAAATGTCGGGTAATTATAATTACATCATTTAGCTCTCTAAACTTTGAGTTGGACATTTATGTTAAAGAATAACTATTACTTTTCTACGCGTACATTCATTTCCTTATTTACTGAAACCTTGATTTTATATTTATTGAGCACTTTTTTTGTAATTTGCTTTTACTACAAGGAAAATGTTAATTTTCATAATGTATTGAAAATACCGGCAGCATAAATATACGCTTTTCTTAAAATAATATTGAAGACCATTAGATTCATTTTTGGTTGATTCGGTACACACATGTATAAATATACAAAACATAAATAGTAACTCCATTTTACTAGATATGAACATTTTTTTATATATATTAGGTATGGACATTTAGATATGAATATTTTCTTTTATCGTATACTTTTATGATGCAAAGTGGTCATGAAAATATTATGAGTTTGTCAAATGTTTTTTCTTTTCATTCCTTTTATTAAAATATGCTTAGTTCCGTTGATTATTTGTTGTTTACATACAGGCTATAAAATATCAGTCCCAAATTAGAAGTTCTTACATTTTGACATTTTTTGAGATAAACCCGGTTACAAAATGAGTGTGAAATGTAAATATTGATAATGCTCCAAAGAGTTGTTTGTCATAAAAAAACAAGAAATATATGTGTACTGTTCCAACATGCTTACACAAAGCAATACTCTTTTTTCATCCCCATTTACATTTACGACAACTCTCCCTAAATATCTAGTTTGGATAAATTAATATATACAATATATATGAATTTTATATCCCTATCTTATTTCGTTTAAAAATCAGAAGCCTCTGACTAACTTATAAAAAAGAGTAAACGAATGCTCTGTAACGGCTCGTCAACTTACGTGCAAATAAATATAGAAACAATAACGATACACTCTAAAACTTATGCCATTTTCGAAGCACCATAATTACCGTCATTTCGTAAAAAAACACAAATGTTAGTTTAAAAACGACATTTCGTGAAAATCACAATTAAAAAGTATGTTGATTGTTTGAAATAGGTGAATTCTATTTCTAAGGGTACATATACTATGATACATTCAACGCATATATGTATCTATTCTGTACACGTCAAACTACTACAAATACTACAAATACTGGCTAATCTAAAAAAATATAAATAAATAAAATCTCATTAATAATAAATATTGATGGAAGCTTCGTCACATTTACTACAGATTATTTTACAAAAAACGTTTGTTTTCTATAACCTACTAATAATATGCCAACTTTTTTAAAATAAACTCTATTATGTTTAGATTAATGATCATTTGCTGGTAGGATAATAGGTATGAGAAAATAGCACATGGGAGATCTGGAGCTCAGAATTCTGCAGTCAAACACAATATGTGTTGTTAATATATGACGTGGAAACTTCTACTATAAAATATGATAAACATATGGATATGAGCTATATTAATATTTATAATTAGTATTGGGTTGTTTAATAAATTTTTATTAAAAAATTGATATGTTACACTAAATTTAATTTAAGTATGCACCATTATTATCTACTACTTATCGCCATTTAGTTAGCAGTGATAATATGCATTTCTTGAAAAATTCTAGTGATTTTGATTCAAAAAACCGTTAGCAGCCATTGGCCTCTGAGGTTAACGTATGTAACCCACTTTTCATAGCCAGTTACTAACTGATTCAGCCAGTCGAAAAGACCTTTCAATGGCAATAAATGTTGACAAGTATTAACTATAAGTATACTATAAGTTTTGAAATTGTCGCTAAAAACTTACTAGCCAACAATAATAACCGTTACATTTTACGTGCGAAAAATTATCTTTTATATTCCTAGATGTTCAAACTTGTTTCCTTTAGTGTACACCCAATGGGCGTTCTTGTGTCTATTAGTGATAATATTGCATCTATCCTATTCCTAATGGTAACTGAGTGGGAAAAAAAAGAGTTTCGTAGACAGTAAAGCAAAGATGTTTGTTTGGTTAATTAGCAGCCTCCGTAATGTAGTTTTATGGTTGTTTACTGGATCGCGTTGTATATATTTTAAATCAATGTTTTTTATTTAATATTGCATGTATGATCCTGTTAGTTTTTCGACTATCGTCCTAACTTTTTGTTACGAACTCACCTAAGCGCAATCAGAGCAGATTATGACTTGTTTATTAGGAGTGGAAATAAGTTCACTCAAATATGGCTACGTTTTATTAACTGATGTTATATATTCAAAAGTAAGTTTGTTTCAAAGTTTATCACTTATTTTTTACCTACTTCGTCTACAACCGAGCAGTAAAATCGCTACCAAACTTGACTCGTGTGCAGTTCGGTTTATTACAAAATGTTAAGCATGATTTCGCTCGCTCTGAAAATCCCCCAATTTTAACATGCTTATAGTTTGTGTCTCAAAATAATATGCAGGATGATGATGAGGTTTCACCCATGTGAAATACTAATATTACAAAATGTGTGTTTGGTGTTACCTAATCCTATCATGATGATTATTATCTAAAATTACCAAACTGTTGGGCGATTAATTAGGACATTTCGTTGACATGAAGTTTATGATTTAAATTAATATATAAGCTGCTCTTTATTCGAACATTTATCTTCACTTATAATTCTTGTAATATGAAACTCATTACGTTTTACCCAATAATGCAGATGTTTACTACAATATGCTAATAGATTATTTAAACATGTGTTGAAATGTATTGCTCGCGTGGTCTCGAAAGCTAAATAATTGCATATTTCATTGAATATAGCGAATAATTTAATATTATTTATTAGCCAACTTTAATAAAGATCAACTTAAAAAAATACATATAATGGAATTGTCCATCAAAATTATTAAAATATTGTGTTAGCAACCAAAAGAGGAACGATGTAAGTAAAATAACGGTATTATCAAAGGGATCGTTAGTGGATAAGAACGAATCACCTATGTATATATGCAATACGTATATATGTATATATGTAATATGTGTATATGTAATATGTAAATATTTCAAAGGTTAGTAAAGTCTGAAAGAAACATGCAATTGACTGGACGTACTTTTCTCTTTATTAAGCTCTACGGAATAAATAAAACTATACTATATAACTACTCATTCCCTCTTCTGTTATGCCACCGAAAAATGTTGATTTATATGCTAGAAAGGTTAAATAAAAATTCATATAATTCGACTATTTCTAGGTTTTTTACGCTTGTACATAGATAGATGTTATAATTTCGGAGATCTTCCCAAATAACGGATTTTTCCCGTATACTCGAAAGTCAATGGCAGCTGCGCGCGTCAGGAGCTATTCCGTATCCCTCGAACATCCCTGTTCCGTATATTGACGGCTGCCCTTCTCGGCGACTAGCGCCACTCAAACGTAAATAGTTAGGATACTAAATAAATATACAGACGATTATACACCATAGGAAAGATAAAAAACAAATCAAACGACAATTTAGTGACCGGTTAGCATGTAGTTATTTTTTCAACTATGATTTTTTCAAAATTGAATGTGTATTGTTGTGGTCGGCTTTTGTTTACGTTTGTGATTATGGAATGACTGTAAGTTAATATCCGTTATTAAATACGTAGTTATTATTAGTGTAACGTATTCTTTTGTATCTATTGGTATATTTTTACAATAAATGATGGCATATTAACACTGACAAAATATGTGACGAGGCATGGGTGCAAAAATATAACTTTTATTTATAAAAGTTGTTTATGAATTGTGTATATATGAATAAAAATTACATTATGTAGATGCAAAAATAATTTTTTGATTATTTGAGACAGTAATTCTTCATATTTTTGTACATTTATTTGAAGTGTGCGACATTTTGCCTCCTTTAATTATTCTTTATTTTTTTTGCGCGACACATTTATTTTTACTATTATTGTTGAAACTTATTTCAGACTATTTTATAGCGATATATAGTATTTTTGATATAATTCCTTTCAGAAATAATTATAACATATTTAAAATTCAATAAAAAAATAAAACTTTTATAAAAATTAAACCTTCTTTAAATTTTTCTCTGAGTTTTCTCCTTTTAAAATTTTTTAGGTTAGTTTTAATCGCGAATTGCATAGAATTAAAAATATAACTGCTTTACTTTTTGGTATTGAATTTGATTGCTTTTTATAATGAATATATGGAAATTGTTTGTCTTGTTGTTCATTATTTTTTAAATTCGTTACTAAGTAAGCAAAGTACAAATACTTTCCTAATTTTATAACTATACTTTTTCCATACATAAAAATGTTGGTACCAAATTTTGAAGTTTTGCATTATTTTATCGTAATCAAGTTAAAGGCCAGTTGCTGCGTTTTGAGCCCCAACGCTCAAGGCGTAATGGAATTGCTATGATTATGTTGTTTAACAACTCAGATTGTAGAAGATATTTATGATGAGAATGTGAATTGCATTTGTCTTTAACAGTTGTGGCTATTTTACTTGCTTAACCCGAATTAATCTGCTATTCCTGATAACAATTGCGCAGCAATATTTGTGACAGAATACGATATTGGCTGATTTAGAATTAAATTGCGAATTTGTCACGGTTTTGTTAGATGTGATTCACATCTTTCCTCATTAAGATGAAAGTTATTACTGAGTAATTTTTTTCTAGACTGCTAGTTTCAAATAATTCAAAGAACCAAAAAAAATTAAATTACGTAAGCGATAAATTAAAAGGTGCATAACATGTGACATTATGCAAATATTGATAACACAGTAAGATCATAATTTTATTGAATTTACACCATAAAATATTATTAAGTTGTTCATCCGCTATTTAGCAATGTTTATTTTCTTACTGAACTATTGAAAATGCTGAATGCAAATAGAGCATAATGAAATTATGATCTTTGATATTTGATTAACGTATATTTTTATCGTTAATTTGTTATGAACTAATTATTAAACTATATTTAATTTCTTTTGTAGTTGTACTAATTTAATTCTAAGTAATATATAAAAAATGTTTCAATGTATGGTTGGTATTATTAGTAACTATTTAATTAATTTTTTCAGACTAAGATACACTCTGAACTTGAAACCAATAGTTTCTTTAAATAAACTTTATTTGGATGCATAGATATATAAGGGTTAAGCTTTTTTTAATATTATTTAATGGACAATATTGACAGACAAGGAGATTTTTCTTGTTACACCTATTATGACAAAAACATTGTTTCATAACTTTATTACAGGCAGCACATAAATGTATTATTCAAAGATAAAATGGTGATATCGCATTTTATATCACACTTTTGTAAGCTAACAGTTTTATGACTGACAATTGTTTTTGTTATTTTATTTTATAAAAAATAATTTCGTACGAGAAAAGATATAAAGACTTGGCTTACTAACCTTTTTCAAGTTACTATTTTTACTTCACATATCAAAATATCGCATTCCAAAATGTTTTTAGCGTTAATAGTGAGTATACATTACCAAAACCCTTAAAATTAATTTTCTCGAAAACCATATATCTCCGCGGTATGGAAATGGTAAAGATGGGAGAGTAAAGTATCCCCATAAGATATGGGGAAATATTCTACCCCTACCCATAAATATTCTACATCCAATCTCTAACTTTGACTAATAAAATTTCTCTTGGTATGATGGAAAATAAATAATGTAAATCAAAATCAATAACTAAACTAGAGCCTTTAATAATTTATTTAATGTGATTTATCTATACTAAATTCCCATTTCTATTTCACTAATCGACATATTTTAAGAAGTTATAGGCCCGGTCCCATAATAGTCACATTTTAAAGTTTAAGTTTTGTTAACTTTGCAAAAAGTCAGTTTTGTAGTGAATGTGTCAAAGCTCAAATGCTGAGAATTCTTATTTTTGAAGGGATAAATAAATACAGCTAATAAGCCTTCCAAAACGGACTCAAATGCTCATTTTGGAAGAAATGGATAAATACAGAAAACAAGAAAGCTCCGAAGCATCATTGTCGGATAAAAAAGCAATCCAAGCTGACTGACGGTAAAGCCAGTGTTATCTGTGCAAATAAAGTAGATAGACAATACGAATTGAGTTGTGAACAAAACTGAAAATCTTGTTGGCTGATTTAAGTTTTTCAGGACGGATTACTTTGTTTCATCGGTTGATTTCTATCAGATTAGGAAACTACATGAATATTATAATCTATGTGACACAAATAGGGAATAACGTACAACAGTTCAGTGGAACTCGTTTCTGAATTAATGACTAATAGATTGGCTTATTGTTACTAGCTAGTTTACCCGAAAGTCTCTCGTCATTAATAATGGCAATGAAGTATTCAGGTATATCGATAACTTCCAATTAAATGAAGACCTTTATAACCCTAATTTTTTAGGCGGAAATTGGTCAGCTTTATTTTAGCAAAGCTAGCCTGATAGAAGAAAAACCCAGAAAGTTGCTACTGTTAGTAAATATGATCTGAAACTGACGTCAAATATATGCATATAATGAAGTGCGGCCAACCGTTCCAGGGCTGGATTACCCTCATTTGCTTTCGAGGAAATCACGACTACGGCTACTAGACACGGCTACTTTTCTTAAATGAAATCCGAATTACACAGACGCTTCAAGTAGTTAATTTCAGTATATATATGTCTATCGGAAGCGAATCCTCTTGCGAAGCAAGTTATTTTCTACTACTTGTTGAGGGCTTATGCAGAATAACATTATTTTATTTTAAAAGTGGAAGGCAAAATATTGAATTATTTCAAAAAATTGAAATCAGTAGTAAAAAATCAAGGTAACGGTAAAATTAAAATTCCGAAAAAAAACAAAGTGTATTAGCGCAGTTATAACAATATTGATTTTTTTTTAAATGTGAAGACATTATAAACCACCGAGAACCGCCACACTCCAGAATAGGGTGGGTTATCTGAAGGACCAAACAATAACATAGTGGAGAGAACAAGATGCTTACTGTTTTAATTAAAATTAGATAAGCATGTGGTGACTGAAATTACAAAAAAATAGTCTAATTGAGAAACAGATCTATTGCTGAAGGTTGGAATAAAACACCATATGAGATAAATGCAAAGAAAATTTGACTTGCAATATACAGGCATTTTTGCAGTACGGTTATGGAGCACGTGATAACAGTGAAAAATTAAAAGTCAAACAGTAAAATACAAAAAATAATGTATTATTTACCAAACGGATACCCCGTGTATTATAAACGAATACCCCGTGTATATGTATGTGGTATTTAATTGCTGTAGAAAAAAAGGTGGTCCTTTTGAAAGAGGGTTCAAAAAGTGTCTTAGAGGAAGACATTCAGAAAGTGGAAAAAATTACTATATAAGAAGAAATTATCTCACAATGGGAAAAATTAAAAGAAAACACAGAGATAGAAATAATTGCAGAACGTAATGAAATTAATAAAATAAAAACTTGTCAGGACAGGCAAAAGATGAGGAACGAGACCAGAAAAATATGCTTATGCCACAAATTGAAGATAAATAGTCAAATAACTTATACAAAGGCAACACCTGAAAGACAACATTTGTTGTAGGTGATAGAAAGGAACTGCGGTCATTTGAGAAAAATAATCAATTCTCCAGATAATGTGAGTATGGCGCAGTATAGATCATAATGTAAAATTTCGTGTTAGACTGGCAGTTAAGAGATTTTCATTGAAAATCGGAATAGATTATTTAGTAAACTTCTTTTTTAACCTATGTCGAGATCATTATTCTCTCAATGTACACAGTCAGGTATGGACTTGGATCATCTTGATGTTTAAATATTTTTCAATGGTTAGTAAACAATTCGTAAACGTTTTTCTGAATGTTATAATAATTGTAATGATAGAGTTTTATAATTATATAAGATAACATATATATATAAATAAGAATACATATATTGTATAATTTAGGCCATTTGTTATAATTAAGCACGAAGCGCGAGTATCGATAAAGTATCATAAAATGTACGGTCGTAACAATAACCACATTGAGGTTACTACGTCTCTAAATTTAAGAATGGAGAATAGATTATTGTAATGTTTGTATATCTGTTAGATTCAAAGACTGGGAATACAAAAAAAAATTTAATTTAACAAATAAAGTTTGTGAATAAGTGAAAACAAACTACGAAAATTTAGAATGAAATCTTCTTTAACTATCTATACTTTTTCATATACTGTTCTATTTTGAATCGTTTATTTCAAAGACACAAATGAAACTAAATTGAATAAAATTATGCTCGAAGTTTCATATTCTTTTTAATTTAAGTAAGAAATTGAAATTCTGTTAAAAGTAAAAATATCATATTATAAAATGATTTTTATTTCTTTCACTATAAATGTTGTCACGCTTAATAACGGCGGTTATATTTTCCGATGTTTTCCCTTGCTTATGTAGAGAGACCTTGCTTTTTGCCAAATTTTATGACGCTAAGTCAACGGAAAGTACCTTATAGGTTTTGATTTACGTGGAAGTGTCAAAGAATGTCGCATAAATGGCCGTATATTTAGGATTTTTTATTGTATTAACTTAGAAGCTTGATGTATTTACAGCTCCAAGGGATCGTAGACCTAAGTATTTCATATTAATTTCAACTTCATACCTCCATGCGTTCTTAAGAAACAGGATCTGGATGGACAGACGGACAACAAAGTGATCTATAAATGTTCCTTTTTACCTTTTGAACCACGAAATCCAAAAAGAAGATAAATTGCAAGATGGAACTACGAAAATTCACTATAATCCACCATAATTTGAAGCTTACATTTAAAAAAAAATTAATGATAACAAAGTGAGCCCATGAAATCTATTGTGGCATAAGTGGAGAACAGATAGTTCTTTAAAAACTCGGCAGAAATGTCAATATCGAGAAATGTAAATGGAAACATTTGTAGATAATTAGAAAGAAATGAATACGTTATAAGAAATGAACTAAAATATGGTCCAAGGAAGGAAAATCTAGAGAAAAAAATATGTAAGGACATAGTAATATTATACAGGCGGTGAATGACACTCACCGCTTTGTCACTCACCGCCTGTATGATAAATGTTGTGATATCTACAGAGAAAAAAAGAGAAAGGAGAAATTTGGAAATGTCATCATTACAGGTTTATTTTAAATATATAGCAAAAGTATCCAACGATTTGATAACGTCACACACATTCGATTTTCTTCATTTATCGAATGTAATAAAACGTCAATCAAGTTTGGAATTACTGTGAATTTACTTCAACCTTTTTTTAAAGTTTGAACGTAAATCAATATCTTCAATGTCAACTTTCCGACATGAATCCCACATGCTCTTTTAGTCCGATTTTAAATTAAATTCCAATAAACGAAACAGTGATTGAAATAAAATAACCATCATATTCCGTCTGACAGAACACATCTGAATTTAGCACCGATATGCAGTCCATAATTTTTAATTCCATTTCAGTATTTAATTTTTTCTATCGCCCATATTACATCTGCGGTTTAACGCTTTCCGCTAGAATCAACATTAATTAAAATTGTAGTATTTTTGGAAATAATGTTACATTTTATTACAAGTGAAACATTAATTTCTCCTTAAATAATATCACTGACGCATGAACTTTAATATTGTCATATATTTAATTGTTTAATAAAATTTATAATTTACTCGGTGATTTAGTCCTAGTTTGAATATTTTAAAAAAATATTTTAGTTTTTTATAATGTTGTATTTAAGAAGGCACTGAACAAAAAATGTATATATAGTAATTTTTTGTCTAAAAAATAAGTCAATTTAATTGGTAGTAAAGATTAGTTGTCAGCCGCTGTGAAAAATTGGCATAATTATGAATAAAAATATTATGAAAATAAATAATAATTGATTTTTTGTTAAGCACTGAAAAGCTAAAAAGAATTATATGTTGTAATAAAGTTCTATAGTAACAATTGACACCGATGTCTTCTAAGCGCATATTGATAATGGTTACTTTTCTTAAGTCAAGATCATGTCTTCTAAGCGCATATTGACAATGGTTACTTTTCTTCAGTGTCAAGTCCAAATAAAAATGAGCATCATGAAAATCAAATCAAAATAATCTCGCTCTGATTTTCGTTATTGTACCCGCTCATTTTACTTTTCTTAAGTTGCATTTGTTTTTTAGTACTTTTATGAGAGATTTATACTAGATAATAAACTAAACGTACGGCTATTATAATGAAATGAGAAAAGAAGCAGATCGTAACAAAAGGAAAACATTATTAGAATATTTTCAGAAAATATATTTTCGGCACTAATATAAATGTGAGCTTTCAGCAGCTTTTATAAATGAAAGCTTGTACGATTAAGTTGCTAACATGAGCAAGCCTAGAAAGTAGCATTCATAATCCAAGCTTAATGAAGAAATGGGTATTGTGCCTTAAAAATAAGAACTCACTAGAAGTTATGATATGTTGAGGAATTTAGTCGGTCTAAACCTTAATAACGTAAAACATTGGTTCAACTAGTAATGTGATTATTAGTTGAATCAATATTGTTTCGACGAAACAGAAATTTACTATAATATACTGTTCATCCGCTGAAAAGTTTCATTGTCTATTTCGTGAGTGCATCATCAAATCCTTATCAAAGTTATAAGTGACCGTATTTGCGTTACTCAGTTCTAATCGGTTAAAAAGGAAACGTTAAAATCGGTTAGTACATACATATAAAATACACCCATGAAGAACTAATATATTACGCATTACGTGGGTTTCTCATTAATACAAAAAATTAAAGGGAATATAGTATTTATATTAAACTGTTCAAAATATTAATATTATTTTTCTCTGTGTATATATATATATATATATATATATATATATTTATCAATTCTGCAATATTATATAGTGTATATGGATAATAAGGTACGGAAAAATTAAATTTATAGAGACTAATACTAACATAATTAAATTACATGCACCAAAATAATTAAATTATACATGTTGAAAACACAATCAAATGTTAAGTAACTTGAAGAACAAAGTAAGTTTATAACGAATACATAGGTATATAATCGAAAAAAATTATTTGCAGAAAACGACCGAAATCGACGTACGTTTTTCCGTATTCAGATTGTTTGCTTAACTACCTACCTCTCCTGCATCACTCCACACTTCACTTCTGGTCATATCCATTTCACCAATATATGTCTAGGTCGAAAATTTCATCACGCGATTTAGTATGACAAATGAAATTTTAACAATATGAAATTAGGATATCATCTGATTGGACGAACCGATTTCCAGAAAATAAAAACTATATATTTTTTCAAATCAATCTCTACATTTAAAAAAAATAATTGAGTTGTATATATATATATATATACATATATATGTATATATATATATATACATATACATACATATATATATATATATATATATATATATATATATATATATATATATATATATATATACCGTTTCTCACAAGTTAACTATAACTCAGTTTTGCCTTCATATCAGTTTTATAGCTTCGTTTTTGCAGGACATTTCGATGATTTTCTTTGGTTCATTGTATTAAGCAATGGTTATTAATCTATATAAAGAGTTGCAAAGTGGTTAAAGAAATGTTAGTGCAAATTGAATGAGAAAGCCTATTATTTTATAATTCGCTAAAATAATTTAATAATTTTGAAAAGCTGTGTGATTCATGTTAAGGTACATAATTAAGCGCCGACTATGGAAAATTATTGAAATTTTGAAACAAAGTTTATAAAATATAAGCTATTAGCAATTGATTCAAATATGTTAAAAATTATTTAAACACTTTGATATGTAATCGTTCTCGTTTAAGGGTTTGGAAAGCAAATAATGTCAATATGCTCTGATGCGTATTAATAGCATATTTTCAATCCTAATTGCACACCACAGTTTTAAGAATTATTTATCCCTCACACAAATCGTGAATATTTTCCATGAAGTATGCTGCATTTAATTTTGCAAAGTATACTGCCAGTGTGCAACAAGATCAACGTAATCTGAAAACGTACGCGTTAATTTTAGTTTCACATTTTTGAGGGACAACCCTTTCTTTCCTTAGAAAAAACAAACGTTTAGGTAGCATTACTTATTTGGTCATTTTTACTTTAGAAGCAGTTTTTGTTTGAAAAGGAAAAAAAATATTCATATTAGACACAAAAACACTGTGCACTAACGAAAATGAAAACGTTAAACTGTTCTTTTAATGAAAAACTTAGCTGAAAACAAATCCGAAATGTATCCAGATAAGCGTGGGACCTTGACTCTGATTTTTATCATACCTGTTAATTGAGTTGCTATTAATGGTAATTAGTACTGAGTAAAATTTTATCTTCTAACATTTAACAATTTTCAAATAGTAACGATTAAGTGAAAAATAAAGAAAAAAAATCCTAAGTTTTGAACTAACCGGTTTGTTTCGATCAGTAAAAAATACGATGTTATTTTATCTGAAACACATTTCTAAAAAAAATAAAATTGGAAGTGTAAAGTTGAAATAACCTTAAAAAAATAATTTTTTTTATTTACCTTTTCAATTAAACCTATCATTTTTTAGCTACGTTTTTCAAGCGACGTATATTTTTGGGCATTTCTAATACTTACCCATATACACACATTTGCCCATCCACATAGATAAGAATACTAACTAAACTCGACCACGATTTGCTGTCACTTAGTCTGATATGAAATGAATGGGAAAGTAAATAAAAGTTTTCTAGCAAACATAGATTCACCGAGGAAACACAATATTAAATTCAATATGTGGAATGTAAGGAAAGGAAGAAAAAAAATTGTTTTTCACAGAAAATATTTTTTTACCATAAAGCTAGTGGATTGGTTAAATCTTTCCTTTGCCTGTTTTCTGCATAAACGTGAAGATTAAATGGTTTACCGTTCCTGGGGTATGCGACCTATAATTGGCCATGAAAGAAGCAATCGTTTTCTAAATACAAATCACAAACTTGCAAAGATTTCATAGCGAACGTCAGGCATAATGGAAATTGAAATTGTTTGAACTTAACGGCCATGCCGTTTAGAATGAGTGGTATTCGTGGAAGAAGCAACCAGAGGTTCTTTTTGAGGTTCAACTAGAATTGTTGCTTTAAATAGATTGTTCATCATTTTTTTAACTACTAATCGTGTGCCATTGCATAACTTTGGGTGATTGAGATTTCAGAGTAATATAATTGGCATTCCCATTTTAAAATTTAGAAAATGTGGATATAATTCGAGAATATCGAGAGAATTAAGAAATTTCTTTGCAAAATTCACTACCTCACTTAAGTCAATGGATTTGTATATCACTGTTTCACCCGCGATTCTATTTTGAACAATGTTATTCATATCGTGTACGTCGACATCTTTAGCCGCTAGAATGGATTTTCTATTTAAATATGCGTGATTTCAAAAATTTGATTCGATATTTTGGAAAACCTTGTCAATTAATTATTCTTTTAAATAGAGGATATTGCGGAAATTAGGCGGGAAGGTGATTAAGAAAAGAATAATGATAATAATAATCAAAGATTGCTTATATAAATATACGCATGTTCAAATTCAATGTAGTGTCAAAATTTTAATTTAAAAGACTATATTTTTGAGTTTTGCGAACACAAACATAACCAGACTATATATAAAATAAACATAGAATTAAGGTTCTTACACACTTATAATAAAATCGTTATTTTCATTGTTATTTATAATAATAATACATAATCTCATCTTGAATAACATTAGGGATATGATGCTTTTTAAATAATTTCCTTAACGGCGTAATATTTTCATTAAATAGCGATCATAACGTAGGTGATATATAATTACTGCTAAATATCTCTTATTTCATTTGAACATTCCCTATAATACCTTATAATAGTAGAAACACCGGTAATGTTTGACATGTGTTCCAAAAAGTTGCGTTTCAATCAATTAAAAATATATAATTAACTTTAGGGTTTTTTTAATATTAATATTTAAGAGCAGAGATTAATTTTCTTATAAATTTACCCTTGTAGAAATGAAAGGTTACATGTATTGTTTAACATAAATAGTAAATATTGAATATATTTGGCGTTAATTTTGTAGAAATTCATTATTCACAATTAAATGAAACTACGTGATGTAGTATTATTTCTACTATCTTTAATTTCTTTACCACGACCTAGGTTTCGTTGTATTACAACATCTTCAGGTGGGATATTAGCAAAGATTAACTCTTAGGAACAACCAACAGCATTTATATGTTTCAAACACAATAGCGGAAGACTACTTTGTGCGGATTTTTCCATTGTTTATGTTAGTGAGTTTATTGCAGGGGCGCAGACTAGGTTTTATTATATTACAGAGAGTTATACAATATACCAGTATTCTAGTTGGGGTAATAAATTTAATTGTTGTTATTATGTGAAGTTATACAATGCAAACTTTAGGGTGTATGTAATAAAATTAAATGGAAGTTATTGTCGGTAATATATTGCAAAGGCAAGGGTATTTGAAAGTAAGGCCAAGGTAATATACTAATTCTACATATCTTATTATCGGTAATATATTTATACAAAAGCAAGGGTATTTGAAAGTAAGGACAAGGTAATACACTAATTCTACATATCTCCGGTTTTGTGTATTCATATATTTATTTATTTATTTCTTTTAATATTTTTGTTTTTATTATATATACTTATATTTATATGTGTATTAATGCTGAAACAATTTCCAGGGTACTGTAGTATCAATGTTTTATATTTATATTATATCTAGAAGATATTAAGAATGGGTGATGATATTATATTTAGTTGTTCATTTAATATATTGACCTTGATATCTTTTTTATGTCTGTTTATTTCTAATGTTTCTAGGATATTAAGTTTATTGCCTTTTGTATTTATTTGTAATATATAGGGGGCATTATCAGTATGGGGGTGATGGTTATTTTCAATGAGATGTTTAGCAAAGTGAGATGTGTCTGGTTTATTATTACGCCAGCTGGCGATGTGTTCTTTATATCTTGTATTAAAATCTCTTCCTGTTTGACGTATGTATACACTATTACAATCGTTACATTAAGTTTATAGATACCACTCTTTTTATGTTTATCTATTTTTTCTTTATTATTAATAAGGGTTTTACCCAAGTTATTTAAGGTACTATACGTACATGTTATATTATTTATATTTTTATTATTAGTTAAGAGTTTTCCTAATTTGAGTGATACGTTACCTATGTATGGGATAGATTTATAGTAAATATTATTCTTATTTGATGCGACCGGGTATATTTCTTGTATTAGTATTTTTCTTAATTTATTATGGTACAGTTTTGTGACAATTGATGGGTCATAATTATTATTTGTTGCGATTTGTCTTATAGTTTTTATTTCTTTACGTAGGTTAGGTTTTTCAAGAGGGATGTTTAAAGCTCTGTGAATCATGGAATGAAAGGCTGCTAACTTATGGGACCAAGGGTGTTGAGATTGACCATTAATTATGGAGTCTGTAAATGTGTCTTTTCTAAATATACTAAATTCATGTTTATTATTTTTGCGTTCTATTGTTATATCTAAAAAATTAAGTTTATTATCGGACTCTACTTCTAAAGTGAATTTGATATTATTGTGTAGGGAGTTAGCAAAGTTAACAAACTGGTCTAACTGTCGCTGTGTACCTTTCCAGCAGATAAGGATGTCGTCAACGTATCTATAATAGTACAATATATTGGTCGCTAATTTACTGTTTAAGAGGCTGGTTTCTAGATGGGTCATAAATAACTCGGCTAAAAGGGGACTGAGGGGGGAGCCCATTGCAAGGCCATTAACTTGTTGAAAATTTTTTTTATCGAATAGAAAATAATTTTGGTCTGTGCATAGTTTAAAGAGATCTCTAATTTCCGATGCTTCAATGGGATTTAATTTTTTCCTTTCTAGGATATCTGAAATGATATTTAGGCAATCTTTTGGTGGTATATTAGAAAATAAGTTTACTACGTCGAGTGATACTAATTTACACTTGGGTGTTAGATGTATATTTTTAATTTTATTACAGAGATCAACAGAGTTTTTAATGGTATGTTTAGGCGCAAATCCGGTTTTATTACGGAAGATCTTATTCAGGTGAAAAGCTAATTTTTTTGTGGGTGCGTTTGTGTATGAGACAACAGGTCGTATGGGTATATTTGGTTTATGAATTTTAGGTTGTCCATATAGTATTGGGGGTCTAGGGTTCATTTCTATAACTTTATGTTTCGCGAATTCGTTAGGAAATATGATGTTACAGGTTTTAATTAATTGTTTTACGTTATCTGCAAATGTCGTGGTGGGGTCCCTTTGTAGTTTTGTGAAGTCATCTGGTTTAAGGAAATCGTACACTTTATTTTTATATTCATTTTGGTCTAGAATAACTATAGTGTTGCCTTTATCTGCTTTAGATATGGTGAGTTTATCTTCTTTAATTTTAATTTGTAGATTACGTTGTGTCAAAATTTCGTCATTAATGTGTGTCTTGGTTTTAGAGTATTCTTTACATATTATATTAGCAGCTTTGTGTTTAGTAAGTGCGTCCTGGTTACTGAATGCAATGATGGTATCTACTACTAGTGATTCTATGTTTTTTCTTGATGGTGCGGTGGGAATATTATATTTAAATCCTTTATTTAAAAGTTCTAGCTCTTTATTATTAAATGTTGATTGTGAAAGGTTTACTATTCTGGGATAAAACGTTTGTTTGGGTGTGACTTTTGGTTTCTGGGTTTTGGCTTTCAGTTTTTTAATTTTGTACGAGACAACATAAACCTCTGTCTAAAGGTAATACACTCTTCTCTAACATATCTCTTTCACCCTATAGAATTTGATACTTTAGACTATAAAATTAGAAATGATGTCAGTACCATAATATTAAACATAACACAAAAACAAATTAACAAAATTAACATCATCACCACGACATTTGCAGATAACGTAAAACAATTAATTAAAACCTGTAACATCATATTTCCTAACGAATTCGCGAAACATAAAGTTATAGAAATGAACCCTAGACCCCCAATACTATATGGACAACCTAAAATTCATAAACCAAATATACCCATACGACCTGTTGTCTCATACACAAACGCACCCACAAAAAAATTAGCTTTTCACCTGAATAAGATCTTCCGTAATAAAACCGGATTTGCGCCTAAACATACCATTAAAAACTCTGTTGATCTCTGTAATAAAATTAAAAATATACATCTAACACCCAAGTGTAAATTAGTATCACTCGACGTAGTAAACTTATTTTCTAATATACCACCAAAAGATTGCCTAAATATCATTTCAGATATCCTAGAAAGGAAAAAATTAAATCCCATTGAAGCATCGGAAATTAGAGATCTCTTTAAACTATGCACAGACCAAAATTATTTTCTATTCGATAAAAAAAATTTTCAACAAGTTAATGGCCTTGCAATGGGCTCCCCCCTCAGTCCCCTTTTAGCCGAGTTATTTATGACCCATCTAGAAACCAGCCTCTTAAACAGTAAATTAGCGACCAATATATTGTACTATTATAGATACGTTGACGACATCCTTATCTGCTGGAAAGGTACACAGCGACAGTTAGACCAGTTTGTTAACTTTGCTAACTCCCTACACAATAATATCAAATTCACTTTAGAAGTAGAGTCCGATAATAAACTTAATTTTTTAGATATAACAATAGAACGCAAAAATAATAAACATGAATTTAGTATATTTAGAAAAGACACATTTACAGACTCCATAATTAATGGTCAATCTCAACACCCTTGGTCCCATAAGTTAGCAGCCTTTCATTCCATGATTCACAGAGCTTTAAACATCCCTCTTGAAAAACCTAACCTACGTAAAGAAATAAAAACTATAAGACAAATCGCAACAAATAATAATTATGACCCATCAATTGTCACAAAACTGTACCATAATAAATTAAGAAAAATACTAATACAAGAAATATACCCGGTCGCATCAAATAAGAATAATATTTACTATAAATCTATCCCATACATAGGTAACGTATCACTCAAATTAGGAAAACTCTTAACTAATAATAAAAATATAAATAATATAACATGTACGTATAGTACCTTAAATAACTTGGGTAAAACCCTTATTAATAATAAAGAAAAAATAGATAAACATAAAAAGAGTGGTATCTATAAACTTAATGTAACGATTGTAATAGTGTATACATACGTCAAACAGGAAGAGATTTTAATACAAGATATAAAGAACACATCGCCAGCTGGCGTAATAATAAACCAGACACATCTCACTTTGCTAAACATCTCATTGAAAATAACCATCACCCCCATACTGATAATGCCCCCTATATATTACAAATAAATACAAAAGGCAATAAACTTAATATCCTAGAAACATTAGAAATAAACAGACATAAAAAAGATATCAAGGTCAATATATTAAATGAACAACTAAATATAATATCATCACCCATTCTTAATATCTTCTAGATATAATATAAATATAAAACATTGATACTACAGTACCCTGGAAATTGTTTCAGCATTAATACACATATAAATATAAGTATATATAATAAAAACAAAAATATTAAAAGAAATAAATAAATAAATATATGAATACACAAAACCGGAGATATGTAGAATTAGTGTATTACCTTGTCCTTACTTTCAAATACCCTTGCTTTTGTATAAATATATTACCGATAATAAGATATGTAGAATTAGTATATTACCTTGGCCTTACTTTCAAATACCCTTGCCTTTGCAATATATTACCGACAATAACTTCCATTTAATTTTATTACATACACCCTAAAGTTTGCATTGTATAACTTCACATAATAACAACAATTAAATTTATTACCCCAACTAGAATACTGGTATATTGTATAACTCTCTGTAATATAATAAAACCTAGTCTGCGCCCCTGCAATAAACTCACTAACATAAACAATGGAAAAATCCGCACAAAGTAGTCTTCCGCTATTGTGTTTGAAACATATAAATGCTGTTGGTTGTTCCTAAGAGTTAATCTTTGCTAATATCCCACCTGAAGATGTTGTAATACAACGAAACCTAGGTCGTGGTAAAGAAATTAAAGATAGTAGAAATAATACTACATCACGTAGTTTCATTTAATTGTGGATAAATAGTAAATTTATTAGTAATAAAAATGTTTCATATTAAATATTTCTTTTAAAACTATATATGTTTTAAGAAATTCATGGTTGCCTTATCTGCTGAGTGTGACGTTATAAGCAATTATTTTTTCTTATTTACCACTTTACCTCGGTTGCTTCCAGGATGGATAACCATTTGAATATAATGTTTCAGTTTATTATAAACATTATATCTTCATTTTAAACGCCAGCAGAGCATGCCTTCTGTCTTAAAATAAATGTATACTAGTAGTATAGAAATGGCAGAAAAAAAGTACGTGCAATTACTTTGAAGTACAAGCGTCAAGTTTTGCAAAAAAATAATAGAAGACTGGAATAATCTATAGGAAAGGCTGTCTCAGCATTGTATATCGTATGGGACTAATATTTTAAACGCACAAATGAACAAAATCAATTCTACAGAAGTCTCACTTGCATACTAAAAAGATACCACTTACTCAGTTGACACTGATATTGCATTTTGTGATTGTATAGGAAGTAAAGTTGGTGCATTCTCTAAGAAGTATTTTACTTTTGAAATAAAGCATGGGATAATTTTACAAACTTCTTTACAATTGTCAAAAATAAGACAAATTAACAATTGCCTAATTTACGTCTAACGACGACCTTGACGATGAATTCTGTTAAAATATGGATAACCCGTTTAATGTAACACTCGGAATTGCAAGATCCTGAAATTTCATCACCAATCTTTCCAAAACTTTTACAAGTACCACAGCCAAACCTTTTGACAGCTGGTGACTATAAACTAGAATTTGTTTAAAAGTATGACGAAGCTTTTAAGAAATAGTAGGCGAATTTTATAAACTAATAAACATTTTTAAACTCAATACTACCCCAAGTAGCTTGAAGGCGATAAATTAGAACAGAGTGAATACTTAATTTAAAAACTATTACTACGGATAGACAGGTTCAAACCTTGAGTCACAACACCTTTATAATAAAAAATTGTGTAAAATGGAAATACTACCAGCAATCTTCAGTATCAAGAAAATTTATAGAATTCAAATCAACATTACAATATAATCAGTAATTTAGAAATCTCAAACGTGGTTTAATACTAATACATCCACGGTAATATATAAGTAACAACTTCATTTTTTATAAATTATAATAACTGATTGTGAGACTCACGTTGTTTGTTTCAATAATTATAATTATCTCGTAACATATAATACTCGCACAGAGAAAAATTATTCTCTGTACGAGTTACAAAATGTTTAATTACCTTTGTATCGAAATGTTTAATTACCATATGTTCTTTATAGTAGGTCGGTTCCGATAAAAATAGTCTATATGTTATCTCAGACTTAACAGAACCAACCAGTAAAAGTTCATCGAAGTCTTTTAGCTATGCTCGGTTGTAACGTTATAAATAAAACAAACAGATTGAAAAGGCATTCCAAAAAAATGTTGTTGTGTCTATTACTCTTTCTATGTATTCTCCGAAATATTATTTTCGCAAATACTTTTAATGTACGGACAGAGCGTATGTTTTATTATATTTCTACTTATACTTCGGCATCCACGAATTATATTCCTTGTAGTTTATCTTTTAATATTGGGAATAAATAGAAATTGCATGATGCGAGATCGAGGCTCTACGGTAAATGACTCATAACTTCCATATCAAAAGAAGTCATATAATCAGTCCTTAGTCTGACTGAGTATGCATGAGTCTTGGCGTGATTAAAGGAGATTCTACTGCGAGAATATTACTCTAAAACTTTTTCCACAACAAAGGGTACACAATAGCTGGTATTGTAACTGTGCTTTTATTTTCCAGAACGACCGTTGCATAATAACCTGCCCGCCTCAAGAACGAAGCGTTTTGTTTCCAGCACTTCGTCCTTTTTCCACCTTGTAGGCAATCCTTCAGAGGGAATCTCCTAGCAGAATCTGTCAATTAGTTACTCTCCTACCAATTGTAATATACGCAGTATAGAATTCTTTAGTTATTTCTTTTGAAGGACTTCTCTCATCTAGATCATATTGAGAATGATACGAATCCACTGGAACCATTGACCCACTTGAACAATTGTAAACAGTGATGTGGGACGCGATTTCATCATGAAATGCTAATCGAAGTCGATCGTGCCTTTAATTTTGGTTGAGACTACAATGAAAGTCGAAAATTTTGCCAGGTTGAATTCATCTTGGCTAAATTTTAAACCGTTTTAAAATACCCCAATAGGGTGTAAAAGAATTCGAATTATGGGTTCTTAAGCTATGTTAGTACATTTACATGCAGTTATTTCAGAGTTGTTGCCTCAAAAGGCACCGAAGTTAAATGTGGTGTCACTAGCAAGATGCCATGTGGTGTGTTTTCGATTTGGTGTGTTTATGTTATCCCATATATTATCCAATATTTTATAATCGAATAGATTATTATATGTAGGTTTTCTAGATTTGAATAAGGTTTGCAATCTTTTAACAAATTAAAATCATGAAATTTTCTTTTAACAAATTAAATGATGAAATTGTGAAATAATAAAACATAGTTACCGAAATAGGCACCGAAATCGAAAGAGGCCCACACTCAAACCCCTTCTTTACACTCGTACATAAGGATAGCAAAATGGCCATAAATCATTCGCATTTCCGTCACCAACAAGACGGAAATGTGAATAATTTATGTCCACATTGCTATCCTTATGTACGAGTGTGAATATATAATGAACATGTACGAGTGTGAAATTTAAATTAATCAACTAATTGTAACCTAGTTTTTTCTTGCGGCTCCTCTCGTGTCGAAGTTTTGTGTTCACAATGTAAACAATTAACAATTTAAGTTGAGCGTCTCTCTGATAAAACGGCTCTTGTCTCCCATCTTCGTGCCATTTGTAGCGCTTCGTCTATGGATGACCCATGACGGTAGCAGCGTTGTGGAAGAAGGCTTGCGCCATTTGAGGGCGCGTCACAAAAAATATAAGTATAGTTCATTAACCTTTATGTATAAAATTCTTCCGCGAAACCCGCATTAAAATTTACTTAACTGGCATATAAATTTTAATAAGTAAACACAACTTTTGTATCTTCTTCTGTGTAGATTAGTATTTTATGTATGCGTATGTTAGAGAAGAACAAGTATAAACTCAAACATTGTTTAAAAAATTATAATGAATAATATAACACTTAAATATTTATCCCGTCAAATATTAGCCGGATACAGCATTTGGAAATTTTGAAAACCTATTTCCCTCGTTCAGTCTGTCGCAAATCGGCTTTATTGGAAACTGACAGAAAGTCATACTATTAATGAAGGAACTTCACATAATATCGGATTTTTAATATTTATACTTTCTGTCTAATCTACCCATTCTTTCTTTATTACTAACCATATAATAATTTGGAACTGTAAAAATTCTTTTGGAGAAATCGTACTATACGTCTTGTGTAGAGGTAAAGTAAAGCCGGTATCGTTGGATCGTTGCTTTGGTTGAACCGCTTATGTTTTTCGAAAACTATTACAAGTACATGGAAACGAAAGAGACAAAAAACAAGCACAGGAATTGTTGCTACTCTTCTCTCCGCCGATGCAAAGTGACATAGGTTCACATGTATTTAAAGTATGGAAATTGTCAATGTTATACAATACAAACGTGCTTATCTGAGGTCCTAAAAGTTGCATTATTTTAATATTGAAAGCTAACCTAAAAAAAAATGTTTTTGTTTGTATAATAATACCTTTTGTCGCTATTATTGTACCTCTCAGGATATATACCATAATTGGATCAGTTCGGCAAAGGCAAATAATATTATTTTATTTTGCTAGTATGACTGAAGTATGGAGACCAGATTACCTGAGAGGAGAAAAAGAAGGTATGATTCTTACGGTTGGAATGAATATATAATGAAATTAGGTACAAAATATTTAAACAAAAAAACTTGGTTTACATGACGATAGTAGCACTTATGCTGTTTCCAGAACTACTTTACCACGATGACTTGGGTTTAACATTAATGAAAAAGTTAAGTGTCATATTCAAATGAGGGATTCATAGTTATCTTGCGCCATAGGTCTGCAATGATGAATCCTATTTCAGAAATTGAGTTTTGCTTATTTATGTATACATAAAAGTGCTTGCATTCTTATATACAAATTCGTTAAGAAATTTGTGTTATCACACGGAAACAAATGCCTTGGAAAAAATGGTAATATAATTTTATGGAACAACATACAAACTATTTGTTTCAGGCTAGAGTAACTTCATTCAATATTACAAAGGCATTTACCAAAGAAGTTTCGAAAGAGTTTTATGACAAACTGACTGAAGTTACCGAAAATTGTGACATAATGGATGGTGCACTTTTAACGAGAATTATTTAACAAAGACGAATACGACAACATGTTGCTTAGGCAACAGTTTAAACATTTTTAAGCAAAAAAAAACGCCAAAGCGGAATTGCAAGACGACGCTGGTCACGGATCCGTTTAACTCCCATGGTGAATACATAACACCACATAGCATTTACCCTCGAGAGCGGATACATAACTAAGAACATTTTTTGCATTTGGTTTCAACATTTCATTGAACATGTTAAACTATCACCTGCAAAAATGTTTTGCTCGTTGTTGATGGCCACATAACCCATACGAAGCGCATGCTTTAAATTGAATTGGCGACACGACATGGCGTGATTATATTAACATTACCGGCACATACAATACATAAATGGCAGCCGCTTGACATTTAATTGTTCGTACTTCTTGGTTTATATTATATTCATGGGATCAAAAAATTACTACGACAAAACTCGGGTAGAAAAATCACGTAATATCAGATCTCTATGCTTCTTGTCAAGGTGTACGAGCCCGCAGCTTAAGGACGCTGTCAGAAATAGTGGCATTTATCCAGTTGACAGAAATATTTTTTGAAGATTTAAAATTTGAACTTTATAAACTACTACTTAATCCGATTACTACTTCTGATTTACCAAAGTGTCAAATGTCCCTTTTTTATAAATTAATTTACAAGCATTTCTATGAAAAATTTAATCATCTTTGTCTGCATCGAAATACTGCAATCGCTTAATAGTTCCATTCGAAGTAGTTTAAGCTAATTGTAGTTCCGTCAGGTATTCCACTTTCTTCAATATAGACGCCACTATTTCATGGATATCTCCATAGTTCACTTCAAGCTAGCTAAAGTCAATGAATTGAATTTACGATCTCATAAATATTACCAAGTCGAAAGAAAATAGTATCCGAATAACGAAGGAGCTGTAAGACTCAACGAACTACGGAGTTAACGAGTTCCCCATATATCAAATCTGAAAAGTTTGCACGACAAAAAGTGAGAGAAATTTAATAATGGTGTTACAGGATTAAAAGTTTAAGAAATGTAGTTCCGAATTCAAGTCAGCGGTACTGCAAAATATTCAATTTATTTTCCTTCAGAGACATAATTCAATGTTTAACATATTGAGAATGGGTATATAAAGAATATGTGTTATAAAAGGACAAAACATGATTTATGTATAACCTGTAAGAACTAATATTAATCATATAGCGAGACAAAAGAATGTGCCTAATTCATATAGGAAGGAATGTCTATTTTTGTTCGATTCTTTTAAATCCTATTTCATCTCTTTTTAGTGATTTTACGAGATAAATTTATATTTCATCGTATTGTAATTGTAATTTGAAGTAAATTTGAAATTGGTTAAACTCAAAAAGGCTAATAAAAAGACTTAAGTTTGTTGCTCATTTAATATAACAATATCTCTTCGTATGTTATATTGTGTGCTTATATAAATTGTTGTAAATTTTATTTAATTATCTTATTTGTATTTTTGCCAAAAAATTCTATTAGATTTTACTTAATACTATCAAAGTCCAAAAATTTAAATTGAATAGCTGAAAGTTGTTATTACTAGCGTTATTTTAAAATGATTTAAATAACATAATAAGCCCACAGTGAAATTAGTAATCCTTATTAAAAGTAATTTGTTCAAGTTTTTAAGTAGTTTTAATTCTAGGAATACAAGTGTCTACTGTTGAACTGCTGATCAATCAATGAGCCGTAACGGGTTTAAGAAGGCATTTGTAGTTCAATGGAAGGACCACAATAATTCGTTTTTAAATTAAATTTTTCACTGTAGTTTTAAATATTTTATGTTGAAACTTTCAGGGGCTGAAGATCAATAAAAGATGATTAAAATAGCTTATGTTTTTGTTTTTATTTAAACAAAGTGGTCCGATAAACTGATTTGAAATTTCAAAATCAACTTTCAATAAATATAATAGTCTGATGAAATATTATTAAAATTATTTCGTTACAGAAATTTGTTATTAAATTATCACTTAGATATTTTGTTATTGTATTTTAAAAGTATGAAATATTACAAATCATTAGATTGTTTACATTCGAAACAGCGTGTGCCTAAATTATTGGCAGGATGTAATTATTTTCACGAAAAATATAAAAAGGGGCAATTTCAGATTTTAGTGAATTTCAATATTTTTTCCTTTGTGGGGTTCTCGAAAATTGTCAAAATTCATTTGTAAGGAAACTTAAGAAATATATTTCGTTTAAATATTTATAACCTATAGAGAATTTATTAAAAATTGTATTAGGGATATTAATTTATATTATTGTTATATGAGGATAGTGTAAATGTAGTTAAATGTATTTCTTACGCTACCATA
Source organism: Druceiella hillmani (assembly GCA_039881145.1). Lineage (NCBI taxonomy): Eukaryota > Metazoa > Arthropoda > Insecta > Lepidoptera > Hepialidae > Druceiella > Druceiella hillmani. The sequence continues at coordinate 1,469,099 of JAYKKI010000142.1, read as the reverse complement.
GATTTGTTTCGTTCCACTAAATATTACACAGAATTTTAAGAATCTAATCATCTAAGTTTTCGTTGAACATATTTTTGAATTAACATATACTCGTGACAATTTCATTGGAGCTCTTATTAAATAAGTATATATTCACTTTAACTACAAGTTTGCGAAGTACTAAACCTATAGTATTGCTTGTTTAATTGTGACATGTTATCTAACACTAGCTCTTTCTAATATAAGCATATTAAATGCTTGTTTAAAATTTAAATTAAGAAGGGAAAATAGAACACGAAGCCAATAAATTTCCCTAGATTTTTATAGTTTTGCGTCTTCATTAAATATATAAATATAGGCATATTTACATTGTCTTTTTAACTTTATAATTTTTTATGCCCCGTTCAAATGCTGCAATTCTCACATTGACTTTTATAAAGATTAAAAGTTATTTGGGTCGAAAAATTCGTCAGAGAAAGTAAAAGTAATGACCTTTGAAGACGGCACACGTCCATGTTTTTCGAGCAAATCGCCTTCCGCAAACGACTTAGGAACTATGATGCCGCCCACGCACATCCTTATATCCGGGTTCGTGACTTAAAGATAAGCCGCTGATATTTATTTGGAGTACGCTCTGTTGGCCCTACTTACGAAAATTTTCTTTAAATACCAAGAGATAAATAAGAAGTTATATGAGAAGTTCCGCGACACGTAAGAAAACTTTATTCGAAGTAAATGTTATGACGCTAGGAATGATTTGGAAGTTAACTTGAAATCGGTTTTCATTATAAAAAGTCTGTCAGAATCTTTGACATTCTTATATAAAAAATTTATAAGGTATCATTTGAATATAACAAATATTTATCTCATTTTTTAGGCAAATATATATTACGTTATCATGTAAATTTACATTATCTTAAAGAATGTTTAGTAAAATTATTGCGTACATCAAAAATGAATGAAAATAACTACGGCAAAAAAATATGTTTTAAACCAGTTAAGCTCACATAAGATTTTTAAAACTTTCATTCATAATTTAAATTTATGAAATAAAAACAATTTTTAACTATTGAGGTGCTGTAAAAATATGATTCGATTATGAATTATTTTGTTATGTGCATAACGTATAGAAGAAAATATTTATGCACGTGATACCTCTCTAAAATTTTATGAAAGTAAATTTTGCCAATAAATCGTAAGCGAATATTAAATTCCCCGCAGACATATTTATGTATTATTGGTAGCTTTAGTAATATAAAATCTACATGCAAACGTATTTATCGAATAAACCTTTTTGCTGTCATTTATGAAAGGTAAATCTCAGCCTCAATAGGCTTGATGTTGTTTATTGTGTTAACGATAGCAGGAAATGTGCTTTATCTTTATCTCTTATTTTATATATTAGATAATAAATTTAATATCTGCACGACGATATTATACGAATATTTGAATAACCACGTTTTGTTAACTTTTTGGACACAGTTTTGCTGATAATAAATTAGATTAGAGCTTTTAATCAAATTTTGATTTCATGTTTACATATATTTTGAAGATTTTGAATAATTTAGTTGTCAATGATATTTTAATTTATTTTTTATACAAAATACTACAATAATTTTTGATGGTTTCGACCTGGTTTTGAGTCGTAAAATCGCTTAATATATGTTCACAAATTCGACGTTTAAAAATGTATACCACCGCTGAAAGAAACTACGTAGAACGAATACGTTAGTCAATACTGTTTATGTTGAATTTTGGAAACTTCTCTTTCAGAGCATGCATGTTAATTAAGTAGTATTAAAGAATAATTTGCAAAAAAAAATAAATATATATGATCTTTACAATCGTAAATATATTTAAATTTTGGTATGACAGTAAGTATGTAATTACATTAATAATGCTGTTTGTGTTATAATTAAAAGTCAAGATTTATAAATTACGCTAAAGGATATAATAATTTCAATTTCCTTTAATTTAAAATTTGCTGCTTCAGCAATTAGAGCCGGCGTTATTATTTTATAGTCAACATCTGAAGTGGATTTGAGATAAAAGTTATGCCCAAGTATATTCCTTACCTTCCTGACTTAAAATTTCCACGACTACTTTTGTTTTGCCAAAGCGTGGTACCATAACAGTGTGGTGCCAAAGTGTGGTTTTTGTGTACAAGCGTTAAACCATTTTATTATAGTAAACTTTAGTGAAATTTAGAAAAAAGGACCAATTATTGTTAAGTTGTAATATTTATTATAATGTTCAGAGCAAAGGATCTAATGTGATAGCATAGGGAAATGTCCCCTGAATGATGTATTCAAAATAGTATTTAAAGTTAGGAGGTTATGGACGTCCGTCTTGAAACGTCCTTGGGATATATAAAAAAGCGTGATAATAAATGTATTTTTAAACTCTTTTCCTCACGAACTCTACAAGTTTGGCACAGAATCCAATACGCATGTATTATTTATATTTTTTTAAGGAAAATATTAAAATTGACAATATGTATTTCTCATTTATATATATATGTTATTTTCTAAAAGCGATAATCGCCATAAAATATATTATCTCTTAAAAACATCGTTATTCATTAGTACTTAAACCACTGTGAAATCATCGAAAATAATTTGAGAAAATACTGTAGAAAAAATTGACTACATCTATTTTGCGTCTATTACTATTATTCCTGGACTCTGGAGTTAAATAATTTTACTAATATGAACATCGTTTTTAGTCGAGTGCAATTATGTGTATACCTCCGAACCTAATCATAGTAAATGGATTCCTATTCTTTTTTCTTGAATTTGTAAACTCAAAAATTGGAAAGGTTAATTTTAAAAAATTGCCGCTGATAATTTTTTTATGTGACTCCGTGTAAATGATTCCGTAAGGAGAATGAATATATTTCGCTGCGCCAATTTTACTTTTCCGCCCAGAAAGTTCTCTAAACTTTTGCTGAAGTACGACATTAATGGAATAAAATAAATCTTCCAAAAGCAGATAGAATTATAATTGTCAATATGTAAAGATTCAAATTGAGCGAACGTAAAGTTCTAGCGGCAAATATTCGCAAGCACCAGCAGTAGTTTAGTTTCAGAGTTCACATGGAACGTCATTTTTTAAGTTATTTGACATGTATTTTCGCATCATATTATTATTTAAAATGTTGAATATAAATATACGTAATATGAAACCATATACTATTATTACACGTAAAAAAACAGGACCTTTTGGTTATGAGCTTGTATGTCTAAAAATGTTAACTACTTTCATGATAGCATTAGCATTTTGTAAAATCCTAAATTTTTTTTTTTTACCGTCTGTCTAATAGATTATAGCATTAATTACTAGCAAAATTAAACTATTAATTGTGTTTTGTTAAAAAATAAAACACATTTATACTATTTAGTTAAATTAAATACTAAAATTATGTTTAAAGACCGGTTGATCATACAGTTTAATGTACTATAAATATTACCTACGTTCACATACACAGGAAATCCTCATCTAAATTATAATTAATATTTTAGTGACTTATCGTTCACACATAATATATAAAATTTATTTTTTGAATGAACTTTATCCTGTAGAGGTTCTATGGAGATTAATCTAGTGATAGTTGTGTACCTACTGTTGATAATCGTGACTGAAGCGAAAAATGAAAAGACATCCGGAATTAAATTTTATTTAAATATTGATTTCTTCTCTGTCTTATATTTACACACGCATTATGCGCCCGAACACACATGCACACATATTATAATGTATATTAATATGACTTCTTGTAACTGCAAACATTTCCTCAACTGGCCACGATTTTAAACTTTTGTTAAACTGAAACAAAATGGTGAAAAATTTACCACTGAAATTTATACCAACTTTTAGTGAATAAAGCAGTTCTTTTTAATTTTTTAACGTTTTTTGACGTGTTAGGCTTCATCTACATCGATTATTATTTCTTAGATATTCGAAAATATTATAAAAATATCATAATGTAAGTTTTGTTGATAAAATAAGTTTTTATCTGGTGATTTTAAGTAAAATCAATAGTGAAGTTATAGTCATCATAAAAGTTTCCCTTTGTTCAACTCATTACATGTTAATCCATTCAGTTTTATTCAAACTCTCCTATAAATATTTTTATAGGTAAACATTGATCGCGGTTGATGTATTTCTCCATTAAATTTTAAATTAATGGAGTAATTTTAGTATTAGAATAATTTTAATTTCAGAACAAATACATATAAAGGGTAGATTTGACAAATCGTTAGAATGTTAATACTGCACGGGTAAACAGTTAAGTGTAAAATGTATTATAATCCAATAAATTAAATATAAATTTTATTGAAAAAGCACTTTCAGCAAAACTTTACAATAAATATCGTGTATAAATTTCGCTCTATAGGCAATAGTGACTTTTTACCAACTAATTTGATCAGGATAAAATAAACATTTTTAAAGATATACCAAAATATTATTTTAAATATATCAACTTGATAAATGCCCTGATATTTGAAATATATAATGTATTTTAAGTATGAATGTTAAATAACGGATATATTATGTTTGCAGTAGTAATTCATTAGAAGGTTAAACTATTAATTTACGATATCAGGTTTTCAAGATTATAACTATTTGCAGAATGTCAGTTTTATTAAGATTTTATTAATACATTTAAAGTTATTAAAGGTTTTTAAAATAACTGTGAATCGTGACGTGACGCTACTACGTTTTATATTCAGCATATCAATTTCAATCTCAAATCCCCAATAAACTTATTTTTTTTTTAAATAACAGAAACTTCCGAAATTTACTGTATTGGCAACCAAAGTTATATTAGAAGTATAAAAGAATCGAGCTACTAATTATATATATAAAATGAGATATTAGAATGGCTTTAAACATAGTTGTATTTCTTATTCAAATTTTGTAGGTCTATTGAAAAATAATGCCTAATGGCTAGCAATTTGAAAACATTGTTTTTCCATTAGAAAAACAATTGGTATAAATATATTACATCAATACTTTTGTCAATACCTAAAATATAAATAGTCGCATCAAAGTCGCTGAAATAGGAGGAATGTTAAAACACATATGTGCATATGTGCGCATACACGCAGGCACGTACACACACACACACACACATATATACACATATACTATATATATATATATATATATATATATATATATATATAAATTGATTTTACAATCTAACTGTCTTTAACACGAGACATTCCAACTTAGCAAAGTTGGTTAAAATATTTCATCTTCATCCTTCATAAGATAAAAACTTATTTTATCAACAAAACTTACATTATGATATTTTTATAATATTTCCGAATGTCTAAGAAATAATAATGGATGTAGATGAAGCCTAACACGTCAAAAAAACGTTAAAAAATTGAAAAGAACTGCTTTATTCACTAAAAGTTGGTATAATTTTCAGTGGTAAATTTTTCACCATTTTGTTTCAGTTTAACAAAAGTTTAAAATCGTGGCCGGTTGAGGAAATATTTGCAGTTACAAAAAGTCATATTAATATACATTATAGTATGTGTGCATGTGTGTTCGGGCGCATAATGCGTGTGTAGATATAAGACAGAGAAGAAATCAATAATTAAATAAAATTTAATTCCGGATGAATTTTCCTATTTCGCTTCAGTCACGATTATCAACAGTAGGTACACAACTATCACTAGATTAATCTCCATACAACCTCTACAGGATAAAGTTCATTCAAAAAATAAATTTTATGTATTATGTGTGAACGATAAGTCACTAAAATTTAAATTATAATTTAGATGTGGATTTCCTGTGTATGTGAACGTAGGTAATATTTATAGCTAAACTATTATGTTATATATATATATATAAACAGTTACATTTATAGTTATTTATAGTTTACATTATATATATATATATATATATATATATAAAGAGTTATATTTACAGTTATTTATAGTTTACATTAAACTGTATGATCAACCGGTTTTTAAACATAATTTTAGTATTTAATTTAACTAAATAGTATAAATGTGTTTTTTTTAACAAAACGTAAATTATAGTTAAATTTTTCTAGTAATTAATGCTATACTCTATTAGACAGACGGTTGAAAAAAAAATTTATGATTTTACAAAATGCTAATGCTATCATGAAAGTAGTTAACATTTTTAGACCTACAAGCTCATAATCAAAAGGTCCTGTTTTTTTACGTGTAATAATAGTATATAGTTTCATATTACGTATATTTATATTCAACATTTTAAATAATAATATGATGCGAAAATACATGCCAAATAACTTCAAAAATGACGTTCCATGTGAATATTTGCCGCTAGACCTTTACGTTCGCTCAATTTGAATCTTTACATATTGACAATTATAATTCTATCTGCTTTTGGAAGATTTATTTTATTCCATTAATGTCGTACTTTAGCAAAAGTTTAGAGAACTTTCTGGGCGGAAAAGTAAAATTGGCGCAGCGAAATATATTCATTCTCCTTACGGAATGATTTACATGGAGTCATATAAAAAACATTTCAGCGGTAATTTTTTAAAATTAATCTTTTTAATTTTTGAATTTACAAATTCAAGGAAAAAGAATAGGAATCCATTTACTATGATTAGGTTCGGAGGTATACACATAATTGCACTCGACTAAAAATGATGTTCATATTAGTATAATTATTTAACTCCAGAGTCCAGGAATAATAGTAATAGATGCATATAAACACATATACTATATATATATATATATATATATATATATATATATATATATATATATATGCCTTGATACCGTAAATGAAATGTGTTGAAATATCCATAAATATGTGATATTTATATGTCAATTCTTTAGAACCATCTACGTGTAATTGCTTACAAGGCAATGCGCGCCATCGCTAAAGCGTTTACTTTTGACTTAACGACAAGAGCTATCATCTATCAAACACCGTCGTCTTCGAATTGACGTAGAAGTGGCAAACCAAGAACCACAAAAATTATGAAATTAATTTTTCCATAAATTTATTAACAGAATATGTCCACCCACCATCGTTGACTTACATATTTATATAAAATATTTCACAACAAAAGTACATCTGTTTGTAGGTCTAATTGGCAGTAGGGCTATTCAGCGGTGACGGGTGTAACGTTTATATGCATTCAAACTGTTAATGATTTCTACATCAGAACAAAACTACACCCCCGATACTCCATACTATCGAACATATTTAATTGCCTATACTATTACATACGTACTCGCCTATCCGTATCCGTATAAAAAACATCGTAAATTATTGTAGGGCTATCAGCAGGGTGCAGCTAAATAATGTTTACTACTACCGTCTGTTATCGGTTTCGATCGTTGCGGGCAATCGCGCCCATCGAGCGAGTTAATGCTATACGTCAGCAACATAGCTGTTCCTCTTTCTAACCAATAGCGTTGATCGAATGACTATCTTGATAGCACGCTAGCGCAATAACTTTGTACTGGGGCGTAAGTCTTAATTACCGAATCGTGAAAATGAAATTATGTAAATAAATATTTTATACTATAAATTTAATTGGGTGAAAGTAATTTTATTTTAATCATATTAAGATAGAATTTGAAAAAAGATATCTTAATATTATTATAATCAAATTATGGATCGTAAAAACGAAATAAAATTTGAAATAAAAATAAATTTTGTTCATTTCTAAATGTAATACACTGGAATAAGGTCTTCTTTGTACTTTTGACTCTTAATACACCATATAAAAAGCCTATGGCAGACAATACAAGGATACGTTTTCCAAAGACATCGCGTTCAAACAAAACAATGACTTTTAACAACAGTTTGTATTTTAAAACTGCTCAGTTATTATAAATAGTTATCAATTAAGACTGAACTACACAAATTAAACTCAACCAAACATCGTAAAATCAAACAAATAAGACGCGCACGCAACAAGCGCCAACCCGGGATCTCGTACTCTTGATCATTCTTCTTATCTGCGGTGACGTTAAACTTGCGAAGGGAGGTGAGTGTCGCTTCTTTACGCTGTGATAATTAATATTATTTGACAAAACTGGCTGCAATTTTAATGTAATTCAATTCATTCCATTGTTTCTCTTTAATTAAAACAAAAACATATTAGAAATTATTCCACAGTATGGATGCACTAATAGATTTAAGCCATATGATGGGTGTTACGAGTACTATTGTCAAAATGCTACCTTGTTATCTAATCATCAGAAATTAGGAATTTTATATCTAAGTAGATATATTATTTTTTATGTTTTTTTTACAAGCAAAGCTTGTGACAGGTGCTAGATGTACATATCAAATGTAGTTTCCTCCTGAGTAACTGGTTTTACAGTTGAGGTATTATCCTTAAATTTTCCCATCGGTTCATTATCTCGTCTTAACGATCATGAATGTTGATTTCACTGACGAAATGGTTTTTAACGCCTTTTGGTTCTGCAGACAAGTATTCATGACATTCCCAGGTTGTGTTGATAAAAGCTTTGCTTTGTGTTGACATTGTTGCCTACCAAATTCTAGCCTTCGCAGTTGCGCCTAAGCCGTCGACTGCACCCCTACTCTGGCTAGTAGCAAAAAAGCTCACTCTACTTCGAACCCCCAATCTTCCTCAATAAAATAGACATTAGAAATGGTAAATCTGTTTTAATCTGCGCTGCGCATCCGTCCCAAAAAAACTGTAATTTTTTTTCACACAAGAATATTGCGTCTTTAGGTCGTTAATAACAAAAATAGCCATGCTAATATCTTATTATACCATAAATCGTTGCTTGGCACCACAGAGTTGATAACCTTTTGGCTTTTCTATAACCACACACAGCATGTAAATAACGTAGCTTGTGGGTGGCACCAACGCGCTTTTTGTATTTCATTCTGTGATATTACAGTAAAGTTTTCTGCAAAGTGAATTTACATAACAGGATTTTCTGAATGTTCGTTTTGCCAAGAACTTCTTGCTCTTTTGTTAGGCTCTCAGTCCGAGATTTTTTTATTTTGCGAACAGCTTTTCTGAGCATCTGCTTACAATTGTAAGTGCACAAAGGAGATCTCCTACAAATCTCAAGTAACGCATTTCTAGTTTTATTTTTATTTCCATGTTTTCATATCCTTGTCCTGATTGCAGGTCTGCTAGCTTTTAATTTTCTGTAACTCTGTTCTTTTTGCCTGTCTTCTTTTTTCTGTGTCTTTCTCTCTCTTTCTCTAAGCGTATACGCCATTTTTCTGGATCACATTTTAATGTCTCTCAACTTTTCCTTTTTTTGCAATCGCATCCATACTGTAAAAATAAATTATTGGTAAGCATTCAAGTACACCAAAGTCATTTTACAAACAGTTCATATTCAAATAATGCATTGTTACGGTATAATACACTTAAAGGACATCATCATAAAAAATTAAGTACAATTATTATTCACTGCTGAACATATTGCATAACCATTGTGCACTAAATGATATTAAAATTAGTGAAGAAAATTGTGACAGGTGTTATTTGTGACTGGGGCTATACAAATAAACCAGTCTGTATTTTAACACAAAGTCCTTTTGAAGGCACACAAATATTTTCCATGCATTGTTTGGTCACATGACCTTCCTTTCGCAAGATTAGAATAAATAAAATGTAGTATAATTTTGTAGGATTAACTTTTCTATGTATATTGTGAGGGGCGTTACACAAATACCTATAGTTACAATTTTATTAATAAAATGATTACTACTTACCAGAATAATCCAATTTCTCACAATGAATAATAATGAGTTGCAGACCCGAGAGCAAAAGAAAATGATAGCTTGTCAATGTAATTGACGTCACAAAATGTGTTGTCATTTTAGTATTTTTTCCTTACCACGCGAATTTTGAAACTCTCTCAGTTTGAAGAAAATATTACGAACATTGACGAAAACGTCGATTAATTAGTTTCCTATTATGAAATTCAAAAACAAAACGCTAGTTATTTTTCTATTTTACTGTCTATATTTGAATATTATTTTTTTACTTTTTGGTATTGATTACCTCGGAATGGGCAAGTAGCTAAATATAATTATTCTGAGACCATGATATATATTTAAAAAATAAGAGTAGAATTAAGATAAAATTTTTCCAAATTCATTCATGACTTCCTTAATAGTTTTTATTATGAAACATAAATGACTATTTTCCATTTTACAATAAAATAAGTGTACACGTGTATACCACTTGCTGTAAGTATAATTTTGCTAAACTAATTAATATGGTATACAGAATCTGATCCAATCTTATCCAATTTTTAACTATTTTATGAACAAGATGTGAAAAGGAATGTAGTCATATAAATATAAATATTTCTTGATTAGAGAATTAGATTAAATATTAAGTAATACTTACTATAGGAAACTACAAACGATATTTATCATGAAATTTAAATCTGTATTAATTGAATTAAAAAAAATGGCACTGAATACCGTAAACGCGTTCTCGATATTGGAATTTTACTGAAAATTTTCCAAATTTACCTTAAAAATCTTTTGGAACATATTAAAGCATTTCGTAAGTTTGGCGAGACCGTCAGCATCACTTTTAAAACGACTTTAAAGCTTGTACACGGAGCAAAGTCAAGGGAATATAACATTATTGCAAAAAGCATGACTTGTTATATGTTGATTAACTTTTCAAATACAAAAAGGAAAATATGTAAAAGCGGAAACCACAAAGGCCATTGTAATTTTGGTGGGTAACTTTTTCTCTCTTTCAAAACTTATAAAAAAACTCGAATTAATAATACTCGTATAATTTTGTTACTACCCCGACTTGTTTTACTTTTTTTATTATTACAAACTTTTATTTACTTATTGCTAACATATATATTCATTTATATATATATATATATATATATATATATATATGTATGTATATATATATATATGTATATGTGTGTATATATATATATATGTATATATATATATATGATGTGTGTATGTATAGGTATACATCGTGTGAACAAAGTAAATGTAAAACTTACGTAATTATTATAATATTTAAAATATAGTAGTAATATTTTATCATATTTCAAATGTATAAAAGAAATATCTTGGGAAAACCCTTTCTTCCTCCCGTATTGCTCTTTTATATTAACATCCTTACTATCTAGAACATAATTAAAACATAATTAAGGATCCACCGAACAACCAAGAAAAAGTAATGAATGTTATTAAATATTACAAAACATTTAGAAGTTTTTAATCAGTTAAGAATAATATCTATGTTCTTATTATTTGAAGTAGAATTATCTGTATAGGTAACTTTCGTTAAGTATAGGATAATAATTAATATGCTGGTTAAATAAGATACAAATCTGTGTGGAATGTGAATCTATTACTAAATAGTTATAAAAAATGTATCAAAAATATTGTTCGTTTTCACTATCAGACATTAATATTATAACATGATTACAATCAGGCAGCATAATATACCTATCATATTCATATAATGATTTTGAATGTATGTAGTACTAATATCTTTTCATGCATAAATAAAATAAACCCGGACGAATAGTGATAGTTGCCTCCAAGATTCATACACTTCACAAAAAACTTGAAAGAGAAATAAAAACATGGTACAAAAGCGAACATTCGCAAGAAGATGTTTATAACTGAATCAATCGTACTTTAATCTTCTGTTCTTTACAAAATATCAGGAAATATCGATAGCAAGCATCTAAAATACGAAAGAACTTAAACTTGAATCCGATGTTTTCTCATAATCTAGAAACATAATGTCACTATCACAATTTCATAAAATCAGACAGAATGCATTTTTCACATTTATTTTTACACTCGTTAAGTTACCCACCTACTCGTTTCGTGTTTTATATACCTGATTGTAAGTATTTCTTATTTTAAGGAAGCTCTGTCAGGTTTTATCACATTTTCTTGCTACGACACGTTACCATTTTAATTAATCCACCTTTCATAATCATCTCTGCTCTGTTTTGTCAACGTACATTCGTTCATCATTGTAAATTATTGTTAGTTCATTACTGTCTCGTCGCCAGTTTCCTTCACACGTCGTATCTGATTCAATATTTTCTTTGCCTATAATTGTTGACGAAAATACAAATTGGTTTTCTTTCGATGTTATTAAAAGTCCAAATTGTTAATATTACATAACAAATGTTTTCGATATCGTATTAAATGGAATAACAACTGGAAATTTGTATACCGAATGCATTTTCGGTAACATTATGGGCCCCTATTTATGAGTGAAATGTCAGAATATGTTAGTTTAAACTAAACCCATATATTCGTAAAAACAAGTCAATAAAAATATTATTCAAGTTGTTAAGGTTCGCGATTCTTTCAAGTACTTCTAATTCACACAACAGTTTTTTTCAGACATTCTACCATTTTTACTAACATTTACAAAAATTAACTCATAATTTCAGTTGACTAGTGCTAACAATACTATAATTTTTTTGTAGTTATACCATTTGGGTTCAAAATTTGCAAGTGGAATAATTTGGCTTGAATTCCATTTATAGCTTTCATTCAATTTATGTAATTCCTATAATCCTAGAAATGTTTTGGTAATTTCCAACCATTTGTTTGTCGCTGATAGAAACTGAAAGTATACTGAATATTTGATTATTTACTGTTTCAGGAACTTATTCTGAATGCAATTGTTTCCAGAGATATAGACACGAAATTTAAATTAATATATACTGAAATTAAATTCATGGAAGTTTTTTAGGATGTTTTAAATAAGAGATAATATAAAATGAATTTAAAGCTATTGTCGTAACAATTAACAAAAATTTAAGTATGGGTAGAACGCACTATTCGGAATAGTTATACCTGTGTGGTCTAAATTCTATATGCAGTACCAACTATTTTATTTATATGATATCGCCTAAAATATAAAAAGATGAATATTCAAACATTTCAATGTTTGATATGTTTCATATATCGAACATTTGAATATACAGATATTCAAAGATTTGCTTCTCCGTTAATGAGAATTTACAGGTGGATAACAAATACTCACGAACCATTTTTTATTATATATGTCTTTAATTTTAATTCCTCACAGAAGGTCATAACGAAAAAAAAAACCATAACAACAAAATCCAAAGTTAGATTTTGACATTGCAGCGACAAATGTATAATTTATATTTAAAATAAAATAATATGGTATCAAATTATAAAGTGTGCGATGCGGATTTTCAATTCGAATTCGTGGAACCGTGAGCAGGTGGAACCTTCATTTTGAGAGAACTTCCACCTAATATAATTTCTGATTCTGTGAAGCTATGATGCTGATATTGTTATCAATCGACAAGACTGATTAAGATATTTTTAATTAAAAAAGCATAAGTTTTCAAAAGTTTGTTGGCCTGCCCATGTTAAAATGCACATCGAAATGAAGAAATCATATACAGTTGAAAATAATATCTTAGCTATCCGATAATACTCGTAGAAGCCCCTATATAAAGACGCAACGTTTTCCGAGGTGGTCAATAATGGTGCGAGTAGAAATGTTCTCTTTATATATAATATTCATTTTTCTTGTTAATCTTATGTACACTCAATACAAAAACTCATTTTTTTTAGACTACGGTGCCATTACTAATCCAAACCTATGCTTCTCTAGAATTAAATGATATCTAAGAAGTTATTTGGCCCAAAAAAGTAGTTCTTTATTTTTTGTCGTTAAATGCCATTAATGGACTTCTGATAACTTGTATTTAATATGTATTAAAATAGTCAGTTCTGGAACGTGATATTCTATTTATATTTAATTTTTTTCTATAACTTTCTTGCTGTAGACTAACAACGTATACTAGATTTCCAGGCCGGCAATTATTTTATTTTACTCGTTGGCCAACAAGTTACATAGAGTACTTATCAGAAATAAGTTCAATACACACCTTAATTAGAATTTAATAAAAAAAAAACGATCAAGAAAATCATCACAGCCATATTTGTTGAAACAAAATATAAGCACTAAATCCAAGTATTTATGACTACGTGTAATTAATTTGTTTGCGAAAAAAATTGTATAAAGCACGAAATAAGCAATAAAGTTTCTTGTTTACCAATGTCATGACATCAAATGATCTTACTAAAATAATGCAAAGATTTGTTGGCGCTGTTTTATAAATAAATACTACAAATTGATAGGTAATATTTAATTTTATTATGATTTATTTGCAGCCATAATATCTGGACTATTATATATTTTGCAGTATAATTCTAAATAAGTGGTTATACTAGACGCCGTCAAACACTTCTTTAAAATTTTCACAAATATGCTTATATTTATTGCCGAAACGTCAAAATGTATAATTGTCGGATATTTCAGAAAATTTTCGATGAAAAATTATAAAAATAGACATTTAATAAATTTGTTTATCCTAACCTTGAAAATAAATGTTACGTTAAAAGGTTAGATAAGTTTTATTAACATCGGTACAAAACCTGTTAGAAGCAGGAAAACACAGAAATGATCGCCTTATTTATTTATTTTATTAATATTAAACATATAAGCCAAGATATCGGGCTGAAAAGTATTTAATAAAAGTAAAAAGACATTAATTTTTTTTTGTTATTTTTTTTATTTTATTATATTGCATAGATTCGCGTGGTACGTTTTTCAAATTATACACCAAGAGAAATTATAAGTAAACAGCACAAAACTGGCAATCACACCTAGACGCCACCATTTTACGTACAAGTGAATACAAATATTACTTCATTAAAATATTCGCGAACGCCAAAATGAAGGCCATTAACAATTTTGATATTTCTCACGTAAACATTTTATTGACATTCGCAAAGTAAATGCATGCGAAAAAATTTCCATTATTGATAATATTTATGATTATGTCATAAATATTATCGATAATGTAAATTTTCAATCTACATAATTGGTTTATCTGGAACTATTTTCGCATTATGATTAATTTTAAAAATTAATATTGAATATTATATGTTTAATTTTAGTGCCGCATAACTGGCAATACGCCATTGAATTTACGCCATAAGAAAAAGTCAAATTAACATATTGATATCTCACTCTAAAGATGCGCAGAAATGTTGCGCGGGGAGGCCACCTAACGGTTACACTTTTCTAACGCTCTGAACTCGTACGACCAGAAGCTAACGATCACACTTTTTTAACGTTCTGAAGTTCTTAAGCTCTAAACTCCTGATTTTACTCCTTATAAAACTGATTTTCATGACTCACTGAATTTCACATACATACTCGGTACTATATGTATATGAAAATCGATTTTTCAGGAGTAAACTCCAATAATGCTCACATAAAAACAAAAAAATTGTGGATAGAATGTTCGGCGTTTGGATGAAGCGATTCCCCCGTCTAAGCCATGGTAACCTACATAATATAGTACATAATATAGTAATGATGACCAGGTATTGGAAGAAGTTATCAACGTTCCAGTTCGCTTATCAACGTTCCAGTTAGCTTAGAAGTTATCAACGAAACAGATTCGAGATTTGCGAGGCGATAAGCATTTATTGATTCATAATTGGCAACCGGTTGAGGCATTTGCAAAATGATCTGCAAGTTTGCCACTAGTAGATCATATGTTACTTTTAAATACTAATAAACATTAAACTATCATGTTTAATATTTGGATTTGTTTAAGAAATATTTTTAATTTTTACATTTGTATCATCTGTGTACCCGGTTTTTTGTTACACTCTCTTCATTTATTTTTAATCAAGACTTTATAAGGTAAATATTATTAGTAATGTTTTGTCGGATTCAGCATTATTTTTTCCTTTATTATTTGTACCAATTTTAACAGTATTTACACTTTTGTAAATAATTTTACTTGTTAAATATATTATTAAAGTACGTTCTCCTTTTTTGGTTTGAATTTATTTTTTATCAAGTGGATTTACATCACCCATAACGAATATTTACATGTTGTGAAAAAGTTTGGAAACTGTATTAATTGTTACACTTTTCTTCGTAATAATCTCATCTCTCTCTTTTAAATGTTTAGATAATACTACAGACGCTTGTATCCACTGAACCTGGATTATTATACTCGTATGTGTCTACAGGAAAGAAGCATCAATTATATATCAAGGATAAATTACCTTGGCACTTATTTAATTTATAAACTTCATTAATATATATTTATTTTTCACATTTAGTTTTTTAATAAATTCATTCAAAAACATATATTGTATATAATAAAGTTATTTATTAATATTCTAACTTAGAATTAAAAAAATCTATTATTGAAATATAATTTGACCAGTGACATGATTCTATTTGCCTATAGCTAGAATATTGAAATGTGCATTAAAATTAGTTTGCACCGGATGGTTCACTTTACTTATAGCCAGAATGTTAAAATATCCATTCAATTAGTTTGGACTTGATGATATAAGCTAGTGATTGCTTTAATTCAAGTAGTTATCAGTACACATTTATTCTTCATATTTGGTAATTTAACAAATACTCAAAAAAACATAATGTATTCTGACAAATTGAATTCGAATACAGATGATGACAGAAGCTATATAAGGTAAAATGTTTATGGAATATATGGTTCAATTTGCCCATAACTAATACAAAAAAGTGCGTTAAATTTGTTGGGACTAGATAATACAAACCATTCTTTTATAGGGTTTCAATATAAAAAAAAACCTATTTCACTGATTAATACATCATTTCATTGAACATTTGTTTCACCAATCTTTTATCAAATTGTAATGTAAACCTACAGACTATTGTTAACGAAGTTTGACAACATAAATGCAACTTAAACAATTAGTAAAAAATTCCAACCATTTTTGCGTAAGACCAAAGATAGAAACATTAACATTCTTTAGCTTTTAATTGTTTTAAAAAACGTGTTACACTACCTTTTTATACACAACAAAATAATGACGATATCATTTATTATTGAAAATTAAAATATCTGTTGTGAACTTCAAAAAAAATTTTAATAAAATAAAATATGAGCATAGAAAGTAATTAAAACAAAAATAGTTGCCGATGACGATATTGACAAAGTTTCTGCGGCTTCAGCAAAAACTTCACTCTTACTCGTCGATTGTTGCTGAGATGAATGTGTAGATAGTGAACTCTAATTAATTCAATATCAATTCATGAATAAAACAAGTTTAAACATTTTCAATTTCAACACATTTTTGCTTACCACTAGATACAAAATTAAGTTAAAGTCCAATTGGAAGTATTAAAAAAGTACATCAAATAAGATATCACAAAATTGTAATGTTATTATCTTTTTTTTAAATGAAGCCGTGCTTATATACAAACAGTTTGCTTTAGAGTGTTGTTTATATGGTGTACCTAATTCTATAGCAATTCTTGACGAATCTTCACAATGAAAGCCGTCTGCATTCGCCACATAGGCTTTGTTAAATATTGCATTCACGTGCACTACCCTCACAACGTTATACATCTTAAGTGTTGCATATATATAGATATATATATATATATATATATATATATATATATATATTTTTTTTTTTTTTTTTTCTATTTGTCCATATATTGGCTTAATTTTTTTTTCATTTTAAGCCAATGTTTGCTTTCTTTCAGATTTCTTTCACACCCTAAATATCATATAACTGTTGATGTGTGGATGCTAAATCCATTTTTTATAATCACAGTAAATACACCTTTACTTATATTTTCCTTTCAATAGTTCGTTCATTTAATAAATAGAGATAACATTTATGTTTGTTAACATTGAATCATTTATTACTAAGACATAAGAAGTAAAATTTATCGTATCTGAGGAAATTTCAGAAAAACTCTATCCAAAATCTTTAGTCTATTGAGATATTTTTTTATTTATTAAAACTTAATTTAATTCAATGTTTGGAATTCTAAGAGCTATTAGACACAAACTTCATTCTTTCGAGATCGGAAAATTGAGAACGTTTTCGGCGATAATGGATTCCGTTATTTTTTTTTAATACTCTGAATTGTCTTCCAATTAAATTTTAGTAATAGAATGATGAAATTAATTGAATCATAAAAGCAATGATATTTAAAGCAGATTTCGATTACATAAACAATTATTTTCGTTTAATATAATATCTTCAACTATATGCAGTTATATATCTTACGCCGCACTTTTGGTTACATTTTCTAAAATTAAAAAGATTTAAACTTGAATTATAAAAAATTGTAGCAAGCCAAGGCGAAGGAAGAGAGAAAATTACATAATTACTACCCCAAATAATTTAATATTTGAGTATTCTCTATATTTTTTTATTCATTTAACGTGTGCAAAATTCTTAGCTTCTTTACTTTTTCTATGCAACACATTTATTTCTTTAATTATTCAGAACTTCATTTTAAGCTAGTTTGTAGCAGTTAATAAGGTTTATTCCCATTCAAATATAATCAAAACACTTAAGCGAAAAAAAATTTAAAAAGTAAAGTTTGCAACTTTAGTTTTTCTATTTTCCTAAGCTTTTGGATTTGAAAATTTGGAACTATTTCAAATAAGTTATAGCATTATTCTTTTTCATATCTAATTGCATAAAAAACTTAAAATTGTTATTGAAAAGAAATCCGTTATTTTTGTGGCATTGCATTTGGAGCATTGCATTTTGTAGCATTGCCCCATCGTTTTTTGTTTTCAATTACCGTATTTTGGGAAGAGAACTGAAATATATGACCAAAAACTACAAGGTAGCACAACTTTTTATTATGATAAGGATTTTTTTTATACACGTGTACATTTGATTATGCTGCATCCTTTTTTATGGTAATAATGAAAATAGCATTTGATAATAATTTTTCCGTTATAAGATTTTCCTTACAAAAATGAATAGTTTTTTTTCTGTATTATACAATACAGAAATAATAAATGCGTAAATAAATTATCGACGCTTCGATTATTTTACAACTACACCTGTTTTATACATACGCAAGAAATTTCGTTACAATCCAATAAAATATTTCTGAATTACGCATTATTTTACAGGGAGGGGCGAAACGACCGCCGCGGGTTTTGAGCCCGGATGCGCAAGGGCCTAGATAATTTTATAAAGCTAATCCTATTCGATAGGACATTCTATTGTTCAAAATGTGTTTGCAAAGCCACGGGATGACAGGTCAGTTATGCGGATTAATTCCATTAAAGGGAAGAAGGTTAAAATAGTATTGCAAAACTTGGGTTGTTTAATGTTTTAGAATTACTCATAACTTGCTGAAATATTGTATTGCAGTAAATAACATTAAATAATTGGTCATAAATTAACTTCACGTAAAACATTATCGCAAAATAAGAAATCGATTTTCATAAAGTCAGAAGAAAAATTTTCTAATTTTATTAAAGTAAAACATATTTGTCCCCTTCATTTTTTTTTAAATTGCTTAATAGAGCTAGGTCGAGCAATAAAAAAGCTTAAATGATATGGAAGTTCTTTCATAATATCCTCCAAATAACGTTTATTATCGTTTGAGTTTAAAGCGGTAGAAACATTGTTTCTAATTAAATGAAATATTGGTAACACTAGAAACTGGCTGTGTTTTTTTTCATTGAATTTCTGTGAAAAAGTATGAGAAAGTGATTTTAAGTAGGAAGTAAATTATTGTTCCTACGGAGCTAAATGTACTTTAAAAAGACGACATATTTTAAATAAAAATTTAATTCCTTATCTTCCACAGCGGAACTCTAAAAATATATTACTAAAGTTTTATGAATATTGCATATATTAAGTAAGACATGAATTTAGTAGTACGTCATTATAATATAAAATATTAATTGATCAAAACGTTTCTTTTTTTAACTTTAATTTCCTTGGCGGCTAACAGACAATGTTACTTCAGTCCTGACGTTAATCTTTGAAATGCGATTTGGCATCGTTGATTGATAGCATTCTATATATACATATATACATATAAACGCACACACTATCACACTCACACACACATCTCTACACACACACACACAAACACACACACACACACACACACATATATATATATATATATATATATATATATATAATTTTCATTATTCAATTACTAAAATTGAATTGGAAGACAATACAAAGTATTAAAAAAAATAATGGGACCCATTATCACCAAAAACATACTCAATTTGTCAGTTTCGAAAGAAAAAAAAATTGTGCCGAATAGTTCATAGAATTCCAAACATTAAATCAAACTAAATTTTATTACGAAAAGAATATCTCAATAGATAAAAGATTTTGGAACGAGTTTTCCTCAAATTTCCTCAGATATGATACATTTTACTTCCATTGTCTTAGTTGGAAATGATTCTATGTTAACAACAAATTTAAAAAAAAAATGAGCCGATATATGGACAAATAGAATATATGTATATGTATATATATATGTGTATATATATATATATATATATATATATATATATATATATATATAACACTTAAAATGTCTGACGTTGAGTGTAGAGAAGGTGAATTCAATATTTTATTCAACATTTTATTTCGTTAAGAATTGCTGCACAATTAGATACATCATATAAACAACACTCTGAAGCAAACTATTTGTATCTGAGCATAGCTTCATTTTAAAAAGTAGTAATAACGTTATATTTTTTTGATATATTAATTAATATACTTTTTTAATAAAAGTAAAACAACATGATAACTCTAAGTCAAATGTGTCATCATATTTGAACGCTTAATTTTTTTTTATTCGGAAACTGTAAGTGTAAGAGGCATTGTTTATTTTTCCACTAATCTTTGGACAATCGTCTATTTGTTTTGGGATTAATTACAGATTTTTGTGCAATCTATAAAAAACTATGCATGATTTAAAAAAAATATTCATGATACACAGACAAATAGGCCATGAGTATTCCTATTTTACCATATCCCGGTACAGAACTCCAAAATTATTAAGAGTGTATTTTGATAACATTAATTATGAGGTTAATTATAATAAAGTACGGAAACTTGTTAACAAACTAAATATGGACAACAAATTAAATTTCTCCACATTACAAAAAGTTACTTTTTGCGCCATTAACGAATAATATTTTCTGGTTTAAATAGGTACCATTTTCAATTCAAAGTTATATTAATACAACTTCCGTTATATTTTAAACTATTTATGCTCTCTACGAATGAATTCTCATTAAAATGTTAAACCTTACAAACACTTAAGCTCTGTTAACGCAGGAATGACGTCTACATTTTTATGTAAATTAAGGCAATTTCAATAATAACACAGACAGAAACTGAGTTTCCAAAGATGGGGTCGCCGCCGGGAGCCATACGCTTGTTGAACTCTACCGACGTCTGTCTCTTTAATGAATTTTCTGCTCAATCTTTACACAACTCAGCTGTCATCATTAATGTCGCCACTTTTTTTCTGTTAAGTATTATTACATAAGAATTGTAGGAGTTGTTTGCATGACTATAGTAGCACTTAACGACTGCAACATTTTGGGACGCATGGATTAAGTGGCAGTATAAAAAACGTAAAAATAAGTGTAACATTATAAATATTAGGTACAATTTATAATATCTATAAACAAATGGATACTAAAATTAGGACAGAATTTGAAAGCAAAATACATGATATATCTTTTGAACCTCAAAATCTGATGATAAAGAGAAATACATTATTTTAAGCACAACATGTGAGAAATGAGAATTAAAGATAAAAGTCATTTAACACGGGCCCATATTATCAGGCAAACTTCAGTGATATTACCACTAGTACAAAATATCTCTGAAGTATCTAAAAGTGTAATTTATTAATTAATTAACGGTAAACTTATTTTGCTTTAATTTTTTTAATCATAGGTAAATGATACACGTGTTGTCGCCGGTATTCAATGTGACTATGTTTATAATCAAAATGGCAAAACAAAATTTATTTACTAAGAATGTACAAATTAATTTTAAAATTTTCTAGATGCGCGTATTTGAATTTTAATTGTATCTACATTTCATAAATTTATATTAAAATGCTATAAATTAAAAAATGTCCGTTACATTAGCACAACGTCAAAATAATACTATATAGTAAAATTAATGTACATAAGTTAGGTTTTCTTTAAATATAAAAAAATTAAAGAGTATAGTAACATCGTAGAAATAAAATGGATCGCGTGAAATGGACATAAGGTTATGCCACTTACTTTTTCCTTTTAATAGCAGCTATTCATTTTTTCTCTGCTCCAATTTCCAGGCCGATTTCGAAAAAGTTTAAAATTTACACAGACAATTTTTTTCATCACTTTTAAAGTTTACAACACAACAAGTATTTTGACCTATTTGTTTCAAAAAATTAAAAACAGCAAAAAATAAACACAAATTGGACTTGGAATTGCCAAACAACCAAATTTAAGTAACACGTAATGATATTGCACAATGAGCGCATTGTGGTTAATATTGTATTTTAATATAAATATAGCTTGACAATGTTATCACTAAACTTTATACCACGATTCGAGTAATATTGGTATAATTACACATTTAAGAAAAACTTATCGATAAAATTGTTTTTATTTTAAATTTAATATTTAATTTACATGTCCCCACTATAGTTTTGTGTGAAAAACTATTGTATTGGTCTCTTGTAATATTATGCATTTAAAGTATTCAAGATTATATCGATTTTCTAAAAAAATTATCAATTTTCTATGATTGCCTTAAAACAGTCGGACGTGCAAAAACGACGGAAGTACGTAAATAAATGAAATTCAAACAAAAAATATTTTCAATGATTTTTATTTTTAAATTTATGGCTTGGAAATTAAATATACGTAATTATTATTTATTTAAAAAGTAAGGAATATTATTGGCGCAAATTTGTATACCTGTCCTATTTTATTGCGTAAAATGAGAGAACGAAAATGATTCTAAAAAAAACAGTTCAATGTTTATTGTTGTTTTATTCCTACTTTTCTGTTTCCTCTTCGAGTTCAAAGTGTCAATAAAATCCATTTCCGCCATGCAGTAACGCAGGCGGATGCAAATATTGTTGCGAACAAGGAAACTTGTTAAACAATAGGTATACTCGGTACCGGGTAATAAACCTTTGATCTTCGACAGGACCCCAGCAACACGGGGCGAAAATTTTATTACGGATGTTGTCAAGTCACACTTATTTTAAAAGTAACTACTGAAACGTGTAGGGATATACCTGAACGACATAAATAGATTTAATATTAATAAATATCCTTTAAATTATTCTTATAATCGCAAATATATACTGATTTTTTATTTTCACCAATGTGACCATGTGGTAAATTATCTAAGCCTCAACTTTAATATAAGGCTGAAGTACTAACAATCGATAATCTTCACTTCGCAGAATGAATTAATTGATATACTGTGTTCCACTCTTACTAGTTTTTCTGTCGTTATACATAAACACATATATGTATGTATGTATGTGTGTGTGTATGCCTATATATATATATATATATATATACATATATATATAAATATATATATATATATATATATATATATATATATATATATATATATATATATGTGTGTGTGTGTGTGTGTGCATATATTTATATATATCCATACATTTACATGAGAATAGAACACAGTTTAAACATATTGTGCACAGTAAAAAATCATCAAACTCCTGTAGGAAAACAGAATACTTGTGAAGAAACAGTTCACTTGATCCATGAACTAATGCAGTGCGTGTGTCGATTAAAACTATGAGTTGATGAACAATTCGTTCTCAAGAATTTAAATATATGTACCTAGGAGGATATACAGTAACACAGTAAAAACGTAAAATTTTTCAGCACACATCTTTAAAAATGATATTACGTTATATTATTTCTCTCAAAACTTGAAGAAATAGAAGTTCTCTTTTTAATAAGATACTACTGAAAAGAGAAAAATTATAAAAAGCAGTTATATTATATTATTGTTGGAAATATTAAAACGGATTGATTAAGTATTTAAAGTACATAAAAACACTTTAAATTTCGAGCTTTTTACATGACAAAGTCGATTTCATTAAATTACTGGCATTGTACCATTAAAATAATTGTAACTGAAATGATCCAAAACACGATAATAACTTATTTCAAATTATTTTTCTTTAAAAATTTTTATACGCCGGCTACACATATTTCCATAACCCCATCGATATAACGTTGAAAACTGAGACCACGATGTACATTCAGGCGTAAATTTTAAGATCATTGGCGGAAATGAACTCCTCTCCTTAATACACAACTCAAACGACTGACAATATTTGGAAAAAATAAGACAGAACACATTTAATATCTTGACGCACACTTCAAAAATCTGTCCCACAAAAATCGTAGCGTATCGGGTCGTCTTCTGTCGATTCAAACATTAGGAGTAAAAATGCGCTAACAAAAAATATGGATATGCGTCTGAAACGAAAATACAACGCTAATAGAGATAGAAGACATTTAGCGAGCGGCACGCGTCCTTTGACGTATGCGTTAACTTTTTGAAAATACTTTAAAATATTTTAAAAACAAAAGTCTCCGGTTATCATTCGCCAACTCACCTATATAACTTAGTCGTTTACGTTATGCATAACTACGCAATCACATATAAGTTAGTCATTTACGTAATGCGTAACCACGCATTTAGTTCATAACCGTGATCCAAAATTCGAATCTTGGCTCACTCTTGATTCTCTTCATATTTCATTTCATACTAGTTTTTGCCTCAGCTTCATTCATATATTTTTTGAAATCTTAAGGATACCTCAAAAAGAAAGAACGTCAAACGAAAACAGGAAACCTTATAGGGTCCGTCCATCTGCCCGCCTACTCGTAGTCTATAGCAGTTTTTCACCCAAAATATTTGACGTAGAAATATGAACGTTGGCAAAGTTACAAAGCATGCTAAGCCCCATATATATACATACATGTGACTTTTTTTATTCTTTGTATCATATGGATGAACGAGCGGCTTAAAAAATATCAATTGCAGAGAAAAATGTCCGTAAAACTTTACGAAAACACCCGTTGACGTAGAAACTTGAAATTCGGTACTGCAATAAAACTTTTTAATCCACATACATTTCAATAGTAAACACTTGAAAATATAAATGGGAATTTTTGAGGGTACAAATAGAGTACTCGCAATATATTTTTTTCAGTTCGGAAATTGTGAGGGATGACAATTGAAAAAAATGAGTTACAAGGACGCTAAAACTATTTTTTCAGAATTTCATACAAGATGGTATTGGCGAAAATGTTCACAAATAAAAAAGTTCGCTAACCGCCATCTCTCTCCCCTCCCTCTTCGGCCCCTTTCTCATATCTTCAAAGATAGAGGGCCACTAAGGTTGAGTGCAAAATTACAGCGATGTTCCTAAATTGCATAATTTTTAAGATATTCACGGTAACTTTAATTTCTTCGGCGGCTATACCATTTCATAATAGACAATGTTACTACAGTCCTGACGTTAATCTATGAAATGTGATTTGGCATCGCAAGCAAATGTGATTTGATCGATAACAGCCTGTATACACATACATACATATGAACACACACACACACACATGTCTACTTAAATATATATATATATATATATATATATATATATATGTATATATATATATATATACATATATATATATATATATATATATATATATATATATATATATATACACATATATAATCCTTTATTTACTTTCACGGGAGTGATTCGTTCATTATTCCAAATAACAAAGGAGCACTATTTTCTCCGTTAAAATAATGCAAATAATAACGCCTATGATGAAAATCGTAGAGAAATATTCAGGGAAACAAGAAAACAACAAAAAACAAAAATAAAACAGGCCACCGAAAGGGTTTATTCTTTCGATTATGTATACACATCGCGGGCCGAATGCGACAATGTTTCATTACTTTAATATTTTCTTGTATTTATTAATTAGCAATAATGTCCATACAATTTAACTGTTGGTTAAAATAAGCAATTTACACTGAGTGTAGCAATGTATTTTAGATTAATTTAATTAAAAGTCAAACTTACATTGATTTACAGAGTCAGAGATAGTTAGTAGCTGGCAGTCTGAATATAAGGTCCTTATGACAAGTATTTGAAGTGCTTTCCTCCCTTTGAGCAATCAACGGAATTTCTAACCGCCGAGCCGTGAATTCAAGGCTTCGATGTTTCGGTCAACTACGCGATATTTGGCGCTTTTATTTTGGCATATGCATTAACTACGCGATCGAATGCAATGTATGCATGTTGCATTCTATTTTAAAAACTTGATTGCATTGGCAAACGTTAGTCAATCATTTGTATTGAAGTACTGTCAACGACTTGACGCTTGCAAGTTTGAGGGTGACCTAATTTTTTTCTATTCAAAATAATGTGACTAATTACATCTATTATAAATATTATGAAAAAAAGATGATAGTAACACCATGAAATATCAATTTATTTTATTAGCGATACCCAATTTTTAAAAAAGGTTTTAAGGTAGTGTGTAAACTTTATTCTATAATAGCATTTGATTTACAAACATGTTGAAAATATTTTATGATAAAGCAATCATTTTTTTAAACAGCGGAGTCGTCAGTTTTTTTTCACATTTACCATAAGCATTTTACATTCGGAGTAATGAGAGCAGTGCGCCCTGTGAATATATGGCCCAACGGAAAATATAGAGTATTAATTAATTGGTGAGCAAATTTTTTTTCCGATTGCTCCCAAAATTAAAAAATCAAAACACACAACATTTTTTTTTTATTTGGATTTTCATTTCATAGACATATATTATTTTACTATAACAAAATATTTTTTGTTCCCATTATCATAAATATATTTACTATCGTAAACAGATCTACCATGTACAAAAAAACTTAAAGAAACACCGAATTGCCGGAATAATCAATTTCCCTTGTTTCCAAATAATACTTGTACTCTTGTCGCTCACAAATCGAGACAAAAACAAGTAAGTACATTGTACAAGTTAAACAGATACGTTAGGTAAATCGCATCGCACATTGCTTCGATGATGCCGCGAAGTGGTCCTGCGTCTTGAGGCAGCACGGAGCGCTTGTGCACACTTTGAAGCGCTCCGTGTGTGCACTTTTAATCAAAGTAAAACACTTTGATTAAAAGTGCAAACAGTTTTATATGGAGATCCATAGTGCAAACATTTTTATATGGAGATCCTAGTTACGTATGCTTGTTTGCATGAACGAGCAAGTACATTATTGTGTACAATTATAACTTTTGATTTTAATAAAAACGGTGAATTATAAATTTGATATTTACGTGTTGGAAAATTGACGTGGTTAGAAGAAAAAAGACATGAGCATGTCTACAAATGACCAATAATTTTAAAGTAGTCTGCGTATTGACCATTTTATATTTTATTAAATTGAAATTAAATTCGAATGTATTCATTTCTAGAATTTTGTCTTAAAGTTCAATTTTTAAAATTAGTAATTCATCTGATGTTCTATGTTTTACTCGTTATAGCAAAAAGTTTCGACATGAAGAACGTAACTATATGGATCCATTCACTCCAACTGGCTAAACGAAGAAGCTAGATAACTTTTTGACCCAGGAGCTGAAGGAACAACGTACCGTGGAAAAATGCAATGAATCATGTCTGTTTTTAATTGGTAAAAAACATCATATTGCGACGAAAAACGAATTTGTACGATAATTGTAAATGTTTGCTTTGATATATGCATCTAAGCTAAGCAAGTAAAACAGCGCCTGAAACTGAACATGAGCCAGCAAAATCTCAGAGTGGTAGTTCCAAGCCGGTATTATTCAGTTAATGTGACGGCAACCAGACAAAAATGTTATAGTAGATAAACATACTTTTGTATGGCAGTAATATGAAGAATTGCAAATTATTTTGGAGAGACTTGCAACAAAATTAGAGAAAATAGAATTTATCGCACTACCATATATCAGATATACAGTACCAATATAGACCTAAGTTCTTTTACGGAACCAAGTCATATTTTACCCGTCGATATATATAAAACTAAGTCAATATTATTAAGGATAAAGTATGACTTTGTTATGTCTTTATATTTCCAACATTTGTCCGTTATTTTTTTTTTGCGTAAAATATAAATATTAAAATTAAATATAAACAAATTTCGCTGCCCGTTGCAAGGTCTGCTGCCTGAATTCATAATTTAATTTTTTACGCACGATTTACATAAGCCGCATTTCAAAAATAAATGTGCCATTTAATTTAAATTATGCGAAATAGAATGAAACAAAGAAAGTGAAAAGGGACCACTTAACAATTTTATAATAAGCGGCTGAAAAAATATGCAAAACGTGGTCGGTAAAAAGATGAGTAAAATATTTTTATAATATATGTACCTATTTTAAAAAATACCCACGTGCAATAGTAAGTTTGTTTCAACACTTTACTTAGTACATTGTCATTAGACAATATGCCACTATTGCCAATCTCTTAACGATGGTTTGGTTGTGGCGATATTATGCGGAAGACTATAATTGCATTCGTTAATAATATTGTAGAATCTCGAGCATAAAACTTATTTTAATTATTAATTTATTATTATGATATGGAGAGTACAGAATAAAAAATATTTTATCTGAATTGCTTTGATTTAAATTTATAACAAAATTTAAAAATTGTGACTTTATTGAATAAATTGTTAATGAAGATAAATAAGTAATAATACATATTTACAATTTCAAACATTCGCTTTAGTTTAATATTGGTTTTTCAAATGTGTTGATTTCGATTATGCTCAGGTTTCGGACGGAGAAAAAGAGAGAGGGGGAAGAAAAAAAGAGAGGGAGAAAGAGAGAAGGAGGAGAGAGAGGGGAAGAGAGATAGACAGAGAGAGAGAGAGAGAGAGAGAGAGAGGGGAGAAAGTGAGAGAGTTTTGTTGGGATGATATTATGAACTATTGCGTTAAATTTGTATTTAAATCATTAAAACAATAAATATATATCCATTTCCTACTTTATTTACTGGGATGTAATACATGCCTTGAAAAATTTAAGTTAAAACCAGGGAAACTAGTGGCAAAGTTTTTTAAATAAAATGAGACAATTTAAGTTGTAATATACCGGATTTCTAAGAACTTACTTCCTAATTTATCCCTATATTTTTTTTGTAATAATTATATTTGCAGCTAAATAGAAAATTTGCTAGTTTAAAAGCTTACATTTAAATAAATTATGAGTTGTTAAAAAAAGAGACATCGTAGTAATTACAAAGAGAAAAGCTTTTGGAGGCACTTTGAAAGCAAACACTGTTTCGTTGAAAATGGCGATAAGTAAATTAAAAAATATTGATTTTCATCATTGCTTTTACTGTCTTTTGATAATAATGTATCAACAGCTCTGAAGTTAATATTTACAAACATGTCTTGTATATAGAGCTTTATCTGAAAAAAATACATTTTAAGATCAATTTTTTTTAGTATTATGTTAGAAATCTCTCCACAATAAAAGTGAAGTGATACTGTTTTATATTATATACATTTGAGGATATTTGTCTAACTAATTGGACCGCTTCATGAAATAATCGACGTGGTTTGTTTTGAACGGTATTTTTCCCGGCTACTACTCTTTAATTATCTCCAATTTCCCTTGTCTTCGTTTCTTTTAAACTGTTATTATGTGCAATGGTGACCTTATTTAAGTAATATGAGATGCCTTTGCAATGTTTCCTACCATGTCAATTTTTAAGATTCCCCGAACTTTTATTTAGTCTCCACCAATCTTTAAATTATGAATTTTGAAGAAAATTAGTATCCCAAATTTGTTTTGCTATCTAACAATTTAGCCATATTTTTCTAAATACAACGTACAAAGTGAAATATAAATTTTAATTCGGCAATTTTAAAACAATATCATTTCTGGCAAGCTGAAAATTTACTCCAAAAAAGTTTTGTTAAAAATATTCTTTTGTTTTGCTTATTACTTATTAAGGAGGTGTGATAAAAATAAATAAGGACGATTCTTTAAAGACAATATTAATGCAAATTTATCATCACATATACGTATTTTCATTTAATGTCCCAGCTTTAATTGAAAGTTGTTACAATGAAATCAAATATTATTTCCTCCACGGAGCTAATCAGTACTTTTTATTTTTTCGCTTCAAACATTGTGAATATTTGAATTTAAAAATTGGTGACGTTCTTTATTCAAATTTGATGTCAAAATAAAATAGTAAGAAAATTATGATTACAAAAATATTGTAATCGATGTTTTTGTAGGAGTATATGTTTGGAGATTGCTTTGACAGTTTACAACTTCTAATGAATTGATTTACAAGATGTGCAAGTTATATATTCTAAGGACTCAATACTGCTTGTTAACCTTCCATACTAACAGAGTTCGACGAAGTGTGCCGTCTAATACAGAACAATATCGTATCGTGAACGTGAATGCGCATATTACTTACTCGTAACAACTAATTCATTCCTTAGATTCTACTTAACGGATCGAAATGAAACGGAAATAAAAATAGCAGAGATTACACTTCAAACTTTTCCCATTACAACAAAATACATTTATTATAATTTTTAAATATTTTTGGGTCAATACTTTCAAAATAAATTATAATTTTATTAATTATAAAATTTAACTTTATCGTCATACCCCTTAGTAAATTAAAATAAGTCATCGCCAATTACTTTAAATTAGCTATCATCAATTTCAACGAAAATTTCACACTTTTTCCAATATCTATTCTTTATTAATAAAATGTTTAAAGGTTCATATATAAATTCATTCCTTTTCCTAAGCTTGATGTAACATTATATATATATCCAATAAAACAATTAATTTAATAAAAGGTACTGAAGGAGTTTTCCTAAATTTCATAATTACTTTGTCTATCAGTTATAAGAACACATCTTTATGTTTCTTCACAAGTCTGTTTACTTATTTAATTTAACTTCCGCAGAAAAATCAAGGAGCTTAAAAGCGTTTAAAGTGTCTGATTTTACTATGCTTCTCGTTGTTTTAAGGAGCTTTTCAAATTATGAATATTTTTGGTAAGATTATTTGATATCCAGAAAAATATTTTGTGAAATATTATTTAGTTTTTGGTGCGTTATTTTCAAAAGACTAAGTGTCTTATCTTGAAAGTGAGTAACTAATTGGAATTAAATAGAATATTAGTATTTTATAATATCATTACTGATGATGCTTTTTTATTCCCATAATAGACCTTTTCAAATGATACCCCTACAAAAAAAATTGAAAAAAATTTCCAGTTTCTACCTTGCATAGTTTCTGAGAAAATCGGTTGTGAACACTGGAAAACCTAAATATATTGTCAACTGTGCCTTTTGCAGGCGCACCAACATGTATGTTGAAACAGCTATAACATCTGCAATCGTAACTATAGATTTCCTAACAACCTTTGCGTGAATTTTTAAAAACCCCTATTTTTATATGTTTTGATGGAGTAGTATGGAGTAGTAGTTTCATGTGGATGGGGGAGCGGCATATTTGTTTCGCATATTTTTCCATACAAGTGCTAAGATGTAATACCTAAAATTATAAAAAAATATTTCTAGCCTTATCAAAAAAATCCTGTACCACAAACTATATTAAAAAAATGCGAGAAATAAATTTAGCCCTCCTAAAATTTCCAAATATATACCTAAGTATGAATTTTATTTACCTGTTGAGATATATACGGGTTAATACATTTTATTACAAAATTGCAGTTTGAACGTCAAGCAGTATCTGAAAAAAAACGACTATGACAGGCAGACGCACAGACAAGTGAATTATTTTACAAGGGATCCATTTTTTCTTTAGGGCATGGAATATTAAGCTATTTTTATGTATGATATTAATAACTTAATATCTGATTAGATACTTAATGATATTAATAACTTAATATCTGATTAGATACATGGAATTTCTTTTACTGCTCTGAATACGTAAAAATATTTGTCTGATCAATTTTAGAATAAACTGAGATATTTTGCTTACCATGGTCAATGAAAGCTTGTAATCATTTAAAAAAAATTACAATCTTATCAAAATAAATCCTCCTTAAAAGTACCGCCTTTTGGTATTTTCTTAATAGAGAACTGAGGATGATGAGTGTAACATAAACCCGGATAGCTAAGAATAATTTAGTTAATGCCGGATTATGATTTTATCTAGGTTAATTAATACTTTTGGGTAGTCTTTTATAGAATAATAATATCTATCACTTTTCATCCGCAATTAATTACAAAAAGGATCCTTACCGTAAACTCCTCGAAAATATTTTTTTATACTTTCTAGAGAATTTATTTATAAATCTTTTAGTGTAAAATAATCTACATATATTCAATAAAGATATGAATATTATTTTTGATAGTAGAACGATTCACCTAATGACACAGAGTTATTATATTTAGTCAATAAGACAACAGACAAAAATGCGCCCTGTTATTTTGACCACTTTAGGGCGACGTTACAATTTTCATTTCAAATAATACGACCGAATAACGTGTGAAAGAGAATAAAAAATAAGTAGCGCCTAAACTGTTCAACAGAAAATCGCTTGAAATGTTAGCTACATTATACTTATATACGTATACAATAGCAATGTACATAAAATAAATATTTGTAGTTTATAGAGCTTAGAGTCCCTCCTATTATTTCGTCATCGGAGCATATGGAATAACATACGAGTTTAATGACATCCCTTGATAATTTCTCTCGAATTATTAGCTCAAGGAATTTGCTATCGCATCGCCGAACTAAATATTCTTCAGTCTTCTGTAATTTATAAAGGACTTTGTGTGAAGGTTTATTTTGTTGAATTATTTTGATAATACATTTGACACTAAAATATAGAATTTACATGATAAGATATTCAGATTTCCTCTTTTATGAGTTATATTCTATGAACCTCTGATTTAAATAGCTGAGTTTAAATTTCATTAAATTTGTAAATATAAGCCTTATAAACCAATTGCTAGAATTGCAGTTCCAATAAGTTACTACTTTCCATTCTCAAGAAATATATAAAAACAGTCAGCGCCAATAGTCTATTGTCTTTTAGCTATAAAAAAAAACTAAGGAGTTGAAATAAATATTAGCGAAAAAATTGTATTGAAGTTAATACTATAAACGACATTTACAATAATATTAATGCCTATATTAATAACAACCATAGTGTATAACAAATTATATTCTTTCAGCATGCCATCTACTTTTCATATCAATGACGTTACATTACTCACATATTTCATCATAAGTTGTCTTTCGACTGATGAAGAATGCGACCATCCTGCCTATAAATGACAAAATCTGCGGGAGATCAGCGTTATTGATACCAATGAGACGAGATTCGAGCGTCATACGTTTTACGTAGTTTAGGTGATTTGATAAGAGTATATTTTAGCATCTACCAATGTATAATGTAAAAAAATCATGCTGGCATATGATATTGGTGCGTAAAACTAAATAATTACGGATAATATTAGCTTTTGTAAATAACATAATACATTATACATGTGATAATATTTCTCTTTTTCCAATTATAATGTCTTTAATCTCTGTGTAATATCTCACAGTTGTTTATTTCAACTGTTCTTTTATTTTCCTATTTATATAATAAAGGAAATTTGAAGACAAATGCTTTTTATTTCTTTTCAAATGATAATTATTACATTTTTTAGCTGGCTAAAGATGACAGGAAAAAAAGACTTTCGAGCGCAGAGAGCCAAAAATACTCGGAGAAAGAAGAAAATTATTTAAATTTTATTATGGTTAGTTCAGTTTACCAGTTCACAGAAAGGTTCTTATGGTTAGTTGTACACAGAAAGGTTCTTATGGTTATTTATAATATAATTTACAACGTATTAATTAATGGAAATTTGTATAAATAGGCACCTACTTACTATGACTTGAACAATAATATTTAAGAATTTTGTGGTCACAAGTTGGCTATCAGGATGTTAATTCTCATATCTTCGGATTCAGACCTATCTTCGGCTTTCGAACATCTGGTGACAAAAGATAATCAAAATGTTTTTGCAGAACCTTCTTCATTGTTAATCAAAATTCTTGGAGTTGACTTCGCTGAATGAGACTATGTATCTGTGGAAGAAAAGTTTGGTGAAGATGTAGGAAATTATCTAATTATATCGCATTATGGATTTAAGTGATATTAGGTAAGTACTTTATTAGATCGCGGAGCAGAAAAATAGTTTTGTCCATCCAACTAAGAGTAAAAAACATATTTTCAGATTCATAATAATATTTAGTAAGTACAAAGTAATAATATGCATAATAATATATGGTAAATTGTGAAATACCAAAATTATTAAGAAACTTGGCTAAAATCAAGTAACGTTTTTTATTGTTTTGCTATAAACACTTAATTGTTGGTGGTTACCGCTTTCAATATTAATGAGGATTGCAAAAATTAGGAGCTCGTGTCAAGAAATATAAAATATCATGAAAAAATGTGCAGGAGACCTGATGAACAATAAAATTATATGGATTGAATAAAAACATATATTTTATAAGAAAGTACTCTTAACTTCACAAAACAATTTGAAATTTTCTGCAAAAAAAACGGGTGGCCTCAATAGAAAGGATAATAATTTTTATTTATTTTTTATTACGAAAGTGTTTAGTGTCAAGAAGGAGAGTTCGCAAATAATTTCTAATCCGATATTTGTGAGTTTTCCAAATTAATTGAATATGTTTCTAATTTTATTAATGCTTTAGGTGAACACGTTAATGCTTTAGGTGAACACGGTAACTTACTATCTAGGTCATAAAATTAAAAATAAATCCTTTATTTGATTGGAAGCATGAATAAAAAAAAATTAATTTCGACCTAAAAAAGGAAAAATATCGTCCATAATTTTAAACTGAACTGACCATATTAAACCGAAGAAGGAATTTCAAACAAATTATTAGCATGCTGAACTTATCCCAAAAAAATCTAACCAATTTATTTTTGTTTCCTTTTGAATACTATATGTACACACCGGGCGCTATGCGGTATCATTTAAGTAAACGCAGGACGACGAACACCTTATTCCTATTTAAACATTGAGCTAAATGAATACTGTTTCACAAAGGGAAGAAATATTAAACTGGTAATTCTGTATTTTTCTATTTTTTTTTTGCCACGGAGGTTCTCTTTATAACATGAAAAGTTTAAATATAATTATGAGTTAGAAAATTTTAAAATTGAAGAAAAGAATTTATTATTGAAAAATAAAGGCCATCGCCTATTGTTTTAGTTTGATCACAGGGTTTTGAGTTTTTGTCGCATCGCAGAGACCCGAACTCGATCTCGACCGGTCGTCGAGTGGAACTCGAGCGGTGTTTATACTCGCGAAGCTAAAATGTCACAGACCAGCAATAGGTAGCAGCACCACTAGTACCATAATCTATGGACTGCAATCGCGCATTTGTCTTTCCAGACTGAAATACGCTATGGAAGATGGAAAATAAATTATTTCTCAGTAATATAAAAAAAAAGGCACTTAACATGATTTTCGTGTTATATCCTGGATAGAAATCAAAAACGGATATTTAAATAAACTACTGTAAAATTGGCTCTATTATTAACTAAATTGTTTACGGTGGCAATGAGAGACGGAAAGACTGATAATTTTTACATACAGATTATGAATTTATGATTTTTTATTAAGCAAAAATAAATTATTACTTAAAACGTTTTTGCACTTTTAACAGCATCTTTTGAAGCATAAAAATTAAACGTTTTGAAGTAAAAAAATAAAGGCAAATGACATAAGACGTTATGTAGTTTCGTAAAGACTCTGATATTTATAATTCATAATTTACTTAATTGATACCAAAACGCCGTTCAAACCTTTTACTTGCGACTGCCGTAGCCGTCCGTGTATTTTCACACGTAATCCCAAAAGATCGCTTGCAAATCTGTCGAAATTAGAGATAACTTTCATGATGTGAGAAGTCCTGTAAGAATTGAATTTATCCAAATGGGCACGTCTTAATATTAACGACGACAGCTGCGTTATACGGAAATTGAACCGATTATTTATGAAAGATACAAATGTCACGCGCCCAAAAGGAAAATAATTTCTTCGTTTCTTATAAAATTTTCTTTGGCAATTTGTGAAAGAAGAAAACTTGAATATTAATGTGAATGTCGCAGATATTTCAGAATGAAGAGATTTTAACGAGATATTAAGATGACATCACTAACTGGTGTTCGATATCGTGATGTATTTATAGGATATATTTTTAATATTGGTTAATTTTCATTACATTTTTTGTTTCAAAATATTTTAGATATTTAAATGAAGTGAATTAAGATTATTTCGTTATATGATATAAATAAACTTTTATATGTTATCTTGATGTAGCTAAAAGCTTGAACTTTCTGAGTTTATAAAAATTTTTGGAAGTTATTTTTTATGCAAGAAACACTAAACTAACTGCTATATCGATAGGTTCATATATAAGGCAGGCAGGTTGACCAACGTGACCTTGTGCTTATTAAGTCATCGTAATCAAGTACAATATATTGCTCTGGATAATAAGAATTTACTTCGTATTAATTATAACTGTAAATTAATTAATTATACGGAATTAGTGTGACGTGTATTGAACGGACTAAATTCAATAATACGAGTATAAAAATAAAATATAGCAGTGAAGACTTAGTGAAACGTTACCATAAATTCCTACTAAATAACGCAATACATTCCTTGTGATTATAAATCAAGGAAAGCTTGTAGCGCCATCATTATATCTTATCAATACGGCTTACCGAGTAAGTTTGTAACGTAAAAAATATTTTGAAAACAAATAGCTTAATTAAAAATCTAATTATTTTTTTCTATTTGTTTTTTCTTATTTTTGAACTCATTATTTAAGAAAAACAAATCAATCTAAAGCCATTAAGAAATACAATAAACGTAAATGTAATTTCCAGTTTCCAGCGCATATATTTTATTAAACGATATTTGTTATTAATGCACAATATATTTTATAGAAGGTTTTATTAACCTAACATAGTGGACCTTTCCAAGTATAAAATTTGGTAACGAAACATTTTTTTTCACGTTTCCAATAGAAAAGTTACTACCGTCGTAGAAAAGGTTGTTCAAAATGTATTCGAAAATATTGGGTGCATTTTCTTACTAAAATATGTCCTTCAGGAGAGTCTTCAACATATGAAAAAGCATGCGGACTATCCATCCTTTAAATTTTTAATTATGAAAACTCTGAATAAATCGCGATAACCGCATTTGGTAAATACATTTAGACAAATATCATTTTAGGATTTTTGAAAGGTGCATTTTGAAATAAGTTTTTTCGCTGTCAAAATCAGGCAGTCTCCATATTTAAAATAAATATATTAACAAAGTTTTCAATAACGTACTACACCACGTTTTAGCCGAAAACCAAAGCGACAGCCGATGAAACATAGATGTAAATGTACAGTAAAGATGAGATATGAGTTGTGTATTAGAGTAAAAATGTTGAAGCTAAATATATTAAGCTCTTTATTAACATCTTGAAACTTTTCATTTTACTCTCCGCCATTTTAAAGATATTTTTATATTTATTAGGTCAAATATAGTTACAACTACCAAATATATTTACAACGATAATCTAAACCCATATACTTGAGCATAAAAATGAAAGCATTCCATTTAATACATACTTACCTATTCGTATATCTAAAAGTAGAATGTATTGGGAAGGACTTAGTCACTTTAATTATGATTCAAAACAATTTATGCATGGAGATTGCAAACAATTAGTGATTTAATATTGTTAATAAAACTTAACGTCAGGACTACGTGCAACTACGTGCGACAAGAAGATTCGCAAACAGTATATGCATGTTACTCAGTTAAAATCACTGTAACTTCGTTTTTTGAAACACACGTGTAATTAGATAATTACCCTATAGTGATAGTAGGCCAACGTTGGTGAGCTCTATATAAACTACAGTTTTTTTAAAATTTTTTTAATTTTGTTACTATATAACTGTTAATATTTAAAACAATAATTCAATTCAAAACGGTAAAAAGCTCCGTGAAAACAAATAGCTTAATTAAAATCTAATTATTTTTTTCTATTCCTAACTATTTGTTTTTTTTTATTTTTGAACTCATTATTTAAGAAAAACAAATCAATCTAAAGCCATTAAGAAATATAATAAAGGTAAATGTAATTCCCAGTTTCCAGCGCATATATTTTATTAAATGATATTTGTTATTAATGCACAATATATTTTATAGAAGGTTTTATTAACCTAACATAGTGGACCTTTCCAAGTATAAAATATCGTTTTTCGTAAATTCACGTAATTTCGTAAATTCACGTTTCCAATAGAAAAGTTACTACCGTCGTAGAAAAGGTTGTTCAAAATGTATTCGAAAATATTGGGTGCATTTTCTTGCTAAAATATGTCCTTCAGGAGAGTCTTCAACATGTGAAAAAGCATGACGACTATCCTTCCTTTAATTTTTTTATTATTTAACTATCCTTCCTTTAAATAATTATTGAATTTATGAAAGTGAAAAACATTTAAACGTATGAAACAGAAAAAAACACCATTACGAAAAATTAATTACATAAATTAAACTATTTTAAAAATTGTTTTTATTTTTTGTTTTGTAACTGTTTATAAAAAATTAATGACAAAAAAGATATTTTTGAAATATTTTTCACATTCGTGATTAACCCGATGACACGATCAGCTGCACAGCGAATTGGGCCTTTCGACGCAGTTGCTAGCATGGGTCCGACTTTGGCGCACGAGCCACACCGAGCGCAAACGACAGCCGTTAAGGCCAAATCGCCCACCCTAAATATTACAGCCCAGCACACGTTCCTATTAAATACGAAAATGCGGTCAGCGGAATTCCACTGCATTGTTTCGGTGAAGTCGTCGTGAGCGCATGGAGAGTGTAGTCATATAATCGTTTTAGAAACTTCAGTTCATATTGAATAATTTAAATGATTTCCAAATTGTGTCATCAATTTGCCTGCTGTACTCGTTATTAGTGCAAAGCCGATTAGAATATGGCTCCAATATTTACAGCCCACATGAAACCAAGTACAATTTGATGAGTAAACTTATGCAGAAAACGTTCCTCCGATACCTGTATACGACACAGATTGATTACTTCCCCTTTACATTTTCCACCGTTTTCTTCTTGGATATGCTAGAACTACACTTGTGAAATGTATCTTCGCGCTATTAGAAAGGAAAAATCCTTTTTCCGGCATTATTACTTCATCCTCCGTACCTGGAAAGTTGCTGCGCTCATGCAATCATCGCCTTTTTGATATACCACCCTCTAGGACAGAATTACTTGTATATCAGAATTCTCCAGTTTCCTGCCGTATTAAATTGCCACATTTATCAACCACATGATTGTGATCGCACCAGAGTGTAATTTGTTTATGATAAATGAAAGTAGAAATATGTCATCGTTATCTTTTATAGTTCTTATTGTAATTTTTTATTCACGTTTAATCTAATTGATTAAATTAAATTGATCTATTAATTCTTTTATGTCACGAATAGGATTCAAAGAATATGTGTGTAAAAAATAAATAATAAATAAAAAAATAAATACAATATGTCTAAAAATACTGAATATTTTTACATTACAATACATTTACTGGGCTTTTAATAATACTACATCATTTAATATTTGCATTTATTAGATCATCTTCTATTTTTTTGTAAGAAATAAAACAATTATTAAAATATGGAGACCGAAGAGAGAAATATTCCAGTCTAATTAATAAATTGTGTTCTGTTCCTAAATTTCATGATAATAGTTCAAAGATAATAATGCATTAATATTTATGAATAATTTTTTATCTTTTAAACTTTAACTACACGGGCAGGATCTCTGTAGACCCCATGAGACATTTTTTCCTTATATCTTCTTATGTTGCCGAAGTAGAGCCTCATCATTTTAGGTATTCTCAATATGCCGCGAGGACTCTCGACAAGTGAACGTGAACTGCGCTCTCGAAACGGCACTCTTTTGCATTAGTGTGGACCCTATAGATCACACAGGTGCTTTTCCGTAGTATTTGTTTACAGTAAAGTAATAAAGTAATTTGCTTTTATTTCAGGATAATTCATCAGGAGTTGCTACCTTCGTGATGATGATATTTCACGTCTCATTCAAGATTCTACTGAAAGATTCTACTGTATATAGAAGAAAATAACCAGGAAGAAGAATTATTTTAAATTAACGACAAAGAATCCATTTACAGTGAAAATTTTTCTGGTTCGGAGATTGAGAAGAGCAAAACTCTTCTTCTAGTGAAGAGGAAGCAGAAGAAAGGTCCGGAAACTATTTTTAAGGTAAGAACTTATATAAATAGAATAAATCTGCCCCACATTCATCTCGCACTCGGCAGTACAATATTGTACAAGAATGCGCGGGCTTGAAAGGACATGCTGCTAGTAAAAGTGAGATGTCGCCAGTAGAGGGTTGGAAATTATTATTTACCAATCATGTGATTGACGCTATCGTGAAAAATATTAACAACTTCATTATTACGGCCATATTGTCCTAAAAATATTAATTGCTATGAGTTACGAGCACACCTTGGATTACTTCTGTTTCTTTAAATATTCAAATCAAATTATAAAGATGTTAGATCACTGGGAGCGTCTGATTTTACAGGTAGAGATATATTTTGAGGTGTAATGGGGAATAAACATATTTTTATTAATTCATTACAATGTAACCTTTAATGGAATCAGTATACGAGACGAAAGAATATTTATAGACAAACTGGCCTTGATAGGGGAATTTTTTGAAAAGTTTATTGGTAATTGTAAAAATGTAACAATTGCTTTATTCTTGTTTAGAATATTTATGTGTTGATGAAATTTTGATAAAATTTTGTGGCAGATGCTCATTGAGAATTTTTATTAAAAGTAAACATGGAAAATATGGCTTGAAAGTTCAGTGTATTTTCGACGCGAAGACACATTATTTGCATAACTCTTTTATATACTATGGAAAACCTCTTACCCAAAGAAATATCCCTTTTGCAGTCCCAACTCAAGTTGTACTTAAGCTTGCGGAGCCATTTTATGGTACTAATAGAAAGATCACCGAAGACAGTTAGTTTATATCTGTCGAGTTAGTGGATTAATTGTTGATGCAAGAACTAATATACGTGGGCACTGTTGAAAAAACAAACGTGAAATTCCTCGTGGGTTTTTGTCTGATAAAAGAAGACTCATTGAGTCATCAGTATTTGGATTTATACGAGGCGAGACTTTGGTGTCATTCGTACCAAAGAAGTATAAAAGTGTAGTTTCGCAATCTTCTATGCATCACGAAGTGTCTGTAAATCAACAATCGTAGAAACCTGAAATTATAGAATTTTACAATAGAACTAAAGGAGGTGTTCATGCTTTAGATTTGAAATGCTCAAAATACTCTCGTTCACATAGAACAAGAAGATGGTTAAACGCAATCTTCGTAGCTGTGCTGAATATTTTTTTTTGCTTATAGATATGTTCTTTGGGCCGGCTCGAATCCAAAATAAAAAATGAGACTCAGAGAATACATAAAATCCATTGCAATGAGTCCTGTAGACCATTATTTGCAGTAAATTAGAAAATAACCCAAATTTGGCCACAGATATATAAAAAATTACGTGCAAATTGATTGACCGAAAACAAACTCAATCAACGCCTAATGAAAATGGACTTGGTCCTAGTGATCTTAAAAAACAAAGATGTTATGTTTGCCAGAGGCAGAAAGATAAAAAAGTACTATATTATGTAAAACTTGTAAAAAATATATTCCCAAACCTCATTCAAAACTAATGAATTATTGCTTGTCCTGTGAACCCAAGAAAAACTAATAATTTTTTAAGCACTTAAATATGTGCAGTAATTTTTGTATTACTGTCAGTTCTTTCCATTTTTTTAAATTTTATTTGACATTATGTTCCTAGTATGTTATAGAAATAAAAATAGCCTAATTAGAATTTAATTTTTGAGTTGATTTTTATGTCATTTTATCAGTGGCTGAAATAATATAAACTAGAATGACATGTTTCCATGAAAGACATGTTTATATTTAAGACTGATTATTACAAACCTAATAAACCATCATAACAATATTTAATTTTGTTTTTTACTGCAATACGTTTGAATATGTAAGCCATTTTCAATTATAATTATTTATAAGCATAACTAAATTTTTTTAGGGATAGTTTTAGGCCCCACGCGTGACTGAATGCTATCAAAAACAGCGCGTATTCAAGGTAAATATTATGACTTCGTGGTCAGAACTACTTAGCTGAGGACAATGGCTTGACGATTTGACGACTATAACAATAATCAGGATTTGGATCTGATTTTCAGCTTTTATATAGTAACTAGCTTTCTTCCACGGCTTCGCTCGAGTCGAAGTCGTTATTTTGACAATTTTCCCAATTGAAGATCAAATTTTAACCTTTATTTTCCCAGCTTCCAATATTATTGTCGCTGTCGTTTCCGACGTGACGGAAAGGCATGAGACGCATTTATTGCGTTTCATGCCTTTCCACCTTGTAGGACACGCCCCACAAAATTTTACCCTAACTTTGTTACGTAAGCATTTATACTAATGTTTGTTTCTTAAAATGCTCTTCCTGGATAAATACTCGCAGTAATAGTGAAATCAGCATCAAAATCCATCTACTAGACGCAACTTCTAAATGAACATAAGAAGAGAGACAGACGTTTTGTTACAAATATATATATATATATATATATATATATATATATATATATAAATATATATATATATATATATATATATATATATATATATATATATATGTGTGTGTGTGTGTGTGTGTATAGGTGTGAGCACGCATGCGTGCATCCGTGCGTGCGAGGGTGCGATCGTGCGTACGTGCGTGCGTGCGTGTATGTGTGCGTGCCTGTGTGTGTGTATGTATGCGTGTGTGTGTGTGCATGTGCGTGTGCGCTTGCGCGCGCGTGTGTTTATGCGTGTGCGTGTGCGCGTGCGTGTGCATGTGTGAGTGTGTACACGTACAGTTCAAAACGTTATATCTTACTGATTTTTTCTCGTTATTAGTTGAGAATCAAATAAATTAAAAGCATAATTCCAAAAATTTTATGAACGATTTACAATCACAAATAAATGAAGTTTACTACTTCATCGATTTTAATAGCTCTTTCAACCAATGAGAATGTATGCATAGAAAGGATTTTCAATTGATTGCCGAAGTATCCGTTGCATCAGTACTTATGATAAACTGAAATATATACTTATTATTCGTCGATGTTGCCTTATACACAAATGTAGGGATGAATTATTCGTAAGTCTTAATCAATTAATATTACTTTATACATTCTTCTTTAGTAAAAATTGTCACTGGGTCTTATGATGATAGCGTACATAAATTTCATTTAAGAACCGCTTAAATTATTTTAGGATGAACTTGAATGTTTTTTACTATTTTATATGAAAACCGAACCACAGACAGACCGCATAATGAAATCTATTCTTACTTTTACGCCATCTTATCTATAGGTAGAAAGTTTTACATTGTTAGTAATGAGGACGTCATGATTTTATTTGCTTTTATTACAACAGGAAAATTAAATACTAAAAACTTAATTATGTTCATCATAATGTAAAAAAATATTTTTACATTTCACTAGTTTTACTTTATAATATAATGTTATGATGTTTATATTGTAATTTTATGATGAAAATAAAAATATCATTGTAACAATTGTACATCAAGCTATGAGAAATATACGTTTACAATTAATTAAGCGAGAAAAGAAGTGGATTAAACTCAATACGGGACATGAAAATAGGAAATCGAATATTCCAAAAGGGATTATGGATATAATTACAATAAAAGGCAAACTTTTCAATTACACGACGAGATTAATGTCAATTACATGCATTGTATGAATTATTTTATTTTTATGATTCAATGTGATTTTGTCTTGTTCAGTAAATTAGAATTCATTACCTTATGCATAAGATTTGACGCAAATTACTACTTAAATTTTATAAATAATATTAATTAACAAATTCCTTTATTGTTATTACGTTTACACAATGAACTCACAAATTTGTCTTAAAAATGCACATCTCATTTTATCATATTATTTCAATTAATTGATAGAATACATAGAGAAAATGAAAATTTAATGGATGGAAAAATGTTTTATGAACGATCACCATAGAAGTTCAACAAAATCGACTGTGTACCTCTTATGCTATGATTTAAGAAACAATAGGTGGCATATAGCTTTTAACAACATTTAGAAAGTAATTGATCACTGAAAAGATTCACCACTTATTGACTGATTATTTTAGATTTACCTGATTCACTTAAGGTACTTTAATTCTTGCAATCTTTTATTTTTTACATTTATACATTTTTCTCCCTTTAGGTAACTTTAATAGAAACCGCTACTACACAAATTATTCAATAGTTTTTCGTCTACGCGGGTAAACTTCGGCCAGAAAGCTGTTTGAATGATAATGCGTCAAATTATGTCGATACTGACTGCTAAATTTTAAATAATTTTTTTAAATCCTTCTGAGTCTCTATGGTACACAAAGAGCAAATAAATGTTACAGAAATAGAATAGATGTTTGCAACAGCTATTGAATTAAAATGAGTTTTCCATTTTACTGTTACTGCATAGATTGTAAAATGGCATTATCATGTACAACTTTAACATACACACTTACTTAGTAAACACCACTTACCTAGTGGTATGTACTAAGTAATGTATGTGAAATTTATTTGTGTACTTTCACATAGCACAAATCTTCAATTTCTCAAAAATTATAAATTTTAGTTTTCTGGCAAATGTTTAGAAAAATTTTAAT
The DNA here is from genome assembly GCA_039881145.1 of Druceiella hillmani. Lineage (NCBI taxonomy): Eukaryota > Metazoa > Arthropoda > Insecta > Lepidoptera > Hepialidae > Druceiella > Druceiella hillmani. The sequence goes on along the minus strand of JAYKKI010000142.1, from coordinate 1,424,261 downwards.
AGAGCCGTTTTTACTTAATTTTAACTGCAGCAGTTTTAAAGAGGTGATATTCACCACCTATTAAATGACACTCATTGTAAATTACGTATGCAATTTTGGAAAACAAAATTTTTGACGTTTTTTCTCAAGTCCCTAAAAAAGTATATCACTTAATATACCTAATGTTTGTATACAAGCAAAAAATTTTGTTGAAAACTGAAGCACGATTAACTTTTTTGTTACTTCTTCTTATTAAGTAAACCTATCTTCAATTTTGAGCCGTGGTCAAAATAGTTTAATAAATGAAAAGTTTATCTAACTCAAAATCGAAAGTTCAATGATTCTTTCCAATACGGAGAGCCTATTTATAGACCTAACTATGCAAATTTATAATGATCGATTAGTGGACGATTAAGGTAATGAATTTTATTGGGGTTTCAAAGTTTTAAAGGAACTCGAGTTTATTTCCCGGAAGGGAATTTCCTTCTCATTCTTTCAAGAATAATAAAATTAAAAAATTTTTCACGACGAAATATCGCATGGAAACTCAAGTCCAATTTAAGCATTCAAGTGCGAATGTGCGAATAAAATGTAAAAACCAAAAATAAAATGCAGGTTTTTAAAGCGACTCTGTTGTATTGAACAGAAAAATATTTTATTTTTACATTAAAACGAAACGCGCTTTGCGTAATGCTTCATATTTGTTATTTTTAATTATTTTTAATTATTATTTGCGTGATGCTTCACATTGATCAATCGTGATTAATATACTTTGCCTTCTCAAATACTTTCAATCGAGAGACATTAAAGATTTTAATGACACAAAATTATTACCCACTTTTTGAACTTCAATAATTTAGAGTCCCTTTATCAGCTTTATTGGCTTTAATGAATGTTTCATTAAATGATGATCATGAACATGAAATGATCCATGAACTTTGAATAATTCAAAATTCATGGACAAAACGACAATTCGCCGTATTACATTGTTGCTAGTATGGATCAAAAAGGTCAACAAGGGTACCGTTTTTATTCTATCTTCTCTTGTCTTCTATGTCGAAATATATTCGTATTTATGTCTCAATATCCTGATTAATTAACTTTAAAAGCATATGATTGATATGACCATATGTAGAAACACGTATTGAATTCGATTTTTATAGTTTTTATAACATATTTACTTCCATAATGCTGAAAGTCCTTACTTGAATTAAATTTAAGCGTTTCTATATTCATATTTTTATACTGAAGCACTTGACTAGACACGTAAAACAGTTTAGTGCAAGAGGAAGCATGCAATGAAGTAGGACTGCGTACTTTATAATGGCTTACTTGTTTCCATTTTGTAATTTATTGACATGTATTTCGCAATAATGTTTATTTAAATAATTCATTCAATATATCTTTAATAAAAAATAAACAAGGCTTTTTCAAAAACGTTAGAGTATATTTAAAAATGTTTTCATTATTGTCTCGCAAACGAATTATTTTATAGTAATAACAATAATTGTTCTGAAAATTACCAAATTTTATTTCTTTCGATATATTTTAATATATTTTAAGAAGTTATAATAAAAGAGAGAGTGGGTGGGGCAACTTGTAAACTTTCAAATTAATGGTTTTAAAAGATTCTAATTAATAATTTCGGAAGTTCACTGAGTGTTATTGAGGTGACGAGCGGAAATATGAAACTAATGTTAAATAACATTTGCCTTAAATGAATTTTCCAATGAGATCCTTGTCAAATATTCTGCTTAATGATATCCTAATTAATTCGGTATGTGAATTTTACAAAATTTTTTTTTAAATATAAAAGAATTATTAAAAATTATTTATTTACAACATAGTCAATAGGCGGGAATTTATTTTTTAGAGATAATATCATCGAAATGACCACCATCTGGTCTTTGGCATTCTTCTAAACGAGCACAGAAATTCTAGAAGACTCTTCGGCAAAGATATGGTGAGATTATATTCTAGTCTTTATTTTAATTAAAGCAGTATCTCTGACTTATGACTGTATACATTATTCTGCTTGCGTCAAATCTGGACTTCTTGGTGGCCACAAAATGTTGCCTCTCTATGAAATGAATATTAGAGGGATGGCAAGAAGCTTTGCTTGCTGCAATCATGTATTCTAATTATAGCTAGCAAATTTCTGTAGCTGTGTAGTCAGAACGTCTCGTAATATTAACATATACTCAATAGAGTTAACAGTGACCGTGCGGCCACAAAAATCTTAAAGAAAATAGGACCAATGATTCCTCTAGCTGAAATTGCTACCCATGGCGAATGGCGAAATGCCCATGGCGAAAACTTAGGCGAATGAAGGGGCTTTTTATATTTAACTTTGGAATATTCGCTGCTTCAATATTTGCAGCTGCTTTTATTAACTTGGCCGTTGAAATTAAAATAAGCTTCGTCCGAAAACAATATGTTATCAGAGTTACTGTGACGAATCAACATTGTTTCAGCATACAATTTGCGTAAATTTAAATCATTAGGATTTAATTCGTGCACTAACTAGATCGCGTATGGGTGTAATTTTAAATATGATTTCAAATAAGCGAACCATTGTTTAAGTAGAAACGATTTACGCAAAAGACACGCTGTGATTGGTTCGCCATTACGACTAAATTTCCAAGAAACGGGTTAGCGATTAGATCCTTCCCTGCACTCCGCGCTCGTTGGGTTCGTGCGGGAATTGAAATTTAAACTAATTCAAGGCCCATCTGAATTTACATAAAAAATATATTTTTCTTCACTGATAATTTTTTTCATGAATATTTTACTTGCCCTAAAAGTAATCTTGTGTATAACTTTGCCCTAAAGCGAGAATAGGATTGTATTTCCCCTTCCCCTTCCCCTTCCCCTTCCCCTTCCCCTTCCCCTTCCCCTTCCCCTTCCCCTTCCCCTTCCCCTTCCCCTTCCCCTTCCCCTTCCCCTTCCCCTTCCCCTTCCCCTTCCCCTTCCCCTTCCCCTTCCCCTTCCCCTTCCCCTTCCCCTTCCCCTTCCCCTTCCCCTTCCCCTTCCCCTTCCCCTTCCCCTTCCCCTTCCCCTTCCCCTTCCCCTTCCCCTTCCCCTTCCCCTTCCCCTTCCCCTTCCCCTTCCCCTTCCCCTTCCCCTTCCCCTTCCCCTTCCCCTTCCCCTTCCCCTTCCCCTTCCCCTTCCCCTTCCCCTTCCCCTTCCCCTTCCCCCTCCCCTTCCCCTCCCCCTTCCCCTTCCCCTTCCCCTTCCCCTTCCCCTTCCCCTTCCCCTTCCCCTTCCCCTTCCCCTTCCCCTTCCCCTTCCCCTTCCCCTTCCCCTTCCCCTTCCCCTTCCCCTTCCCCTTCCCCTTCCCCTTCCCCTTCCCCTTCCCCTTCCCCTTCCCCTTCCCCTTCCCCTTCCCCTTCCCCTTCCCCTTCCCCTTCCCCTTCCCCTTCCCCTTCCCCTTCCCCTTCCCCTTCCCCTTCCCCTTCCCCTTCCCCTTCCCCTTCCCCTTAAACGTTTTAACGGATTTTAAATTACAACCCGTTACACAGAGATTACTTCAAAAAGTTTTATTACAGAGGAACAGTGTGTCCCTAAGCCAGTGACTAAATTAAGTTTGAAAAATTTAATGGTTCTAAAAAATGGGAAACGTGGGTTAACGTGGTATAAATTTGTTTGACTTTAATTACATTTAATTGCAAAACAGGCTTTTTTGCGAATTTTCTTACTTAGACCATGTTACGGTTCCAGAAACCAGCGACTTCTTGTCATCACTAATTACACTCGATATATTGTCAAGCAAAGATAATATTTGCAACTATTTAGTCATTTCTATTTAAATGAAACTTTAGGAACTTTTCGAAGCAAAGCGTTCAATTTATTCATATTAGCCCGTTAAATTGAACAACAAATTTTTTAAAATATGTAACAGTTTGAAAAAGTAAATCGAATAATTATTTTATTGATTTTAAAATAAGACAAAATTAAAAAGGTATAAACGCCTTTTTCAATTGCCTAAAATTGGAAAAACACCATAAAACAAAAAAAATTACGTAACAACTGGAGAGTATCTTGAAACAAAAATAAATGTAAAAAGAATTCAAGAGAATAGCTTGAAATTAAAGATTTTTTTAGAAATATAATAAACTTATCCGGTAACACGTTACCAGCGTATTAATTATTGGTATTAATTTTAGTAGAAATACCTTTTTTAATTTCATCCTTTGAACGAAAATACTTTATAGGGGGAAGAAATTTAGCATTATTAAATATATTATTAAACATATATTATGACATATGTTGACGATAAATTAAGCAATCATTTGTTCATCCTAATCGAAGATAATTGAACATTTTATCATTGTATATACATAGCAAGTAGATTAGAAATTGGATGTGAAAAGAATTCAAATGTAGACAGAATATTTGGGTAAATTGTTAAAGTAATATTGTAGTCTTTATTTAATTTCTCTAGAATTTTTCTGTTTTCTGTTTAAATAAGGTAATGTAACTTCTGTCAAAATGAAGGCAAGTGAATACCTATCAAAATGAAAATATTACAAAGGCCCAAATGGTATTTGCTGATAGCTAATAAAATGAGGGATTATTTTAGCTTTGTCAAAATGAAATTCCTTCAGAAAATAAAAGAGCAATTTCCCCTTTAAACGCGACCTACGCATTTTTAAGAAATCATTCACTCAATCTCCGCATTCCTATTTTATCCTTTTTTATTCGTGGAAGTTATGAGTTAATCCACAAAGAAAAAATGAAATTTAAGCCGCTTTGTAACAAAGATTATGTCATATGTAACCAATTTTATTCAGTAATAGGTCAAAATTGGTTTCTAAAATTTGTAGAGTTCAAACATAAATAATATTACAAGTTATTAAAAATATAATAGTTTATCTGTCTTATACATTCCATATTTATTTGAATTCCATATAGATAAACTACTTGGGACTTTAACATTATTTTTATTTCAACTCTTTTTTAGCTTATATAAATGAATTAAATAGACATTGTCCCATTTTACCCACTTTAATGGGATTCCACTACTTTATGCTGAGAATTAATAAACCACGAAATATTATCCTAATTAATACCAAAATGTGGTGACTTCTAATATAAGGAACCAGTTTTACGAAACAAAAACCAAAAGAAAATTATTCTTGCATTAACATAAATGAAAGTTCCCGAAACTATTTATCACGTGTACAGTCAATATTGAAATGTCGTAAATTCAAAGAGTGATACTTGATCATGTGCTCACACTTTACATAAATTTTCAGAAAGCATTTGCCGTAACTTAAAATAAAAGCGATGTCATCTATTTAACAAGACTTACGGTAACTAACATTAAATCAATGAAAATAAAAATATTTATTTGAATAAATGGTTGAATTTTTACACAGATACATGACAAGAAATATTAGCATTTCTCAGCTGCGCTTATGTAACCCGTAAAATAAAAGTAAACATAATCTAATAGAAGCGTAGTACATGTCTGTAAATCTAGTATCAGGAAAGTTAAAAGCCACATTCATTAAATTATAAACGTTTGTTATTTATAAATAAATGTAGAATACTTGATATCAAAAGTCATTTTCGTTTTGAAATTACATTGTGCATGCACGGCTCTCGATAACTTATTTGCGAACTACCGTGTGCTTTGTTAAATACCAATTTGTTTTTTTTATTATCTTCAAATGTTTTTGAAATATTTACTACGATTTTACACCTATGAATGGCATTGTGCAGTTTTAGATGAAAAAATGGTATTAATATCGTGGATATAAATATTTCAATAGAAAAACCCACCCTTAAATGTGTTACAAATAAAAATGCTTAAACTTGAGTTTTACTATTTTTATTCTGAGAATACTTACACCGTTCATAAGTTCGGTGTAACAGAGTTATTATGTACCACTAATCAACATAGTAAAGCAATGTTAACTATCCCGAAGTTATATCAAATATACAACTTGGTAACATAGCTTTACTAAAACAGACACGTGGAAGAAATAAGATTGCTGTATGAATATGAATACTAATGACATCTGTTACATCAGCTTGTGTCTTTACACTATCGTTTAAATTTTATTGAAGTTCATTCATGTCGAAGTATTTCTCTTAATTTCAAATTGTTTTTTTTATAAAATATAAAACGAATTTCGGAACAAGTCTAGTTTAGTACCAATGAACATTAAAACAAAAACGACCTATCTGAAACAATTATTTGATAAAAAATCGATTGAAAAAAAACTCACGCAAAATGTCTTCGAATTTGTTAGTTCTAAAATTTTGTCATTAATTTCATAATGGATTTATCATTTAACATTTAAAACGGATAAAAACAATAACAAAGTTAAACGATCTTAGTAAGTTCAGGTAACAAAATAATCAATCGTACCAACCTAAAATATGCTTTGCTATCTTTAAATCCGCAATTTATCCACAAGTAAATGAAACTACGTGATGTAGTATTATTTCTACTTTCTTTAAATTCTTTACCACGACCTAGGTTTTTCCGTTGTATCACGATATCTTCAGGTGGGCTGATGATCTTTGCTAATAGCCCACCTGAAGATTTTGTAATTCAGTGAAACCTAGGTCGTGGTAAAGGACTAAAGAAAGTAGAAATAAAATTATATCACGTACTTTAATTTAATTATGAATAATGGATTTCAACAAAATTAACGCCAAATTATTCAATATCCGCAATTTATGGTATTTTATGTGTAAAAATTAATAACTTTCACATTTTGATTTTGTTATAAAATTTCAAGTAAACCTTTATTATATATTTCAAGAAAAAAAAAGAATGAAGTATTTAACTAAAATAATTTTCTGTATAAATATTTTAATAAATATTTCGAATTAATTGCTGTTTCTAATAATACTAAACAGAAATTGTAGGAATTTATATATATATATATATATATATATATATATATATATATATATATATATATATATATGTGTGTGTGCGTGTGTGTAACAAACCCACATATTGGAAAGTCGAATAAGCTGAAAGCTCTGATTGAAAAGAGATTGTAAATACAACACGAATTTATTACGTATACACACAAAAATAATTATACAAAGTTAAGCCTTTTATAAACAACTAAAATATAATTATTAAAAATGAAAGTTAAAAAAAAAAAACTTAAAATTTATTTACAAATTTTATTTAAATTTTAAATATAAATAATTAGTAATTTATAAGGAATTGTACTTATAATTGTGTAATGAGTAATTAGCCGTGAAAAAATATGAATTATATTGAATAAAAAAGGTTAAAACATATTCCCGCGCAAATAAAATCATCAAGGTAAGAAATATTTCAAATCGTTCTTGTAATAAATAATTGCGAGCTACTATATATATTTTTAAATATATCGTTTATGCATGTTCTTTAATATCATATTAAAAGAGTCGTCAAAATGTAATTCATGCTAAATTGTACCCACAGTGTTTTAATAACAAAACGCAAGTTTGTCCGAATTGGGAAAGGAAGAAAATGATAAATCACATAAAAATATTATTTCTATTTCATTCACAAGCACGTATTTAAATAAATATAATAAAAATATTTTAAATAACATCTCTTATTACAGATAGTATTAAGAGATATACTCTAGCAGTATTAAAAAGTAATAGAAAATAAAAATAATTCTGGAAACCCCAATCAATTGAAAATAAATGCTTTGATGGAAATATCTGAAAAATATGACATATAATTAATCACTTCATGAAAAAAGATTCATTAAATTGTCCCTTTTTATATCAATATGCATGATAACTTGGCCAATAACGATAATATTTATAAATGTATATTATAATTTCTCACATATTTAAAAATTGCTTCTCTTAAATTACGTTTGATAAGTTTTAATTATTTTCTATATGGATTCATCGCGACAAATATTAGAAAAAGGATAGACAACCATTAGTGAACAGATGGCAATGTTGCAATTTACCTTATAAAACGGAGATATCAAATTATCGACCTGAAATTTATAAATTGGCCAAGGCACTAGACCACCATCCTATCATTAGATAGTATACAAATCACTGAGATGATTAGGCAGGAATTAATAGTAACTAAAATGGATACGACAACAACAGTGCAAAGGTAAAACTATTCCACTAAATATACAATAATGTGTTATTTTAATATTCTAGTATTTTGTACATTCATTTTTACAAATTTTACTGAATTCTATTATATAATATATATATATATATATATATATATATATATATATATATATATATATGTATATATATATATAATATATATATATATATATATATTATATATATATATATATAATAAATGTCAATTACGTAGATATAGGTTAGAGCAAAAATGTTACCGCACATTATTTATATTTTAAGAGCAAACTTATTTCTTTAATTGCTTTCGTTAATTAAAAATTGCCAAAGCAACATTTGGAAAAATATTAACTTCAAGTGTGTTTTTACGTTGATGAGAATTTTAAAGGTTACCTACAAGTATTTTACTTTTTGCAACATAATCAAACAGCGAGGGTGGTTATGTTTTCCGTAATAAATTTAAAGGATAAAAATTATCATTATGAAATGTGAATTTCAAACCTCATTCTACGAAATTTAGGTTAAAACTATTCCTGTCGCATTACTTTATTTTCCGTCCTATCTTGTTTCAAATCCTGGTTTATTCCTATAGGTTTGTGCTTATAAATGTGTACCCATTTTTTGTAAATATGTAAAAATGCAATGTAATATGAGATTTTATACAAACAACATTAAGTAAAATAATTTACAAGCAGCATATCGTATATATTATCTACAACCATTATAGTTTATAAAACTTATACATATATTTTCTGGTTGAATTCTTAATAGCCAAACGAATGTTACATTTCAGTGATTCATGACAAAAGATGAATTCAAAACCGTAAGTTTGTTTTCTCTAATAATTCATTGATATGCATGTAGCATTATTTTAACATATTATTTAAATTTAAATTTCCTTGTAGATAATAGAATACATAGCTATATGACTCTCTTAAAATAATTGTTAACTCAATGATTTTAGGAATTTAGAAACGTCAAGGAAATACAGATGTGAAAGAAAGTCTTAAGTTTTAATATCATTATATTAAGTTTTAATAACTATGCCGATTAAATTAATTTGTCTGCTAGACCTAGGTATGATTTAAAAATCACATTACCTAGAAATAAAAGTCATATGCAAGAGAAAAATACAAAATAATTAATTGTGATATTGTAACAACTTGAGGGTGTGTAGTAATAAACACTAATTAGGATGATAAAACAGAAAAACAAATAAATAATAATTCTTCATGCAAATTCCTTCTTTTGTAAATATATATATATATATATATATATATATATATATGTATATATATATATATATATATATATATATATATGTATATATATATATATATATATATATATATATATATATATATATATACGAATATCCTCAGAAAGTCCTAATAAATATGTCTCGTCGCATATCGGTTTAGAAGTAATAAAAATATGGAAGATGGAATAAGGCACTTAATTAAAATTTAATATTACTGCATAAATTAATAATTCACAGTCTAGTTTGCGGGAAAACTTTACATTGAAATCAAATAGTGTCTTTTTAGTGGCAGTGTGTTTAATAACAGACTGTAAATTAAATTACATTTTTTTTTATATAACTCAATGATCGAAATAATTGTCACTTTTCACTGAAATTACAGATTATATCATTGTTCTTAACAAACATAGAAGAAAAATTAATCGTTAGCTTTTAGCAAGTTACGCATTAAATACTTCTAGGTTTAAAATAATATGTTTGTTTAACTCAATTTTTAGTTTCTTAATTAGTAATATCAAAATCAGTTTAAACACAATTATTTCTTAATAAATAAGTAAATTTTTATTGTTTAAGTTATTATTTTAAATAATATGGCGAGTTGTACCCATTATTAGCTTTTAACATTATACAACAACTCGTTTGATATCACATTTGAATATATTGCATCTTCTTCTTCCGTGCCTCTTCCCTTTATTTGGGGTCAGCCCTCCTCGTATTCCGTCGCCAAGTCAATCGATTATTTGAATTATTCCTACATCTAAGTTTGCCTGCGCCAGATCTTTGGCAACGGTTGTCCACCACGTGGCCTGTGGTTTTCCTCTTCTCTTTTTTGTGTCCGGGATAGCCAGGGCAGTTTTTACGGCGTTACATTCGTCCTGTCTCATCAGAAGCCCGTACCATCGCAAACGACTTTTCACCATCTCATCTATTATGTGTGCGACCTTGAAAGATTCTCTAATGTACTCGTTCAGTACTTTATCAAGTCTTGTGACTCCCGCTGGCCATCGTAGCATTTTTATTTCGTTTGTGTACATTTTTTTTCATGTTTTTTGACGGCCCAATATTCTACACCAAACATCATAGCTGGTCTTATTGCCCTTTTGTACATTTTACCTTTTAGTTGTATTGGGTTCTTTGGTCGCAGAGTACACCGGAGAGCATTCTCCATTTTTGCCAGGCAGTATTTACCCTATGGGTAACGTCCGCGTATACACTGGCATCCGCACTCAACATTGACCCCAGGTATTTAAATCTGTTTACCTCCGGTAAAGGTTCTCCGTCGATGTTTGTGGAAGCGTTAGACAGTGCTTGGTCAGAAAATTTGCAATATAGATATTCGACATTGCTTCTCCTAATGCGTAGGCCATTTTCCACTAGTGTTTGCTTCCAGTCATGAAGGGTGTTTTGAATCGTTTCTGCGTATTTGCCGACCAACATCGTCGTCATACAGCACACACCAGGAAAGAGCAGCCTAGGCATGTTTGATAAGATAATCCATGGACAGAGTAAACAAGAGCGGGCTTAGTGCCGAGCCTTGATGTACTCCAATTTTCAAATGGTTCACTGGTTCCAGCTAGACTTCTTACTTGTGTGCTGATGCGCTCATATGTGTCTCATACCGGATTGATGTAGTATTGTGGTATTCCTTGCGCCCTCATAGCTTGTCAGAATAACCTGCGCGGTATTCTATGAAATGCCTTCTCAAGGTCTATGAAAACCATGTAAAGATCTTCTTTGCTGGCCCTGTGCTTCTCCATGAGGACTTAGAGCGGACTTAGAGAGTGTTTTGCATCTGTAGTGGTTCTACTTGGTGTGACACCATATTGATTGTCTGATACATTTATAAGATGACTGAGACGGTTGTTTAAGATGCGCTCTCAAATTTTTAGGGTATGAAATGTCAACTTGATACCCCTATAATTTCCACAGTCGCTTAATTCCCCCTTGTTCTGATGGAAGGGCACAATAAAGCTACGTCGCCAAGATTCCGGGATTATGCGGCTGATTAGGATAGCAATGAAAAGTTTTGTCAGCCAGTGTATGGCGGCTGATCCTAGCACTTTCCAAAAAGAACTGCAGGTATATTGTCTGGACCTACCGCTTTATGGTTCTTTATCTTTTTGACTGCTTTCTTAACTTTGTTAACGCTTATTTCTGGAATAGCGTTAACAAAGTTAAGAAAGCAGTCAAAAAGATAAAGAACCATAAAGCGGTAGGTCCAGAATGTAGTATTGACCCACCTCTCATTTATTTTGTTGTTGTCTGTTAGTAGGACTCCATTTTCATCTTTAATATACTCATTGGTCTTAATATCAAGACTGGTTTAGTGTCTATTACTCGCATGCTTGAATATTTCTTTGTCATTTTCAGCCTGTTCAAGTTTAGATTAAAAGAATTCCCGTGCATCAGACTGATATTGTGTTACCTTACGCTTAGCCATCTTTTTTGCTGATTTGTAAATGTATCAGTCCAACACTATTGCAATTCCATTTTGAGTGTTTGTAACGCCGTAATATAATAGTTGATAGCCAAGTCCTAGATCTTGTGACTTTGCCCTTTTCCACTTGGTTTCTTGTAGGCAACAATGAATGTTAATTTGCCGAGCCTTTAGTACATCTGCTAATTCTTGGCTTCGACCTGTGAGGGTACCATATATGTGCATTCACATTAATGCGACTTGATACAATATTTGAAAATATTGTATCAAGTCGCATAAATTTGAATGTACACATATGCATTTACAGAAGTCACAGTTGTGAAAAGTAATAAAGCAAAATATTGATATTACGATCGACTATTCTCTAATTACATAAAATTTCGGTATGTACCCATGTTCATTACAGTTATAACTTAAACTTCTGATTTGGTTTTGGATATTGTACTTGCTTATTAATTTTGTTTTCCCCTAATTCTGCTAATTTGTATTTTATTAGTGCCTGAATATGTCACGTATTTAGCTTCGTATTTATGTCGAGGAAATGCGATTATGAGATTTTTATTATTGGTTTTATATTTTAACTTCTCAAGCAATAGTCAAGGCAGTTTTCTAGTTGCATGGTATTGGATCGTCATGTTTCAAGCCGCACCATCGGTTGCTGAACCCTTTTACTCGAAACATTTTATACCTATTTTGGTATAAAATGTTTCGAGTAAAAGGGTTATTCATAACATGTTAACATTTGATTGTGTATCTATGAGGTTTTTCAAGATATTTGACTTAAATATTTATGGAATATTACAGGTCTGAGTTTTAATTATGGGGAGACAAAAGTTTTATTCATAACATGTTAACCTTTTATTGTGTACCTATGACGTTTTTAAGATATTTGACTTAAATATCATCAATTTTGTAAACCATTCTCTTACTCATCAATCGCAAATTTTTAAAAATCACTTTGAGAAGAACTAATGTCTTGAAATTTTGTTTGTAAATAGTGTTCGGAGATTCAATGAAGGAAACATAGAAACTTTCAGCTAGAAATTAAGATAACGTATATCTTAGAAATTCTATCAAGTTTTCTATATACGTAGTATGTTTTTACAGCCCTGTATATCTAATATAAATAGCTATTATATTGAAAATATAAAAAAATCTATAAAGTATATTTAGAATCATAGATTTTCTCGGTCTTTCTGTTCAACATAAATAATGCTTTTTATTTTTTTGCGTTTTAGTATCTCAAAAAGAAAAAAACAGAACTATTATAAGTTTACTATGTGTCCATCCGTCTACTTGTCACAAAAGATTTTCTAAGAAAACTTTGACGTAAAATCATGAAATTTGACACGATAATAAATTATATTGCCCCTCGTATTTACAGAAACACTTTTAAAATCATAAATTAGTTATTTTAGAGAGGGTAAATTAGGTATCCGAAATTTTGTTTTTAGTTTCATATATCATGTAAATACCCCATATGATATAAAATTAAAACTTGAAATAAATAAAAATTTACAGTTTTACCGTCAGTGGTATGTAACCAAGATGTGCAAAAAAAACAAAACTCTCTCACTTTTTTCTTAATCTCCTGAGTTAAAAGTCAGGGAAACAGGATTCGAAGAACTTGAATGGAACATTATGAGAAGAGTAAAACTATTTTAATATATCTAAAAGTTTTTGCAAAGTTCATGACAATTTTATGCCTGTGAATAATATAACGAATAATATATTGAGACGACAAAAATAATGTTAACTTTTATAAATATTTAAAATAAAAATTTTGATTTAAAAGTTCATATTTTCATATATAAAATATATATGTGTATATGAAACCCTCGTGTTGCTAATTCTATTCGTATGTAAACTTATTCTGGCGATTTTTTTTACTTCATTTAGATGACTTGTTTTGTGCATGAATCTTTATGTGACTTCTGTCGTTTAAGAAGTGTATTTGTATGTAATGATTTAAAACCGGATTTTGTTTTGCAAGTCACGAAAAAATTTATATTGTTTGGCTTTGTTTGAAAAATAGAATAAATTTTCATACGGCTTTAAAACCAGATTTTGTTTCGCAAGTGATTGGAAAATAGTATGGCTTGTATTCTAAAAATACTTCGATTTCGTTAAAAGAAATTTTGTTGTTGAGGAAGCGATTGCTTCATTTTCTTGTACCACAAAAATAGGTGTTTACGACAAAAAAGGACTTTACAAATATGGAAGATTTTATGTTCGACAGATTCTAGATGAGCTCTTAAACGTTGGTCATATTTATCAGTGTACGTGTAGAGTGATTCGGAGGATGGGTTACACGTATTGTTTATTTTATTATTTCTACAGAAGTAAGAGTCAAACAAAATATTTTGTTACGTGCAACGTGTAGTAAATCTACTAAAAAAAAAGATCCACTAAAATGAAAGAGGTTTTTGGTTTACACAATTGTGACGAACGTGGTTATATTAATCACAGAATTTAAATACCGTGACTAAGTAATACGACTAACTAATGCAAAAAGTAAAATATTAGTATTATCGAATCTGCTCCAATCATAGGATTTTAAAGATACTCGACAAAAAGAAGTGATATCTCCTCAAAAACCTAACTAAAAAAACAAACTCGTCTTCAAAAAAGTGTTCATTGCACTAGCACATTAAATAACATGAAATCAGGAAGAGATGCTAGACTTGACAGTATCATACTATGAATGACATTTAAATACATCAAATGTAATAATATTCGTTCACTAGTTTTCTTATATCCCAACTTCAAATTTGATGTAATCACAGAAACATCGCTCGTATTATCAATATTTCGCCCATTTTTTTTCACAATAGTGACTTCTTTAAATCCATATATGTGTATTCATATTTATGCCACATGATACAATATTTTAAAACGTGATATCAAATGAGTTGTTGCATAACATTAAAAGCTAATGGATACAATATTACTTTAAATAGTAATTGAATCAATTAAATATCCACTTATTACCGTGCTGTTTAAATAAATAGTATAAAGAGCAGATCCTTTCAAAAAACTCAAAACTAGATTATACAAACACTTTACTTCATTCTTAAAAATATTTAGTGTGTAACTTGCTAAAACCTAATAAAAGTAATTTTTGTTGTACGTGTGTAAAAAGCAATGATATATTCTTTAATTTAAGCGAAAAATGACAATTATTTCTGTCACTGAGTTTTATACAAAAAAATAACAGTGGTAAGAAAGAATAAATGTAATTTAATATGCAGTCGTATACACCGTACAAAAAGTGTTATTATTCGAATTCAATGTAATGTTTTCCTGATACCAGGCGGCGAATTCGTGCTTTAATATTCAATAATAACTTAGTGCATTATCCACATTTCCATTACTTTTAATTACTTCTGAACCGATATCTAACAAGTATTATTACTTCTGAACCGATATCTAACTTTTATTACTTATTACTTCTGAACCAATATCTAACTTTTACTTATTACTTCTGAACTTTAACTTTTACTTATTACTTCTGAACCGATATCTAACTTTTATTACTTCTGAACCGATATCTAACAATTTTTATTACTTCTGAACCGATATCTAACAAGAAATATTTATGAAAAGAATTTGGTGGCGATACTCGTATATGTTTGTACAAACGTATAAAGAATTAGTAATTATTTGTCCTGTTTTATCATCTTAATTATTAATTAACAATTACACGCCGCATGGTATTAAAATATTAGGATTGTTTACTTTGTATTTGGTTCTCATTTTTTGCATTAACTTGTAACCGTTATTGCTGGCTAATTAAATGTTTGTATTATATCTGCATATAGTAGATAAGTAAATAGAACAGAGCATCGTAAATAAAATGTCATGTTACTTTTAAAAATTCCTAAAATCATACTGAGTTTAAAATTATTTTAAGAAACTCAAATAGCTTTGAGTTTCAATACATAAATTTAAATATAAATTTAAATAATTTGTTAAAATAATGCTGACTGCATAACACTATATTATTAGATACATATAAACGCACTATTATGAATTAATATTTTTTCATGGATCATTGAAACGTGACCTTCGTTTTGTTAATTAAGAATTCTGGTAGAAAGTGTATATAGCAAATTTAAAAAACTTTAATGCTCGTAGATGATATATTTAATGAATGGGTTGCTAAAAAGTTAATTCGTTAGAGATAATGAAAGCACACGTAACAATGCAAATAGTCTTTGTCAACTAAGAAAATGCTATATAATTATTTTATACTACTTAATGTTACGTGTACACCACAAAGGTACAAAGGAATGTACACATATTTATAACTACAAACGCATTAGGTTGAAGCTAAATGAGTAAATTAGGATGCGATAGAAGATAGAACGAAAAATAAAGTAATGTAACAGGCATAATTCATTCATTCACAGGCATTCACCCAAATTTTGTAGAGTAAGTTTTGTAATTCATAGAATGAGGTTTAAAATGCACATTTTTTAATAATAATTTTTAATTTCACGGATTAAAATTTAAACCCATATTCGAATTCACTATTAAAAATAAGGATCCTAAATTTATTATAGTAAACATACCTGTATTGCGGTTATTACGTGTTAGTGATTACGTTGCAATTTTAAGTTGTTTACTTACAATTTTTTGAAATCCTGCTCAACGTAAAAAAAACCTTGAAATTAATACCTTTTCAAATCTTGCCTTGGCAATTTTTTATTATCTAAAGAAATCAAATAAATTATTTTGTTGTTAAAATATAAATAAATGTGTAGTCAAATTTTTACTCTAACCGATGTCTACAAGATTGACATCTATATCATATACACATATATTACGATCAACCCAGAAACCAGATAACAATTAATATAACTATTTAGTTTATGTCCTGATTTTTGCACCACCATTAAATTGCATTATATATTCGTAACAAGATGTTAATCTCCAGATAAATTTAAAATTAAATTAAATGCAACGCACACTTAACCTGTGTACATGACGTAGACATCGCTTTCACTTGCCTCAGTCCCCTGAAACCAACAGTGAGAAACAAGCCATGTACACACATACACACACGCACAAATATTACATATATATATATATATATACACAATTTGAGTACGAAAATGTTAGTGAACTAAAAAAACATTTGGGTCAACAAACAAGTACTAAGATGTTGCCCCACCTCTCGATTCAATCGTCGCCTTTTGTCACTCTTTTCCAAATTTTTGTTCATATTTTCATTACGTAATTTTATATATTAATTAAAATGCTACTACTTTCACCTGGTTATCAAAAAGACGGACAACTCCAAATTGAATTTGCGCAATTAGTGTTTCGAAAAATTGTGCAGACACATAAAGGGAGTAAATCAAAAGAGTTGGCTGCAACATTTGACTTACTGTGTTTGCGTAAATTATTAACGATGTAGAAACAAAATAGTGTTGTAACGTTTTTATAAAATATAAAAAGACAATAATGATTTTATTATGTTTTTATATTCAAAAAAAATAAACTTTTCGCTATCGAATTTTTACGATAAAGAATTTTTACATGCATTTAAATAATAGAATTATGTATAAAACAACAATCTCAAGTCGTTCGATACTAATAACTTAGTCAGTATATTCCTAAAACGATTAGTTTTGAATTTACTTTATTATAACTTTTTAGCACACAAAAAAAAATTCTTAGCCTACACTCTCACTCAGCACAACAGTTCCCAAAATGAAAATTGAATTATTTGTTTGGTAATGAACTATTACTTTTCGTAGATATATGAAATTGCAATTTTCTATGTCAATAGTCTCTGAGAAAAATATCTATGACAGATGGATAGAAAGTCAGGAGAGAGTTTTTTTAATATTCGAACACATGAAACCAATAATTTAATGGAAATACAGTTATGTTCAGTGTGATATAAAATGTGTGATGAAGTATTGTATATATTTATCTGAAAACTTCTTCTTCTTCGGCAAATGATTAATTAGTCAATTATCTCAATCATTGCTTAGCTCTCTTTACTAACAAGTTGACAACAAAACCCACTAGATTTCTCGAGTAATTATGCTTTATAAATTCAAAGTTACCATCAATTTTACTTATAACTGAATAACGATATTTTGCAAAAATAAAACGAATTCATTACTATAAGAAACACAAACGAATACAGTTGTACTTAAAAATATTATAATTAATACTGCCATTAGCGCAATGCGTTCAGCGTTTATGCAACCAATAAATGAAGCATACTGTATGGTACCCCTTATTAAAACGCAAGAAATCCTAAACGAACTTGTATCCCATTTAAGATTATATGAACACATAAATACTTTCTGATTATTTTGTCATGTACTAAGTATGTAGTAATATTATGTTACTATGTAGTAATATTACATTTACAACCGGTCATTCCTTAGCAATTAGTGAATTATCATTAAATAGTTTTATTTTCTTTTATTTATATAAATTGGTCTGCAATTTGATATTTATTTTTAAGAATAATCATACTAAGTCCATATATAAAATTTTCTTTTACCGATTATAATTTCCATTTATGTTCAAGTAATATAACACTTAAAAGAAGTGAATTTATTTTCATTGGTTTATCCGCAAATAACTATTAACAAAAGCAAAGAAGTTCCAATGCCATTTAAAAAAATCCTTTTAAATTTTCCTCGAGTTGTTTTCAACTAAAATGGATTTACTAGGTTCTACCAAATTACTTTTTTGGGAGATTTTATTTGACAAGGCTTCAAATAAATTACATTGAAAACAATTTATTTCAAGTATATTTTGTAAAAATATAATCTCACCTGAGTTAGCTTAAATCTGTAAATATAAGTTATGTAAATTTAATATTACTGGAAATGTTAAAATTTATTAACAGAGGCGTATATTTTTATTCTTATATTATATTTTTATTTAAAACCAAAAATAGTACACAGTTCAGAAAATGTGTAACGAATCAAGCAGAAAGATTCAATTGATAGCAATAAAGTCATATATGTCATCAACTTTCGCAAATACACAAATTGGTGCTGTAGTTCAAATTCTTGATTGACGCTTGGTTTTGCCGGATTTTCAAATTACGGTTAGCACAGCACTACAATCGTAGTTTTTATCAGTATAAAAGTAAATAAATTACTTCAAACATATATTTATATATATATATATATATATATATATATACAAAATACGTGTATTATAATATTTTTTAACCATTCATTGTTAACTATAGTTTATATGCAATTTGTTTTACGTAATCATCACTCATAAGTTCTGTACTTTTACGATTTATTCTTTAGTACTATTGAAAAGAAAGATTAATGAATTTAATATTAATATTACTTTTAAATCAATCCACGAAATCGACAAAATTTTCCTACTTTAATTTAAATTTAATCGTCAGGGCTCCTAGTGACATCAATGTTAATATCACGTTTTAATCGCCACACCAAAGGTAACCGTTTCCTTACTTTTATTGAAATTGATTCGTGGTATATCAAGGTCCGGTAATGAAACAAAAACTAAAATAACAAAACATTTTCGTTAATGTATTACATATTCGTTTAAAGTGCTAAGTTTTAAGAAAACTTGAGTATACTTTCAAATGATTTCGTTTCATATAGTAATTTCGTTTCATATAGTAATTTCGTTCCATGTGTTTTTCTCATGGGAGCAGCATCGCAGATGGATTATTTTTTTAATGCTTTTAAGTATTCCTTTCAAGTACATGAAGATGAACTAGATAGGTGGACTTCTTTTAAGAGTTTTTGGTACTAATTAGTCGATAGAATACATTTATATAAAATTTGCATAGCAAAGTTATGATTTCATACCACATGGAAAAAGCTTTATAGTCAATCACATACAAATGAACTGTATTAACATATACATCAATTAATACACAGCCGGATGATTTGATAAAGGTTATGAAGCGATATTAATTTTTGGATATTTGTGAATGAATATCGTACAGACCGTTTGTGAATAAGCAGAAAACAAAATTTGGCATGTGAAAAATTAAGTTTTGTCATATGGAAATATTACAAAATATTAGGACGTACATATACTGATTAATCAACATCTGCACTTACATTACCCACGCTTTGAATGGCACGAGAGCATACATAATATGATACGTTGGAAAAATTAACATAAACACTATACAAATTATTTTATTTTGATTCACAGTTTACTTAAATACAAAAAACACATGTTTTTTTACTTGACCATGAAAAATATTTGTAAGGGTATTAAAATGGTTATGTTTTAATGAGTTAATTTTATTGTAATGGTAATTTAATTTGTAAGGTTCACTAATTAAATCGACAATCTCTCAATTTATAATAATAATGTATATGTATCAACTCTGTACGAGAATTTTATAAAGATGGATGAGCGCATATATTTCCTTTATTTGTTTTTAGAGATCAGTAAACTTACAAATATTTCAAAGTATTAATTTGTAATACAATACCTTTATATGACATTATTTATTATAAACCACAGGCACATTTTTTTCATATCAACTTACTTCGGAGTTTGAGAAATCCATTGATTTATAATTTATGAAATTTATGCCGGTTTATCTGCACATTTTAGGATACATTTTCATTTTATTACTGTTGATGTCTAATTATAATTTTCAACTAGGGATCATTTTGTCGAGAAATAAATGACTTAGAGTAAGTTAAGACGTATCCTAGAAGTTGTATACTTGTTTAGTGAGTGTATAGCAATAGCAGTTTTAATGAAATATTACAAAACACGAAAAATGTGTGGCCGAATTTCAATGGCTTTTTTTAGATAATGGATCTAGGATATATGTTTTTTTGCAAGGATATGTCGTTTATTCAAAATGATGACTTATTTTTTTATATATAATTTCATGTTTTACACATTGTAGTTATAAGTAAAATTTGCAGTCATAAATATACGAGTATTGTCAATATAAATCAGTATGTCTCATTATATTATTAATCAACAAAAAAGTTGGATTGACATCCAATATGAATTTTGATTAAACTAATTTTTTTTCAAAATTTGTGTTATTTTAACGCCAATCTTATAAATTAAAATAACATTAATTACATTTGTATGCTATTATTTTTATTATATTAATTTGAAACAATCTCGTTTATTATAAGATGTTACTATTTTCAGTTAATTGAAATATCGTATTGAGAACAAAGTGTGGTACAAAACTGCGATAATTGAAGTATAACTTTATTTCTATTATATTTTTATGATTTTCATTTAACTTTATTTAAACAGAAACTACAAAAAGGATGCACAAATACACATACGTATAAGTTTTATAGAGATGACTAACCATATATACATTGACCTGGTAACAAAGAAAAATATTTAATTTTATGCAAAATTAAAGTATTAAATGTAAAAGTATGGTTAAACAATGTAAAAATACAAAAAAAAAAACAGAAAAAATGTCATTAGAACACATAACTAGCAACCGTAATTAATTTTTTTAATTATCTTGTTATTACCCCCAAGATAACTTATAGACAAAATAATGTAAAGATAACTTATAGACAAAATAGTGTAATGTAAGTTAACAGCAGTGTAACTCAAACTTTTTTACTAATTGACTTACTGTTTGTTGCTAATGAAATCACCCTATTTCTAGTATGAAGAGATGTTTCTTCATACTTCTTTATACAATTAATATAATTCAATAATATAGAGTTAATAATAAAAGTTTTACTAAAATTAAGTATAGTTATTATAAATAAAGTTTTTATTGTCACAGATTCTTTTAAGAATGTTATTTTATAGAGACTAGAGGTTTTAATATATTTTTATTTATATTGAGAGATAGCTAGTTAGCACTAAGTTAAATACTTAAGAGTTTAACCATTTAGAAATTCTGCTCTATAAGTCAAACCAAGTGTTTACAGAAAGTAAAGTAGCTGTGTCTTTAGCATATGAAACAAGATAATTTTTTGGTAACAGATTAAAGATATCATTAATATACAAAGTAAGCAAAAATTGATTGAATTGTTTAAAATTGACCAAGAATCGCACCATACGGTAAACGAACAGAAATCGTCACATTTACTCTAGTGTTATCATTCATTTGACACATTGAGACCTGATCTTCAAGTAATCCATTTGCAACACAATTTCATATTATTCCACTTTATTTAAGGCAGTTAAATGATTAAACAAATTAATATTCAGAAATTACCTCATATTTTCTCCTTATCTGATTAAAACAAATATTCGAAATATGTTTAAGATGTTCACTAATTTTACTTATCAAATATTTAATTTTTATGTATATTGCTTATAACATCTACATATCCAGCTTTACCTTTTAATTCCGTAATAATTATTCCAATTTCTCCTCTGATAGTTCGAGTTAAGAAAATACTAGGCGAGTTAGAAATAATTGTTCTTATCCAAGGTTTTTTATTTATTCCAACATTACTAAAATATTTAATTTAATTGTCAGCAATTAGCTTAATATCAGATAATTTGTTATCATCCCACATTAACTACTCAATATAAATAGTTTTTTTATTATTTTTTCTTATCTTGGATTTAACAAAATTTCATAATATTTTGTTGTCGTTTCAGTTATTTGTAATTTCTTTTTTAATTTCGCTTAGCTAATTTGTTAACTTTACTTAGAAGCTTACAATACTGGTGACCCTCATGTTTTAAAAACTTAATAATCTATTTCTTAGACCAACTTATATAGAAGTTCTTTCATATCACAGAAATTTATTATGCCATTTGTAATCTAATATTTTTGGGTTGACTTTTATTTTTCATGTTTTTAGCTAATTTTTCATATAATATATTCATAAGGAATTGTATATTATTCACTAATAAATTCACAGCTTATTCCGTATATCTATCTTCAATAGATTTTTTCAAATTATTTGATGACTTATATTGCTCATTTTATTGCAATCGATAACTGGGAATTTTGCAGAACTAGTTATGTCCTTATTTAATTTTACTGTTAAAAATATTCTAAAATGATCCCTAAAAACATTATCAAACATATAGGATTGAATATCCTTCTGAATTGATTTGACATACATATTATCAATACATGAACTACTATCTGTAATTGCACAAGACTTTGTTATGCAATCGAATGTATAATAGCCAGCATTTAAAAAATTATTTAAAAATTCATCATTTACCCCATCACAACTTAATTAACAAGTTAATATTAAAATCACCAATAATGATATGATTCTTCCACATTATATTGTTGTCTAGATATAGTTTTACAGAGTTGACAAAATCTTCTTTATCAATATCATAACTCTGTTCTACTTCTGTAAATACCTGTGACCTTGTGACATTCGATTACTTTTTTTATAATAGCCAATAAGAACTTATTACATCCAAACGCGTCAATATTCACTGAATGTCGAGTATACTTCTTAATGAACACGACAACACCATCCGCTTTATTTACACGATGCTGTTTTGTAACTAATAACTGCACTGCTGTTTTGTAATAAATATTGTAGATTTTTTAAGAACTTAAAACAAGGCAAGTTCTATGATTCAGTGCACACAATATTGTCCAGTTTATTTAATATGCTGTCAATAAAATATTCCAATTGTTCGAAATTTTTATTTAAATCTATGACATTAATGTTAAGTTTAAGTAATTCGTTGTCAAAAAACTGTAAATTTATTTCATGAAAATTATCAAATGGATTGTCAAATTTGAATTCCTCATCATTATTAATATCCGCTGATATCATATTAACTTAATGTATTAATGGTTTGTGTAGTAAATATTGTATTTACCACAAATACTGTGGAATAACTGAATTTCAAGGATAGTGCATTGAAGGACAAACTTATTATATTTGTACTTTTAATAATCCCATTTACTAGTGGCAGTTGCTTTATTTTTTGTACATCTATTCTTGCCAAACTTTTTGTAATCTAAAACATTGTTCAGACATTTAATTTACTTTTACATGCTTTCCTTTTATGATCACTTGCACAGTTATCATATTTCACAACATTGGAATATTTTTATGATTATTATTAGCCCATCCACATTTGAAGCACAGATTAACATCAATTAAATAAAAACTTCGCAACACTGATGATTGAAATTCATTTTATATCCATTGTTCTATATATATATATATATATATATATATGTATATATATATATACATATATATATATGTGTGTGTATATATATATATATATATATATATATATATATATATATATACATATGACTCAGGTGTCACTTTCAAAATCAACGCACGCTTACGGGATGCATTTTTATGACGTTAAAATTACGATCAAAATCTAAAAAAAATCGGTGGTAAAAGTCCTCATATAAGTCTTTTTTTAGACAAGTGTCATTGTTAACAATTTTCAGCCTAAGTGAATTCAGAGACTCCGTATTTACACAAAAATGTTGCCGCAACTTTTCAGCTAAAACAGTTTTTGTTCTAAGCACGTCATCATTATTTTTGTAAATAACCGAAACAGTTCCATCTTTGTGAGTTGGGACTTTTTATTGGGACATTAAAATTACAAACTAGATTATTTCGGACACAATTCAAACTTATTTCTTTATTATTGTCTTTAGACGTTGTTACAATAGTAGGGACTACCACCTTATTAACCTTAATTGTTTCAGCATAGTTTTAAATATTATTATTACTAACTTTTTTAGGTTCTAACATTTCCCTCAACATTATATTTTTATCCACTTATTCTTTATTTAGTTATTTCAGTAGTTCATTATCCATCTTTTTTACCTCGCTATCTGACAGAATTGACTCACTGCAATTATCTTTATCTTTGATTGCATTTAAAGACCGATTAATGCACATTTCGTTACGAAATTTACGAAGTTCTGTTTTATAAAATGTAACTTGGACAATAATTTTTCTTGCACCCTCATATTTTCATTTAAAGTACTTACATCGTGTTCAACCTTTAAGATTACAGCATCCTCATAATATTTAGGACGGTTTACAAACAAATCACGAACAAATTGTCTTTTTGTATATTGAGATACAGTTGAACAATGGAACTCTTTAAATAATGGTATTAAATGAAACGTAATTTAAGATATTTACTACTTGTAGTTTTTACTTAGAAAAATAACTGCACTATCGACCAGGTCAGGGTGTGATGATGAGTTCTGAAGATGAATAATGTAACTCCTTAACGGATGGCAGTAAATCAATCGTGATTCAATATACGTGCTGCTGGTTAGTATTATCTTAGTTATTACTTTGCAAAATCTGATATTGGATTTCGGATATGGAAAACGGAATTCCTCCTGTGGTAGTTTTTGATTTACAAAATATGACTTCGGATATGGAGAATGGAACGCCGCAATGACTAATAGCTAACCATTGGCAATAACTACTATGGCTTTATTGCTATTTGTTGTTGATAGCCAACTTTATACAAAGAAGAAATTTTCTATATACTAGCTCTTGTCCGTGACTTTTAATAATTGTTTATTAGGGACTTGTTGGCCTTTTCTTATTACTTAACTAAATCGCTCGAAAATAAGATATTATTTTTTACTCCTCCTACTAAAAACCAAACATAACTATGAATGAAATGAAATCCAGTGGAGCACTCTTGTTTTGTAGCATTGTCATGTATAATGAGGGTTATAAGTAAGTTCCCAAGGTAACGACTTTGTCGTTACCACACTGTCGATTTTAAAGAGAGCGTTCAACGCAGTGATAAATTAACCTGCACACAGTATCTCGGAAGTTAAATAGCGACATTCATTACACGCGTCAAGTTATATTTGGAGAATAGTTTCAATTTGTACCCAAATTAATTAGCAGTTACAATTTCACAGTCCATTGATATTGTACTAGGTAATGTAATTTTAGATCAAATCAAGTTCCAAGGACGTTTCCAATAGTCATTCCATTCGACAAGTATGAAATGTAGGTATTAGAGTACTCACAAGTGTATTTTAAATATAGAGTTTATTTACTGAGACTGTAAAATCAAGTTAATTTATATCACATTATAATCAATTTTATTGTTTGACCTTTTGACAATCATTTCAAATATTCTGAATGTTTGATGGATCTTTTGATTAGTTGCAGGAAGAACATTATAATACAGTATTAAATAAAGAATTTATTTTGGAATTGAATATTGAGTTCCGCTTCTATTTTCAAAGCAAAAAAAACAAATTTCATAATACTCTGTGCTTACTATGTGGTAGACTGTGTGCTTCCAAGTTAGTATCATTAGAATAATATGATCTTCACAAATCTGTAGGTTTATATATTACAATCAAGGCGCATTTTTTCGCCTGAATTCTACTGTGTTGTAAATATTTACAATAAAAGAACTGCCTATGTATGTCTGTTCTGTAAACATTTAGAGCAATAAAAATGACGTCACAAATATTTAAAAAGCTTCAAGAAAACCGTATGTGTAACGAAATATTTTAACTTCGATCACCGTTGTGCAAATTTAATTAATACAGGATGTCCAGTGGCAGATTTCAAAGTTTGAACAAACATAGTTTCTGAACGCAACACATAAGAGGGCGCGGGGGGCGTGGTTACAAGTGCAAGCGGTGCAGATGTTTTAGTAGCCACGGAACAGTGGAGTGGAGAGCACCGCGCTTTTGCCGTCGAGGCGTACATTTCGAGTGGATTTTCGCTGTCTGTAGTACGCCGTCGATTTAATAATCGTTACAGTATTCGTCGATTACGTGATGGACCATCGATAAACCTCATTCAGTCATGGGTAGTAAGGTTCAAAGCTACAGGATCAACATTAAATAGGCTCAAACCAGGACCTACACCATTGGTAGCCACGGATGAAAATGTCGAGCGTGTTATGGTTTCTGTCGTTGAAAATCCCCGTACACGTCCATCGATATTGGGAATTCCGAAATCAACTTTACAGGTAATCATGCAAAAAAAGCTCAAGTTCCATCCATATAAAATTCAAATTGTTCAAGATTTACACGATTCTGGCTTTAATTAAGAAAAACTTACGCGGAGGTGATGTTGTTGAGATTTCGTACTGCTACCCGGATGGGCAACATATTCTTTAGTGACGAAGCTCACTTTCACATTGAAGGATATGTGAATAAGCAGAACTTTCGTTACTGGGATCTTCACAACCCAATACAAATGCATCAAGAGCCTTTACATAAGCCTAAAGTAACAGTCTGGTGTGCTATGTCTGCATCTGCAATCATAGGGCCTTATTTCTTTGAAAATCAACGTGGCCAAACTATAAATGTGAATTCGGAGAGATATGCCCAGATATTAAATGACTTTTTCAGAGTAGAACTATATAATAGTCCATCCTTCAACCAAAACACATGGTTCCAGCAGGACAAGGCCACAGCTCACACTGCTAATGTGTCCATGAATGCAGTGTGACAGTTATTTCCAGAAAAAAAACATATCCCGAAACGGTACCGTATCGTGGCCACCTAGATCACCCGATTTAAGCCCGTGTGACTTTTTCTTATGGGGATACTTAAAACCCGTTGTTTTCAAGACAAATCCGAGTACTGTGACACAACTTAAAGAAAATATTCGAGCCGAAGTCAGTAGGATACCCCAGTTGCTCTGCAAACGCGTTTTTGAAAACATGCGTGCAAGACTCGAAGAGTGTGTCAGATGGCCGCCATTTGGAAAACGTGGTTTTTAAAAAATGAAATTCGCATTTGTTGTTATAAAGTTAAAATAAACCTACTTTGTATTAGAGGTGCAGTTTTTTTTTACAATATTTCAAACATTGAAATCTGCCACTGGACAAAAAAATTAATAGTTAAACATTTCTGCTCAATTTTATGAAACACGAATATTTTTTCCACATAACTTTGGGTGCCTAAAATTTAATTGAGAAAAGTAATAATGAATAATGGTACAGGATTTAACACCGTCACCGTATTATATGATAAATATTAACTTCTACCTATAAACTTTTCTTCTGGATAAGTATTATTAAACACGCGGGAATCATAAATAATACAGTCCATATTACGCCTTGAAATTTTTGTAAATTCCATTGATTTTTACCCTATTCTTAAATTAAATTCATTAAACCTGTTCTTCAAATAAATTCAAATCATTAAATCGTTAAAATTAAGTTACAGTTAAAATGGTGAATTTGTGAAGTAACTCTTATTGTTTATTACCAAATATTTAAATCAAGTTTAAGATTCAATAAGGAAATTATTAAGTTTGTGAATAATATATAATAATACGATACTTAAATAGGTATTCAATTGAAAAACTTACTTATTTTGCGTGAGGCGCAATAGGTGTAATATTATTACTGACAATATAAACTCATACGAACCTAATATGAGGTTGAAAAAGGATTTCAACCAATAATACGGTCGTTACGTATGTTGATTCTAAAGTAAATTATTATGAGATGGCTACGGAACCCTCTCATGGGTGGTCTGTTTTTAATATGTAAATTCTGAAAAAAAATTATTAATTACATTCCATTTAATTAAGATTCTGGTATTTATTAAATATTCTGGTTCGATAATATATATGTATAAATTATCCAGCTTTATAATTACAACAAGCAATATTCAAGTGTAGACAACTATTCTGTGCATCATAGGTTAAAATTGGACTAAACGGTGATTTCTCACATTAGATTGAGGGTAAAGTGACGGATATAATGTCATTTTAAATAATTTTACATATTCAGGAATGTAACATACACTTGCACTTAGGTGAAACTTTATTAAGTTTTAGGATCCACAGTACCGGGACAGGTAATACATCCAGTTTACTATGACAGGTTTACTTAATGACGACTAATTTACCTGCTTGTAAATTTGGAAATATATTTTATAATACATAATTTAACAAAAAAAACCAGTCCATACATGCTAATTGTATCAAATAGGTTACACCTAGTCTTTAAATTTTTCCTGACTCGAGAGAAAAAATGAAACCCTTATAACATCGCTCATGCGTACTTCTGTCTATCTGTCTCTTGAATTCTTCCGATTATATCTTCTGTTTATTCCTTTGGGTGGATCTAAAAAAACTTAAGTTTATTTGAATTGTTCATTTATAATCTGATCCGAGATTCGATTTCAATAACAACCGTATTTAATTGTTATAGTAAATAGGTGTTATTAAAGATTTTATTACATATTACACAATTATTTGAAGACAAACTGAGAATGTTTGTACCATAGATATTTATATATCAAAATTTTTAGACATATATTGAGTAAAATGGTTGAATTACACATATATTAATGAACAAAAGGGCTTTCATTTGATCTTCACATATGAGGAAATGATTTAATGTTATGAATATATTTGACTTATTAATTTAGCAAATTAAGTAAGATTTTAAGTTTTAGTTTTTATCATTCACAAGCTTAGAAACAATAGATACATAATGAGTTTAACATCCGATTTCGTGATGAAAATTTAGTAAAATAAAGAGTTTCAGCAACTAAAGAACTGAACCAACTTTGTCACTATATAAAATATATTTTAAAAAACTGACTTCAAAAAACTAGGTACTAAAAATACAAAATTAAAAACTCAAAATAAGTACATATTTATTCGCCATAAATATCTAAGTCACTTATTTTTGTCGGTGCCGATCGACTTAAAGAAATTTAAAATTTTATTTAATTCATAATGCAAATTTAAAACCCTAACTTCAAATGTACTCACTATGCGAAATTTACTCAACAAAGGTGTATTAATAATATAACATTTTAAATTGACCTAAATTCACAATTAAATGAAAATACGTGATGTAGTATTATTTCTAAATGATTAAAAGTGACTTATTATAGGGTAAGTATATTAAAATGAAAGAGAGATTTAATTATTATTTTTGTTCTTGAGTCTGTTTAAAAATTATTGAACTTTAAAGTGACATGCAGTAGGGAACACACTATTTTAATTTTTAATTCGAAAGTTTGATGAATATCAGAAAATTCTACATATTGGACGAAATTATTTCAATTCCCTTACATTCAACGTTTCAAAAATGTAGACAACGACGGAATCCTATTTTATATATATTCATTTATACATTTGAGCAATTTATTACTTATTATTTGCTTTGTGACGAAACGGGCAACCGCAATTACACTATGTCTAAGCATTTTAAATATATTTTTATAAGCCTGACGCCAGAAAATGGTTCCCATCTGATATATTCCT
Source organism: Druceiella hillmani (assembly GCA_039881145.1). Classification (NCBI taxonomy): domain Eukaryota; kingdom Metazoa; phylum Arthropoda; class Insecta; order Lepidoptera; family Hepialidae; genus Druceiella; species Druceiella hillmani. Next base: position 1,394,308 of record JAYKKI010000142.1, on the reverse strand, counting down.
TAATTCAATTAAATACAGAAGAGCATCCCAATGGTTTTTACCAGATTTGGTGCAATTTTACCGCACCGTCCGTTAGCTGCCACTTATTAAATTGTGTTTAGCAATCGTGAAAAAAATTAGTTCAAAGGTATTAAATGGAACTTACTAAATTTCTAATCCACTTAATTTCACCATACTACAAAACTAGTTTTGTAGTATAGTGAAATTAAGTGGATTAGATCTCTGATCCCAACACGAAAAAAATCAAAAGTGTTTTCACTTTGTATGCACTCAACTCTATATATAAAAACCAGCCGATAATAATTTGTATAAAAACCAGCCGATAATAATTTGTGAATTATGGAAAATTATATCTAAAAAGAAAAGATAATTTAAGAGATAAGTTAAAATATAGGGATAGCGTTGACAGATGTCGGGAAAGTATTTCTGAGGCTTATTTATCATGCACAAATTTAACGCAACAATTCGGAGAATGATTCTTGTGCTCTTAAGGTAATCGGAAATGTTATGAAAAAATAATGAGTCACGTTAGGAAAAGGTTGTGAAATTAATTCTACTGCGCTAAAAATGCAACTCTATTATGAAAATTATAATGAAATAAAAGATGTACTGCAAAAGGTATTTTAATAACAAAGCTGTGCGATTTCTCATCAGAACAACGTCCTTCTTGCAAGAGAGGTATAATTTGTCTAAAATTTCCATTCTCCACATTTACTCCGAAAAATTTAAAAAAATTATTTATAGGAAAACATTTTGGTAACTATAAAGTTGCTTTTAAATTGATATTACATGTAATATATGAAATTAAAAAAAGTCCTTAATAATATCTAATAACATCGAGACGCACACGGGTTTGTAAGCTTTCTGGTTGAAATTATTTTGGCGCTCGCATAAAACTATACTCAACCGATGGCAAGTGGAAGCGTATCACTTTAAACTTTTTATTAAGAATGCCTCTACTATTTCTTTCGGTCTGAAATAAAATTGTTAAAGACGTATAGAATTATTTCAGAAATATAAAACGATACCTATGTTTGTCTACGAAGGATTCCTTTACAACTAGAAAATGTTATATTTTGCCTAAAGAGAATAAATTAATAAATTAATGCTAATCATAAACTTTCTGTCATTTAATCCAAATATTTGGAGATATTCTTTTTCGAACAATTTTTTACTTTTTGCTTACAGAAAAGTTTACAAGTCAATTTTTTTAGAAAAATATTTTACCGCATTAAAACTTATTACACAAATCTATGGACCAGCGCTCTGCCAAAATTGCATTTTTAGGATTAAATAGCTGTTCATTATTGATTAGTATTTAATGCCTCATCACGCGCAAAGTATATTTTTCTGAAAAAATTTTCCAAAATATATTCAGTTTTGAACATTAAAATTGACAAATGTTTTAGTAACTTCGTATTATAACATGTACACCTACTAAATTCTTTTTAATTTGGATCCTGAAATATGGATTTTAGGAACTTTTATTTCCTAAATTTCCTTATTTAAAAATTCCTATAACTTGCATACCTTTTAAAGCGCAACAATATTTTCTTTGCATACCCTTACAGATGGAACCTTGGATGGTTTTTATATGAAATTTCTTCAGCGACATTAAAAAAACACTGAAAACCTAGAAAGTGAATTTAAGTGTTTCATGTGACATGAGCCAAAAAATATTGTTGTACGGTATAGCAACAAGAAATTATAAAATGAATTGTCATGTGAAAGGAAAATATAAGTTCACGATTTGGGAGAAAGTGATTTTGAAAAAATAAAATACAACCACAATTGGCTGACTAGCGTTACAACAATTTGTTTTTCTATATGCTATTGTGCATCAATATCAATCAATAACCATATTTATAATTTTTTTTAAATTTGATTAGAACTCTTATTACGAAAGTTCCATGTACATTTAGGTGTATGTAAATAATTAATATTTGATATTCATTTTACAAAAATGAATTATTATTCGGTGTAAATTTATGAAATTATTTTAATTTTTTTAAATTGAAACTTAATAATATTATTTTAATATAAAAACTCAAAATATTTTCATTAATATTCACTGGTAATATTTCTACTACATACATGGTGACCCCTGATTCTGAAGGATTGAGAAACTAGATATATACAAATTTCTCACTATAATTTATGCAAGACTTGATCTGGTCTAGAATACCTCTGAGAATAATAGCGTAAACTTTATCAAAAGTTTAGCCAAGGTATCAAAAATATTCAAACAAATACTAATGTTTAAAGTATGTGATGATTAAAGGAGCCTCGCGCTGTAATTGTTTTTAATGATATGAAGCTAATAAGATATTGAGCAAAGTTAGTTAATTTTTTTTATTTCTTTAATTTTACGAGCCTGTTTTGCTTGAAATCTATATATCCCAACAGGATAATTAAAATACGTTTCGTAAAATAAGCTTCACGTATATTTTAGAGAATATCTCTATATTAAATCTATTTACTCAGGGTGACGTAGTTTTGACCTGGATAATAAAACCATCAACCGTCCCATTACAATGAATATTCGATTCCATGAATCAAATGCCTCAGAATTCCAACAATCATGTCTCACTGAATGATTAATGTAAATGGAAAGCTCCGCGATCGCCTTCAGTCTTTTAAGTTTGTTTTTAATCCTTTTAAGCGAATACAAGTTACAACTTTATAAACGTTTTTGAACAACTTGTTTTTCGCGAAAAGGTGAAGGCTACTAATTTCCATATTCATATATTTCTATTTGTCTCAAATAATGATTATAACAAAAGAAATGTTTCCTTTATAGTAGAATTTGTTTTATGTTTCAGCATAATATCCAGTAAACATTGTTAATATTACAATTTTTTACATTTTCGATCATAGATGCTGCAATGAAAAATCTTAATAAAGGTTATAACTAATGCATGAAGTGGTAGATAATTTAATATTACTGTAATTGTTGTATCTGATATAGAAATAATTCTTGATATTAAACCAAATTTGGTATGCAGCGATTATTTAAATATAGTGACATTTGTTCTTCGTATGTAGATAATAGCTCCTGTGACTACTGCCATATTATACTCTCGTTTCTATCAAATTATAAACTTTTTGTATTTTAAGTGCTTACATCCTGCTTTAGAAACTTAAAAATTGACCCACCCCCTAAAACTTATATTAACTCGATTCAAAATAATTCAACCGCCCTTATTTAAGTAAATCATAGCAAAAAAAAATTATTACGACTTGCCAAGTTTTGCGAAAATATCTTAAATATTGAAAACGAATTGAATTTCTAACAGTTTTAAATATATTCTATAGATATTGTAATTATTCAGCAATTGTCAATTACTTTTAATATTTTTCTAAATAAATCTAATACAAATTACCGCAGGATTCAGCGGTCGAATTCAATTTATAATTGTTGCCCCAAAGACAACATACAAATTTTATTTAAAATAAGTTTGCGATTTATGAATATCAGGTTTGAAGTCGGCTAACAGTTTAGGAGTGTCATTTTTAAGTTTTTTTGATAATAATCTGAAATATAACTTCAACATAAATCAACTTAATAAAGATAAACACGCAATGCACGGACAATTCTGAATAAACTAGTTATAGTGATAACATTTTTCCTGAAACTTATGTCATGAATATGTTTGAAAAAAAAAGGGTGGTGTGATTTTGTTTCCATTTATCGGGAAGTAAAACTGACGTCGATCGTAAGAACGAAAAAAATTGTAAAATAAACTAACAGCTCTATTTATAATTATATTAGGAATACAATGTTATAGTGTCGTTCTCTTTTAGCTTCTTGCCACTGGTCTACTAATTAGTAAAAACATAAATGTTATAAAAATACAGAATATAGTTAAGTAACAAAAATATGTCAATTTAACATGAGGCGTTGCTAAGATATTTAACAGGATAAATAGTAATATTATCTATTATAAATCTTCAATAAAAATATTTATTATATTAAATTATATTGTATTTATAATTTATTATTATGTTGAAGTTATACTCCTTGAATCTATTCATTAAACCAAACACTTCTTCAAACTTTCGATATCCATTGAAAGTATTTTGACCGTTGAATAAAAAAAAATGTTCAACGTTTTTTATGATTTTATTATAGCCTTGATATTAATTTCTAAGCAATTCTTTTCATTTTGGGGAGAAATAAAAATCGCAGGAAAGAAAATCCGCGAATATGGTAGTTGATTAACGAATTGAAGCCCAACTTGTTAAATGAGAACCAATAAAACTGGCGCTGTGTAAACAGACACATCGCCTCGATGAAAGAGCATGCATTCAATTGAACAATTAAATTAATACAATTAAATGAAACTACGTGATTTAGTATTATTTGTTTAAGTTATTTACTACGACCTAGACCTATTCGTTGTATTATAACATCTTCAGGTGGGTTACTAAAAACTTAAAGAAAGTAGAAATTATACTGCATCAAATAGTTTCATTTAATTGTGAATAATGAATTTCTGCAAAATTAATGCTAAATATATTCAAACAGCATGTATATGTATATTTGCCTTTTCTCTTTTTTTTCTCTTGTTGTGTTTTTGAGAGCATCGAACAACTTAAGTATTAATACTGCATTATATTGAACTGTTATAATGACTCTACACTCCAAAACTTCAATCATCAATGTCCCTTCTTCGTTTTAAAATATGAACGCTATGTCGTTTTTACTGCAACATTTATCGTTTCATCTCCGAATCAATACATCGAAATAGTTAACCCATGCATGGAACGTTACGACAAAAAACCAAAAAATTGTAGTGATTTTCGTCATATATTCAAATAAATGCAGATAACAAATGCAGGTAATATATACACGTATCTTTTTTGTTTGTCAATTAATACCCTAGGTACACATTTCGTAGGAACGCCGTATTTCACGATATACGGCGGCGCAGACTCTCGTAATGTATTTGCGTAATCATGGTGAATCTCTTGTATTTTTCACTTTTTCACAAAGAGATAATTTATTTTCAGATCTCATTTGAATTTCCTTTCCATTTCAATGTTACTGGCCAGAACGCCATGAACAATTATTTGCCATTGATTTTTTTTTCTAAACAATAACCTGATTTTTTTGTAAAAACCTTTTATTATTGGAAGAAATAAGTGATGTACGTATTAATGAAGTGAATGATTCCCGATACTTCTCGATCATTCGTCGTAATAAACTAAAACGAAGTGCATTAAACGCGCATCGGATTGTGATACGTGTCGAACTGTCGTGAAGAAGAAATCCCATAATAAAATAAAAAATTCAATGAAACAAATAAAGTAATTTCAGAATAAAATAGGAAGTACAAAAATTTAAAATGAACTGAAAAACTTTTGACTTTTGATAATTATACTCAACATTTTTATTTTATAATTTACCAGTTACTTTCATTTTCGAATATCGGTAAACGATCATTAGAGCAACTCTTGACATAATACACAATTTATGCCTAATCATTTTTTCAACCAAAATAATTTTCGCTGCCTATTTCTATTTTTTGTTAATTTTACAAGTTTTTTTATCAAATTTCATAATTTTACTTTTAAAGTCATCGTGCATGATACAAAATATTTAAAAAATGAAGTATGTCAGTTTTTTTACAATGCACCATATTTTTCTTCACAGGAATTTTACTTTAAGGTATAAAAATAATAAATTAATTAAATACTATTGAACCATTTTTGGTAACATTTTTAAATATTGTCCCGATTTCATGATTTCCCGATTTCGACGACGACATTGGCGCGTGGGTTCATAAACTGTAATACATTTTGAATTACAAGCAACGCCTTATGCTTTAAATCATCCATCTAATCAGAAGCGAATACGTTTCCCCTTACCCCATTAATTAGGGCACCATTGGTTACTTGAATTTGTTTTATTATTAATCCGATGTTATGTAAAATTGCTGTGAATTTTCCACTGTACCTGACATACCTACATTGACGTATTTCATAATGATAATGGCGTTGTCTTGATGAGCATCCTGCGCTTATAAATAGTTGACTTAACACTGGCCATTTATAAATTAAAACGTTCGATTGTTCTTAATAGTTTTTCCGGTTCGTTGTTTGTAGATGCGAAGGTAATCTCAGTTTACCACTTATTCTTGTATTCATTTTATCTTTATTAATTTCGAACGTGATGCAGGTCAATCCGATACTGTAATACAGAAGTCGGTCAGAGGTAAAAACTATAGGTTTATGGCATTTATTTTTTCCGCTGATATGCATTCCATGTTTTTATTGCATTAAAAAATCACTAACCAACACGGAAAAAAATAGTCGACACGTACCACTCCTACCGCGTCAAATGTTCTAGTACTATCAACCTTGTGTGTTTAATGTAGTTTCTGACGCGAAACCAAAATCAGGAGTGCCAAGTATATACAGCATATTTTAATCTCTAGAAGACTTTTGATTGTATGAGTAATGACGGCTTCGAGAAACACATACCGTCAGTACTATTATCAGGATATTTTTTCTCTTTGTAGTTGATGGATAGGCGCTGATACGTAACTACCAATAAAACTAACATTCTACAAAATTGGAAGAAAACTGAGGTACGAATGTTGGATCGTTTCTATTTATTATCTTGGTAAATGATCTGGGCTACTCAATTGAAAGGACGTACTGACTTATCTTCGCTGATAATCTAAAGCTTTGTACAATAGTGTCATGCATTGCAAACTGTTTACGTCTACAATGTAATATAGGTGGTGTTGTGGAATAGAGAGAAGCGAGTAGGTCGGAGATTAACCCGGACGAATATTAGTAGTGAATCGTAGTCATTTTTGCGTTCCTTTCAGTTAATAATTGTATGTCGGCAATAGCTCGTTGCATTGCCAGTTTTAAATTAGAATTTTAAGTATAAGATTCAACCCATAATTAATATTTCATGGGAATGATGGTAAAATGTTCTTTTCATTCCTCTGTAATGTGGATTTTTTGAGCAAAATGCAAGTAAACTATCGTGTTGTTATATATTCTTCGTCTGTGTAAGACATCACTTCGAAGTAAGATGGGGTCAACAGGCACTACATATCGAGATCTACGAATAGTAAATGTTCCCGTATGCTTATAAGAATTTAAAAAACTTTCTAATTTACTTTTATATATGCCAATGTGGTTGCTTTCCACTTCTTTTCGTTACTGCCTTTATCCATTATGTGATTTTCCATTCTCTATAATTTTGAATAAGTTCAATTACACTACGTTTAGTTCTTAACTATAGCATAAAAACCTTATCTATCCCGTACTATTATACCATAGCTCCATTTTTACACAAATAATATGAGAAAGTTCCCAAATAAAAACTGTTCACGATATCTGAAGTCGTATTAAATAATTACGTCGTATATTTAATGTCTATCATCCTTATAATTGTCTATAGAGCAATGGCGTTTCCCACGGCGTCGTTAGAGTAATTTGTTTTGCATCATGTTAACTAGTTGTGGCTTGCGGTATGAGATGGTGCTACTGAAATTTTTACACGTCGACCTATGAACTGTTCACATAGAGTATAAGACAACTGGAAAATGACTTTGGTTTATCTCTTCTCGACATTGTTGCGTAAGGTTTTATTCAGTACGGAAGTGGGATATACCCGTGTACTATTAGAGCTGTGAATATTTTTTGCAAGGATTAATAACTACATTTTATGTGATATTGGTGACCAGTGATCGATGGTAGCTTGATTTGGTAGCCGCAAAGTACAGCGGCGTGACAGATGTTGAAAGTGCAGGGTAACTTCTAAAGAAGCGTAATGTGCGTCATTTTCAAGTAGAAAATGACGCACATTGGGCATATACCCTCGTGGGGTCTTTCTGCGGCGATAGCGTCGTATTAATCTATGCAGTAAAACTTATCCACATAGCCATATGACGATCAATGGTAAGATCTGACCATCACTTCCATTATTCTTACTTGGTTCCTAATTCGATTAATATTGATGATTGGTGGTACAAAATAGATCATTCGTGCAAGATTTGAAACAACTAAAGTGATTACATATGGTTGAACGATTTGGTAATAAATTATTGTTTCCAAGGTAGTTTTAAGAAGGAATTTAAACTTTTATGTCCGACATCGCGAATATATTTTGCATAACGAAAAATAAAAATTTTGCACATTTTTAATTCATATTCAAGAAACTTATTTTATCGTTGCATATATTTTTGATATAATCTCTTTTCATTAATTTGATGTGCATTGGGTAACTGGTTGCAGTGTGTTTGGAAGAGTGATTAATTTCGTTGAGATATCCGGTAGAATCGCAAGGATGATTTTAACACTGTTTAATTCTTGATGACTTATATTTAGTTTTTTTCATGCTTACATAATGGTCAATATTTCTATTTGATAGAAAGCTGATTTACACTTTTGAACGTTCGAGTATCTCTGCCGAGTCGATTTGCCCGCATGGGCTCAAATTGTTGAGTTGGCGCTTCACAATATAGTGCGACGATTTATCAAAAAAAAGTTATTTGCTTGCTCGCTTTGTGCATGAATGATCGCTCACCGTAGACTTTGGTTCGATTTTACAATTTTGTTATTTTATTTTAACTTATTTGACTCAATAACAATAGTTATGACTAAATTGGACGACATACAAAATGAAGAATGTAGTCAAACTAAATGTAATATTAAATAAAGTTCTTTTTAATAAACTATTAGACTTACCTGAAAGTCAAGTATTCTGATTTCATTGTAGAGGATCACATAAACGATAAAGAAAAAGTCTGTATTATTTGATGTCTTGGAGTATATCCTCTACGAGTCGTGTTTTGGTGTAATGTGGACAGTACCAGTGGCTATTTCGTAGCCTAACCCTATAGAAATCGGTGTCTCTCGAAATCGGTGTTTTTCGTGTAGTCTAAAGGAGTTACTATGACTAGCGCTGACGAAGGTCGTGGTTTGAGAAGACCACAGTGTATGCTCAACAAGTACAGCGATCCATTGAGCCATGTGGTAGAAAAACGAAGCCGTGATGATGATGACACTTAGACCGATAAATGTTGGTCTTTAGTTAAGACAAATAGGTCTTAAATAAAATGTAGGTTTCACCTGACTACCGGATGAATTATAATTTTAATTATTGTCTTTATTAAAATCACAGATGTGCCTATGGTGCTTCACAACCACGGGAACGATTGCTTGATAATGCCATAAATAATTAATATATGTTGCATTTTATAAAGAAATATGTATTACCTAGAGTTGATCGACCGTAATCACATCTTCAGTATCATAATTTTGAAGCTAACTTGATTGAGGCTAGTATCTAGCTAACTTGATGGAATTGACTAGCAGTTTCTATGGGTGACAATCAGACTTTATCCCACTGACTCCACTTTTGGCTGAAAAATTTCAGAACGTGTCACTGAAAGGTAAAACAGTTCCGACTGATGAAAATATCTTAGCAATTTTGACCTGAATATTTAAGGAATCTGAGATGTTACTCTTATGGACTTATTCCTGTAGTTTGGGTTGGACTATGGTAAAACCGGTACCCGGATAGTTACGGAATACGGTACATTGCTCGGGTCAAGTATTATATATGATAGCGTTGATAGTGATGGAATCTGGTACATTTCTCCGGTCAAGCATATATGGGCTTATTCCTTTGGCAAAGCCATGACCCATTCAGGTGCGAAGCCAGCTACTTACATACTAAATATTGATGGTCTCCAGTAAGTTGCGCTTGGTTTAGGCTAGAGTGTCAATAGTTATCAGGTTTACATAGATAAGTTCTAGGGAGGACTTGGACTGAAAACCTACCTAACGGAAGCTTATTTTTGATAAAGCTGATGGATTAACCATTTCTTTCCTAAACCTGTTCTAAGACATCAAGATGGCCATCGTGTCGTGAGTTTTGCTGATCAAGGTAGAGTCATGGGGATTACTGGGCAACGCTCAGGATTCATAATCTTACTTATCTACCCATTACCTACCAAAACCGGTGACACCATTCTGGTCTAAGGGACATCTCTGTCAACCGGGCCATACTAACAAAGGGTAAGTCATGAGGATACATCGGTTCGATCCAGTTCTAATGCAATGTGTGTGATTGGGGTAAAAATGCCCTGTTCGGTCCATGTGTAATCGTCGAAAGGACGCGTGCTTTTCTCCGAGTTTATTGCTAAATTTTCATGCTGGTTTTCTTGGATTCGTTCTTTCATTAATAGTTTTATCATGAGTGCGTATGTCAAGTCGAGGACCACTTAACCAGAGTAATGTCGAATGAATTCATAGTAAATAATTAAATCGTACATATATATAATATCTAACATCATTATAAAATTATTTATAACGCAAGCGAATTTTTCCCGTCGTTGTTACGGTGATTTGTTTTTCTTCATATTATGTAGTTTTAGCTTGCGATATGAGAGGGCGCCGCTGAATTTTTTACACGCCGACCTATGAATTGTTTACTTAGAGTATAAGATAACTGAAAAATGAATGTTTCATTTATCTATTCTCAACGTTATTATAATTTTATAAGTATTATTGATACATAATATAGATACATATTTATTGATCCGAAGTTTATTTAAATTAAATCTTTCTCCCGCTGATTACCCCAAAATCAGAAACTATTTGTCCAGTTTGTCTTTAAATCAGCTATTAATAAAATTAAGACCTTTTAAGTTTTGAAGATACTTAAAAAAAGAAACTTCTAAAAGATGTATCTAGTAAAATAAAAACAATATAGGATTATTCGAGAAAACGGCACGTAAACGGTTTTAGTAATTGCAAATAATCGAACTCACTACTTTTTTTCTGTTTTTTTAGGCTCGTGATACAAAAATGTTGATGATTGATACAAAAATTATTTCCATCGTTCAAGAAAATAAAAAAAAGTTACTGGGCAAATTACTATAACTTTTAAAAAAAATTGTATTCTTGGTTCATTTCATATGGTTAACTCAATTCGGCCTAAAGCAATTAATTTAATCTACAGGTGAGTACAATAAAGAATGAAATAGTTTTTCAATCATAGGACGAATGGTGTCAACCTCCATCATAGTGTGATCTTTTTCTAATATGATTTGCATTATATCTAAGCACACCATTTTGAAAACATCAACTAATGCACTCACCCAACATCTTATATTTACTCTGATGATCACAACCGTTATAAATAAATGTGAATTCCTTATAACACTTAGCATTTTTAATTTTGAAATAAAGGATAAAATTCACGATAAAGACTTAGTAGTACTAACCCATATCCTTCATGCCAAACGTGTATATATATATATATATATATATATGTATATATATATATATACATATATATATATATATATATATATATATATATATATATATAGACGTCTTGTTTATTGTTAACATAAATGATTTCAACATTAATTTGTAATTTTTATTTATAGTGCTATTATGACACTAACAATTCTGGACATAATTAAATACTTTGCAAATCCATTGTAGCAACGCAGTGTTCATAGGAAACTTCAGAGACGTTTTGGCATCGCGAGCCTCATTCTTTTTAAATGGGTCTAATAAGTTTCTTCGTGTATTGGTCTTCCTGAGGCTTTTCTCTCTTTATACACAAGCTACGTATTGGTCTTCCTGAGGCTTTAAAATTAAAATTGTTTGGCTTTCTAGAATTTTATAATACCTCTTCCTTTGTATAAAGGCAAATGCTTTTCTTGTCATGAAGAAATGTAAAAGCTGTGCATTTTTGCAATGGATTGCACGTTTGTTTGACATAACGTTTGCTACTTATCCAATCAATAAGTCTTTTTTAATGTCAAATATCGTAAAAAAATATATGCGCACTCTAACTTTAATACCGTCTTCTCGTGATAAAAACAATTGTTTCCAGTGTTTAATTTCTAGATTATTTCAATAGAAGGCCCCGTCGTTTTGCGACGTTTACAGATTTTTCTTATGGTAATAAAACCATGAACATAGGAGTTTTTGGCATTTGATGCCTGAAAGTAATCACACGGATTTTTTGTTCAGCGAACCACGAAGAAATGATTTTTCAGGTTATGTTAAAATTTATTATTTTCCTTGTAAGCTTTTTAGTGTCATTTGTAATTCCAGTCACCTTTTTATTTTGCTTTTGTATGATTTTCCATTTAAACGGAAGAATTGGTTGAGTAATCTTTTGAGTCGGAGGAAAATTGTGACTTTATAAAATATCGCTTTCTTTTTCTAGTTGATTAACTATAATATGACTTTTATAATCATGCGTAATACGTAACTTTTTCTTCTATGGCGCTTCATTTCAGTATTTAAATCGGTGAAAGAGAAGAAAACAAAATTGCGCACTATGGTAAAACTATGAATGTAAAGATATAAAACATGAAATAATTCCACAATTTGGTACAATCATCTTAAAAAAACCATTGACAATTGAGTAGGTGGCAGTTAGCAAATAAAACAAGATTGGCCAGCATTTATCATAAAATTGTGTTGACCAAATTATTTAATACATATTTTTTCTTGATAACCAAAATGTTATATGACTAACGATTTAAATATCGAAAAAAATGCATTCAAGTAAAAAATTCTCAAAAATTCTAATAAATAAAATATTCATATCAGTATTTCATTATTTTTATTTTCTATTTTGGAGCTATTTTTAACGCAAATCTGATATTGGCAAACGTAATTCCTAGTTTTACCCTTTATACCATTTATTGTATTCTTATATTTTCTTTCACTTCGTCGTTAAAATTAATAAAACGAAACTAATTAACACTCTACAATAATGTGAATATTAGGCGCGTATTCACATGCTGAATGAATTAACCGCCATAGTTAATATAAAGTAGAATTTAAGTTTACCATTATGTGGTGTTATAAACACAAAATGCAGTGACAGTTGCTACGAGTGTAATAAAACCGCAATGTGTTTGAATTGTACAAAGTGCTTTTTAACGACAGCAATCATAATCAAATTACGAGGTCCTCTTGTTACAGTACAGAACCTTTAAAGTTAAAATTATTGTGTATTCCAAATTGCATTATCTGTATTATTTTATGTTACTAAGATATTCACTAGGGCTAGATATTCATACTAACACCACACATTAATCACATTTTTTAAATTATTTAAAAAAAATTTAGTACTTAAATTTTCAACATACAGAATGTGCATACAGAACTGCCCATAGGTTTGTTTCACAATGTAACTCTCCGGTTCGGTCAATGCGTACGTTCTAAGTGAATTTGTCGCCATGAATTAGTTAGAATTTATGTAAAGGAAAATTGGAGTCTATTTTGAAAGATTTGGTCGAAAATCGGAGATCAAAAATAAATACGAATCAATATCAATGAGGCATAAAGAGACTAATATGTTGGCTTCAAGAGTTGAATAGTCAGCCTATATTCAAGGTAAGGAAATGACAAAAACTTAAATGCCTTAATAGTTGCATGGAATTAATCTGTGTAAGGTAGAAATATTTTCCAGAGAACTGTATCAAAATGAAGGTAACAATCACTTTATAATTGGTAAAGGATTGTGATATCTTCTTTGAAAACCAAATGTTATGTTTGAGATATAAAAATGTAACTTGCCTCTAATGACACTTCATGTCTTTCATAGCCGTTTGATTTTCTTAACTATCAAAATCTTAGCTAATTTAAATAATAAATTCATATTTTCTTCTTTCATCTTTGATTTTGTGATTGGTGTATTTAATGGTTATTATAAATAGTATCTAATTACAGGTAAATTTAACTTTAAAGGGGTAATATATTTTGTATAAATATTATGGGTGACAATATAAAATCAAGTTTAAAATTATTTACAACTGTCTTGGAAGCGATAAATAAATTATATGGTCAATTATATTATTATTAAAACATATTTACAATATTTGAATTATAAATATCATTCTAAACTGTATCATTCTACAAAAAAATATAAATCGTAAATCAGCACGCCTTTGTAACATAGTGTTCTTAGAAATCAGAATGAGATGACGTTTTATGTTTCAGACTAGATACTCGTAATTGTTTTTTGGGTTATTAGAATTTCTTATTTCCATGTTACATTAAAATGTAACGTTTAAATATATCACATGGTTATAACACAAAACTAAACAAACATATTTTATTGTGTATTTGTTTCACAATTAAATGAAACTATGTGATGTAGTATAATTTCTAATTTGTTTAAATACTTTACCACGAACTAGGTTTCGTTTTATTTCAACATAGATCAATACAAAGATAAATCTTTGCTAATAGACCACCTGAAGATGTGTTAGTACAACGAAACCTAGGTCGTGGAAAAGAACTTAAAGAAAGTAGAAATAATACTACATCACCTAGTTTCATTAAATTGCGAATGATACATTTTTACAAAATTAACGCCAAATATATTAAATATCTATTTACTTACCAAAATAATGAAATAAAATGTTGAATAACCGAATCTCTGAAATTTAATTTCATATAATAATAAAAGTTTTGGTTTATATATAGTGGTATATCTATATAACGTAATGACCTATTCTATAATCACACCTACACACAGAATAGAAGTTCGATATTAGTTGGGAGGATTCTATTGAATAATATAGATTTCAGGAACTGGAATGAAATTGGTGTTGTCAGTTGCATAGCGTGTTTCAAAATAAAATATCAATTTATATTTCTAAATATGCTAAGCATTGGGCAATGCTGAATTATTAAGTTGATTGTCTGATTCCTTAATAAAACGATATTAAATGTGTGGTGGAAACGACTATTTCAATCCGAAAGACAATATTTTAATACTATTTAAAGAGTTATAAAATAGCATTTTTTTATTTGAAAATATTATTTTACTGTTGTCAGTAACTTTCCGAAATATTTATTAATCTATCTCCAGATACATTATCAGTTCATGCCTTTGTTTCTAATAATTTAATAATTAACCCAAAATAATTCCAAAGTCCAAAAACGCATTTAACAAATTGTTTTACGGAATGAGCAATACTTTTATTACTTCAGCGATATAACTGAGTTTGCACATGTCGGAAAAAAATAAGAATTAGGAAAAATGTGAATATTTTAAGAAAAATAGTAATTCTCACAATTTTATAATAATATATTATTATAAAAATTTTAAAACATCAACTTTTCTATGTAAAATTTATCATATCAAATAAATACAGTTGCAAACAATAAAGCTCAATATTTTATTCAAATAAGAGATTGGGATATTAAAAAACACATTAAGGGAAACGGTGTTCCATTTCAGCCTTCTATTATATAAATTCTCCTCGTTAGTAATGGAATAGAAATTTCACGGTGTGCGTATTCTATTCTCTTGTAGGTTTGAAATATTTAGATTTTAATTCTATGAGATATTAAATTCACAAAGAAGGTTTAATATTTTCAAAGAACTAATTAACTAATAATTCACTTACCTCTTTGTATATTGAAAAAAGGTATCGTCATAAAAGTTTGTTTAGCAATATTTGACATTTACACTTCTTTTCTAAATTTAATACGTTTAGATATATTTTTCTCTAATGGATACGGAACGAAGGTTTTGGGATATATATTTACGAATAGTGAATGATGACTATTAATATACTGTTTACTACAGTCTCAAAAATACAGCTCCATCACAAATATATCATCATCAAGTGAGAACTTGAATCAAAGTTCAGGTTAGGAATATCCGATACATCAATATCGATGATGGATGCGCGGTTTTAAATAAAGCACTGAAAATAGCATGGAATAGCAAAACAAGCAACTTATTTGGTGATCTGTCATTATTGGCTCTGAGTAGAAATCTAAAATTGACACTCTATGGAGAAGTAAATATTTTCGAGGATATTTTCAAAGAAATGCAGAATTTCAGATTATAATTTTTACTGTATATTTAGGGAAGTTTTTCAACTTATAGGGTAGAGTATCGTTTGAAAGGCCTAATAATGAGGGCCTCATAAATCTGTTTTGGGTAATTTTAGGTAAACCTTCAGAGACATACTGAAAAAAGTTTGTAAATTTATGTCCCCTCCTTATTTCCAAAACGACTCAACCTAAAATTATGAATAATAATTAGGTAGGTAGTTTGGAAAACTATGGCAGTTATCCTAGATGTTACCATTTTTTAAATATCCCCTACATTAATGCCTATGAAACGTACAGCAGGTTATATATTTAAGTGGTGAAAAATAATATTTGCTAAAAGAAATACTGTTTGGAACTCGTAGTGCAAGTTCATTGGCTTGGTAGGTTTTATTAATTTTTTTATTTATTTTTAGTTAGACCGGGTACGGTTGAAACAATAGTATCGTCCATAGTTTTGCTTTTTATAATTCGAGGGATGAAGAAGATACGTTAAATAAAAGAGTATATTTATATATACTACAGGACAATGTGATTTTACTTCCAATTGTGTCATATTTATATTAGATCAAACTAAAAAAAATCCGATGTGTTTCAACCGTCCCCATACCAGGGGCGCTTGAAACAGTGGGTCAGTTGAAACACATGCGAATAAACAAAATATAATATTATAACATGTTTTATTAATTGTTTATTTTAATTCTAGAAATAATTAAGGAACTCTTTGACAGTAATAATCAGAATTCAATGTTTGAAACACTTCTAACAATATTTTTAATCAGTCGTTTTTAGAGAATGCTAGTTAAAATCTACTTATATTATCGGTCATCTGTAACTATAGATTAGTTAATATTAATATATAACATACGTAAATTAATAAAAATCAACTGTTTGTTTTTTTAAACATAACAAACTAAACAAAAATAATTTGAAAATAAACGAAAAGAAAACTCTCCTTGACTTTCATCGATCATTAGTCAAATATAAAGATGAATCTGAATCGCATTTATTACAAACACAGCTAAGACCACCTTCTGCGCATTGTTCTTGAGTTTATAGTGTAAAGTGGTGTATTGGATTTACTTTTCTTTGGATTTGCTCTCTGAATATAGTAACATACAAACAAGACAGAAGCACTCTTCTTCTTGTGACGCTTCCTGTCGTACATTGTTTCTTTTTTCTTTTGTCGTGTTTGTTTTCCTTTTCCTCCATCCAGTTGCTTCTTTTTTCTTCTATCCAATTAATTTTTAATTTGCTTAGCTCTTATTCGGTCCAATCTTGTTTCTTGCTCTACTCTTTTCTCTTCTTTCTCTGGTGGACCGGTGTAAATTGTGTACTTTCTGATTTTTCGTCCGCCGTTATTATTTTTCCTCAGAGGAGTTTTCGGAAATGGTCGAATTATTTCTGGTGATAATACGGGGGACTACTGGAAGACATTATTTGGGCACTTGTACTATTGATTGCCTCTTTTTGAACGACCATCTCTACCGATCTTTCATGATTTAATAAAGAAGGCGATGGTGGCGGCGTTTCGTCTTTAGATGGGTTAGTATTAGTACAGGAACAATTACTGCCTCTACTGTATGTTCTTGATTATGGCCTATCCGTTACAAATACAGGATCTCCAGGTAGCCTAGTATTCGGTATAGGAACAACAATTGGTTTGATAATATTTTTGGGATTTGATTTATCCGTAACATATGCAGGAGCAAAATCGAGTCCAGTATAGAGATTCTGATTATATGGGAAATTTCCCGTTGTGCGAAAGCTGGCTTGAATATTTGAGGGTGTAAGAGGAATTGGCATAGCAGACGATACAATCCTTGGAATATTATAAATGGATATCGTCCTTCCTGGATGATTTTGCATCCATGCATCGCAGGCTGAATTTAGAGCTTTCTTCAAAGGACCATACAGAGATCGATCAAGCGGCTGGAGTCTGTGAGAGTAGTGGGATGGAAAATATAATAAGACAATGCTATTATTCTTGCAAAAGTCTAGTACATTAATAGGGACCTGGAAAGAGTGAGTATCGAGCAGAAGTAACACCTTATGTGACGGAGATAAATTTGTATGTTTTTAAGCGTTCCAGGAAATGCATAAATATTGCATCCGGCATCCAACCAGAGATCATTAATCGTTACTTTATGGTGAAACAATTGTAAGTCTGGATATTTAACATTTTATAACTATTATAATTTGAATTACTCGACTTCCTGTGCAATCCATATGGTCTGTGGTAAAGAATATGTAATGGTGGCTCCATCATCATATTTTTACTTTCTGTCTGTTGATAACAAGGGTGGCGGTGGCTTTTTGTCCAGGATCCTCACCAAGAATTGTATTGAGAAATATTTGCCATAAATAAAATGTTGGTTAAGTATTTAAGTAAGTTCATTGGATTTTTGCAAACAAAGGGTAATAAAAGTCAAAAGAAAATTTCGATAATTTTGAAACGGAAAAAAATTCTGAATAATTTAAAACTCTGGTATCGCATTCAAAATATTATAAAAGCAAAATACGAAAAAATAAATGTTTCGTAGTTCAGAATATTGAATCGATAAACTAAGTTCTGATTCCATTCTTAAAGTAATTATTTCCAAACGTTTGTAACTAAAATTAAAAATGCTATGTTCTTGTATGAGATAAGATTTCTTAATACGATAATAATTTAGACCATTATACGGAATTATTTTTCTAGTTAATGGAAATTGTAGTCATTAATAAATAATGTTTAGAACACAAATTTAAAATTGGGCTACCGGTTCTTATTATTTTCATCTAGCAGGAAGATATAATTACTATTAAATTATATAAATATCAACATTAAATAATCTACAGCACGACGGTGCGTATTGGAATCTTAGAATGTAAAATATTCTGACCTTAGTTTAGAGAGGTACTGAAATTCTTAGCCATAATGATGAAACCCAATGCGATTCTTTCCCTATGGATCCCTATTTAAGATAATTTTCATTTCTTTTGATGTTCAATTAGTGTCGAGATTTACATGAATATGACTTTTGCGATCTGAAGAGAAATAAGCAATAGATATATTTCATTTGCAACTCTTGCCTAAGAACACTGGGTTTCATTCTATAATATTTTTGTTACTTTTTAGTAAAATAATTATATGTTAATTACAATCATCGGTCCCAAATTTTTTGAAAATCTATCCTGCCTTTTAATTGTGATCTTACCATACTAAACATCCTAACATATACAGTATTTTCATAGTTTAAGTAATCCATATAAGTAAAATTGCTTGTCACTTCGATATTCAACTTAACTTGACAGTAATTTTTTGTTTAATTGCCGAGTTATTAAATAATAACAAATCAAACGATTAACATTTGGATATAATATTAGGTTTCATTTATCGTGTGAGACGAATAGTTTTGAAGAATTATCAACAATGTGTTTAACTAATACTGAATATACAGGCTATTTTTAAAAATAACCCGTGAAGGCAAAAGACTTGTGTGAGTCCCTTTAGGTACATTCGAATAATTTAATTTTTTTGATTCATTAATCACAAGGCAGAATGCCAAGCTACCATTTTGCTCATATATAAATGATGTGAATTAAGATATGTATATGTATATATATATATATATATATATATATATAAATATATATATATATACATATATATATATATATATATATATATATATGCATATATATATATATATATATATATATATATATATATATATATATATATATATATGTATATAGATATAGTGTATGTATGTGAAATTAACATTTTTAATATTGTAACTAATTGTACATAGTACTTTACTTTTACTTAAATTAATGAAAGTGTTTTTCCTAAACATAAATATAACAATTATTCTATTTTAACAGGATTATAAACATGGTACATATTTCACAAATAAACAGATCCAGTATATCGTTTTTTAATAAACTTCTAGACAGACTTTACGAACTTCATTTTTTTCATGAATTTGGTTTCAGTAGCTTCACAAATATAGGGGGTGGGGGATAGAATAGGTGTATTTCATTTTATGCATACTCTTTAAGATATAATTTTAAACAACAAATATATTTTTATGTCACTTATAACAAACCGTTTGTATGGTAATCCACATGAAAATCTTTATTTACCTCCTTAATTGTTGTACGAATATTTAAAAAAAGGTAACTAATACAAAATATGTGGGTTGACAAGATTTATTACTGTGCCAAATTTTAAGTTTCTACGTTGCATATTTTTAACAAATGGACGGACAGATACGTGAGTGTTTTATACTTGGTTCCATTTTTCCTTTTATTGTAAGGAACCCTAAAAATTACTAAAAATTAAGGCAAAGTATGTTTTACTATAAAAAAGAGGACATAAATTGATCCCACGTAAAACAGTTATAATAGGAAAAGCATTGACTTTTGCCTACTTTTAAAAGCAATAAAATTAATAATTTGTTATAAAAGAAGAGGGGAGACTAAGGGACAACAAATTGTAGTGAACAAAAAAACATTGTTTTTATTTAGGGAGCCCATTGAATCCGAATAATAATGCAAGATTAACGTCATGATAAGTGTATATACGTCATAATAAAAAAAAAGATTTCGTTCAATGATTTATTTACCATTTTTCTTGGATATTTGATCCATACAATTATATAAACCTGCGTACATACTCCATTCTTTTTTTTTGTAATAGTAGTATAAACGACCACTGACACATTAAAATTAAATCTAAAATTATTTATTGCAAAAACAAAAGGAAGACTGTAGCTGAATAAGTATGGGTAACTGTCTCCTGCCTGATTTTGATAGCTTTTTTATTAGTTTCTATCAATGGTTGTTATTACAGAGTAGAATATCAGCTCTTAATATTCAACAATGTTTCTGAGTAAGAAGAACTACACAAAAAATAACAAAAAAGCGGAACGGCCGAGCTGATTCAGATCAGTAAAAAATATGTTGTTATTATACTTAAGACTTATATGAAAAAAAAATTAGTATCGCAAAAGTTAAGAAATTTAGTTTAAAAAATTATAAGTATCTACCGTTTAAATATTTTAAATGTCATTAGATTTTCGAACATTATTGGTTAATACTAATTTATTGCCAAAACGTAAAAGCATCTTAATAGCAACCTTGGATATTATATAATTTTTTTAACAGTAAAATAGTGGAGGCAAATCCAAAGGAGATGTTGGTACGAAAATTACGGGTCAACAACTTTCTTGCATAAATAAAAAGATAATTCTGCGAAAACCGAACGGTAGCTGCAAAAGAAAAAACAGGTTTGACAAAAGCCGAAATAATTTTGAAACAAAATTCTCACCTTAAAATACGCTTCAAATTCTTGAAATTTTGGTTGTAAAAGTGAACCCACTTCTATGGGATTGCGCTAGAAAAAGTGGACGAAATTAGGTATACAGAGAGTGTCAGTCCTGTATATTGGCAAAACCATCAACAAATTCGGTGTAATATACCAAGCGCTAATGTAGAAAATAACATTAATAACAATTTTTCGATATAATTATTAATAAATTGTAAACTGAACAAAGTCGTACTTATGGGAGAAACATGTTTAGGATCATTATTTACGACGCGGGATATTACACATTATTTCCTCAATTTATACATGCACAATTATTTTTAAAATCACACTTAATACAGGTTGTAGATATAAAGTGTCTAATATTTTTAAAGATTCTGTTGCCTTAGGGCGGAGTCGTAAACTTTATAGGTGATATTGTTGTTGTCGCAAGTTATGAGACTGAACATAATGCACGAATCAAGAAAATACTAGATGTTATGAAAGAGAACAACGATTTTCGTAATGAATTCAAACATGTTTACAAAGTTAATTAGTTACGATTTCTTGGTCACAAATTTTCTTGTTATTAAGTAAAACCTCTCACTAAATATACTGATTTGTTTGAATCATTCAACAACCACGAAGGAATCCAAAATATTTTCGGTCTAGAAAATTTTGAGAAAGTAGACTAAAAATTTAATTAACCTTAAGCAAACCTAAATGATCTACTATTGACTATTTCAACTGAAATTATCTAAAGGTCCTAATGTTAAAACTGTCTGGTTATATGTGCGATCGTAAAGTCTTAAACAATTAAACAAACAATAACATGTTTACAAAAATTAAAATATTACAAACCAAACTGTTCTGTCTAAATTATGGCAGACTCCAAAATAATAGGTTTCGAACGGTACTTGTTCAAAATAATAAAAATGATCCGCGTAAAATTATTTATTTCCTAAAATTTTTTACCGCTTCTGAAAAGCGATACTGCCAAGCTTTGAAAATAAAAACTGTTGCTTTGGTTTGAATTGCGAAGTATTTTGAAAAGATATCGTTAATATGTTTGCAATAATATTTTCTCGACTTGGTATAACAGTTGGTACAATGGCTGATAATGGCTCACTATTTACAATTACTGAATTTAAAACCTATTGTTCTGAGTCCGGCATAATATTTACCTAGATTTTTCTTTATTGTCCAAAACAAAATACCGAGATTGAAAAGCAAAATAAAACCATACTAAAAATGTTCAAATAAGTTAAACTTAAATATCTTGTTAAGAACGGATATTCTCAATTCGTTCTATTATTTGCAAAACAATGACACATAATTAACCTGTAACAAAAGTTAAAATAGCATTTCACCCTTGACTTATATTCTAAAGTACACTTATTTTCTGAGTAAGTCAAACATTAAAAAAAAGAAAAATCTATCTAGTGTAGTCTATGTTTCTCTCGGTTGGCCTGATCAATGACAGGCGTGGTGATAATTTATAATTCGTTCCTTCATCACTGTTATCACGTTTCTTTATCACTTTATCACTGTTTCTTTATCAAATTCAGACAAAATGATGTGTTTTGGTTATTTCCTATGATATTTTTTGCCACGCAAAATATGCCATCGTATACGACATAGTTGTTCAATACTAGAGATTATTTAACTTCATAAAAGACAGTTTTAGTCACTTATTTAAGTTAAATGATTAATTATTTATTAGATTCTACAAATATTATTTTGAACTAACATACGGACCGGTATGATAAAATTAAAAGGGATTCTTGTCATATTACGGAATTTGAAAAGTAAAAGTAAGTACACAGTTATTAATTTACATTAAGATACAATACAGCCTCAAAACATCCTCAAAACTATTACAACATATTCCTATAATCACAAATGAATCTTAAATTAGATAAAAAAATATGAACAACGTTTCCATACAAACCTTTGGAAGATATAATATATGAAGCAAATATGGGATGCCGTATTTCGTAAACTTATTTGAATAAATCAAAATCATTGTTAGGTTTTGTATTTCCTATTCCAAATATCACGTAGCTATGTGGAAAGTTTTCGAAAATCTAAATTGGGAGTTTCCTCAAAATGAGAATTATTTTATGAACTTAAAAATTAAAATTAAACTTTTCTGTTAAAAATGATTTAACTCTCTATTCTTATATTATTAGTAATATTGGTTACGCTATTTATGACTGTTCAGTAATGTGGGATAAAAGTAAGTATATCTGAAGTGATATTACGTCTTGACATGGTTTTATATTTAATGACAATGGTCCCATAAAATTTATTATGATCGAACATGCCGAAAATATGTTCATAATGTAATAATAATTATTATGATTAGTCTCACTATTTCAATATAGTTCCTTGCTTAATCATATTTTTAAAACTGGTTTCAATTCTCGATTATTATACGAAAGGTCAACTCAATTTGATTCTTCTAATTCATCTACTGAGACTTCAAGTAATATCAGCCCCGCATTAACATGTACAAGGCAAAATTTCCTTTCAGTTACCTATATCAAAACGAAGGTAACATTTACATTGTAACTTACAAATTATGATGACATATATTAAATGTTCTAATATTAAGTTTAAAATGTAATCATTTGATACTCGTAGTCATTGGCCGTTTTAATTACTTCATTATCAAGATGTAAGTTATTTTAATTAATAAGGTAATATCTATTTCCTAATGAGTTTTTACTTAATTAATTGATGGATAAAAGATTCCATTCAAAATGAACTTTTTTAACAAACAAAAAGTACATAATTATGTGCCTACTTAAATATGTACAGATAAATATATTTAGGATAAACATTACAGCGACGACATATTTATATAAAAAAAAATAAATAATACATGCACATTTATTTATCTCCCTATCCTTATTGGGTAATTCGATATGTAAAATTATTTAAAACTTTTCTGGAAGAAATATACAAATTCCTTGAACCATTATACTGAGATTATTAAAATTTCTTTAAAGGTATCGAGAAACTCAGACAAAGAAGCATTAACATCATTTAAATTATTCGGCTCGGTAAAGAAGATTTAGTATATTTAAACACGTAGTTGTAACCGAGTGTTATAAAAGTTCAGACCACAGTTATTTCACAGCTTCTTAAATAAGACCATACTAAAGGCGTGATAGTATGTTGGGACTAGTTCAATAAAATATTTTTGTTTGTTATTTCAAGAGTTAATAAATAAATTTTTTTTAATTTCAAATACAATTTTATTGTTTTTCAATTATTACTTTTGTGCTGTCCGTAAACATTTAAGATAGATCGTTTGAAGTGAAACAACTAAGGTAAATTGAAAGCAGACCACTTACTTGTTGATTTGTCGTTTCTGGCATAGATTTGAGATCTAACATCGGTGTTTCATACAAAACTAAATATGATCGAAGATATAGCAAAAAATGCTATAATAATATTATTATTTCTACTAATTAGGTAATGAAAATTACCTTACGTTTAGAGTGGATGTAATTCCTATATATTAATGATGCTGAAGTTATTTCCATTTTTTATTGAGAAATTGTTTTAACGGCAAGTAAGTAATTATATAATGGAATAGTAATTCGTAACTAATCGATCGCAAAACTTTCAATTTAGTAATTTTTTAAAGTATTTTTGATATATACAATACCTTTTCCTGCATTTTATTCAAAAATATTGAAGAAAAAATAACGTTAATTATTAAAATATGCTCATTTGCTAGAAATTTTACAACCAGGTGCTTTTAATATGAATTTGTATCTTATAACAATTTTATGGCTTTATTATAAATTATATTCTTCTTGATTTGTTGAATTGTAGGTTTTTAGCGCAGTAGATAGGTTCATCCATTAAATTGGCCCCAAGGAGATAGTTATGAATTGGATTAATCGTCCCCAAGGAGATAGTTATGAATTGGAATGGAAAGAATACTTTTCCTGATATAAAAGTGGTGGTTAAAAATCATTGTGAAAACATAAGTCATAAAGAATATTTTCCTAAGAATATTGTAATTTTTTTCCAGCAATTTTTTTAAAATAGGTAACAACCAATATTTTCACAACAGTATCGAGAATTTTAGGTCTAATTTCAACATTGATTGATCTTAGAACAACTCTATTGATCGGGTAAAATTATAAATACATTTTAGGTCTTTATTTTGATCATTAATGAATATAATATTTAAATTGGATTGTCCGAAATACTTACGTTTATTGTATTTTAATGTTTTCAGTTTTTAATAAGAATAAAACATAAACAAAGTTATATTATTTACTAACTTGAAGAATTATTTTTATAAATTATATTCGAATGTTTTTATGGTTTTCAGTATTGACCACGTAAGAAACAAAATCAGTGTAACTGATACCATCAATGAATGCCATTGACCTACTCGCATGAATTATTCTCTCAAATTTAGATGTCACCAAAATATAACTTTCTAACCACACTACGCTTTCAAATTAGGATAGCAAACCACGTTTACCTCTCGTCTAAGGCTTGCCTACGTTAGCAGCCTTACAATTACTGAATATCCAAAAAGAAATATTTCAAACCCTTTGGCTTTTAAGAAAACTACATCTCTTAAGTAACCAAAAGAGACTGGTATATATTTTATATTTCAGTGAGTAAAGAGTTAATTTCACTTGTTATTTTATAAGAGCTTGATTATTTTTAAAGAAAATATTGTGGAAATCCTGTTTGAAACTTTTCTCGGTATACTAATAAAATATTTTATTGACCTTGCTTATTCTATAAATTTAAATTAAATCTAAAAGATTATTTTACACATTTTTTAATTATGACATACTTCGTTATATTATAAATAATTGCTTGGAATAAGCATGTATCTCAAATTTATCGTATTCAAATTAATATTAGTTACTGGTAGGTATCTGGATACCTACTTCGTAAGTAGTTATTATCACACATTCACATCTAGTTTTGGAAATTAAAATGAAAATTTATCAAGTCATACGACTGTTCCAAACACATTAGATACCTACAAGCATTGAAAGGCGCATAGTATTTCTATTAAGATTGCGTCATTATGAACCCATAAATTTAGAAATTTAATAATTATACCATTTTTTGTCAAATATTATTAAATTTCCGTGGCTGGTGTTATTACCCTCTATTTGTGATTGTAAAATATTCTACAAAAGGGGGTTTTAAAGTGGGTTTGAAATTATCTTAGACGTCGTAGTTTTAGGGATATGATTTTTAAATTTTTTTAAAATTTTTGTAACTGCGCATGAAAAATATCCATTTTTTTTAGGTATTATTACTATTTCTGCTTTTTTATTACACAGAATCTTTAAGAAAACATTCTTCTTCTTGATTAAAATGTTGTTCATTCGTTATTATTTGTAATATAACAAATAAACACTGAAACATGTGCATTTTTATAATTACAAAACATGAAAGTGATATTTGAACAAAGCACGGCAACCTTGCAAAAATTAATTTCAAAAACATATAAAAAATGTTTTAAATCAATTATAACGTCCACAAATAAAATAAAAGTATATGATGTAGTATTATTTCCACTTTCTATAATTTCTACCTAGGTCGTGGTAAAGAAATTATAGAAAGTAGAAATAATACTACATCACGTAGTTTCATTTAATTGTGAATAATGAATTTCTACAAAATTAACGCCAAATATATTCAATTATAATGTCACTAAATCTTTTTAAAGGACTAAATTTCCACGCTCAAGAACAATTGATTACAGCACATCATAATTTAGTTTTAGTTTAAAGCATAATTGAAGAATATTTTGGAAATATGTTTATATTATTGAGAAAACAGAATCGTTAAATAAGAGTAAACGACAAGTATTTAATAAATTGATGCTTTTTCAAAGAACATAAATTGTTATGTTTTCAATCATATAATTACATCCCTCAGAATATCACTAAATTAGTTTCAATTTAAGCTACGTAATTATTTTAGCACCCATTATGCACCGTTGATAAGTGTTTGCTATCAATGAATATAATTAAAAAAATAATTCAGTAGTTAATTATTAGGCGATATTTAAAAAATTAGGACCGATTTTTCGATACTCAGATAAATAACCAGATGGAACTCCCATCTGGTTGTTTTTGGACGGATAGCATAATTTTACATTTTTTCATGATCATATCATTTAGTAAACGTTATACTATTAGGGGATATTCGATGGTCCTCTCTTTTGTATGACGTGGGATGTTACGGGTCTCAGTTGGGGCCTTGAGACAACCCGGGTGGAACGGTGGGAGTAGTGTGGGCTATTCAATTCAAGTTGTGTATACTTGCAATAATAGGGTAAAAGGGAATCAGTGAGTATTAGTCAGTGTCAGAATTATCCTCCAATAAGTAAAATTCCTTATGTGTGATTTTATGGATTGCTGATAATAAATTTTATAAATAATTGATAAATTCAAAATTAATACATTACAAGTAAGGAAAATAAAGTTTCTCTTCGTAGTGTGGAATTTACAACTTTCCTCGTTGAAACCAATTTTTCAAATGGTTAACCTTCTGGGCTTTATGTAATAACTTCTACATGCTAATGAGGGCCAACATTTTACAGATGAGTGTTTTTTCTATGTTAGCCTGGAGTACTAGTGGAATACTTTATGTTATAATAAAATTGAAGTTCAAAAACTCCTGATTAACTAAAAAGAGGGGATATTTTTTCTTGTATCAACTTAAGATATCGGAAATCGTTAGAGACCTCGTTAATCATGTATGTTATCACCTTCAATAAACTAAGTTTGGTTATAATGTATAGCAACTAATATAAAGTTTAATGGTACTTTAGCTAAGAATTTTTGTTCTATTGGGTATTAATAATCTAATATTTCGTTGGTAGTTATTAGTATAAATTTAATTAACTTCAACTAAATTATATTAAAACAAATCTTAGTACATTAAACACAGTATGCAAAAATTCGAAGATATATATATATATATATATATATATATATATATATATATATATATAATATCGCATAATTGAATGCGAAATAAGTAATATGGTTATTTTAGAATCCTGACCTTTTTTTAAATAAATACCTGAAATTGTAATATTGTCAATTGAAACAGTTGAAGATAAAGGGCGCAAAATGGACTATAAATTTATTTAATTTATGCATATCACTACACAATTTGAAAATGATAGATTTTATAGATATTCGATATTCTCATAGTTAAAATTCTTATTATCCATATTAATTATTGCGTGGTGTATAATTTTTCACTAATTAGGTGCTGTTTATGTATAATGATATTGATTTTAATTCACTAGTTTCCTACGATATTAATTTTTTTAATTTCTATCTCTAAATATAATTAAAGGCATATGACGTCATTGATTGGTTTTAAAAATATTTGTTTAAGTACAAAAATTCTATAGCGGTTAAAATATAAAAATTAAATAATTTACCTGTTTCATGAAATATCATGAAAAATAATAGTCATAATGAAAAGGAAGTATTAAAAATTTTAAAAAAATTTAAATTTTTAAATTGCATTTTTGCAATAGCCATAACGCCAAACAAACGATTATGAATAATTATAAGCAATACTTATTAACATTTAACGTTTCAATCTATGTACTTATTAATATTTATGAAAACCAAAACTTTTAAACAACCAAAACGGTAAAGTAGAAGCGAAAAGTTAAAAATCTCACCAAATCAAAACCATCTTTCGAATTTTTTTATCATGCTTTTCTCTTGAAGCAATCACAATGTTTTTTGTGAACTTGTAGATTATTTAGCAACACATATTTTTGACGACATAACATTTAAAAAAAATAATTAAAGTGGACCGATAAGAGAAAACTTAGATGAGTTATAGAGAAGAGACCACGTTTAACCAAACCTAGTGTAGAACTCTTTCCTGTTAGATGATACGATGACTTGCGCTAACAGCCGAAGGCGTCAAAGAGAGACCTAAGTCCAGCAGTTAAGAGATAATGGTGGTGGGTGACTGATATTTAGATATGAAAAACAAAGTTAGGGCGGTTAGGAGAAAAATGTATGAGTTCGCGTCACCGACATGCTAATATTAATAATATATCTGTAACCATGAGTATGACGGGTTGTGCTTGGCTAGCGCTGAGAGCATATATATATATATACATACATAAATATATATATTCATTTAAGAACGAATATATATTATCTATCGCATGGCTGAATATCTGCGACAAAAATATTAGCGAACTACTAGAAATCTGTTTTAATGTCCTAGTAAGAAGTTTCTAATTCACTATGAAAGACTCACTGCATGATTTTGCACAGGTAAAAAATTAAAAAATAGATACATCTAGTTCTTAAACCCAAATATTCATACCAATATTAGAAAAAATTGAAAATAAAAGCTTGGTTTTTCTTTTTAATTTATCTATATAAACATATTAACTTTTTTAATACTCACTGTTGCACTGCACAGAGATCCTACAATTAAACAATTAAACCAATATTCAAACTGACATACAATTTATATAATGCACAGTATACACACATTGAATATTCTGCGTAGTCAATTAAACTTTACTTGTATAGATACAAATAACACTAATGTTGCACAATACGTCACCATTATAGCTACAGACATTATACTTGCTATTACACCATGGCACCAGAGCAGTAAATATTTATTTATGTATATATATTAGAATTTTTGCATACTGCGTTTGATGCACTAAGATTTGTCTTAATATAATTAAGTTGAAGATAATAACAAATATGATTAAGCAGGTCTCTAACGATTGCCGATATCTTAAGTTGATACAAGAAAAAAATATCCCCTCTTTTTAGTTAATAAACTTTCAGAAGTTTTTGAACTTAAATTTATTACAACATAAAATATTCAACTAGTTCTCCCAGCTAACATAACAACACTCATCTGAAAAATGCTAACCCTCATTAGCACGTAGAAGTTATTACATAAAGCCCAGAAGGTTAACCATTTGAAAAATTGGGTTCAACGAGAAAGTTGTAAATTCCGCACTACGAAGAGAAACTTTCTTTTCGTTACTTGTAATGTATTAATTTTGAATATAGCAATTAATTGTAAGATTTATTATCAGCAATTCATAAAATCACACATAAGGTATTTTACTGATTGGAGGATAATTTTGGCACGGACTAATACTCACTGAATGCCTTTTAATTGTTTATATAACTGTTTTCTAATTCATTTAATATTATATTCAACATTTATATAAATTTGTCAATGTTCTTACTTCTAGCATATATTTAAGTATATCGTTGACGTTGATTTAATTAGTTTATTTCTTTTATTATATCGTTGATTTATTTAGATTCCGCTATAGATGTCTATTAATGATGGAACAAATAACTGCTTAGGTGGAAAGACATATTACATTAAGCTGAGAGAATAGGTAGACCTGTATACTAATTTTTTATCAAAGAAATTAATACTATTTAAAATATTTCATGTAAAATGGTATATTAAAATTGAAACCATACATTAACGGTTATGTAATATTATTTCGCCTCTTCGTCCTTCATATTGTATTTATACTAGCTAGAATTGCTTCAAAAAATAATCTTACTTATAATTATTTCAGATATATTTTTTTCCTCAGAGACTAATATTATTGTTAGTGAGAGTCAAAGCGTTGTTATTATAATTTATAATTTTAACTTATGATGAATAATTTTAATCTTATAAAAACTAAATCAATTTCATCTAAAATATTTTTGACATCTTTCTATAAGAATAACTCGGAACTAATATGCATATTCTATTATAAACACAAATTAAAATTAAACTGATAAATAATTTAAATCATGAAAAAAAGTCGAAAGGAAAGTTATCTCATAAACCACAAAGCTAACTTTGATGAAAAAATCATATGTTACATGTTCTCTACTTTCTTTTTATGTATTTTATATAAATATTATAATTTAAATTTTAAATTGTCATATTAGTTGCGATTAGATTTTTCGATGAAATATTTTACTCATGTCATTGCCACCAACTAGCTGTGCACAGAAAATTACGTGGATCTGTTGTCCCGTTGCAACGTGAAAGAAGGATAAACAAACACATTTTGGTATTTTTAATATCTCTTGGGACTCTTCCAATATTTAAGGTGAAATTTCTATAACTGCGATGTGAAAGAAGAACGAACACACTTTCGAATTTTTAATATTTGTTGGGATTGTTACAATAGTTACTATGAGGTTTTCCGAGTTAAAATGTAGCCTATACCATTTTCTGGTCCGTCAACTATCTTTGTGCAGAAAATCATGTCGACATGTTACTTTATTACAACGTGAAAAAACGACAAGCAAACACAGTTTTGAATTGTAATATTTGTAGGGATCATTATATTAGTTAGGATGACATGTATCGGGTGAAAGGTAGCCTATCTTATTTACTGATCCGCCAAATATCTGCGCACAAAAATCATCACGTCGATCTATTGCAAAGTGAAAGGAGGGTAAACAAACCTATTTCCGAATTTTTGATGGCATTTAAGAATGTCATATTCGGAACGATGAGATTTCTCAGATTATGAATTAGCCTATTTCGTTTTCTGACCCGTCATCTAATTTTGGGCAGAAAGTCATGTCGATCTGTTGCTCCATTGCGACGTGACAGAAGGACGAACTAACACACTTTTGAATTTTTAATATTGATTGGGATTGTTATATTAGTTAGGATAATATTTCCCAGATTCGAAAGTAGCTTGTGTTACTTCCCGGTCCGCCAAATATTTCTGTGCAGGAAAACACGTTAATCGGTTTCTCTATTATGACATGAAAGAACAAACAAATATACTTCCTAATTTATAAATCTTAGGATTGCTACATTAGTCATAAAATTGTCCAAATTGAAAAGTAGTCTATATTATTTCCTCTTATCTATATTATTTACTATCTTTGAGAAATAAAGCCACGTCGATCAGTTGCTCCATTCCGACATGAATGAAAGATGAACATACGTACTTTTGAATTTTTAAGATTATTTGGGATTGTCGTATCAGGTAGGATAAGATTTTCTGCATTGCCATTTACCTACATTATTTCCTGGTCCCCCAACTATCTTTGTACGGTAAGTCATGTCGATCTCTTGCTCCATTTTGACGTGAACAAGAAAAAACATTTTCGAATTTTTAATGTTATTTGGGATTTTGTTTAGTTATAAAAATATTTTTTAAGTTGAAAATAACCTATATTATTTCCTAATCCACCATTCATATCTGTGCAAATTACGTTGATATGATGCTGTTTTAGTATGACGATAAAAAAGGACAAACAAATACACTTCCGAAGTTTTAACATTGGTTAGGATTGTAATATTAGTTAGGAAGAGATTTCTTGTATCGGTTATTAGTTTATGTCTTTTCCTGGTCCATCAACTATTTCTGTATAGAAAGTTCCGCAGATATCTTGCTTCGTTGCGACGTAAAAGAAGGAGAAACAAACATAGTATTGAATTTTTTAATGTAATTTGGGAATGTCTTATTAGATACCATCTAATTCTGTGCAGAAAATCACATCGATATGTTGCTCGGTTGTGACGTGAAAGAAGGATAACCAAACACACTTTAAAATTTTTAGTATTAATTAAAATTGTAATATTAAGCTATAAAAATGGGATAATATTTCTCAGGTTGTTAAGTAGCCTGTGTCATTTCTCAGTTTGTTAACTATTTCCATGCAGGAAATCATGTTGATCTCCTGCTCCATTGTGACGTAAAAAGAGATAAACAAAAATACTTCCTGATTGGTAAATTTTGGGATGGATATATTAATTAGGATAAGATTGTCCACATTGGAAAGTAGCCTGTTTTATTTTCTGGTTCACCAAATAACTTTGTGCAGGCAGCCACGTCGATATGTTACTCCATTACAACGTGAGAGAAGAAAAAACAAACAGACTTTTGAATTTTTAATATTATTTGCAATTGTCATATTATTTAGCGCAAGATTCCCCGGTTTGGTATTTTACCAATGTTACTTCCTGTTCCCACAACTATCTCCGCGCGATAAGTAACGTAGATTTGTTGCTCCGTTGCGATGTGAAAGAAGGACAAACATACATACTTTCAAATTTTAATGTTATTTGGAAATGTCATATTAGGTAGGATTAATTTTTAGCCTATTTCATTTTCTGATCTGCCATATAATTCCGTGCATATAGACACGTCGATCTATTGCTCCATTGCTACGTGAAAGAAGGACACATAAACACATTTTGACATTTTTAATATTAGTTAGTATTTTAATATTAGTTACCATACAATTTACTTGATTGGCAAGTAGCCTGTGTCATTTCCTGATCCGCTATTTCTGTGCAGGAAATAACGTTGATCTGTTGCTTTATACTGACGTAAAAGAAGGACAAACAAATATACTTCCTGAGTTGTAAATTTTAGGCTTGATATATTAGTTAAGATAAGATTGTTCACGTTGGAAATTAGCCAGAATTATTTACTGGCCTGCCAAATATCTCTGTGCAGGAAGCCACGTTGATCTGTAGCTCCATTGCGACGTGAGGGAAGAACAAACAAACAGACTTTGGAATTTTTAATATCATCTGTGATTATGATATTAGATAAGATAAGATTTCCTGGGTTGGTATTTTACCCAAATCATTTCCTATTCCTCTAACTACCTCTGTGCAGAGCGTAAGTCACATCGATCTGTTGCTCCATTGAGACGTGAAAGAATGTCAAAAAACACTTTAAAATTTTTTAATATTAGTTAAGATTTTTGTTTTAGTTAGGAAAATATTTTCTAAATTGAAACGTAGTCTAAGGTATTTCCTAACCAGCTAACAGTCTCTGTGCAGAAAATTACGTTGATGTGTTGTTCTATTACAAAGTGAAAGAAAGCCAAACAACACACGTTTGAAATTTTTAACATAGATTGGGATTGCGATTTCTACACACGTTTGAAATTTTTAACATAGATTGGGATTGGGAAACACTCGATTGTAATTACGATTTCTCTGGTTGGCAATTAGTCTATGTCATTTCCTTGTACGCCAACTATTTCTATACAGAAAGTAACGTCGATAATTTACTCTATTGTGTTGTGAACGAAGGATAAGCAAACAGACTTTGTAATTTTTAATGTTAGTTGTTATTGTTGTTTTAGTAAAAATGAAATTGTCTGAGTTGCAAAACAACCTATGTAGTTTTCTGGTCTATCAATTATCTCTGTACAGAAAGGATTGGACGGATTGTACGGATTTGAAAGAAACATACATTATTTCCTGTCCCGTCGATTATCTCTGTTTTGAAAATCACGTCGATCTGTAGCTTCATTTCCATGTGAAAAAGAGACAAACAAAGACACATTTGAACTTTTAACGCTAGTTGAAATGGTCATATTAGATGGGATACAAGAAGCCTACATTAATTTTTGACTCGCCAACTATCTCTGTGTAAAAAGTTACGTCGATCTTTTGCTCCTTTATGACTTTAGTTAGGATTATAATATTACTCCAAATGATTTTTCTCGCGATGAAATGTCGCTTAGGTTTTTCCCCGGTGCACCAATTACCACTGTGTTAAGTTTGTAAACCGGGGAAAAATTATTGGAAAAAAGGTAAATTAGGTGAAAGAAAAAACGTTAAAACATATTTCCGCGCAAACGAACGTATAAATGTTTTTAAATCGTTTTTTTATAATAAATAATCACGAGCTACAATATGTATTCTGAAAAATACGACGTATTTCAAAATATGTATTGCATTCAAATAATGCATATTCTTCTATATCCTATCTAAGAAATGTCAAAATATCATTGGTGTTAAACTAAACTTATGCCTACGATATTAAAACACAGATCCAAACTTAAGATTATAATTAATTTAATTTATATTGGTTTATATTTTTATTACTTTTTGAGCAGGCGGGAAAACAAGCGACATAGGTCAACTAGCACCGTGCCTCAACGCACACTGTCAGTTTGCATAGTAGAAGGGAAGCAATGGACATCGCCAAAATGCGTCTTTATGTTCAAGGTAACTAATGTGTTTTTTTTTTTTTATTCGGATTCTATTTAGCTTATTTAAAATAAAAAATTCAACAAAGATTTTAAATAAGTCGTGAACAGTTAGTCTTTTTAATTCCATTCATAAAGTGTTATAAATAATGTAGTTAATTTGGTTTAAAATGTATATTACGAGAAGTTTATGGTTATTTTTTTAGGTAAAAAATAAGTTCTGTCATATTTTGGAAACAATCAGGATTTTAGAAATATTGTCAAAAATAATATATATTTTTTCATAGTCATAAATTTATTAGGTTTTGCAGAAAAAAATTTTTCTAAATAAGTTCAATCTAGTGTTGTCAGCGCCTTAATACAGAGGTTCCAAAAATATTAGTAATTAAATATTACAAAGTTCATGTGCCCAAAAATATTTTACAACTTATCAATTTAAGGATAAGAAGTTGAATGAGATAAGAAGCAGAGCGATATATATATATATATATATATATTAAATCTAATCAAAAACATAAATGTGAAATATGAGGCAAAATATCTTTAGATCATCACTTTAGATGAAAAAAAAAGTTGAAATCAAAATAACCGTCAAGTGCCAAATAGTTTTCCTATGTGGAATTAGAACAAGGATGTAATTTAAAAAGGAGATGCACTTTAACAATTTTCATTACTTAGTATTATTTTTAGATTCGAATTTGGTAAGTTTTTATAATCAAATATAGTCTATGGAAGGAATAAAGTGACACTTGTACTCAATATTGGAAAGCACGACATTTCAATATTGAGTATATATGTGGAGTACGATCTATAGAATGACGTGCAGTAATGTGCTCACATTACATTTATTTGCAGAGAATGGTGATACTTTTGCAGATATATGGCATAATAAGTTCAGCATTTGTTAGTCAAAATTATGCAGCGCACAAAATCGAAATAAGGGTAATCTAGGATTAGAATAATGTGTATATTTAAGCCCAAATTTAAACAATTCAAAATTAATTAAACAGAGTTCATATAAATTGTCTTACACTTAATATCTCTTATAAATTTTTCAAAGAATCTAACTTATCTTTTACCAATTTCTGACTTGTGACACATGAAAATGCTACATGCCAAATTTTCATTTTCCAAGTCGACTAGAAGGAGATCAGAGGTTTTTGATGACGAATGAGTCGGTACCAAAATTGGCAATATCAGCAACTAATTTCAAAAGTTATATTTGTAGAATTGAGTGCAACCTGGTATTTGTAATTTCTTCGGATGCAAATATATTAACTTGTTACATCAAATAGATCTTAAGTTAGAGGGGTATCAATAATAGCTCGAAACATTTCGTGTGATCACATGATACGCGCATAGTTGTAGAAAATTTACCGTCCGCTTACATAAATACTACTTTTATTTAACATTGGTAAACCTTTTATAAAACATTTTATGACTTTAAATAGCAACTAGGTAGTTTTTTTTATTCAGCCCCTGATTTAGAAAAATAAACGGGTTTGTATTAAATTTCAAGTTATATTCCTAGATAATTTAATAGATTAGACCTGACGTTTTTCTACTAAAATGGAGGTGCTGTTTTCCTTTTAGGTACGATCACCTTAACTATTATCCTAAAAATTATCTACCTAAAACTATTTGTATATTTTTTTTCACAAGTTCTTTTGTCATTGAGTTTATCTCTTAATTCAATTGATTCCTAGGGGACATAATGTCTAATATTGTGTAATTGGCGTTTTATAAATTAATGTGAGGCAAAAAGTAAAATGCAATTTTAATAGTAAATAGATAGTAAAATGGCTACGAATTTACATAAAGTCCGACCAGGAAGATAACTTTTCACTGTTATTTGAGTTTATTTTTCATTTACCATATTACTCAACATTTCTGTGACATTATTTTTGAATAGTAGTAAGCTTCTTATATAAGTTGAATAAAATTGAAACCACGGTATTGAAGTATTGAGGATAAATTTATAAATAATTACGGTATCGAAGGTACATTTGCTTGCTATTCAATGCAGTTTTTTTTTTTACTTTCCAGAGAGGTGAAAGGAGAGGAGAAAATATCACTATACCATAAATAAATCAAAGTTAAAGTTTTACTGAATTCGAATCTAAACTTCTAATGGAACAAAATAAACTCGAAAAAACTTCGAGTGGGAGCGCTTATTATTACATATGTTTTTTTTCTATATTGGATATTTTGGGTATTTTTCGTATAAAAAAGTGGTAACTTTTTACAAATTTTCCATGCTTTGAGCAGTTTCTTCACATTAGTATTTTATGGAAATAGTTTAATTACGGTACCTGTAATATATCCCTTGGGAAAATTGCACTTGTTCGTACAGCTAGGGGTAGGCGTGGTTTGATTTGAGCTGCGCTAAAATGAATAACATTTTATGAATAACCTAAAATTGCAAATGCTTTCTACTAAACTCAACAATAAAATGAAATGATATAATATTGCAAAATTATGATATTTTATGACAAGTACTAATAGAACTCACTGTACGAGAATCCCGTTAACAAAATTCGTAACCACATGTTTGAAATAATTTTAACCATATGTAAAGGTAATATTTTATTAAATTATTTGTAAATATTAATGTTACATTTCACCACATGGGTTATATAAATATTTTGCATATTTTATCTTTTACGGTCGCATAAATATTATGAATTTCTTAAAAATGTACAGAAACTGAATTGTGCTACCTTTTTGTAATAAAAGTCTAGTAAGGCTATTTTTTATGATTTGAATATTAAATTTAACAAGTAAATTTATTAAATATATTTGATTGTTAACTATTGACATATGAATGGGATAACATGCTTTATCGTTGGTCTAATTTTCAAGTTTCTACTCCAAGTAACTTCTCAGAAAAACGACTCTAGTTGTAAAATAGATGGACGAACGCATGGGGGATCTTATGAAAGTGATGCATTTTGCTCTTGAAGTATGGCATTTTGTCTACTACTTAATTACAATGTAAAATACAAGAAAAGTCAAAAACGTATACCGTATAAATTACTAGTTTCAAAATTGCGACACCGTACTAAAAGAAAGCATATTAATTATTTATTTTTACCCACTCATATATGTATATTTGTACGGAAAAGTTAAAATATTTTTAAGAATATTTTTATTAGTAATTATTAGTAAGAATATTTTTTCAAATAAAATTCTTTAATTTTCTTTTATCAAAAGATTCAAAGTCCGAAAAGCATTTGATAATCTCAGTCAAGATATCTATGTTACATTTATAAGTTCTATGTGTTCATATATTTATTGATAATGTACATAAATATATAAATAAAATGAAAAACGACAAGGAATGAAATTTACATAATTCTCCAATACATCAATTATATCTAGTTACGTAATTCAGGTAACGGACGAATTATAATATTTAGACTGTGCGTAGCTAAGCTAATTGTTAGCGGAAAATATGGACTGCAAATTGCAGGTGAACGGACATGCAGAATTAACCAATTAAATGGGCTTACCAAGATTAGTGGCTAACGACACATAGGGTACAATGAAAGACAGTAAATGTACATTCAGAGTATGATTAGTTTATGTAATAAATATATATTATAATTCGTGACGACTCTTGAAATTTTCTTTGTTTTTTTCCTTGTATTTAATGCATTTATACGACCTTTTCAAAACAACCATAACAAAGATATCAATACTAGCATTAATATAAATTGAAGCACCGAAACATTTCCGAAACATTGCTCGCCGACGTAAAAATACACTTCCAAGCGCTCTCACGTATAGATTTTAGATAACAAAACTACAGAAAAAATAAGAGGTGCTTCAAATTTCTGTTCCGAAAGAAGTTAAAATAATTTATGAAGAAAAAATGATTATACTGAATGTGTTCTCTTCCAAATAAAAATTTATCCTTGTGGATTTAATATACTTTCATATTTTTTTTCTTTACGAATAATAAAAGGAAATGGCGTTGAACCTTTTTTTATACAAAAAAAACAAATACGTGTTATTAAAAATAAAGATTGGCCAAATCTTTATTATTATATACTTAAATAAAATAAAACACTAAGTGGAATGACCTGTAAGCACGGATAAAAATTCAGCAAGGAAAATTCAGTATACCACGTAAATATACGTCAATAATTAAACATTTAAAGAACATCTGCAAATCTATTAACAATAATTAATATTATATTTTACTTTGGGATTGTATATTTTACTGTGGGGAATATATTACTCCCCACTTTACGTTTTACAAGCACAAGATAACTTAATTGATTGCTTTCTGTTTTATTAATTAATATAACTTTACCGTAATAATGTAGCATTGAGGAAATTAGAATATGATTTTATATTTCCCAAAATATGAGCCTTTATAAATATGGTACAGAATTTTGACAACATCTTCTCTAGTTATACCATAGAAGCGTATAGCATATAAAAAGTGTAAGAAAATACGCTTAAAAAAATATGTATTCCACATTTCTGTTAAAAACAATTCTATAATAGGTTTTCCCTAGAAATTTGATATGTAAACGTTTTTATCTGTTTGAATTTCTTTAATATTGGTGAATTTGTGAAGAATCGATCGTGTGCGGCATCAAGGTTAATAAGACATATTCTCGACTTACTTTG
Source organism: Druceiella hillmani (assembly GCA_039881145.1). NCBI lineage: Eukaryota > Metazoa > Arthropoda > Insecta > Lepidoptera > Hepialidae > Druceiella > Druceiella hillmani. Next base: position 1,354,501 of record JAYKKI010000142.1, on the reverse strand, counting down.
TAAGTAATAAGTTATATACTGTACGCTTGCTATAGGACCTGATTAGTACATAAAAAGTTTTATTATCCTAACTCTGAAATAAAATCTATTAGGTACGAATATTCCAAAGGTTTTATGCAAAAGTAGGCGCGCCTAAACATTTAAAGTGGTATAGTAATTTCATTAAACTCTTTTAAATTAATAAACCATCATGTCTTATAGACATGTAAAACTCTGAGGTTACGATAATAGCTATAGTTTTCTAATAAATTTGGCTAAATTTCCAGATGATTGTCTTTTACCGTATTTTGACTTTATTAATTTCTAAGATAGGTGCGGAGGAAGGCAGGATATTCTTATTGTGAATATTTTTGTCAGTATTTATTTATATGAAATTATATGTACACATATTTATATGCAGTTATTAAAGAGATACTGATGAAGTTATGTATACTGATGAAGATGAAGTTATTATAGAGATACACATATTTATATGAAGTTATTATATGAGATACTGATAAAAGTATCGCTGTAAAATATAGTTTTCAAATTTCTAGGATTTTTCTTTTCAAAATCCATATGATGTATGAAATAAAAGAAGAACTGCGTTATTTATTTATTACCTCAAAAGTTACCTTACAATTATTTTTGAATGTTAATCATTGAGATATATGATGCATTAGTAATGTTTTATCTATATGCCAAATTCCTAGTTCTAAATGCTTTCTGAGAAAAATGATTGTTAGATAGGGAGACAGAAATTTTTGATCGGTTGACTATCGACTAGTGTAACTTGTTTTTCCAAACTGGGATTTGGAGATTTAGGGCCAAACAATGTGGCGATATTTGATTCTCACTGGAGTTCCTAAAATAAATGCATTTGCATTTAAAATCTTTTTTTTAAATATAAAGACGTATTTACAATGACCATGTAGACCATATACATAAAATTTTGTATACTAGGTTATAATTTTTATGCTTTTGTTTGTGTTTATTCAAGTTTTAAAAATTATACTAGGCTATTCAAACCAGAATTTTTAAAAAGAATTGATGAGACATTTATATATCCAATTGATCTACGTAAATATGGCCAAATTTATAGTAGTTTCTAATGTCATTTCAGACAGCTGATACTTCCTTATGTTTGAGCGAATGTATGTTGTTTAAACGTCACGTCACTGATAGCCTTCCTAATGTATGTACTATCGGAAGTAAATATCCACAGTATCCATGCTAGGTGAAGGCTGGTCGAAAACTTGCCTGTTTTCGACAACAACACGTAACTTCTCACTGTTGTTACATTTCTGCCAAATTAAAAACAAAAATTTCGTTCACGATATGATCATCACTATATTTGATATTAACCAAAAATTATATTCGTAAACCAAGTAATTCTTCTTAAAAATATTGTAAAATGAAACATTTTATTACCACGCCCAGCTATTTTATTAGTGTTCATATTTTATGGGCAATACTCAAAAATTATGGATCGTAAAACGACCCAAGAGATGATTCAATTTAATAGAAGCATTTGTTTTATTTCGGAAATAAACTTATCCTTTTACGAATAGCGATACTTTGCAATTTTTTCCACTTCTACCGTTTTAATGGACTTGGTACTATTTATAACATCTCACATTGGTATACCCCGCAACTCAAATAAAAATAACGTTTATAATATATTATGCTGCCATATATTAACTAAACTTATACCACTGTTTTAATTTTGTGAACTTACGTATTAAATATTATTTGAAAATACATTTAATGAAATACAAGCCTTCCATATTTCTTATAAAGACGACTTAATATAGATGTAATGTAGACTTAATGTAGTTGTTAATATTTTCTTGTTTATGGTAAATAAATATTTGAAATAAGTGATAGAAAATGTAATGAAGTTATTGGTTACTGTTTATTAGTATATAATTTACTACTTATGAATTTTTATTTCATGCGCGTATTCAATTTTGAAGTAAATTTATATTTAATAAACAAATAAACATTTTTTCACAGTTCGAAAATTATTTTTATTGCAACTTATTTAGAGAACTGTGTGAGTATTAAAATTGTGCAAAATTTATTAACTTGTGAAATATTTTTAAAGTAAAGCTTCTTACAGTTCGCGTCGACATGAAAAACATATATGTGTACGAGTGTATTAGTAGCAGTCGGGTCGCTTGATCGTGGCGAGAGCGACACGAACAAGTGTCCCGACTACTACCGATGACCGGACGTCTTCGTCCGTTTCAACTATTTCCGTTCCTTTCTTTTTATGTTTTTGTTTTCAACCATAATCTAGACTACACCAAATACAACTTCCTAGTCCAACTTGATCGTTTTTAATTTAAATTTTTTTGACTGATTTTTTTCATAGTTAAACGTCGTTTCAATTCGAATCAATGAAATTGGAATCATACTTTCATATTTATTTTTAAAACCCTTTCCAATATTTCCCTTTTCAAATTTCTCAATATACTATTCCCGGGAATAGAAGGATAAGTACCTCAACTGACCCCAATACTCTTTTCATGTAAAAGTAATTAATATCTAGCTTTCAAAATCTATAATAGCTATACAATATTTCAAGCATATATAGAGAAGAGAATTCTGGATAAGTCATAATTAAATGATAAGAACAATATAATCTCAAAGTTATTCTTAAAATAGAAAGAAATTGGAATTTTTTAAAGAGTGAATTTTAGAAATTTTTATTTTTAAAAAATTTCAAAAATCAATATAATGATTTTGTGAACCTGTTGACTTTTCCATATATTTCATATTGTAGCAATATAAAACAAATGTAAGACGGCTTGATATACTTCGTAATAAAGAATAATTGTGAATCAGGTGAAATCTATTTTAAAATATGTAGAGTTTTTCAAAAACCTTTAATAATATCGACAAAACATGCACTTACGTTACTGTCACCCAGTGAATACTATTAATATAGTTAGTGTATTTATAAGACACGATAATTCCATCCTAGTTAAATAGGGATTATTATTCATGACAGGGGTTGTACCATATTTACGTAATATGCCTTTTTATGATTATTTTCACGCATTTTTAAGAATTATTAAATCTTAGAAATAAACAAACGAGAATAAATAGTTACTTGTTTTTTACTTATTTAAGTTGGCTTTTTTTAGAGAATACATTTATAACAAATATCTAAATAACAGGTTTTTATTATAATTGCAATTATTTCTATTATTTTTTTGTTTTCTCCATCAGTTTTTTTCTTCTTTAGATATGTTGGAAGTGTATCCCTCAGCACGAAATTAAAAAAAATTATGTAAAAACTTAACAAATCACAGATACGCTTAATATACAGTAATTAGTTACTAACAAATCTGCGTCGAGACCAATTTAGACATTCGGTATCACTATTTTGCGTACGGTGAGTAGTGGTTAATATATTTGGTAATAAAATATGTCTTTTTTTATTTTTTTATCTCACCACTAAGCCATATTTTCACATGTTCCTTTCTTGGCGGCTTCAAATTCTTATCGTAGTGATAATGCTCCTTAATGGTGAAGACTAATTTCAATGAACTTTGATTCGTTTGACATATCTTAGTAAGTATTTTTATCACAAATGGTGACTAAGGTATTATGATAAGGCCAGATAGTGGCGACAATGATGAGGAGTAGATTTATCATGTTCTGGTAATTTTTGCCTTGATGTTTCCTTTGGTTCCAAATAGTGGCCAAAGCCAGACAATGGAGCCGAAAAGTGGTGAAAATACTCCGCAACGGCAAGGAATACCATTGTGGAGTAATTTCACCGCCTTTAAAGGAGTAGTTTCATCTAGTTCGGGCTCATTTGTCGAGTCCTTTGGTTACAAACGGTGACCAGGGTCTAATGCGAATAGACGCAGGGGATGATGGGCCTTCTGTAATGATTATGAGAAGATCATCGAATTTGGACTCGTTCAACTTGTCTGAAAAGTAATAGCTAGCATGTGAAGATAGAACCTAAAGATAGTGACAGGAACTTCTAATTGAAAAGAAGTACTCATTTGACTTATCTCGACGTAAGAAACAAAATAAACACTTAGTTAAGTATGTGCAGTTATGAACAAAGGCTTGAATCAATTAATATATTGATAAGTCAGTAAATAAGAAAATATTTACAAATATTACCCAAATAATAGTCAAAAATTAAAAGTAAGCAAAACAACTTGCATAAAAAAAATTATTGTTTTATTAACGAAACTTTAAATAATTAGAAAATACAAAAAATGTACGAAATAATGTGTTTCCAATAGCTTGTAAATTTAAATATATTAAAAGTTGAGAATATTTAAGCCACATATTTACATAAAATTACCATATCCATAAATTTACAGCATGTCACTCCTATGAAGAGTTCAAAAGCTTTCGAACAAGAGGATTATTTTTTGGAAATAGACGAGATTTGACTGCCTTTAAATGCTAAATCTTAAAAATATATTGTAAGTTTAATACACAATAGTGATGGTACGAGAAATCTGACACAAGTTCCACATTTCTTTGGCTAATGAGCCTATATATTCATTCACTTAGATATTTACATGCGTAGTTGCCCATTAAATGAGTGAAATACTTTTTTATTGTGGAGTTGAAACATGTCATTTATGTTTTAGGTAAGAAGCATTAAAAAATTGTTAGATTTTTTATTGCTTCAAAGATGTATTTTAAGTCATCCAAAGTGACGAATCTATCTGTTGAATTTATGCAAAAACTATATATGTAAAATAAAAGAAATTGAAAAACCTTCCGCTAACTTAAAAGTATAAATTCAGCCTCTCTGATATAATTTTAGTCGTCTTCTATGGATAGTGTAGTCACGATAATGTATTCCAAATTTTAAACGGCGCGCCATCATTTAATTCTGTGGTATCACCTCACGTGTGGACTCTAAATATTTTACATCTAAATATATTGTGCATACAAAATCCTCATCTGACTCATCAGTTACGGTAGCTAAACAGCTACTATCACTGTAAGCAGAAACACACTAACCATCAATTTGCCAATATCCGAAATGTTCTATAGGAAATACAACCCGCTGTGCAATGTTTGAGAACAAAAGGCAACTACTACTGGATTCCCAAAGTTTAATAATGCCCTCATGAACGGAGAAATAGTTAGCAGCCTTAAAAAAAGTAAAAAGAAATCATAAATGGACAGCAAGATCATTTAAATAAACTGCTACAGAATGGTACCATACATTCTTACCTACATATATTACACCTGTCTACATCGAAGGCCAATCAATTTTATTAACAGACATTGCATTCATGGTAGAAATAAATTACAAAATTGGTCAAGCTGCGGGATGAGAAAGATGCAACTATTATTCTCTATAATTTCTTATAATAAGAAGGTGGTCGTTATGGAAGTTGTTATATGAAAAGGTTATGTATACAATTGATGCTATATTGTTGCTAAGTTAATGTTATATAGTTCCCAGGTATAAATTAATTACCTCTTATTTTATTTCGAAGGACATGAACGGATTATGAAGTATATTCGGTGTCATGAAAGTACTAATAGCTCTCGATATCCTTTTTTTTAATCCGATACATGGAGGTCTTTTCAAAGAGAAGCAAAACATCAAGAAAGGCAAATTTTTAATATTGAGACATTAAGCAGCTGCAATTATAGACCTTCAAAACATATGGGTATGACATGCAGTAATGAACCACTCGCAAAATTAAGAAAGAAATTTAAAAAAATACTGTTTGATATTAATCTAAAGAACTCCGTTTGCCCTACAGCTGTAATGACCTGTACCTTCGAATAAGCTATGTGCAAGAAAAAAGTCATCAATAACAAGAGGTTTACCAGTAAACTCAGATTAAATTACAGAAGCTAAGACAAAATTTATCAAATAGAGGTTATACACAAGTCAATGCAAAGAAGAAAAAACATGACAGGACAATGAAATATGTGATGCATTCTAGCTCCAGATTTATAAGCCCAAAGGAAGGTGACGTAAAAAAATTCAGGAGACAGTAGGTAAAATATACAGAGTATAATACCGTACCGTAAATTGCTACTTAAAAACCCAATTTCAATCTGGAAAATATTAAAGTATCCTGTTACCTTAATATTATGATTTTCAATGCAAAAAATTTACTACAACTAGTATATCAAATGAATCTGATAAGAAAATGACTATAGTAAGCCGTGCACCACACTGAAGGTAGTACCGAGTTCGGACGGCATATTTCTAGAAACAGTACGACTCGAAATGAAATTTATCATAGATAATATTCAAGGGATAATGAGTAGATACTTTCAGAAAAGGAAATTACAGCTGCTATGAAAAATGGCAAAACAAGCGATGATCTAAAAGCCATTAAACCTGCGAAGTGTTCCACTAGCTATAGGTCGCTATGTCAGTCATATTGTTATAGAAAATTAATAGAAAGGTTGTTATTAGACCGAACAGAAAAGATACATCGAGAGCATCCTGGTTTTATTGACACAAAATATCGATTTAAAAAGGGCTAAAAAATGTATTAAGCTATTGACAATATAATAAGCATCGCGGGGTAGAAAAAACGAGGAATACACCACACCTAAATATTTTTCATTCAACTCCCTGGCAAATCATTTCACAGTAACTCCAATGGCTCATAGAATAATTTATTCTTAGTGAATAAATATCTGCAAAATTCATAAGGAAACTCTAAGACAATTAAAGTCCTCATTGGGCTCCTCAGAGTGATATTTTGTGTCTTACGTTATTATGGAAATTTCAATATGACGATATCTTTAGTTCTTATTTCGGAGAGAATGTACACCTCTTTAGGTTTGCCAACAATCTAGTGGCACTAGTGAATTGATGGTTGATGAAAATGAAACACTCGCCAAAATAGGAGATTGGATACGCCAGAAGTAATTACAAGTGACATGGCCTAACTTATGTTTAAGAGGATAACAGCCAAATCGAAGCAAAAGCTAATTCCGTCTTGCTGTACACGGCGTGTGAAGAAAAAGCATTAGAAGACGACACGCAAATTTGATTGCCAAAGGTTCGGTTGAAAAACAAATAGCACAAAGTAGGAATTAAAAAACTAAACTCAAATTAATGACATAAATAACAAATAAACGTCTGCACGACATGATAAAGAATATAAAGTTAAAATGAAAGGAGAAATAATGGGAAATGTAGAAAGTATCTCAAATAAAAACAAGCATTCTTCTAAAGTAATTTTAATTATACTGGGAGTGAAAGCTGAAGACGGGAATAAATTTAAGTTCATGGACAACTTTCCAGTGGGTTAGAGCACACCACTGCATACGGGCGCAGAGACAATGTATGTTAAGCAAGGCATGTATGTTAAGATGGGTTTATTTCGTTTATGATTTGAGATTATGTGAGTTTTGGTACAGTTAGGTTACATTAGGTTATACTGTGTTAAGTTCACATGGTTAATAAGAGTTATATTTTTATCGAGTATGTAATCTATACTGAATGCAGTATTAAAATTTAAATAATATGTTTTTCCAGTACACATCTGGAAAAACATCCAGTACACAATTGCACTAATCAGTACACATCTCTGATTAGTGCAATTTATGCTAGAAGATTCCTCCTTTTTTCTGCTTCGCCCTCTAATGAACTCCGGTAGCAGGATCCTAAACTTTACTTTTATTTATATTCCATTGCGGGTAGTTTCTTATGAGATGAAAAAATTGTGAATGGAAAAAGTTGCCCGAGAAAATAAATAATGTCATTAGCTAAGCTGGGGCTAAAATCGAATATGAATGGTATCAAATCATTGTGATATATAATTAATGTAACTATTATTTCAGCACAAAATGCAATGTTTTATCGAATAATAGACGTCAAATTTTTTTAAATTTTTGTCGAAGACTTGACTGAAATTTTTTTTGTTCCTAAAAATTATAAATATAATTAAGAATTATTATATATCACTTTAACCACAGTTAGAATAAAATAATTTGAAAACAGTTATTATTAAATGAATAAACTTGTGATTCCGGACCAATGGCATGTAAAATCGTTCTGTAGAGAACCCTTTTTACATCGAACTTAGTTCTTGACCTAAAAGTACTTAACTTAAGTTATTCTAAATAGGTTTAAAAAAAATTGTTATAAATATTTATACATAGGTGGCATTGGAAGTAAAGAAGCAAACATACCATCACAAATTTAATGGAGCATAAACGTGTGTGACGAACCTTTAAGATATTGGTCATACATATATAATTTTAGATGCACTTAGACTACTTAAAAGGAAAAGTAATGGATGGTTGTTAATTTCTCTCATCTCATGAATCATTTCATCTCATCTTTGACAAAAGTATTTTATAAATGGTAAAATTTACTGCATTTGCTCAATTCAAGGGTAGATTAAACACACTCACACGCATATATATATATACATATATATATATATATATATATATATATATATATATATATATATATATATATATATTATGTATCATTGGTCGAGAAACTAAGCTGTTAAGCATGAAATTTCAAGAAGATGACATAAAATTACTGACAAATTTTTAATGAAGAATAATTTTTGCCTACTGTGTAATGTAACATTTTTATTGTTCTTCTGAAAATAATGATAAGAAAAACATACGGGTGGCAGAGTGGCCACCGGTGACAAAGCAAAATGACAGTGGACAAAAAAGGAAGTGAATACCGCTTTGTAAAACAATTTAGTGATTATTTTATGGATAATCTTAGGGTTAAACCAATTAATATAAAGCAAGTATCGCTGGACGCGAACGATAAAGTAATGATTACATTAGCGTCATTAATCATGTAAAAAAACTGTCTCGTGGTAAAGCATTGAATTTTGTAGATTGTGTTGAAATGTCTTTAGCCTTAACAAAATTCCTATCAAAACCGGTAGTCATCACTTGTGCTTTCTGCGAAGGGCTGATTATGTTTCATGTTAAAATTTATTTGCAAAATTTACTTAAAAAAATTTGGGAGAATGTAATGTAATCCTACATTAACCATAAGTGGAAATTAAAGACATCAAAACAATAATCCAATCGTTTATTGAAATTTATGTCGTTTTGTTGAAAACTTTTCATTCTTTTCATTTCTTTAAATTTTATTTTGCGTTTTTTCACCATTTACAGTAAAAAAATTATGGTATTCTATGGAATAGAAGGAAATACTTACAAACATATTTTTCCAAATAAAATCCGCTTTTTCTTAAATCCTTAGGACAAAGATGGTTAATAAATATATATTTACTTTCTTATTGTAATATTTAATGGAATAAAGTAGTAAAAGTATTTAAATTTCATTTATAATAAACATCTATGATCACTAAAGTGACTAAATCCAAATGTCTCTTGGAAGTTGTAAACAAATTTTTTTTACGTAAATATTCCAAGCTAATAAATTTTTCGATGGTAAAAGTGAAATATTTGTTTGGGACAATTAATTTTAATTCGAATATCCGTATTAATTAAGAGCAAAAACTAAATGTCTAAGACACTAGAAAAAATAATATTGTTTTAACAAACACGCTTTTAAGACAATCAAGTAAAGTATGGTTGGCTCTAAAGAGATTTCTCTCGTAGTAATAAGTCCGTAATATGTATTGATTGTCTACACAAAATACTTAAATTAAATAAATAAATTAAATTTGACGAAAATATGATTGTTATGCAATAATGTTTTGAAAACTTGAAATTGTCCCAAAATTTTACAAAGTTTAAACTTAATTAGTAAAATTAAATTCAGCCGTGACAATAATTCAAGCACCATCTATATTTTTAAATCTATTTGATTCAGTTAACTTCATCTTGGAAATCCTTGGACGACGAGTTATATAAAGCAAAATAAAAATATACTCACTAAATGATTTTTTTCAAAATACGCCAGCATTGGGTTCTTTTATTATAGTTCAAACAGTTATATTATACAATCTCCTTCAATAATATGAAAAGCGTACTTGACTTAAAGTTATATATAGAAATTAGATTTAATATGTAGAAGTCCAGATAACTGAACGAATTTGGTACTGTAACGTGGACTTTTATACAACCTAAGACGACATCAAGCGATGATAGTGACATTAGAAATAGACAGACGAAGAGCGCCTCTTGCTGCAAGTCTATACTAGATCCGTATTGAGCTCGCTCTTTTCTTTTTTTGGTCGATCGTCGTGGAATGTGGATGAGCCGCAGATCGCGTGCGAGTCGCCCTGGATAATGGTGTGTCATATCCTCGCCACTAGCGCGTCGAGGCAATTTTACGACAGTATATTGCATAGCGCGGCACCAGAGTTTACCCATCGTTTACTGCGTAAACGATGCGTTTAAGAAATTATTTTTAGTTCTGTTATTTGATAGTTTTAACAGAAATTGTCTTGTGTTTCATTATTTAAGAACAATGTCACTCTGTTAGAAGAAATACCACTTTTTACCAACAATAAAAACTGACAATGTTTTTGTTAATATTAGGTACTCAATGAATATTCTCAACATATATTTGACGATTATATATATTCAGCGTCATCGATAAGATTAACACACATATTAAAAAAAATATTTTCTAAAGTAAAAAATATTTTCTAACTAAATAAATAGAAGATAACTATCAAACATTAAAAAAAATGGTAAGTTAGAACTCCATTTTTCATTATAGTAAGCCAACTTACCTATTCTTATACCCTATTGACTACTTTGGTCATTATGTTTGCGAAACTTATTTACTATTTTGATCATTGAAATTTTATAATTTCTCGTACTTATGCCATTCGTATGGAAGACTAAACAAATTTTAATTTATTTTATATTAAACAAAGGAAACAGAAATCTTCTTATTTTTGATTTACCCCTCTTGAATTTTATTATTTTTGATATAACCCTGTTAAATTTAATAACTGAAATTTTTCATGAAATTTTTTTACTTTATCTATTTGGTATTTCATGTCTCGTACTATTACATATGTACATTCTTGAAAATTTATGCAAATGTGCACGAATATGCAAGACAATATAAAACACGGTAGAAATATATTGTTTTATTTTCTTTTTCGTTATATCCAAATAAAAATACATTATGCATAAAGAGCTTAAACAATTATTTATAGTACATAAAGTGTATTAGAATGTTTTCCAAAAAAAGATAAAGCAAGTGGTAATTTAATTGCAATTTAATTCAATTTATGCAAGGAACTGTCATATTCTAAAAATTTAATTAATAATGGGATTCATAATGCTGTAGAGAATAATTCCATTGAAATTTTTAATAAAAATTTCAGACGGTATTAACATATTCAAATAGAAAATATGATGACATCAAAAACGCAGTAGCAAAAGAAAAATTTAATAAACGCTCAACAGTTTTCCACTTTGCTCGTAGTTTTAAAAGATAAACACAAAAACTAAAAGTTAAAAGGAATTTGTGCCTTTGCATACTAAGAAAAATCAGAGAAAAAAGGGTCAGTTCACGTCAAAGTAATTTTATTAACTTACTTTGCGAAAGTAAGTACGACCCTTCTAAAATCGATTTAAGATTTTGCACAACTTAAAGCGGGCTTGGCTTTTTTCCTGTAATCGAAATTGAATAACTCAGAGAGTTTGGATTTGTTTTACATAACAAGAATTTCAAAAAGTTTTAGGGGATACCCTCAGACTTTTGTAATTTTTTAAAAATTCTGGTCTATTGCTACTTTATACGCCAGTAACAAGAGTCGTTAAAAATATATTCGCATACAAGAAAATATTTAACCACAAATAGGGAAAAATTAAACAAAGTATGCAAGAAAAATCCTTTCATTTTGATCATTACTTAAGAATTTAAAAGGAAAAATAAAATTTAAAAAAAGGAGTTTTTTTAATGTCATAAGGTTTATGTAATTAATATATCACTATATGTTAACATATATAGTTAACTCTCATTCTCATTATAATAACTCAAAAAATAAATCAGCATGATTTATTTTTGAACCTCTAAGCCTCATTGTAAGCCCCTTTCAAACGGGATTTCCTACTTTATGAAAAAATATTTTCTTCATTTGGGTTAAAAATTGTAAACTAACGAAATACAATACGGATACTTATTCATTGTTGGGCGTGAATTGATGCAAATTTTTTCCTTAATAATAACCTAATTATGGCTATATGATTATTAAGTCTTATACATATATACAAACAATTAATTCATCTTCCCCACAATTTATTCTTTAAAATAATACGGTAAATTCCTATTGGAAGAATGAATGACCTTTACGTTAATTGAAGATATCATTAGCACTATAAAATAGCCCTGCCAATACAAGATCATTTTCTCATCTTAACATATTAAATCCTAGTAAACAAAATACGCAAGACAAATAAGCTCCTTAAATTTTTCTAATATTCGTATTTTAATCAAATTTGTAAGTTTAGAATATTTAACTCCTGAGGTAAATTAAAAAGTCTATTAGAATTCTTCCCCTAGAAGACCAAAACTTACATGTACAAGCGATATAATAGAAATTTACCCAAAAAGTTGTAATTCGAAACTGCATGTATTTTAAATATTTGTTTTCCAAACTACCGTATTTGGATAGTAGCTCGTCTTACAATCAAACCACCTCCGTTTCAATTAAACTATCCTCGAGCTACAATTAAGGGAATGTGTTGTGTTTTTATCATCGTCTTCCTTCCAGTAGACCAAGTTCAATAGAATTTATTGAAATTGTTATACAAACATTGAAACTAAAAAAAATAGGTAGTTCTAGATTTCTGCATTATGGGCGCTATAATAACAGCAGAATTTGCAAGTGGTGATATACGTGTATATTGAATAAACTTCCTTAGTGTCTCATGTATGGTCGAGTCATTTGAATATCGCGATCCTTATGTAAAGAAAATAGTAGAGTATACATTTTTAATACTATAATTTATTTTTGATGTTTAGATTTAAGGCGGTTGAAACATATTTACAATAATTCGTAGAACATTGACTCATTTTAGATATAAATTTATTTGGATAAAAGTACCAACAAAAATTTCATTTTTATGGCTGAAATATTTTGTGTAACTCAATAAACGGAAGGAAAAAAAAATAAGCGGGTTACCCATTGTATTACGGAGCACAATATCTAGCTCAGTCTTGATACCAAGATGGCAAATAAACACAAGTCAATAATTTGCCAGTGTGAGCAATGAGTGAAGTAGATTAAAATAATGTTATACACTTATTCTTTTTTTAGTGAAAAACGTAGTAAGTTATTATTGTATAAAATATCGACAAAATTCCGACAGTGTTTGGAAATATATAAGGATCAACTTGAATTACTTTTACTTCATCGGAATCTATATACTCGGTCAGAACGTATGAAAGTTTAATATTTTCAAAAATTAATTTCTATTAACCTAAGACAAAAAAAGAATGCGTAATAATCGAGGCGTAGTAATCAAACTAATGTAATCGAGGCGTAGTAATTAAATACATCAATAGACAGCATTACGTGTACTTTAACTTACGTAATCGAAGTTTCCTATTCAAATATACATTGGCGAAAGATGGTGGTCAGAGATAAAGAAAGAAATGGTGCGGGAGAGGGAAATGCATGAAGACAGACATAGTTTTCAATTGTAATACATATACTAAAAATAGTTATATGTATTCAAACTACCCAAACTTATTTTCTTTCCTCAATTTTGATATAAAATTAATTACTTTGTTAGGTTTATTATGAAAGTGCACCTATTTGGCCGTTACGTATTTTATTGTTGTAAATAAGTACGCTTTTAAATAAGTACATATTTTTCTATATATATATATATATATATATATATATATATATATATATATATATATATATATGTATATAACACGGTAAAGAATATTGCACTTTTAAAAATGGAGGGTATCCACACAATAGCAGTTATTTTTAGTTTGTTTGTTATTTTTATTAGTTATATTCGAGATAAATAGTGATAATGAATCTTTTAATTGCTATTTTAATGAAAACAAAAAAGTTCTGATCTGAATACCTTCAGATCAGAACTTTTTTTGTATTCTTGTACTCTTTTGCTTTATACTCTTTTAGATTATATATTATTTTTCAAATCACATCACATGCAAAATTGCAGATTGTTCGGTTTCCTTATATTCAAAAACAATTTGTATATAATTTATTAATATTCGCTTGGCTTAAACTGTAACTTAAGGTTCTTTACAACTACATTTATTCGTAAGTATTACTCAAAGCTCATAAAATACAAAAAGACATTGAAATTTAACGAAACTATTTTTTTCAAAATACTATTTACTGAAGTAAACATTTATTGCCAATCATTCTTAATTTATTTTTATGACAATTCGGTGACACTAAGTACATTTTCCTCCCCAAACTTTTCGGGGTGCAATCATTAAATTATATTGTAAATAAATTTTATCAAAATTACTATACAATTCATTTCTGTATGTTATGATGTGCATAATATCTTACACCAGCTTTTATAAAAGCAAAAATAAATTTTAAAAAAAGGCAAAATAGCCGTCGCTTAGGAAAAAGTTCAAGCATCTAACTTTGGACTTATTATAGAATTCAATATTTCTTTTAGAAAAAGCGAGAAATTCTGCCGTCATTATTTTATTAGAACGTTGTATTTTGATATTAATATATTTATGTGGAAAAAAATAAATATAGTTTTGTATTTTTATGCCCGTAAACATATTTTAATTAAGAAATTGTCCACAGAATGTACTGTACTACAGATATTCTGTGTACTACAGATGTGAAATTATTTATGCATAAAATAGATGGCAGTATTTCTGTCGATTAGACATTTTTTTCTCTTAGACCTGTGCATCTCTCACAATGAAGAGGTTCGGTTCACCAAATTAATTTAAAATAAAACAATAAATATCAATAAACTAAAGTGTCGAGTCACTTAGTCGACGACGTCGGTCAATCTAGGTCACCCCACATCGCCTGTCAAATATTTCTTTCATAATTCAATATTTATGAACAAGTAAGCATCATATCACTATTCTTATGTTTAATATTGGAATATTTTTGGACAGTATCAGTACTGAACCATAAAGAGTATAGCATTTGCTCATTAGGAAAAAAACATTTTCCAATGCATTTTTACATTCATTTCCGTGTTTTATAATAGGTGTTTCAAATATAGATTTAGTCTTCATATTTTTGCTGACTTGTGTTTTTGCTTAAATTCTACTTGAACTAATTGTGTGCTACTTAAGGTGAAATCGAAATGAATATATGGTGATAAATTTCGAACTGATAATAACTATAAACGTATTTTGTTTTCACCTTTTGGTTCACCTAGTTTAATTTTGATCCAGGATAATATAAAATATTTGCATTACACATGTATTAAGACAACAATAAATATTCTATTGTTACTCAATAAAATTAAATAAATTGCATCAATCCCCGCTGCAATTGTTTGAAAATGCTCATTTTGCATAATTTTATTGCGCATTGCAAATTGCAGTTTTAAAACCGATCTTCAGTATTGAAGTGTATTACTACCAATTAGATCTATTTCATTTAAAATTTATATTTTTTCTCATTTTTCTTTGATGCCATTTATTTTCTTGCGTCATTTTATTAGCGAATTGTAGTTTCTTTGAAAAGTTTAAATTTTTGTTTACACCTTTGCTTAATGCTGGAGTACATAATAAATTTCACATTAGTTTTTAAGCGATTGTATTATTTTTCATTCGTCACCACGGTATGTTGGGTTGATTACAAGGCGTACAGCAGCCTCTTAATGATTCTGTTTCCGGCCGCTCATCGAGCGGGATTTAACTGGTATTTTGGTTGAAATTGATTGTTTTCGTACCGATAAGTCCACCATATGTATTAATTGTATACATTAAAGTACGTAACTAAACAAATAAATAAATATTTATATCTATCTACCTTTCTTGTAAATATATAGTGATTCCCCTAAATTAATGCTTATTTTTCGCTTGCAATGTGAAGCTTATCTGTCAATATATGTCATTGATTTTAATGGGTGTTTTTTGGTATATGTCGCACGCGTAATAACAAATTAATTCAAAATTAGATTATAATAACTAGATAATTTAAAAATTTATTAACAATTTTAATTAACTCTGAAAACCAAAAATATGAATACACTTTTTCTCAATTTCATGTTTTTTCTTATATTATAGAGCACGCTTATTTATCATGTATGTACTTTCTCAAATAATCATAGTTTGATTTTTTCCACCGTTGATATACACCATATAATCCCTTTTATTTTAATTTTATAATTTTAATAGCACAAATAGTTGTAATTATAAAGGTGTAGCATATAAGCGCCAATCTCAGGGATTAATGTGTTAATTTAGCGAAACTCTGTATTTTTAGGGAAATAAAATACATATCTTACAAATATACTCTTCGGTTCTTCGAGAGAATTTTAATTTCGTAATTTAAAAGTACGAAGGGCGAACAGCGGTCACTATCAAAGTAAAGAATGTATGGTAACATACGTTCAATACTTTGAAATGTAAAAGATATAACTAGGATTCAATATAATATAATTCTGTTTATGATTAGTTGCTTTTCTATGCGCTTTCAGTCATATTTATATTTTATTTTTAAAGTTGAGATTTTTCTAAGTAATATCTTCATATCAAAAAAAGATCGTATTGGCTTAAATTTTAAGCGAAAGCACTGTTATAGTTTTGTAAATTTATTTTCATCAATTTTAAGCATTTAACATAACGGTATTAAAATTTGCTAATAATTTTGTTTGAAGTTTTGAAGAAGTTATGAAATTAGGGAACATTTGATACAAGAATGTATTTTAATTTTGTATCTTTAATACTGTTTTACCGCAAGATTATCTGAAATCGGTTTAGTACTTACACGCAATGCTAAAATAAATAAACTAATAGATAAACAAAAAAGATATTCAGAAAAATTATTGTTTAGAAAAATATTGTAGAGACAAAAGCTAGCCTAAATTTTGACGTCAATCTCCATAATTTCTCTTCAGATGAAGATTCTCTTCAGTTCGATGAAGTAATTATTTCATGATACTTAAACACATGCACAGAAAAGAATGCGTTCAGGGCCAGAAAAACCACACAGTATTATAAAGAAGCACCTTTTTAAACAATTTTTTAAAATACTACAGATTTTCAGAAAATGATTTAAAAAGATAAGTTTAAATGTGGTAGACTTCTTTCTATTACAATATATAAATTTTGATTACACATACGGCGAGAGCATTGAAAGTTCCTGGAAATGATCATTTGAAAAAAATTATAATAAACCTAATTTAAAATCCTAAAAGCCGATCTATACGGTTATACACTAAGAAAATTTGCTTAAATTTGTAATTTAGTATTATAAATTGGCGGTGTTTTAGAAATATCGTGTGTCAAGTCAAGCTGAATTCAACACCACAAATTTTTTTTCGATAATTTTTTACGACTTTCGTTGGGGTTTCACATATTATTAAATATCACAAAATATTAGAAAGGTTCACACAGGTCAGTAAAACACTTTATTCGACATGATAATAATATCAAAGAAAGCCGAAACTAAGAGGCAGACTGCGAAGTGAATATTTCCTTCTAAAAAAATTCTCGTCTTGCACAAAAAATTGATCGTCTCGCTCTTTGGATGAACGCGCTATTTAGCTAGGATTATTTTGGAAAATAAAAGAACAATTACAGCAGGCCAGTATACCAACAATAATTTACCTATTTTTTTAGAAGAAGTTCAAGAGCAACGCCCTTATATTACATACTCCTTCATCACGAAAATGCCTCAGCACACTCAGCCAAACAAACGACCGAATATTTGACTAAGGTGAATGTAATTATGAGGCATCCGCCATACAGCTGTGATCTCGCACTATGCAATTTTTATTTATTCCCAACAGTAAAAAATAAACTGTGAGAAATATTATTGTTAAATACTGCCAAACCGGTGACGTAGAAAACATATTAAAGAAAGGATGGGCTGACAGCGTCTGTCAATAATTCCATCGAATGGAACAATTCAGAGACTATCCAGAGACTATTTTGTAATACAATAACAAAATAACAAACTTGTCAATTAGCTTCATTTTCGCTTTTTTAAAAATGTTATTCCTCGTCAATTCATCTTTAACGAACTATTTCAGGAATTTGAGTACATTGCCCCTTTTGCTATAATTTTACACGAAGTTCAAGAATCCAAAAAAGTCAAATGGAGGAAAAAATGTGCTTCAGATTTTGGTATCAGGCTATATATCATTGTATTGATGTTAACCAACTGCAAGAATATATATTAGTATATTCTTCTTAGTCGTGCACTCTTGACAGAGTGGTCGTGATCATGATTCGGCCGGTTCCTTCGCCACTGCCGCCCTCGCGATGTGACGCCATGTAGTTCGGTGTTTTGCGGAATGAGAGCAGTCATTTACACTGGAGTGCGTTGCAGATTTTATTAGGTCTGTCCACCGTGTCGGAGAGAATCCGCGGGATCGTTTGCCTTTGACTTTGGCTTGCACCACCAGTCGTTCCATGGAATCCTCGTTACGGGTGACATGTCCAAAGAATTTGAGGATTCGCAATTGCACAGTCGACGATAATCTCTCTTTGATGTTAAGTTCCTTGAGGATCGAAACGTTGGTTAGATGCGCGGTCCATGGGACCCTAAGCAACGCCTCCAGCACCACATTTCCAGCGCGTCAATTTTGTGGCGGTCTTGTATCCTCAGCGTCCACGTCTCAGCTCCATACAGAAAAATCGGAAAGACCAGGCATATTATAAGTCGAGCCTTTGTGTTTCTGGTTATTCTGCCGTCTTTCCAGATCTTTGTGAGTTTTTCCACTGATGATCTCGTCACGGCGCAACGTCTTCGAAACTCATCCTCGCAACCTCCATCATTAGCAATAGTGGAGCCCAGATATACGTAGCTCTTCACTACCTGGCACTTTGCTATATTTTGGATGTTCGGTTGGTTATTGTTAGCACGATCTACAATCATCATTTTAGTCTTATCGCGATTGATTGTAAGCCCAAACTCCAATGCTGTGGTCTCCAGTCGTTATAGGAGAGACTCGATTTCATCTTTTGTTGACGCTAGGAGGGTGGTGTCATCTGCGTATCTCAAGTTTGATATCTTCCGACCCCCCACCGATATTCCCTTATTCCAATCTTCAAGAAATATACGCATTAGGTATTCTGTGTATATGTTAAAGAAAAGAGGAGATAATATACAGCCCTGTCTTGCCTGACTTGCTTGCGTTTTGAAGCGTTCGGAGTCAATACCGTCTACTCGGACCGCGGCTGTGCCATCTTCGTATAGACGCCTAATGAGTTGTACAAAATGATGCGGTACACCGATTTCCGTCAGGACCAGCCACAGTTACCACCACTTCACGGCATCGAAGGCTTTTCTGAAATCGACGAAGCATATATAGAGGGCAATGTTAAACTCTCTAGCCTTCTCTACAATTTGTCGCAATATCAGTATCTGTTCTCTTGTACCTCGACCTTTTACAAAACCAGCTTGTTCGGAGGCGATTTCTCGGGACAAAAAACTCTGAAGCCTTGTGTTAACAATATGCAGCATTATTTTACCGGCTTGGGATATTAGGGAAATGAGTCTGTAGTTACTGCACTTTTTCGTCGATCCTTTTTTGTGTAACGGTATGAATATGGAGTGTGACCAATCGCTCGGCCAAACTCAAGTGACCCATATACGACAGCAGATGGTGTGCAGTATGTTTACTCCGACTTTCCCCATGGCTTTCACTGTCTCGATCGGGATCTCATCAATGCCTACAGTCTTGTTCCGTTTAAGATGGTCTATAGCGGCCCGCACCTCATCTTTTAATATCATTGGCTTTTGCTCTGTGGTTTCTTGGTAGGGTGTTATGTTTGTTGCTGTGTCAGCAAACAGAGACTCACAGTACTCTTCCCAGACGCTAGCAATCTTTTTGATTTCCGTGACGGTGTCTCCGGTCGCTTTCTCAATGGCCCACGTCTTCGGTTTGAACTGATTATATTTAGTATATAGCTGATTAATATTAGTATTTCACGTTTCGAGAAAATTCATTGGCAGAAAATCACACAGAAATCTTCAGCAACTAAATAATCAACAAATTCGGATTGTGGAATGAAGAATAATGTGACGTATAATGATAAAAGACTGGGGTTACAAGTATAAAAAGGACACTTTTGAACAGAACAAATGATAGAGCGGTATCCTTAATTAAAATCATTTTAATTGTCAATCGGACAAATTAATAACCTCGTATTATTTTATAATATGTCAGGTTGTTTTTCATAGTAGCATCTAAAGGCTTTTCAGCAGGAATATTAGAACCGATGGGCTCATTGAAAATAATACGTAAAACTCGAAAAGAGCGAAAAAGGCATTTGTTTTTATAAGAACACAACGAATGTTAATAGTATATTTTGTTAATAGTATATTTTTAATTAATTCGGGTAACCACAACAAATTAAAAATATCGGTGTTTGTTATTTCTGTGACTGGTATTATAAAATTATTCTGTACGTCCTTAGTTTTAATTGCTTCTTTCTTATTTCTTATGAAAATTCATAAATTTTAATAAAAATATCATATATCCGCGTTTATATATAACTTTTTTAGTTTTTTTATTATGATTACAAATTGCATTATATTTTGTATTCCTTACGTTACGCGTTTAAAATAAAACAATTTTCGCCGGCATTCTTTAATGTGCAAGTAATCATTAAAGGTTGGTTCAGCCTATTTTCAATGTTCATACAAAATTAGTTCCTTTTTTATGTAAATAAAGAATTCTCTTTTTGAACTGGACCGAAGGTATTACCTACCGGACACAAATGAATACAAAGACGAAATTCTTGGCTTTGCATAAAAATATGAGGTATCATTTCCTTATTTTTGCTTCGTTTACTTAAATATTATTTGAATGCATTTTGCTATTTGAGTTTATATAAATATTAATTGATTTCATTTATGCCAGGTACAAAATTGGGAAAAATGGATAAACTTTTAAAAGCAATTATTATTACATGATTTACTGCAATAACTTTTAATTTTAGCTCTTAGAGTTGAAATATTTATTTGGCTAAAAATTTAGTTAAAAGTTTCTTGAAAGTTTTCTGTACTATTGAATTTTATTCTATAAGTGATCGCTTTGACCTCTGAACAAGTGATAATTGGGTGATGCAATATCGAATAAAAATTGTAGATGAACTAAGAAAAGTCAATAGAATATCAATAATCTTTGACGAGTATATTTTTTTTTTTTTGGTTTTTTATGCCACGTTGAATTCTTATTTTTGAGAAACCAACAAAAATAGGCCATCATAGCTGGAACTCACGGCCTTGGTATCTCGTTTCTATTGTTCGGACATCTTAATGGAACCTCCCACCTTGTTTATCACTTACCGCACCAAGATTATCAGGAAAAACTTCTTAATGAAAAAGTAGAAAATTAATTTTGAACGACATTCTGCATCCAAAGTGTTGGTACGACTGAAGCAGTTCATTTACTAAAAATTGATAGTTCTGATCTTTTATTGCCTAGAAAGCCCTCGATGACTGCGACGAATCAGTTCCATACTTTTAGTTCCTTTTGATTTAATTTGGATAAACAATTCGTTCTTAATTTTCTTATTTGTGGACTTGTAAAATCTCCGTCTTCAGCTATTTAAATCCTTCACTTTATTTGTCCATTGCTTTAACAACATTTTTATTAACCCCAATTTAAGGCATAAGAGAGGTAAGATAACGTTTTGAGGAACAAATAAAGGCAAGTATATGAGGTTATTACTTCCTGTTTAGTACGTAATTGTTGCTGGCCAATCCTCCTTAACATAATAATTTTTCGTTGCGCGACTATCCCACAAGTACAAAAATTAACAATATTTTGTATAGCCCCTCTGCAATCGAAGGAGTATAGCAAAGATTCTGAGGTCTCTACAAATTGCCAAATTGTGTTCCTTGTAATCGATTAACTTCAAAATCAATATAGTATCATATCAAACGTCATTTTCTGTTGTTAACCTTTCATCCACTTCAAAAGTCCCATGTAACAAGAAACACAGCACATATTAGGTGCCATGGCTCTTCCAGATTTGCAATTCTAAATTCAAAATAGGAGCAGTAACTCGCTTTTATCTCCTCCGGAATTTGCGTCATTACTAACACTCGCACACGTAACAACATTTATTTGGTAAATTTTTACAACTTCTTTTTTGATGACAAAAAATATGGCATTTTATGAATAAAATATCGGTATAGCTTTATTTGATATACTAACACAAAAAAGAACATGTAGATTAGTAATACTTACTACCTCTATTGGGAGGATGCGTATACAATAAGTTAATTAAAGCGAAACATTTAATTTCAAATAAAAAGGATATTAGACGTGTCACAACACTGATGATTTGATGATGAAGGTGAGGGTAGGACAATAAAAATATGTTATTATTGTGGTGGTTGTCTGACTCTTGTTCCCTTGTGTTATTATTAGCTTGTCGTTATAATTATTCACATTAAATCCATGGATTGACTGTTAATTCCTTCAAAGCAAACCATAATTATCTTTTTGGTACCCAGGTCAAGTCTGGGTAGAGAAAGTCTCGTTTATCATGATGAACATGATACTAGGTCATTGGCGTTTGTGTGTACAGTTAATGTGAATAATCAAATTTTCATTTATCTCTTACTTATTTCTTCAGCCAGTAAAAGTTTCATTCAACCACTAAGCGCATACAACATATATAGAGCTGTAGATTTTAATGTCGCAACCCAGGAGGGACGAGTCAGCACTTGATATCATTATACAATTTTCTTCACGTAAACGCTTATCTTTACATGTTGGTAATCGATAACAATTCGTGCACCTTCACTTACTATAAATCACACACATGTTTACGATATGTATTCAATATTAGAAGCTTGCAATAGAAATTATTTTTGTGAATAATTTTCTCAAAAACTAGATATTTTTCTATTTTATAATATTGTCAGTGTACAGCTAGGGATCATTTTATGGATACATTTTAAAAGTTGTTTACATGTTTAGTCGAAGCTCTCATTATATTGTTATTTCAAACAATCTGTTAATACTTTGTCTGAAAATACATTTACTCTACGAAATGGGAATATTTTCAAATACATTACATTATATTTTTAAAATATTTTAATAACATCTAAAATTCTAAATTTATATTATTGGTCCAAATATTTTAAAAACAAAAATTTCAAAACTACGAGACAAAAACGTATTCAACATGGAATTTCACATTGGAAGTTATTATATAAAATATATATTACATAAACGATGATCTGAATATAATTTTTAAAACATGGTTAATTGTAATGTATTACTTTTCTTTCGATCTTTTTCTAGACGAAACTGGAGCGATATTCATGCGTAAACTGAAAGTAATTTTACCTTATAGACTTGCATTCTTCGTATTTGACTGATTTCCTAAGAGAGGGGAATTTGTGTGTACTCATTCTAAAAAATTAAATAAATTATGTTAACATAAATTTATTATATTTAGAAACAACACATTTGCAGACTCCATAATTAATGGTCATTCTCAACACCCTTGGTCCCATATGTTAGCAGCCTTCCATTTGACGATTCACAGAGATTTAACCATCCCTCTAGAAAAACCTAATTAACATAAAGAAATAAAAACTATAAAACAAATCGCAGTAAATAATAATTATAACTTATCAATTGTCACAAAACTGTACCATAAAAAGTTAAGAAAAATACTAATACAAGAAATATACCTGGTCGTACCAAATAATAATAATATTTACTATAAATCTATCCCATACATAGGTATCACTCAAATTAGGAAAACACTTAACTAATAAACAAATATAAATAATACATGTGCTTATAGTACTTTAAATAATTAATAAAGAAAAAATAGATAAACATAAAAAGAGCGGCATCTATAAATTTAAATGTAACGACTGTAATAGTGTATACATAGGTCAAACAAGAAGAGATTTTAATACAAGATATAAAGAACACATTACCAGCTGGCGAAATAATAAACCAGACACATCTCACTTTGCTAAACATCTGATTGAAAATAACCATCACCCTCATACTGATAATGCCCCTATATATTACAAATAAATACAAAAGGTAATAAACTTAATATCCTAGAAACATTAGAAATAAACAAACATAAAAAAGATACCAAAGTTAATGTATTAAATGAACAACTAAAAATAATATCATCACCCATTCTTAATATCTTTTAGATATAATATAAATATACAACATTGATACTACAATACTCTGGAAATTGTTTCAGCACTAATACACATATAAATATAAGTATATATAATAAAAACAAAAAATTAAAAGAAATAAATAAATAAATATATGAATACACAAAACCGGAGATATGTAGAATTAGTGGTATAACCTTGTTCCAACTTTCACTTACCCTTGCTTTTGTATTAATATGTTACCGACAATAACTTCCATTTAATTTTATTACATACACCAGACCGTTTGCATTATACTACCTCATATAATAACAACAATTGAATTTATTACCCTCACTAAAATATTGGTATATCTTATAACTATCGGAAATATAATAAAACCTACACCGCGCCCCTACAACAAACTCACTAACATAAGCACTGGGAAAACCCACACAAACCCGGCTTCCGCTATTGTGTTTGAAACATATAAATGCTGTTGGATGTTCCTAAGAGTTAATCTTTGCCAATATCCCACCTGAAGATGTTGTAATACAACGAAACCTAGGTTGTGGTAAAGGACTTAAAGAACGTAGAAATAATACTACATCGGGTAGTTTCATTTAATTGTGAATTAATAGATGAATAAAAATAATATAAACGGGCAAAACTTCCCTTAAGAAATATTTGAAAGAGACAAGCGGTGACCTAAATTTTAATCTGAATTCCAAGGCTTGTTCGAGGAAAGTTTTTGTTTACTAAACCGATATGGTTTTTAGTTAGTCTTTTGCGAATGTCAGAAAATCAAATTAGACCGGGGAAAAGATTCTGAAAAAATGCGTCCTGGGTTCAAGGAAGCCTAAATAACATATTACATTATTGTATTCACTGTTAGTTTTTTATAATGATTTACTTGTACTGAAACTGCGCTGTGCCTTCTGATAACGCTTCACATAAATGTACAATGTTCATTTTTAAATAATTTTGTCATACCCCTTTATAAAAATATAAAATTAAATTAAACAGAAAAGTTCCAAGTAAACAGATATAATTTAAGAAAAATAAAGAAAATGTCTGCTAATTTTTTTAAAAACTTGTCAATTACGAGTAGCACTCGCATTGCGAGGATCCGTACATAATTCGTCACTTTTGAACTTTTCACCGTAAATCCGTCCGCGCGATTACGCCATTTACTCGAAAAATCGAATTAAACTCTTCTTTTTTAATATGTTATATATACGTACCTTTATATATTACAAATTTCAATTAAATATTGTCATTATATTATATTAAAATATAAAACATAGTAATCATCTCTGAAACATAAACGCGCGCTTTCATAGGCAACCACGTATCACCGATAGGTTTTTGGTTTGTTTTTTCGTGCGTAATGTGTAAGTTGTATGTTTGTATTAACATATAATTGCAGATGGTAGCAATCTGTACCTGACACTAGCTCTCGTACTATGGATCGATTCATCAGTGTTTTACAGTCGTTGTTCATCCTCGTTTTTATAGTCTCATAACTCCAATCTCAGCAAAAAGTAAGTCTATCTAATATCTTCTTGATCTCTTTGCGATAAGACGCAATAATGCTCTCTTGGCAATATTTAAAATTTTCCTCATTAATTTTATAAGTTGACCCCAATTTATTTGTTCGTAGGTGATTTTCAATTTTTCTAGTTCATAGCAAATAAATTTTAATATACCCAATTTAAAACATTTTAAGGAACGTCCGTCAGTTTTCGTATGTTTGGCGATGTTCTTTTAATATTACTTATTTGTTAGTATTGGTCAATGTGTATATTCGAGTAATAAATATCAAATACTTGTTTCGAACTTGGATACTCTCATTGTAATTCATGGATTATGAAGACATTGTCATGTTGCTGTAGCCGATTGTCGGCGATAAAAGTCAAGTGCATTGAAAAGAAAAAACTTGTGAATTTTCTGCAATTTTGCTTTGTTCGTTCGGGCTTTTAACTTTACTTGATTCTGCTCATTTCATACAGCGATGTATTGCTCAAGAAGTATGTCAGTCAAGGAATTTCAATATGCATGTATATTATACATACATACGCACACAGGTTGCGCACTTGGGCAAGCATAAATGCAGAACCCGCTCACGGATGCGAATATGCTAACTTGCACGCAAGCTCGAAAGCACATGAGAACGTAATACGTTCTTTATTTATTCTGTCAAATGTGTTAAAGGATTTTTTTTGGTAAAGGTACATAAAAAGTGAAAGCGTAATGTAATTTGAAACGATTTTATAATATTTGTTATAATTTTTTAAGTGTATTGAGTCAGGTTTGTCGAAAATTTGCGTTTTCTCATATCAAATAGAAATAAAATGTGATCCTGACTGAGTCGTTCATATTTCTATATATTTTAAAATTAAGCAATTTTGCACTAAAGTAATAAACGAGTATTTTAAAATAAAACGATATAAAATACGAGGATGTGATAAGTAATTATCGAAAACATATCATAGATATGTACCTTAATAAAGACGGAAAGTAACATTATGTTTTTGTTTGTTTTTTTATTCTTAAACTTTTTATCAGTAGTTCTTGCATAATCATCATATCTACGTTAACAGCTATAAGTACATCATGGAAATGGAGTCAGGAAAATGAAAAAAATTAAATTTTGTTACCTTATTAAATTTACCGATTTTATTTAGGTATTGTTACTTTTGTGTTCTAAACATGCAACACATTTGTACATTAAAAAATTCATTATTTTTACTAAGATAATAAAATAATAATATTTGAATGCCAGTCTGCGCAATTTCATCCTTTAATTTTTACCATTAGCAGAGCTAGAATTTACAGATTTTTCGTAATGTTTTTACTTACGCGGCTTTTTACTTACGCGTGTAAAATAAAAGACAGCCAAATAAAACGATTGAGAGCTTTATTTCACTCTCTTTTATTTTACTAAATCACCCAATACAACATAATATATCCGTACATCAAACAAAATGATGAAATTAATTTATCCGCAAAACTTTTTTAAGTAACTTTTTGACACATAAATTATGTTCACTTTGAGTTTAAACAATTTTTTTTCCGTAAGCTTCAATATTTTAAAATTTCCCGTAGCTGAAGATATAAACTTGTAACATTTATAATTACCATGGGAAACGTAAGAAGAAATACGGTAGATTACAAAGATATATTAAGGCTATTAAGATAATTTAGGCAAGCTGCTTAGTACCTTCAAGTCCAACGAAACTTTTCTTTATATTATGAAAAATGAAAGTATAAAACTCGCATACTATAAAACGAGGTGCTGTTTTAGTCGCATCGTTCAGAAATATTCATTGTGTTTTCATGTACCGTAATAGCACGAAGGTATTATTTTTTCAATTTGGATTAATAAGTATACATTATCCGAATAATTCACATTAAAGTAAAATTTGTCATTACATGATAATGTACACTTTCCTGCAAAAGTTTACTAAGGATTTCTTTTGGTAACATGCTGCACATTCTGAACACGACACACTACATTACTGCTTATTAATTAATTGAATTCCAAGATGATATATTGAGATTTAAAAATGAACATTAATGAAAGTATAGCTTATTTATGGTAGATTTTAGGAAATATTGATGGATACTTTATACTTCAGAAAAACGCTACATCCTCCTTGTTTTTAATTTTTTACGAAATTCCACCTTTTAATATTGTTATCTTTCGCATTGTGAAGTTAGTTGGATCGCAAATTTTATAAATATGCATTAACTACTATTTATGTAGCTCAGGAGTACGTGACGTAATTCTTGGATGTACATACGTACGGACGCATGGAAGCAATGTCGGAGGGACAGACACTGCGCCGACGTATGACTAGTCGGACAGAGGGACGCGCGGACGAGCGCGCGGACTTTCGGACTGCTCGAGTTTTCGTTCGGGCGGTCGCGCGTTCTTGCCTGATTAGGTGTGTACGTGCGTAATGTTTTGTAGCGATGAGTGCTATTTTTTTATAAAAATTGTATATTACTGCATGTGAAAATTGATATTTTTCATGTATATTAGTATACATAAAGCACGCATAGAAGCATGGCCGATTGCTACCTTAATGTAAGATTACTTTATACTGTATATTTGATATTTCATGACATAAATTAAATTATTTTTAAATAAAAAAATTGTAATAAAATATTAGTAGACGAAAGCCATTCGAGAAAATTTTTTAATTCAAAAAGCAAACGTGTAATTTTAAAAAATTTCAAAAGTTCATTAAAGTTCCATTTTCGAGCGTTTTGTCATTCCACATTTGCTGTTGAAATCCATTTATTTTTCAATCGTTATTAGTTTGTAGCATGTACTTGGCCACAAATATCACTCCAACTCTGCTCGATGAGCGCCCAGAAATAGAACTCGAGACCCCACAGTACACCGTACCGTCTAGGCAATAAGCATCATGGTTTGTGTAACATTTTTATCAAACCAATTTCCGGCCAAACAAATTTCCTGAAAAAAATTTGTAATTATCTTTGAAAGCATCTTTCTATTTTACGTGTAAATTTTTCAAATTTACTTAAATAGGATATACCTTTAGCAGATTTAAAGCTTTGTGCTTCGCTGTTGCCTATTAGAAAGAACAGTAACAAATACACGTAACTTTAAAAAAACAGCAATGAACAGGTTTTATTGACAGAAAGGATAAAACCAAGAATTATTCAAAATTAGCAGCATGGTGAAAATATAAAAGCATCGACTTAAAGATGTGGCAAAAGTACCACTTACCTGTTTGAAAAACGTTCTAAACTGGTTATAAATTTATAGACATTACAAAATGCCTAAGTGAAATATCATTATTAATTAAGATAAAGATTTAAAGTCATGTTAATCTTTTATTTTAAATAGTGTAAATTTCAATGAATTTCAATATTTTTCACGGCGAATAGTAATTAAGAAATAATAAAAAAATAATAATACTTAATAAAAAAATTATTTTGAAGTAATTTTAGTATAGTCAATTATTTTAATATATATTATCATTTTAATCAAACAATTTAATATCAATTTGCTCCACAAAATTTGGTTCCTTAATTAAACGTCAGGTGAAAAAATATGACTTCAAAGGTGGAAAAAGTATGACTTCAAGGTTTACCAAAGGCTCGCTTTTGATATTCTTTTTTCTTGGTGTAAGAGATTTACGTTGGGGCCAATCCTTATTTGTATCGTAATTTTTTCTGTCTCTACGTACAAAAAAAAGCAAAATTTTGTATAAATATTCTGTAGTTAAAGCAGAGGGGCAATTATTTAAAAATTTCGACAATCTTTTCCTAGCATATTCAACGTATTTAATTTTTTTGCGAAATACTTTCATATTTTCGTAGGCTTCTTTCAAAGAAGTTTCTTTCCGTTAATAATTCACTTAATCGTTAATAGAAAAGTAAGGTTTGAATTCATCGCCGCTATGTCGAAAAAAATAAACGTTCGTGTCAGGAGAAAGTTAATTCAAGCTGTTTAATCTAGATCCCAAAAAGACAAATTTAAATCACATACGTAATCGCTTAAATCGCATTGTGTAAATAAGTGTGGTTCTTTAGAAGTGTTCTTTTCATAAGTTAGGCCGCTCTTAGCACATAATTGTATCGTTTTGACTCGCAACAGATTCTTGACTTCCTAGTGGATTTGGAAGCTTTGGCACTATAGATTGATCTGGTAACCGTTGATAAGTCCGGATACTTCACAGTGTGTTTGGACTTGGTTATGATGTATTTTACAAGAATCAAACAAAATAGCAATGACTTCTTTTGGTTTCGTCCAAATCGTTTGCATCGCTCTCAACGTATAGGTTATCGTCTTGACCGGGAACAGTTTCTTGACTTCCTAGCGGATTTAGAGGCTTTGGCGCAGGCGATTCGGTAATATATACGATAGGTCTGGTGACCATTGACAAGTCTGAGCACTTAACATTACCTTTGGACTTGGTTGTAATAGCTTTTATATGATTTAAACAAAAATGACAATTACTTCCACGAGTTTCATCCAAAACATCGGTATAGCAAATGGCAAGTATCTAAATCCTTTAGCACAACCTAAAAGGAATCTCCCACGTGATACATAACAGATATGCGGAATCCAGGATTTATATTGATGACGTACAGGAAAACCAAAATAATCAAAGTTATATTTTATATTAATAGTGCGAACGACGAGATACAAAACTTCATTTTTTACACAAATAACAAAATTTTTTTGGGTTATTTAAGCATTTTCGTAGTATATTTATAGTCTTATTGATTTCAATAAATTTAATTTAATGGAAGCACGATGGTACGCAATCCTATGGCGGGCGGTAGAAAATAGATAATTTGGAAATAAAATATTATATTTGTATTAAAACGATTGTAAATTATGAAAAAATGTTATTTACCTCATTTTTATATATTATGTAGAATATTTATCAATAATTTGATTACATATGAAAGAAAACAATTTATATAAATTTAATAAATTGATACATTTCAATGTGTATATTAATTAATAATAAGCAAAATTAAGTGCGAGATTTGATCTTAAATAAACTGACAGTCATGTCTACTACTCTTAAATAAAATTTACATTAAAAAAATAATAATAACTATTCTAAGATATTCTCACAAAAAAATTACAAGATTTTCTGAAAAATATGATGTTGAAAACGAGTTTGAACAATATGAATGTTGTTGGACAGACGGAAACTGTATTTTCTTTAAAATAAAATTCCTCATTCTTAGATACAGTACGACTTTCCTCTACAAATTGAAAACGAATGGGTCTACAGTATTTTGTAGAGGAGAGATGGGATTTTTGCACAAGATATTGGTTTTACTAGCTGAATTTATTACTAACTGCAAAGAAACGTAAAAAGTTATGAAGAAAAGAGGAATTTGTATGCACCGTTATCCAAAGAAATTTGTCGTTGGTCCTGGAATACTAATAAATATGATTTAGTCTGTTTTCTGAATCAATTACCATTATAAATGGTTGACATTATAGTTCATGTTATATAATGATTGAATATGAAATAAAAAATTCTCAACAAACATGTAAAAACTTACTTCCATTCCATAAATTAATTATTTCTTTGCAGGTAGTCAAGTCATAGAAAACGACGAAACATATTTACACGACAATAACGATGATAAAAGTATCGATAAAAATGAAAGCAGTGATGATGACCTTGACCTAGACGTAATCGAATAAAAATTCTGAATTATCGTCATGTATAAATATCACAAAATTTTTTTGACCAGACGAAGACTATGGTGAGCTAGCGGTGGGCACCACGCGCATAGCAGCTGTTGCGCTGCCGCCGCACGAGATCGAATCAGCGCGTCGAGTGGGAGAGCCGCATGAGGATCGTCCACGTCCTGTACTGCTGCCGCAGTGGTCACAATCCATGCGCGATAGCTAGCCTGAAGCCGTTTGCAAGCGCCGGGGAGTGAACACCATCGAGCTCGTATTCCCCGGACCGTCGTGCCGATTGTTCCTCGTAGAATATCTCTCTCCTTTATACAGGGACATTCTATATCAAGCCAATGAAAAATCCCGACAAAACTCATATGGCTTTGTGTAGACACGCAACGCACAAGTGCGTGTGTGAAAAGAACAGCCGTATATAAAAATAAAGACGGTCACCGATCTAGATCTTATGGTTTAACGCTTAATGTTCTCGATTATTTCCGTTCGTGCTTTAAAGATAAATTGTATTACATTTATTTTTATATAATTTTTTTCTGTTATAGCTTAATAATAAAGCTTGCAAACAATATATCCCACCAGTATAAGCAAAAAAAAATAATCCGCCACACCAGTTCCGCGATCCTGATCAAATCATCGATCACTTGCAGTGCTATCTTTCCCCAATGATGCGGACGCTCATCTCATTTGTTTTTATGATACCCGTCGTTTCGCTGAGAAAAAATACGTCAGTGGTTAACAAAGGTATTATGTCTTAGATTGTGTAATCTTTAAAAAAAGTCCGAAGCTATCGGTGTGAAATCAGGTTTCCGTGGTCAACACAGTACATCAACAGCACTTCTGTTACTAATGATATCCTACCCTCTCTTGAAAAGGGGAGACTACTGCTTTCGTTCTTTTCAATTATTCACGTGCTTTTGATTGCCTAAGTTTTCCAATCTAATGGCTAAATTAAAATATTAGTGATTACCGAATGCGCGTGTGAAGTTATTTCACATTTTTTTCAAAAACTTCCTGTTATTTTTAATAACCTTTAATAAAATTATAGTTCCATTATTTCCATTGTGATTAAGAATATTTCTGATTTTAAATATGTTAACGCCCAAACAGAATATTCGAATTTGTTTGAATCGAATATATTAATTACAAGTTATGTATATTTGTTTAAGTTAAGTCTTGTAGAAGTTCCTATTCTATGTCAAATACATTTTACAGAAATAATAGTAACTTTTATTAAAGCTAGGCATCGTTTCGGACTCACCCAGTATCCTGTCTGGTACATACATTCTGGTACATACATATGTGAAAATCTTTCAAAATATTCGGTCTGGTATATCTTTCAAAATTCCCCTCTGGTCAGCACGACATTTCTTGTCAAAGTTTTAACCATTAGGCGCATTTTTGAGGTGCGCAAATATTACTAATAATTAAAAATATAGTTACGTTGGGGAAACGTTTATAAGGAAAAAAAATTAATTAACTGACAACTTGAAAGAAGTCTGATTGAAATTTCCACTATTCATCAAAATTAAAATTTATTCACTGCTATCATTAGAAATGATCTAATTGTGAACATAGAAGAGATTATCGTTTAATTTTCCTTTCATATACATACTCTTATGGAACATAATATTATTATTCCTTTGTCGCTAATAGATTTTGATTGCCTTTTTACTCATGTTGCAATTCAATCTAAATAGTCCATAATACTCAGTATTTGTATCCATATGTACTTAAATACTTTATAGAGTCGTGCAATTTTCAATAAATTTAACTTAAATTGTTTGCACTTCAGCTTTACGCTCTAACAAAAAGTAACTCAGCAACTCAATATTTCTCTTATATATATTAATATTCCGATTATTTCTTCTCATTCTGCTTGAATCGGGTTGATCATTTTCCAAGCGTTCAATAAACGATGAAAAGCGCATATATCTGTTGCATTCTCATTTTATTATTTTATTGTAAAATAAGCATGCAACTTTGATAATGGGACGAGCGTGTTTTAAATTTATCTCCATTGTTTTTTTTTAAATAACTACCATCCACTAATCAAAAGTCCGAACTCAAATTTAACACAATTTCTTGCTCTTGACAGGCATTCGTTATATATCTCCTTCTGGTTATCGATATTTGTACAAATATAGGATCTCATAAAAGTTTTTTAAAGGGTTGGCTTCATCGTTCACTAAAATATATGGCAGTATTATATCAGAACCAGGTAAACGTGTTGGGGGAGGAATATGTTTTTTTTTCATTACACAAGAGTTCATTAAGTTTAGGATATTGAAAACTTCGTTCGTCGCTTTTTCTTCCTCAATTGTAATAAACTAACACAACATGCTTCTGTGACAGCTTTGAAATATACAGTCAAAACTTTTGATGGCACCAAAATACACTTCTACTACGTCGAGGTTTCTTAATCCAAAATGATTTTCATCCACAGCACCAATGCAATTTGAAAATTGTCACCTTGCATAAAGCCCTTCAAAAACTATTATCAAATGAACCGTAGAAGATATAGGTACATATACTTCTTGCAGCTTATTCAAAATTGCTTTACAATTAAATTGAGCAATTCCGTTGCTTCTTTATATTGCGTATGTATCCATTCAAAAGATCACGTCGGTCCATCGCTCCACTGCGATTCTGTTTCCTTATTCGCTTTGTGTACTTTTACAGTTTCAATTAAGAATTTTTCCCGTAATTAAAAGCATTTTGTATATTTTCTCGACATCTCAGATATTTTTATGCAAAAATCACGTCAATCTCTAGATTCTTTCCGACGTGAAAAAAGAACAAACAAAATTATTTTACTATTGAATTTACCAGTCTTTATATTGAAGACATTTACTTAAAAAATATTTATGGTAAGATCGCAAAAATAATAGAACACGAAAATATTATTTTCAAAATGTGTGAAGTCATACATCCTGTTAATTTCTTTACGCACCACGCCAGAGAAGATCAAAGAGTTTCTATGAAATTTTTACTGATGCATTCTGTTAGCTGTGAGCTAATATGTAGGCTATGATTTATTGCAATCAATCAACTAAAAGAATATGGCAATTTGGCGTTTCAATATATATTATAATGCAATTAAAGGGAATTAACTTCAATTTTTATAATAGATGGCGTTATGTGTATTAATCTTTCAATTAATTTCATAATATTTTCTGAAAAGGGCAAAGCTACTCAGTAAATAAATCGTTAGCCATTTCATTTTATTTACAGATCATGAAGTTCAAATATTCATAATTTTTTTAACCGCACGTATGAACTAGGAATAGATATCCAAAAAAATATAAATATTTCACTACAGGTTTTATTGCTCAAGGTTAACTACTAAAATACGATGAAATTTTCCAATATTCGACATGTGATGCCGTAGTATTTTAAAGATTAGTCCCGAAGTTGCACAAATGAAAATAAAAAATAATGCATTTGTCGCACCGACAATTCAACTTTTTGAGGAGCAATGATTCATAAATGTATTCTAGGACATAGTCATCAGCATACAATACGCTGGCCCTAAAAATACTGAACCTCTAATTGCCCATATTCATCGTTTGTACTCAATTAAATTATTTGTATCAAACATATTCTAAATTGTTTACGCCGGGACTAAATTTGGAAAAGATGGAGGAAGCAAGTGCATCTGGAGTTTTAGAAATTATTAGGGAAGTCACTTTTTTGTAATCAAATTCTCGTTCAAGTAAAAATATAACATTTAATGATTACATCTTTAAGCCATTTTTATAATTTACACGAGAATAAATCCATTAGAACAACCAAAGTGCATGTCACACGATTAGATAATAGTACACCCTTATTATACACTATGACACTTATTATTAGACACTAGTTATTGCTACCTTATTATATACTATGACACTTATTATTAGACACTAGTTATTGCTACCTTATTATATACTATGACACTTATTATTAGACACTAGTTATTGCTACCTTATTATATACTATGACACTTATTATTAGACACTAGTTATTGCTACCTCGATAAAGCCGCATATGGAAAATAAAATAATTGTACACGGCCAATCTAGTTAGATAGCCCTGGTCAACGGAAGAAATCCGAATTAATTCCTTATTAATTCTAATATGTGTTATTGTTGTATCGATTTAATTTTAATATTGAAAACTTAGCTAAGGATATCAAAATATCACACCTCAGAAACCTTTATAGTCCTCAAAGTTGAATCGAAATTTTTTTACTGTTTATAATTTCATACATATTTTAAGTAAATTACTGTTAATGACTCACGATATTTATAACAACTCGTAAAATTGTTTGCTATAACTAAATTCATAGGTACCTTTTTTAGTTCATCAAAATTTAGCTTATGACAAAATTAGTTACACGAAAACAACGATGTAAATTAAATCAGGTGGAAACTTGTTCTATTATGAAATTATTACACGTTCTTCCGCGACATTTTACCGGTTTCTTTACGGAAAATGATGGGGGTGAATTTACGTCCATGGCGGACAGGCGCCTGTGCACGGCGTTAGCTTGAAGGAACGGAATATAGAAATTTTAATAAATAAATAACCATAAAAAAGTAAAGCGCTACTCGTGACAAACAATAAAGCAATATAAAATTACTTAAACTATATCGTAGTCAATACATATTTTTGTAATTAAATATATAGACTGGAATTAAAAAACATACCTGGTATACTTAATGCGATTAAAATTTAACTCATAAGATATTTTACTTAATCAGTTTAGTATTAGGATTGGTTCTTAATTATTTTAGTATTATGGTTGATCCTCCCTAAGCAAAATATGAAATTCTGATGAATTGGTAGATATGCGGTAGAAAAAACTATAACCATTATGAACGTGGTTACTTTTACTCCAGCCACTTTTTGAAACATTGGAATATATGCGTACATGAGAAATCATTTAACAATTTTATTCGTAAACAAATTTAGAATAATTAAAACTCGCTTGAGTAAAAACTCACTATATCGAAAATTTATAATTAAATTTTTCATATATGTAACGGCGTCTCAATAGTTGCACCAAATCTGGAAATTTTGTTTATTGACATAGCTATTCAACCAAAAATGAACCTTATCGTTAAACAAATTATTGATGGAAAAAGTGGTTGAGGATTGGTTTTCTAGATTGCGCTCCATTCGAGCCAGCCGAGATGCATATATGCCTGAAGTCGTATTTAAACACAAATAGCATATAATTACCTATTTAATGAAGCATGGCCAGTATCAAGATTTTTATCGGATTTTTTTATTTTAAAATTCTATACCTCTAAAAACACCCATTATTAACGGAATAACCTATCAATAACGAACCAAATTAAGCAGGAATAGAGGACACACATTTCGATTTTTACTACAAATTTAATGAAGCTGTACCCAACGCTTCAATTGAAAAGGTCGTATAATGCTAGAAGAGTATAAAAATTCAATCACTCTAAGTTATGAAGCAATCGAAATAAGAGAAACAAAATGAATCAAGTTTTATTGATATTTTTAAGCTTTCTTTCCTCAATCTCTCTGCTTTAAACTTTTATATGTGCATAAACAAATACTTTGTAAAGTTTTGTTGAGATACCTGAATATTTCTTTATTATTCCTAATATTCACTTTCAATATCTTTAAATTTTGGTTTTAATGAGATCAAATTTCTGCAATATTTCTAGTAAACCAATTTTCATTTGAACTCTTTCAATAAACTACTCATACCTTGTGTATGGCACGCTATCATTTTGAAATGATGCTACTACATATGTAAGCAGAAATTTATATCGAAAAGCTGTTCCATAAACTATTTGAATATATCTAAAAGTTCGTTTTAATGTTCTACCAACCTAAATAAATTTACTGTTTAAGCCCTGATCATAGATTAATGCTGAATCGATTAGAAATAATTAGTTCTTGAGATAATACCCTGGTTGGAGTATTTCTTAGGTTACGACACGTGTTGACGTTATTCTTTTCCAAAAATAACCCTCACCAACTTTCGAACAGTGACTACAAACTTGTCCAAAATAATATTTCAAATACAGTGACAAATCTTGTGGTTCTTGTCATAATTTTCAGTGTGACAAGGTATTAAAGATCTAGGAAGATCGTGATAGTCTCTGATTTTCGTAAAATGGTTAATGTTTTGGTGCATACTTATGTTCGATGAAGTCCATATTTATTGAGCTTCATGTAAACTACCATATTATGTTCCAATTTTTTTCTGTGATGCTGGTTGATTATATTTCTTCTCTTAAAACCACACTTACTTATATTGAAACATATTTTTTGATTTTCGTTATTTTGTATTTTAATTTATATTTATCACAACAGATAAAAAACTAACTTTATAGAAGTTTAAAGAGAGTTACAGTTACATAAATTGGTAAACTTTAAAGAATGGTAACTCTGATGTTTTCGATGGAAATTCATCTTGCATAAATTATTTTAAAATAAGACAACGAATTTACAATTTTGACATAAATAAAAATACGTCCAAGTGTTTCGAAGAAAAATAGGAACAAAGACAGAATAAATATAATTAGGTAACATAATGTATTTTTGTGCTACATACATGAAATAATTAATGAATTTAAATATTAGTCGATGATTGGACCCCTTTTTTGTTTTTATTTTGTCTGCTGATATCCAGCACTTTATAAGTCCAACAACATTAACAACATGGCTGGTAGAGTAATGAAACATAAAAATGTTATAAATTATATTATTGCTACTAACACATTATGCAGCTATTTGCTTAATCACGAAGGTTAAATTATCAAAGTAAATCATTATTAATTATATATTTCACAGAAATCTAAAAAGATACAAAATTTTCAAAACAGAAAATTAAGTTTACATAAGTTTCATTCGTTTACAGTTTGTTCATTTAATTACTATTTAAAATTTAATGAAAATGGGTAGAAAGATTTTTTGAAATATTGTACAAATTTATAAACAAACTCCGATTACAGCTTAATTAATATTCCTTCATGCAAAAAAAAATATAATGTCTCTATATAAAATACAAATAAAAATAGATTCTCCTTTACGTACGTAATGCGTCAATTATCAGTTGCCAAGTACACTGAGAAAATTAAAGTTATGTAAATGAGGCATCATATTTTTTCCTTCTTTTAACTAATAAACAAGAGTGTTCATACTGTTTTCCAGTTATCTACATAGGTTTCTACTTTTATTTTACTATAGTATAAATGGACTGTATCATTCTCTCTGCCACACTTTAATTCAAAGCTCATAGTATATTCAAGTCAAAAAATACTAGTTGAAAAATAATTTTAAAATAAATAAGTTGTTACATTACAAACATATACTATGTAGAGTTAGGAAACTTTGGGACTTTAATCTATGGGTAGATTGCAATATACCTATTTTTTTAAAATCATACCGATTTTTTATTTTTAAAAATTGTCATAAGTCATTAACAACCTATATCATATATTTCGATAAACGTAAGAAATGAGACAATATTGCATAATTCCCTTAGGGATCGATGGTGAATTTGAATTTTTAACTATCCCTTTCATTTGCACAATTTTACAAAAAAAAGGTTTGAAGAAAGAATAGAATAACAAAATTAAATTTTAAGCTTAAGTTTGTTTGCATATCGTAAATCAAAACTATTACCATTTGAAAATCTTTAACATCAATCTGTAATTCGCTTAAACATTTAAGATTACAAAAAATTCTCGTCGGTTTTTAAAATAAACTAACCGGAGTAACTATTGGTACGATATTTTTTCATTTAGAAAAATTATTATTATTTAAATTGCGCTTTCAAATAAAATTGTTATGGATTATTTATTATGGCAACCCTCATTTTTTCTACCAATAAGAACGTTAAATGTTTTTGAAAGTTTAGTTTTGACATTTCATTTAACTTGTGTAACGTGCGTCGCTGGCTATTTATTAAATAATTTTTATTGTTTGTAATATCGAGTGAGTGGAATTACGATATGTGGTTTTTTAGTGCTGGTGATTATTTGAACATGGCACTAATACACACCGAATGCCATTACAATATCGGAGAAGCCCGTCCGTATGTACGCTCAGAAGTTATCCGAACTGGCGACAACACAGTGGAGGTCAAGTTATTATCAACGCAATTACGAGATTACGTGAAAATAGGCCCATCGTT
The DNA here is from genome assembly GCA_039881145.1 of Druceiella hillmani. Classification (NCBI taxonomy): domain Eukaryota; kingdom Metazoa; phylum Arthropoda; class Insecta; order Lepidoptera; family Hepialidae; genus Druceiella; species Druceiella hillmani. The sequence goes on along the minus strand of JAYKKI010000142.1, from coordinate 1,314,948 downwards.
CCCTTTAAATCAGGTAAATTTAAAAGAAAATGTGTTGTTACTTCAAAAGGAAGCCACATTCTAGTACCAGGCGCTGTGGTAGATTATTTAACATCAGCCATACATCACTACATAAAATTTAAAAAAGACAACCGCTATCCGTATGCAATTCAGCGTTGGAGCCGGCAGATTATGTAGGTAGAATAAATTACGCTGAATGGGCCTTACAAATGTGTAGTGAAAATCCTCTTTGGATCCAAAAAGTTATTTGGTGTGATGAAAGTTTATTTACGAGAAATTCAATTTGGAATCGACGAATTTGTCACCTTTGGTCGCAGAAAGGTAGACATCCACATGTCATACGCTAGTTATCTCATCAAGCAAGATGGAATATTAATGTATGGGCTAGTATACACGGTGATATGATTATTGGCCCCGTTTTCATTAACGGCACTTTGAATCACCAGAGGTATCTGGCATTGCTCAATGGTCCACTCAGCCGATATTTAGACAATATTCCGCTAGCTAGACTGCGAGACATGTGATTTGAGCATGATGGTGCTCCACCCCACACTGCGACTGAAGTCAGGAGCCGTGTCCAAGAATTGTTTGGTGAGCAATGGATAGGCAGGTTCGGTCCCGTACGCTCCCCCGGCCTCCGCGCTCACCCGACTTAACATCCTTTTTTTAGAGCTGGGTGAATTAACTTGTGTTACGCAAGGAATCTCAAAATGAAGCCAAAATGAGAAATCGGATTATACAACCTTCTAACATAATAAGACGGCACATTTGAGAGAAACCCGACCTAATGAGACGCGTTCACGCCAATAATTGTCATCGGCTGCGAAAGTGCCTCGAAGAACGACGAAGACAATTTGAACATAAAATTTAGGTAAGTATAAGTACAAAATAATTTGTATTTCAATCACTATGTACGCGTGTTTCTTATTTTTTTTAAACGAATAATTGACGTTTCATTGACACTGGACAGTAAATTTATAACGTTGCCAAACTGAAATTTAGTGTAAAGTTTATAGGGTGTTAATATGAACTTAATTATGATTTCGTACATAATTTAAACTTTAATTATTTTACAAACTAGGCTACTAATTAATCAAAATAACATTTTGTCAGATTACACATGATTAATGGGACAAGCTGTTGAAGTGACAAAGTCTGCTTCCTAAACATACTGTATACATTTTTGATGAGACTAAAACGAATCGTACGAAAAGCATTCAACGAATAGAAGATCGTTCGCACAGCAGCTTGTTACAAAAAAAAAATTAAGGTCCACGAAGAAAATAATAGGTATCGCTCCCTAAAAGAAACAGTTAAATTATAATTATCTTACGCTTAAACACTATCAAATAACTCAAACAATTCTTACCTCGAATTTCTTACATCAGGAAAATTTGGAAATGACAAACCAGATATTAAACGCCCCTCGCCGATTTCTTCATAGTGGCTATTAACTTTACTACTGCAATTCGACTGTGTTATTTTGTTATACTGCTACTATCTGGCTATTTAAATTAAATTGTAAATATTTAAACAAAAATATTCCGTCTATTCACAGCTCTAAATTATTTTATAAAAAAGGCACTCGGTTAGTTATCGAGCGCAGTGTTACAGAGCGCAGTGGCATTGATCGATTTCACTCAGAAGTTCTTATATACTTTGTGTATATTATTTATTACACATCAATAAAAACATAGATAAAGTTTTTCACAAGTTTCAAATTATTTAGATATAACAATATTAATTTAACCTATTGTTTGATTTGTATATCAGTAATAATTGTATTAAGCTTTATTTAAAGGTCTTGATGAGAGGAAAACGAGAGAATAAAATGTAATTTCACCTATTTTCTTAACAGAGATAAAATTTAAAAATTTCCCTTCTTTCAGTATCACAGTGATCCGCGTTACCATCCAGTATGTTGGACAAACTACATTTAATGCAAGTTAAATATTTACCTATCTATATTCAATGAAAGTTAGGTATGTGTAGGAATCGCTTGCTGAAGTTATGACACGCTTAAAATAAACGTAATCAAGCTGTGTGCCAATTTCTTAGACTTGTTTGTAGTCAACCCGAACCAAACGCGGAAGTTATGAAAGATGTGTTATTAACGATGTGGTATAACGATGTCTTATCAAAGATGTGTTATTAATACATTATTACCCTGTGCTGCAATTACTTTGTTTCATAATGGTAATAACTAAATATGGCCATAATTTCAAGTTTATAGACAATATTATTTTATATATCTATAAATTGATGCTGTCCCCGCCTATAGTCCTATTAATGCCTGAGACGATATTCATTTTCGTTCGTTGAATTTTCTTTCTTCTTCTTAAATTATAGACGCACTACTTACTATAAAACATTCTAGAGAAATGTTGGGAGATTTGTTTAACTAAGAAGAACATTAATATTCTACCAAGGACTAAATAACAATAGGGTTACAAACGTGATGTAATCCTAGACTAAAGAATCAATGGGTGAGGGTTCCGAACACACTTAAGTACACATAAAATATTAAACATTAAAGAGGAATAAATGCTATTAATATTGTGTCATTTTTAAAATATCAAATTTATCTTTCACTACTTTCATATACTATCTAATATATGTAACATAAATGAGGGATTTGGCGACCTATATCCATTAAATTTATTATTTTTTTTACAAATTGATCAAATAATTTTATATTGACATGTTTACTGAATTACTTTTAATGGATGTCAATTCATGATCCTTTAAATTCAATCTAAATATTTTCGGTTGCATTTTAGAAGTTACAAGTTCTTCAATTATATTCCATTCGAAAAATGTGGAGGAGTCTTGATTTTTTCCTTTTATATATGCTTTCACTTAATTAAACTACGTATTTCTATAAAATTTCATCAGACTCGGTACATAAAATTTCATTACAGTCGACAATGACGAATTTATAACGCATCGAAACTATAGACTTATGCAACAACTTACATTTTTACAAACTTCTTCAGTTGAATGGGTTTGCACTTGGAAAAGCCCCATGAACAAGTATATATATATATATATATATATATATATATATATATAAAGGTCTCCAACTACCAGAAGCATTATGTACATGTACAGTACACTATCTATTAATCGCGATTTTGATTCAAAGGAATACAAGTACAAAAAAGAGTGATCGGATATTGGTTACACTATCGTATCTAAACATCTGAAGAAATTTTTATGCAGCTTAACCATTTGAGTGCCGATGAGCGCCATATACTAGTGCACATACTAAATAAATTTGCCAGTAGCGCGATGGCGCTCGCGAAATCAGTTTAGCGCGCGGTAGAGGAGGTAGCTCGCGCGCATCGCTAATTTTTTATCTTTCTACGTGTTACATAAAGTTAAAATTATAATATTATTAGTAATTACAATATATAAAGGATCCAGGAAAAGAAAATTGTTAATCCATAATGTCGGAAGACGAAAATAATTCGTGTGAAAATGATTGTTTTTCAAGTTGTGAAGAAAGTGACAGTGGGAGTGACATTGTGGTGCGCTCACAATTTGGCGTAATGCAAATTTTGAGTGATAGTGATAATAGTGACGATAACAATTATTTTGCTGATACAGAAGATGTACCGGACTGCGAAAATACGATGTGACCTTGATTTCAGTTTTTGTTATAATTTTTGTTCACAATATGTATTTCCATAATTTTCTTTGTATTTTATTATCCTTGTACAAGTTTTTATTAAGAAAACACCGACACAGTTATTAAAATTTGATAATTTATGGAAGATATACAGTTTTCATTTTCCAACAAGGGTAAATGACATCAAAAACAAAATATTTCTTTGGCATTTTTAAGTATGGCACTAAAAAGGTTAACATGAACATAATACGTGATTTTTTTTATTTTAAACTAATTTTTTTTATTCTATTAAATTATTATACTGTAATTTGTTCCTGATACGTGTAAAATTTCAAATTATTCGGACATATGGAAGCGGGTAAAAATTTAATTTAAATTACCGTCATTTTTCAATCTTTTTTGTTATAAGAATATTTTTTTTCATTTTGTAAAATTATTGTGTTGTTATGAAAACTATACACGACTGCTAAATTTTACGATGATACAACAGTTAGTAGTGTATGAAATTTAATTCACAATTTCAATTACATAATTAGTTACATGCGAGTCGACTTAATAAAATGTGTTGAAAATCTGCGCAGGTGAATGGATAAAAGCTAGTTACGCAATAATTTTCAAATGAATTAGGTATAATGAAGATATGTCCAATACATGTGCACCCCTGCATGCAGACAAATACTTGCCATAAAACACATAATGAATTGCATGATGCTTTGCCACTTAACTCGGTTAAATCCTATATGCCGAGTCGCATTGAATCAATTTCCAGCTCAAATAGGAATTATCGATATTCAGATAGCATCGAAATTGAAAAATCAAGCTTAAGTTTTTAATGCCAGAAATATAATATTTGAAACACCAGAAAATGAATTTCAATAAAATATATAACCCTCGATAGTACTGATATGCATCTTTATTTGAATAAAAGATTACCTAAATATTTGCAAGTATTAACATTTGTGTTAACTTCACACACAATTTCTGAACGCATTATAAAATATAAAATTTAAAAGAACTACGTCAAATTCACCATATTTTTCTCGTTATTTGTTCTACAAAATCATCTGTATTAATGAAAATCCATGTTTCAGGTCGTCGATGTTAACGTAATATCACTATTCTCTATCACTTCCTACATTAATGATTGCATGCAAACTCGATTAATAACCAGTCAATCCATATGGGTATGACCTTAGATACAGCAATATGATTATTCGACTTAATTATGAAACGTATGTTGGATATATTTCTGTACGCAAATAATACATGTACTAGAACCATCAATTTACAGAGTGAGGATGGGTAAAAATTTGGCTTTCATTGGATGTTTTTTATTTGACCTGTCACTGCAACCATTCTTTTGAAACTATTAATCCAGCTTATTGGTTATAATGCAACGCTGTGTTATTATATGTTTTATGTCGTATTCAAACTATATTATTTTTTCTCATAATTGACTCATAAGATATAATTTATCCCAAAGCCGTGTATCCCCCACTAGGTGATTCTCCCGCTACATGAGTACGTATGCATTTTACTTGCATGTTCTACATAAGAGGTACTTCAATTACATTTTTTTTGGAACATTAGTTACACCATGTTTTTTAGTTTATAAAGTGCTTTCGATGGAAATAATTTTAGAGAAATCGTAAAAGACGTTTTTGAGAAGACCTGTTTCTTATACTGAATGAATCATATAAATGAATCATGAACATTTTGAGAAAAAATATAAATTTTTTCATTTTATTTATACTCTTGCACACAGACGCGCTCATTTTTATTTTAATATTGAGTTTTTGATGCTCTAGAATGAATTGTAATAAAAAATCTCAACTTCGATTTTTTTGATCATATGCCTTAATTCCTTTTCTTCCTAAATTGCTCTAAAACGAAAGCCCAAAAATTAAAGCAATATTACTTATGAACTGAGTAATTTTATTTTATATATAAATACTAGCAAAATCTCGACTTAGTTAAATGAACCGAATTTTTTTGCGGGCGTTGTACCACTTAAAAGCTTAAATATTCCTTAAAGCGGAATTTAGTATTCAACACATTTTAAACACCTCAGTGGAATTTAAATTAGCGTTAAGCTTCTTATGAAAATTGCAGACAATTTCAAAAATTTAATTACGCGGATAAGGAAAAGGTAATCCTCTCTTTGTTTGGCCTTATAACGCCGACATTTCATTGGTGTATCAAATTAAGGCAGTTTGACTTTAACATTTTTTTAACAAAGCCAACATAATCAGTTAATAAAAGGACCATCGATTATAGTATATAATTATACTTGGTTCAATAAGTACACGGATTGTTAATATTAATACCAATTCCGTGTAGTACGTCATTTGCCAAAGCCTATAGGTATCTCAGCCCTAACTATAGGTACTGTACAAGCTTACATTGTATTATTTTTCATTTACATATTTTAAAATTCATTATCTAGGAACAATTTCAACCACAAATTTGTACGAGTATTAGTATTTTAGTCTAAATGTTGACTTGAAATGTAGTCTACATTACAATGAGTGTTAGTGTACATAAGGAATGTCGGGTCACAAACCAAGTCAAATTTGAAAATGTTTCCTCACATTAAAATATCGTTTACTCTTTATAAATTTATTGCTTCGTATACATAAACTGCCAGGAAATAGATTAATGTTTTAGTGTCCTGACGTTATTGGCTCAACGCAGTATATTCGCGTATGTAATAAACTTTAATAATGAAAAAAATTTCAAAAAAAAATTTCCTTCCGTTCTGATTTGATTTTATGCAAGTTTATTGTCATTTAATCTTACAGAATTACAGATAAAATGTGTTATTTTAATGGTTTTATCTAGAAATATACGATTCTGCTATCCTTGTTGCTTCAAAACAGGCTCAAAAATAAAGTACTCTTACTTGGTTGGTATGTAGTGAAAATAGTCAGTTTAAGTACTTATAATTACGTTTATATTAGAAAAATATGTTATATAAAGTTAAGAGTTCACAAAATAACTATTTTATTATACTCAGTCCAAGTTTATTTCATGGTGTGTTTGTGTAAGTCATGAGAAGATATCCGTAGATGAGTATGAAAAACTGTCTTATACAGTAAATTTTTTTTGAATCTATATAGCTAAACTAAATGCACGATTGACACAAGGTGTGATTTTCATGTTTTAATTGCCATACATTTTGTTATTAAATCTTTATTAATCAAATGATAACTGTATGTAATTAGTGCCTAATGAAAAATAAATCAAACTATATTGCCTTAGTCACAGATCTTGTTTTTGCCTTTATATTTAAATCATATATGCGAAGTCTGATTTCAGGAAGTCTTTACGTATTTCTTATTCGTTTCACATATTTCACGACTATCTCATAATCTATTAGCGGACTTTAATTTTATATACATGAGTATAATTTATACATGATTAAAAGTAAGAAAAATATTTATCTTCTTTTCCCAAAAATATGACGTTTCATGACCACAAAATTAAACATAATATTTAGTTAAGTATCTATTTAGTATATTGGTTTCGTCAAACGAAAAAATAAATTCCCTAATAATATTTATGAGACTCATCAATGTATATATATTTCATGCAGCGGAGAAATATTCAATTGCTCAGTATTTTTTTAGTCATTTAATTTTTAAAATATTTTACCAGTTTACGTACAATTTTTCGCAATGTAAGTAGTTCACAGCCAAAACACAGTCCACACGGGGATTAAGGGGAGATTTGAATTTATATAATGTTTTGATAATTTATTAGATCTAAAAATCTAGTTTTTATTGACATGTCTTCTATTAAATATAATTTAAGATGTTTTAACATTATGGGGAAACTTTCGTTGAACTTACGGATTTCAATTTTCAATAATTGTTTATTATGCTTTAACTGATAAACAAATTGCAAAAATTTATGTTTTTAGTATTTCAGATTTGTCGTCAAAAACTTTTTTTAAGTCACGCGTTGAAATCTGAACTAACGGTAAACTTTCGTTGGACAAAACTCTATATTCTTCTAACTGTGCACTAATTCCGCAAAAATAACGTATCGCCGATCTTAATGAACCCCACATCGCACAACAAATTACATTCTCTTAATGTGTCATTCCATTGCTCTTTCAATGATATTTCCCCATGTTTCCTCACATCGAATGCGATCATTACACGACCTAGATAGTTTCAAGAAAGTATAGTAAAAAAAAACAATATTATAAAAAAATTAAACTCAAATATGCAATAATTTTCTCACATTTTCATGTCTGCTTCCTTACTTTCAGGGAAATTATTCCAATTAAACCTTTCGAATTTCACGGTGCAAAGCGTGGATGTGTTCTATGTTGGCCAGCTTGAGGGGCTGAATGCATATAGATTTCATTATAAAGGGACTCATATAACATATTTTGTAAAGGTCAATGTTTGACGAGAAATCATTTTTATCATCGATAAATATCGATTTTTCTTAAAGAAGTACACGTAATTTCTTTTCGTATACACATATATATTGTTTTTTTAATAATATTCATAATACATAACATAACCATATAACACTTAATGAGAAATTAGGCTAATTATTAAGTTTAAACGAGAATTATGTGGTGAAAGCCCAAATTCATATTAAACTCCACGAAACGTAATTTATGTATAATTTAATTACCATACTTTACTTAGAGATCTATCAAAAAAAAAAGAATATATATATATATATATATATATATATGTCCATTGTTTTTAGAAAAAAATAATATCTTTTGTGTTAAAGTACAAAAAATTATCTGAGAGTGTACTTTCTTTTGCCAGATTTATCAATATGAGATAAATATGCACATTTTTTCATTATTTACGGGATTCTCATGAGGTATTTGCATGCAAAATTCTTGTTTTTAATGTCACGAAATATTGATAAACTTTTTATACTTAATCTATTAATTAATTATTAGACATTTTTGCGCCTATAAACATTTTTGCAGAGTAAGCTGCATGCAGGTTTTCTGTGACTAAAAACGTTTTATTGTAACTTATATTTGATTCTATGCTACACGGTTAGGAACTACGAACCGATTATTACGGCTACTCATTAATACAGAAGTAAAAAAAGAAATAAATTTTTGATTAGAAAATAAGATGGCTTCATTGAACACTTTTTCTGATAATTTTCTTTTCATATTGGCTAATTATTTCAACTCGGTACATATTAATTCATAGTTTCATTGTGCAAATGTATATATACCAAAAAAAAATATGCAAGTGCCGAATTGCATGCATAAGCTAATTTTTTGTAATTATTTTAGCAGAAAAGAACTTAGTATATGTATGTCTGTATATATATATATATATATATATATATATATATATATATATATATATATATATATATATACATATATGTATATATACTGCCAAAGAAAGGGAAAGATTAGATTTGTAAAAAAAATTTCTACAATATTATTACACGCATAATATAAGAGAATTGCAAAATTTGTATGGCAAAATTTATATGTATTTTACTAATGGCATAAGTAGAAGATTCAACGCATGAATTAAAATTTTTCATTCATTCATCATCATTGAACTTTTAATCAGGTATTAAACTAAACCATTCAATTGTCGGTTTTAGAAAAAGAAATATATATTATTTGCAAAGAAAACGACTTATTTGCAGTTCATGTTTCACAGCGAACTTGCTATTTTGTGTCCAAAAACCAAACTCGATGGCAAATTGTTTTTTACATGCTTCCGTCTTCATCTCATCACGAAAGATTCATCAAGAAAGATTCTTCGAAGATTAATGTTATGCATTTTGTTATTTACGATCCTTTTTTAGTTCAATATGTGTTCAAAACATATCTCATAACAGATCTTAATATCTGCAAAATGTCTACAGAATTTAATACCTATAAAGAAATTAAAATATTGTTTCTGTAGAGAAGTTTATATTCTTGTAACGTAACTAGCTTATAAAAGACCAGGTAATATCACAGGACTATACAAATATAATACAATATAATATTTAATATTATGTGATCTCCGAAAGTGCTCTATTTTAAAAGTTAATTCATTTACTAATTTTTTGAACATATAACTAATGTTTTATTAGACTTAAGCAGTTTTTTTATATCGGTGTCAATAGAAAGCCACGATAAAAGTTATGTTGTGAAAGATATACCAAGCAAATGTTTCGACATTTTAATATTGTCTAGTTTATTGTAAGTTTTCATAAAACAAATTAAATTTGGCGACTTCTAAGCGTCGCATGCGTTTTTTGAATATGTCTTACAATAAATACATATATTTGTAGCGTGACGGGCGATTCAATTCCAAACGTCTCGAACATGAAGTATCCATCAATACTCTCTTGAACATGAAGTATCGATCAATACTCTGCTACTTTTGAAGTTGAGATATGAGTGTATAATTATTATAATATACCTGGGAAACCTTATATTACCTTATATTGTTATGTGGAAAACCTTATATTGTTAACACACACACACACGCACGCACGCACGCACGCACGCACGCACTCACGAACGCACGCACGCACGCACGCACGCACGCACGCACGAACGCACCACAAAGTGTATAAAATTTATATTAATAATGTGCTTGGTCTTTTTCTTTCATGAAACTAATGGTAAAATTAATGGAGGTGATATGTTATTTGTTCCTTTAAGATAGAGTAAATGAAATGAAATTACCCAAATATATTATCTATACACTATGACATAATGAAATAACACATTTTTTACTGTCATGATGGCTGTAACATTTGATATGTCCTATTCAGAGGGAAACAGATGACAATGTGGCATGGACACGTATCCAGTCATTAGGGCCAACCTTCTGACGGTCGTCATAGGGTCAACCTTTTGACGGTTGTCATAATTCGATTTATCTTTATCAACTGTTGTTGCTTTATTATTTTATGTGTATCATGGCATCACCAGAAGAATATTGTATTAATGAATCTACATACATGTTTCTAAGTCCATATTTTTGTAAATTTGTACGCAGACACAAATCTGATTCAGAGTGAGACAAAATTTCGACAAAAACAGACTAAGATATTTTATTTAAAATATAATTTGTGGAACACGAAATGAATATGCATTTTTCTAAAAATATATTACTACTTCTTCTGATAATATTATTATTATAGATTTAAAATGTTTAATAATTTCTAATGTTTTCACTTTTATGACTAGCCTTGTTTACATTAACAATAAATATTTCTTTTTAGTTTCAAAAACCTTTACTAATATTATGAAGTGAATGTTTGAATTAAATTTTTTCCTTGTTTATAAATTAAGCTCGATTTAATTAAATTAATCCGAATTTTTTTTTTACTTTTAAGGAACAACTTTATTCCAAATCGACGTAGGCTTTATTCTCAAAAGTTTATCATAAGTATATATGTAACATATTTTTTGCTTTCTTGGCTTACTCTGCGTGGATGGTTACAAATATAACAAAATTATATTAGAGATATGAATGTCTCAGCGAGATATCCAAAGCAAATTTGCAATAGTTCATGTCTGAGTTTTAGGGAAAGAGGTAATATTTTTAATTATAATTGAAAAACATTATGACATAAATTTGTAAATTTTCATTTTATTTTCTCATTTCAAAATTGGTTTTATCAAAGTGAACTAAGCGTGCGGCATCGGTATTTTGTGTATACAAACAGATTTCTGAAGAGCAGAAATGAATTATGAATTATAATTAAAAGATATAACAGTAATTTTGAATACGCAGAAACAAATAATTACCTGGCCAACGCGGCAATGTCGTCGGCAGCAGACGAGAGGATGCAAAGCGTTGAGGTGAGGGGCGTTCGTAACTTTAGTGTATACCATGTTGCGCCGGCGTAACGGCACTAGACGACACCTGATGCAAACCTATGCTTGATATATATTATTATTTATTCAGCACTAGACGACACCTGATGGAGACCTATGCTTGATATATATTATTATTTATTCGGCACTAGACGACACCTGATGCAGACCTATGCTTGATATATATTATTATTTATTCGGCACTAGACGACACCTGATGCAGACCTATGCTTGATATATATTATTATTTATTCAGCACTAGACGACACCTGATGGAGACCTATGCTTGATATATATTATTATTTATTCAGCACTAGACGACACCTGATGCAGACCTATGCTTGATATATATTATTATTTATTACTTATTCAGTTATGAGGAATTAATAAGTTGCAAAAATATTGAGGTCTTAATAAGATTACGGTTGGTTTTATGCTAAATTTTTGTTTTCTTTGTTAACATATCTAAAATTATGACTTTCTTCAAACAAGGGTTTACAAATTTTATTGATATTAGTAGGGATTTACCATTGAGATTAAAGTTTGAAGAGTATTAATCAATTTCGGATGTCATTTCAGTGAGGTTTCGGTTCCGCTCTTTGTTTGACTTATAAAACTTATTTTCTAAGTGAGAATTTTTGAGCTTAGTATATTTTTGGTAGGTAAGAACTATTTAATTTGATTTATATAGACCATTCCTTGATATAATTTTATTGAGATTATAATGGTTGAGGAAAAATCCATATTCTGATTAATCAAAATAATTTCATGTATTATTGGATTGATTAGAATTAATACAATAATACGTGTAGATAACAAGTTATATGTTTTATTGGTTATGCGCGTGATAAAAATATTAAAAGGTTCTCGATTATTTTCTCATAAAGTATCTTCATTCTCTTTAAAGAGACAATTTCGCTACTATAAGTATATGATAAGGCGTGTAAGTGAAGCAGGAAACGTGAAATGAAGTCAGGAAAACAAAGCTGTCCGTTTACCTTTTTCTAGATTGATCTTTATTAAAATCTTTGTAAATCTTTTTTTAAATTCAAATATGCATCAAATTCGAACGTATTTTTATATTGATTATACAACTCGTCTTAACAAATTAGTTTATTTCTTTATTATTAAAGAAACAATTTTTCAGCACTCAATGGGCAATATTAAAGAAAACAATTAATGTGAATATTTTTTTCTTAATTCAGCTTTGGCAAAAATTCCGTCAATCGTTTTACAACAATTGAAACTATGAAAAGGATGAAAAATTTGTCAATTAGTTTCCATTCGAGATCAGGTGTATCAAGTTACGTTATTATTTATGAAATATTTATACTATTCGTTTAATGATATTATTACAAACGGCGGACTTATTACTACAAAATTAAATTGTAAGTTGGAATGAAAATAATTCTGTTATATAAAAATAATAAAAAATTTAAATGTAAATATGTACAATGAATAACTTCGACAATGATTACAAAATTACAAAGAAAATGGGCACAAAACGAACATTGATTATTAGGTATTGAAGCAATATGAAATTTAAGTGAACATTTAAACATAGACACTGTAAAGGCGTTAAATATAATTAAATCAAACTTATTCCATAATCCGGCCAAATAAACTTTAATTTACTTTAAATTTCAGTCTTCCAAGCACAAAAACGAAAGTTTTTTCTTCATTCGAGCAAAATTTAAAGCCAGGTAAGACAAGAAGTAAATACATTCGAATGACAATATCAGTAAAGTTGGAGATTGTCAACTTAACAACCAATCAAGCGTGAGTAGAATTCGCAGTACTACGAGGGTGGTATTATACACAATTAGGTAATTATAAATATTTAAGTGTATATGATATTTCTAATTGAATTATTAATTTTCCATCTCCCCTGCTGACTTTTATGATTTTAGGTCGACCTGAAATATCCTATAGGTTTTGATGATCTGCGAGCAAGACTATTGTATGTGTAATAAAATGCTTTTAAGGTATATTCTTGCTGCGTGAACCAAGAAACTTAAATCTTGCATCAATGTAAGACTGTAAACCTCAGTGTATACGACATGATTTTTAACCAGATATCTCAAACTATTTGTGGGAAGAAGGGTTTTGATAGATAGACGGACGGGAAATTTTTATATGGGTTACCTTCTTCATTTTGTGAGACGGACCCTAAAAATGGAAGTGAACTAATTTACTACACGTTAAAAAGAGTAAACACCGTTATATGGAAAATAACCTTGTTGCTATTACGAATATAAACCATTAATCAATTTCAGTCTACGCTTAACAAGTTCCCAAAGCTTTTATTAAACTCTATAGTACCTAAATTTAGTTGTAATAAAACAAAGACGAAAAGAACAATGGACAGTTATATGTCACCTCCTTGTAGGGAGTCTTTCGCTACTTATTTTAGTAAAAAGGGTTGAATTATTGAAGATAGATTATAAGTAGATTATGTAGGATCTCTCACGTTAGAAACACCTTAAATAATCAAAAATTTGCTCAAAGATTTTTTGGTTGTAACGGTTATACGAGTACATCAAATAGGCATAGAATTATTAGGATCACAAGATTTAGTTTATGGAATAATATATCTTTTTTCCTACCGCAGAAAAACTACGTAGTTTTCCCAATATCTAGAATATTAGTGGTAATAAGAGCCGGTATTTCTATAATGAAACCAGCGATTATATATTTGAATTATTGGTATTCGTGAATGTTTATTTAATATTGAGAAAGCATCTTTTAAAATTTGATAGAGAGATATTGGAGGGGGTAAATGTTTTAGATTTTTCATTGTCGCAAATGTGATCAACAGTAATGTAGTACGGAAAGCATAAAAATTATTAATGTCAGCTTGATGCTGTGTCACAACATTTGAGAAATTTGTTAAAGAAAAAACATATTTTGTATTATACACTACAGTGAAGTGAAAAACATTTTTTTCGATAATCGTGATGAAATACTCAAAAAGTCGATTTATTTAAATTTCTGTATAGTCATTGCTTAAAGCAAACAGAAATATGCAAACACAGGAACTAGTACATACATCTCGATGGCGAAAAATAATTGTTTAAGTGACAGCAAAATGTATTTGACTGTCTCTGTTAAAGCTGTCATTGTAAGCTGGTTGTCCACTTAAAAACATGATTATAAAATTGAAGAGTTACAGGCTTACTAGAGTTTTATATTGGCATTAATAACTTAGTAATGCATTAAGAGTAAAAATCCCAAAAGGGTTCCATTCGAAGGGCCGAATGTTTCAATTGTCGTACGAAAATTGAGTAGTTATGCGTGTAGAACTAATGTCGAACTGCGTAAATTGATTTAATAAAGAAAGATTTCCTAACATAAATATTGTCTGCTTAAAATCATGACTATACAATTTAAGAGTTGCAGGCTTACTAGAGTTTTATATTGGCATTAATAATTTAGTAATGCATTAAGAGTAAAAATCCCAAAAGGGTTCCATTCGAAGGGCCGAATGTTTCAATTGTCGTACGAAAATTGAGTAGTTATGCGTGTGGAACTAATGTCGAACTGCGTAAATTGATTTAATAAAGAAAGATTTTCTAACATAAATATTGTCTACTTAAAATCATGACTATAAAATTTAAGAGTTGCAGGCTTACTAGAGTTTTATATTGACATTAATAATTTAGTAATGCATTAAGAGTAAAAATCTCAAAAGGGTTCCATTCGAAGGGCCGAATGTTTCAATTGTCATACGAAAATTGAGTATTTAGTTATGAGTGTGGAACTAATGTCGAACTGTGTAAATTGAATTAATAAAGAAAGATTTTCTAACATGAAGATTAGATGTGAATATAACCATTAAACAGTGCATTTTTATTCACATAACTTTGAAAAACATGTCTATACATCAACTTAAAAGTTTTACTTTGTTTTGAATAATTACTATTGTTATGCCAATAACAGATACCTTTTTCAACAAATCTAAATATGTGCACAAATTTCAACTTTAAATGAAATGTTTTAGCCCAAGATGCATGAAAAGATAAAACTTAGTAAGGAAAAAGATATCACTCCGTCGTTTCGAACATAAGAGTTTTAGTCAACATAAAACATTGTCAAAAACTTATGTCACTTATTAAAAATTTGTCAACACATGATACTTATTTACAACCATCGTGATAAAATCGTTATATCGTCCGAAAATTATTATTTATTATGTTTAATAAAATTATCAAATTTCGTAAATGTGTACACTTTCTCATTTAAAATCTTAAAAATCCAGTATCATCGGAACAGATTGCACATAGCCAAATGGGCAACCTTATTTAGTCATCATTATGCTATGTAACTTAGTTTTTGGGTATTTGAAAATTGATCAGTGTATCTGCACTACGATTTCATAAGTTTTACGGATAAACAACTATTTCAGTGGTAATTACATTTTATTTGGTTTCGGTCTTCGATTTCGAACATAAAAATCATAATACTTCTTTTAAAAATAATTTTTTTTTATCTTTCTGTATGAATTTCGTCAGAGCTGCAATTTTTAACATAAATATAATTTAATCAGTCCAAATGATTTTTAATGTCAACGAGATATACTCGCTACAAACCAGAAATAGGCTAGTAATTCATAATTAATTCTTATCTCTTCTGGAAATTTTCTCAAATGTATATAACAAAAACCAATCTCCTACGCACCAGAAGACTTCATTTCATGATGATGAACTTAAAACTTTTAAGAGCATCCTTCTTAAGTAATTTAAGAAGGTTGCCTTTTAACTTAACACCAGTGGGTGCATTGATATCAACGTCAAAATATTAAGCTACTTGCATTTGTTAAGTTCTCGGAATGAAGCTGATAAAATGAAGGAACATATGTCAAAGGAACGTAGCCTTCAATTAAATTTACATAAAAATTAATTATTTTCGTAATTTAAGCAAAACTATGCTTCAAACAAGAGACAACCCGTGAAATCAACTAATTCGTGCTGAAAATTCAATAATCCGATGCTCTTATCTACTGTGTCTTCATTTACCAGTATTCAATAAATTACAGCTCATCTAATTTTCATTAAACGTTTTTAATACCACTAATAAAATTCAGTTGGTGACGAATAATTTTCCATTCACACTAGATACGAAAATTACGCCACCTTAAACTGTATGCAGCAGTAGGGATAAGCAATTGATTAATTGACAATGCGTTACCATACAAGGGATAAAAGAACATCATTAAATTACAGGAGTTACAGCAGGTAGTTAAATATTGTATTTCATTAATTTATAGCTAATATACCATATTGACTCCTTTTCCCATTCAGATACAATAAGAAGGAGTACTGATATGCCATACTCATACTTATTGTTCGCATACGAAAACTCTTCTCTTTTCAGGTTTTTGTAATGTGTCAGGAATTTGGCATATGAATTAATTTGTAAACCAAAGTGTTTTTTCTAGAAAACACCAAAATGATTGTACGATCTAAACAAATATTGGAATAAGATTTTATAAACGGATATAGTAGTTTGTTTAGGTGAAGCATCTTTCCATATTTGTCTTAAGAAATAAATTTTGCTGTTTTTCTTAATCTATCCTTATTGACATTTCGTGCCTCTGTATGAAATATTGGGCTTTATATTTCGATTTATGTTTGCGAAAACAGTTATTTTTTTAGTAGAAGGTTTGTTAATAAAACTACAACATGAACAGTATTATTTAACTGATTAATACTGTTTAAGTTGTAGATCACTTTATACGTTGAAATATAAAGATAATTATAATGATCATAACTATGTGGTGTTACTTTTAAAAGTATTAAAACTAAAACGTTTCCTTTCTCTTAAACTGATTTAAAATAAGATAGTTTTAATAAAAATTTGCTAATACCGGAATATAACTTTATATCAACCTTCTGTGGTATAGCGTTGCATCATTATAAGTATTTAAAACATAGCAAAAAAATGATAAAAGTTATATAAAAAATCAGTAATCAAATTGCGCATTTATTCTTTACCAATAATATTAAAATTTTGAAAAAAAATATTGTCTTTAACCGATTTCCCTGGACATCTTTATTCCAGTTTTCTGCAAGAAATAACAATGTGATAAATGACATTATTCTTGTTCATATTTATTTCTAATGTTTATTCGGACACATATAATTTTACAGGAAATATATTTAACATTTTACTACAACAATAATTGCATTCCGATAAAATTTAAAGGCCAATATATGTATATATATATATATATATATATATATACATATATATATATATATATATATATATATATATATATATATATATATATATATATCTAAAATTATATGTATATTTAAATTAAAGGCCATATATCTAAAATTATATGTAAATTTCATTTAGTATGAAAACATATTGATAAATATCCTTTTTGTATCAGAATTACATTATTTAGGTCAGGTTGAAATAAAGGAAGAGATGTTAAATTTAATAAGTTCATTCGAAGCTTTAGGCGACACTTTGAACGAAGCGAGTTTTCCGACTAGAATCAATTGAATATACAAAATCGTTTAAAGTCGGTCATGCTTGATATTAAAGAGCACATAAAAGAGAAAATTGAGTCTTTTTCGATACTTTATTTTCCCTACATTTTTCGATTTAAATTACCGAAGTATATCGACATGGTCAACAGTTTCTATAATGAATTTATCAGTAATTCAGTTAGAAACGAAAGTTTACCAATTGTTTGTAAAGTTTATTTTGTAAACTAGTATTCACGAGCGTTCTACGATATTAAATTAAACGTTTTAAAATCTATTATTTATAATTTAGATATTATATGTAGTACCAAATGTTAAGATGTTTTAAAGAATTATTGTCGTGGGATTAATATTAAATTTCGTCAGAAGAATAACCTATGAATTATTTTTAATCTTGCTATTTTTCATCCAATGAAGATAAACCATATTTCCTCTTAGAAATTAGAAATCAAAATCACAGAGATAACTGTACAAAATTTTGGATAATTGATATGAAAATGTATTCTATTTATTTACTTTGTTTCCAGAGAGTATTAGTCTATGTTCAATATAGAATAAATTAGACATGTCTCGTTATACAAAAAAATTATTTAATTTTTTTTTGTGCCATGTGTAGTAATGATTAGCAATGAAATATTTGATGGATTAAATGCTTAGGAGTTTGATTATTATTACTATGATGATTTGGATAATTCCATATTTGTTCATATTCTGTGAGAACTTAATCTGCCAATAAAACACGATGCCTGCTCCAGCGATGTCTAATACTCTAGAAATAATCAACAGTTCATCGTCGTTTTCATTGCGTTTAAAATAACTACGTTCCGTGTTGAGATTAGACTTGTCGTAGTGGATAAAGCGCTAAATGTCACAGAAGGCCATTGGCCACAGAAATATGTAGAATTCCTGTTGTAGGAACAAAATATCTGACCTGATAATTTGATATTCTCCTGTATTCTTACATTTTAATGTAATTGTCGGTATATTGTGATTGCAATAAAACACTAAATCTGTTTTAGTATATGTACTTTAAGAAAGACACTTTAAGATTATTCGCTTTTATTTACATAGTACATCTTTTTATCATTGTTTTCTCCATACGTTTGATGACCTTTGCAATAATAGCTAGTGATAATTGCAAAATAATTTTAAACAAAAAATATTTCTGGTGATCAGGGCATTGAATTTTTATTCTGAATTAGCAATTATAATATACGAGTAGAATTATTATAGACATCGCAATTTGAATTATAATATTTTTTCCTATTTCTCCCACGTTTTCCTATATAAAATTATTTAGTTTTCAATATGATGAAAAGTATTCATAGTTTAGTAGCGGGAGCAAAATATTTTGATATAGTACGTTTCTTTCAATATAATTAATATAATTTTTATTATAAAACGAAATATATTTTGTATGCTTCCTTAACAACGTAAATATGTGGTTAGATTAAATATTCTTTATGTTTAATGAAAAATGTCACGCATTGGTCGGAAAATTTCTTAAATTGTGATTTATTCTTTAACATCTTAAAAATACATCTTGAAGGATCGATTTAAATTATGTTAGAGGGAGATATCACATTTTCTGATTATGGAAATTATTTACGTAATTTAGAAGGTAGACCCCCGTGCGAGTCCACATAACAAAAAATATATTTTCTATATGTAATTTTTAAATAATTAAAATAAATTATGCATAGTAATATTCTAACAGTTCTTTCGGTTCTTCAATAACTTAAAAATTTATTCGTAGACGTCAATAATATTTCAAAAAATTTTAATGTAGAGTTTAAATTTTGCATCCCATCATTATTTATATCATATACACACGATCATAAAATTACAGAATAAGCTTAGTTTGAAGTAAGATGTAATGAGATAGAAATAATGTAATAAATTCCAAAAGTAAAATGAGTATTTCTAAAATTAACGGCAGTTATTTTTAAAACATCAAAACCACTGTGGTATTTCAAAGCAAAACTCATTTTTTAAATATTTAATTTTTTAAAGATGCAAGTGAAATAAAGAGAATTTGCTTTTTTTTAACAATTGGTGAAAATCTTTAGATTAAGACCAAACAAATTAGGTACCACTAAGTAGAAAAGTTGACTGACGAAACTCTCAACGTAGTAATCATTTACTAACACTTTGAAGCAAGGAATGTGGCTTAAGATTTTCTAATAACCACTGATAGACATTAAAATATTTGTTACGCCTGTACCTCAGTTATAATTAAGTTAATCTGTTTGACAATTAAAACTTTTGTACAGGAATGGTAAAATTGAACTAAAGTTCAAAACAAACTTGATGTCTTCAAATAAGTAGCATTTCCAAAAAAAACAACTTGATCACATTTAAAGAAGGTAAACATGATTTTATTCCGTTAAGATTGATTTATCTATTACATCGATGACTTAGAAACATCTACATTTTCCGATCCGAATTTTAAATGTAAGATTGTTCAAATATTTTTTTAATATTTAAAATTAAATTATATTTTTTTCCATTTGCGAGATATCCGGCTAAATGTTTTATTGTGTAATTAAGAAAAGAAAGTTATATTCATAGGATATTGTTTCGTGTGGTCTTAGTAATATGTAGCTTCCTTTGTACTTTCTTTCTACATTTTTGATTACAGTTTTGCAGCACATTCTTAATAAATTGTAAGATTGTAAATTTATACTGAAGAATAATAAAAATCTGTATTTTTATTCTTTACCCTAATTAAATTATGTTTTAACAAAATTGATGCATTTTTATAATAATAAGCGAGGCTGGCAAACATTTGACTTTTTTATTTTACATTATGTACGTTTAACAATATCTTTTATTTATAATTCATTCGTTTTTTTATTTCATTCATTGCATCATATGTAATAAAATATTTAACTGTTAAGTTTTAAACGTATTACAGTTTCAAACGTGTTTCATTATTATTGCTTTATGTTAGTATGTTTCAATAATATATTTTATATTAAACTTTATATAGTAACTTAATTTTTGTGATTCGTTATTAGTGATGGCATGGCTGTGGGAATTTAGTATATTGATTAACCGAAACGTGAGTTCACGCGAATACATTTGCGATGATCGAACTTAGTGTGTTGGTTAACCCAAAGTTAAGTTTACCTGAATAAAATTTGTTGCAAACCAAACTACTTTCAGGACGCAAAATAAATCATAAAAGCCTGTTTTCACATCAACAACTTCTTTTTTAAAGTTCTGGATCAACCAGTATCACGATACTTTCGAACGTTAACTTATAAACTTTTTTTATAAACTTGTAGAGCATTATTATAACAAATAGTAAGTGTTGTATTATAACAAATAGTAAGTGTTGCAAAGGTTATAAGAACAATTCAGATGCTATTACATAATTATAACATTTTAATTGCATTTAATTGCCAAACAATTTTGGAACATCCCAGACCAAATATACTTAAGGTGTATTATAAATTCATATTTGTATGTCAATTAAGTATGAACGGAAGAATGTCTAATTTTTCCAACCGCCTCTGGCTGCAATAATCAGCTACGTATGCAACTGTGTTTTTTCAGACCCTGGCTGGCAAGCCGTTTCTATAGACTTATTTTATGGCTAGTCTAAAATCACCCGAAAGTTGATAATTCTTTACTCGTGATTTCAAATGCGGTAAAACTAAAGTTCGAGCAATATCTTCCCTGGAATAAAGAAAACGTTGGTAAATTTGTGGTCAGTGCAAAAAATTAATTCCCAAATAATACATTCATTATAAGATAATAACAAATATTTAATCTAGAGCTCTGAGCTGTGCAATTTGTTGATAACATTGGTTACCCACCACTTAAGGTGCGAGATTCTTTTCTTTCGCGCATACATTCGATTTTACATTATTCTTTACTTCTAGAATTCTAACTTCGTATCTTGATTGCTCGATAAACAGGTGACTGATTAAATTTTTTTGCCATCACTATAGCAAAAATCTGTCTCCGTTTTCTTTTTCAGCCATATTTTTAAAGTGTTTCTACGTTTTGATTATTTGATATTTGCAAAACTCTCGTTTTGTTTACTCTCGTTTTGATTTGTTTTAACGTTTTTCGGTTATATATATATATATATATATATATATATATATATATATATATATATATGCTACAATATAAATATATTACGATGGCATTTCCAGGATACTCGGAGATAAACACATGTAGTTAGTACCACAACGTTTAAAAAACCACGAATACTAATACTGAACTTATATTCCAGTGATATCGACAACCTTCACTGACCAAACTATTGGACTATCGAATGTAAACGCTCAAGTGACGATTCTTAAGGTAAAAATATAAATCTGTCAAAAGGAATGGAAGCACAACTTCAAACTGTAGGTCTAAAAGTTATTTTTATTTTAATATAATCTTTAAGACACCACGCCAGTAATAAAATTTATTTAATCTATTAAATTATTTAATATTTTTACTTTTTTATTATTTCCTACGATAAACATTGTATTCTTTCTGTCTTTGCAATTCGTCATCATAATTTATTATATAATGACATTGCTTCTCCATTTTTAATTTCAATCATTATATCCATACCATACGGGTTTTTCAAGAAAAATTGTTCATGTAAAATTTCCTTGATAAATATAAAAGTGTAGTTATATTTGTATTGATATTGTGTAGAACCTTGACACATGTTTACATATCTCATATGTCATTTCCAATTTGCTTACATATCAACATTAAAGAAGAAATTGAAATTTTTGGAAGCAGCAGGATTCAATGTTGTTTATTGTTAGGGACGAGTTTGTGCAAATATGTAAACGTAATATTTGGATGGAAGTATAATAGAAAATGTGTTGATAGAAATTTACATACAATTTAATCGTAGATGCATATGATTTTCACTTCAGCTAGAGTTTGACAATAATTTACGGAACTAACTTTAAGGAAATAATTTCTTGACTTTATATTATATAAATTTTAATACAAACAGAAAGAATTATTTTAGATTCAATTTTAAGTTTTGGGCAAGAAATTAAGTGTACAGTTTATTTCGTTTAGGAACAAGAAGATTCTCACAAAATCGTACAGATCATACACTAGAAATTACGACTTTAATCATTTTTCAACGTTTTAAATATTTTCACAAGAAGAATCTTTAAAATAGGCGGTGTTCCAATGATTAAATACTAAAATGGAGTTATGGGCTTTGTACAAGCAGATAAAATCTAAAAAAGTAAATGTAAAATAACAATCCTTAATATTTAAATTGCCTTTAAATCCGGCTGATAAATATGTTCTGACGAACAAATATAGCTGGATAAAATATAAAAAAAACGAATGTTTACGGAAAGGTTTAAATTGTAAATAAAATATACCGCATATTTTTTAATGTTATGTAAGATGGATGAAGTTGTAAAAATTAAATATTCAGTTTATTTTGGCTGAAAATGCAATAAGTACGTAGTTTAATAGAGCAATGCCCTAAGAAAAAATCCTGGTATCCAAATCTTTGTCTATGCTGTTGACTTATTCATCTGGACAAGTAGTGAAACTTTCACCTCCCTGAAAACTTGTCAAATAAATCAAATGGAAAGGGGATTATCATCAGAAAATGAAACTAACAACTACAAAATGTGAAACCAACCAATATGCAAAGAAGATTGCATTCAAGTCGTATATATGTAAGATAAGTACTGAATAACAAGGCCGAGGTTTCTCTTTCTGCTAGTACCGATTGTATTAACAAGTTCAATCTCATCCAAAATACATCTCTGGGGAAAATGAAAAATTCACCAATCCAAGCGAATTCTGTTTCAAAAATAACAATGCAGAAACCATAAAATTTTAACGTTTTTTTCCATTTTTTTTAGGTTTTGTTAAAATTATCTTTATATTTATCAAATATATTATATCAAAATAACTTTAACAATACAAATATGAAATCCAAGAATCCAAAACCTAATTCACATTTAATCGGTATTATTTAAGTTTTATTTTTTACAATTCAGTTCCATGTTCAATTTTAAGCTTATCAATTATCTTAAGTAAATTATTTCCAAAATATTAAAAGTACATTTGATGGTATGTAAAATAATAAATTACACCAGGCAAAGTAGTAAGTTTCATGTCATGTCATGAACACATTAATTAATAATTAAAAATTATAACCATGGAAATAAAGTGAACAAATATATGTTTCAAATATAAACAATTTGTTAATTTTTTTCTGATACATGTAATTTTATTAAATGATTCTGGTTGACATTGGCTAAGAAAAATCTTTTTTATAAGTTTTTTCCAATTACCTCTTATTTAAAAAAAAACATTGTGTAAGTTATAAGATAAATGCTAACTGTTATGTAAAAAATGTTGTAAACTTGTCGAAAATCATAGATATGTCTCAACTAAAAATAATAGTATATTTTGAAAAATTAAATAAGAAGTTTTGATTTAGATTTTTAAGATTAATATTATTAAAATAATATCACCATCTTACTAAGATTCAGTATTTTCAACATCTATTTACACTAGTGTTATTACTACTCCAATATTTGCCTACTGTATCCCAAAATGAGTGGGCCACTACGCCTCCGTGTGGAAAAAATAGTGCACCACTAAATCCAAGATATCCTGGATATTCACACAGGTGAGATTAGAATTACTCTTAAACCAACATGGTTCTGTGAGACGATGGTATTACTACAGAGCTTCTGAAAGAAGGAGGGATTTCAATTTTAAAGAAATGCAGGAAATGTCGATGTGCTGTTTTTGAAAAAGGAGGCAACATTTTTTTAACCATTATTGAGCTATTTCATTCTTATGTCACATTTATAATGTTCAACAATGGGTTATTACGAACTGCCTTTTTTAAAATTCGACGACGTGCAGGCTTTGATACAAAAACGGATCACAACAAAGCTATAGCACCACAGATCAAATCCACACTCTGCGAGAAGTTATGAAGAAAACTGGAGAGTATAACTAGCCGTGTGCCTAGCATTTACGAACAAAGAGAAAACCTTAGATTCTATTGAAACTTGGGCTATTCTAGACTTCCTGCAGGATTCGAAGTTGATTGTTGATATATCAAACTATGGGGAATCTATGTTATATCTCTTCAATAAACGTCCGTATGCAAAACCAGCAGACAAGACTTGTACAACTACGCTGAGAACCGTGACAGAGAGATGTTATTTCTCTGAAGCTAATCACAAGCGTATCGAAAGATATTTTTAAAACCTTCGAATGCAAAGGACTTAAACTAAATACAGATTGTAATTAACAATTCTCCACAATTTTTGTAATCGAAATTTCTATGGCTCCTATTCCATCTTGATCTTTTAACTTGTTAATTAAACCTCGCTTTTTGGCTGCCCTCTTTCTGTCAAAGGCTGATTCCCTTTTCTTCTCAATGGTTCTTTGGACTATATTTTCATTGAATTTTTATATATTTCTAAGTACATACGCTTGCTAATTTAGCAATATTTTGGTGTTATAGTATACTTACATTGATGTTATTTCTAATTTTAATCAGAGAATTCATATTTCCATTTCTTCGCTTCAACGAACACTTTCTTAACCGCAGCTTTTATTGCTTTACCGATATTTTGCAAGGCAAGTACGTTTACATTAGAAGAGAAAATTACGAGTACATCATCACTTTTGCAAGTTTAATTTAATTTCAACACTTCCTCTTGATTTATTGTGGCAATGAAATTCTAACATCGTGTTTTCAGGCAATTTTAATACATGCTTATTTAACACTTTCCTGCTTCAAAAATAAAGCAATTTTACTTCAAATTAAAGGATTACCATTCCTTTCATTAAACTGCTTGAAATTATCACGTATTTT
Organism: Druceiella hillmani; assembly: GCA_039881145.1. Classification (NCBI taxonomy): domain Eukaryota; kingdom Metazoa; phylum Arthropoda; class Insecta; order Lepidoptera; family Hepialidae; genus Druceiella; species Druceiella hillmani. The sequence goes on along the minus strand of JAYKKI010000142.1, from coordinate 1,289,140 downwards.
TTAACGATACGTACATTTACAATCTGGTTATATCCGTACCCTACTTGAATGCGGTTTATCGTAGAAGAATAAATTCATTGATGAAAAGCTATCCTATTTGCAAGAATTTGGGCAATGTTTTCACAAGTGACTTTCTGTCATTCGAACCGCGAGATCTAATACATGACTCACCTTCCGAGTTTACTTATGCATAAAATTTGTCATGATATTCTCTGAATACTATGGTGTAGAATTTTTTTTTACTTTATTAGATCTTCCCAGAAAATTCAAACCACTTCACCATATATCGGAACTTGATGTTGGCACCTACCTTACACTATCTTCAAACTTTATTTAATATACATTTTTGTTACCATAAGTTTTACTTCGTTTGAGATCTTCGTAAAAATTACCACATATATGGTTATTCTTTTATTGACTATAAAAGTCATTCTTCGTACATGTCCGGTATTTTCAACATTGTAATAAAGGGTGTTGCCAGAGTTTAAATTGATCATTTTTTTTCTATTCTTGATTTAACTATATTTATTCTTATGAGGTGCCAGTTTGACTTGATAAAATTACGTAGTGAGCAAATAAATAAAACAAATTTCAATATGTTGCAAAAATATCTATCTAAATAACTATTAATGGAGAGAGAGATTCGAAATAAAACAATTTTGAGTAACGTGGACCAGATTAAAAATTAAAATGCTTAATCTTTGCTTATAATAGTTTTAAAATATAACAAATGCAAATTGCTCAATTTGTTTCTTCATGAATTCGTCTCGCCCTTAAGTCCTTTACCTATGCAACCTTTACCTGTTAAATTTTACACACTAACCATTAATGTCCCAGAAATTAATACAAATGAGTTTAGAAATGTTTTTTTTAATTATAACACCATTACTTTCCTATTCCATACGAGTGAAGCCGCAGGTCAAAGGGACTGATTGATAAAAAAAATACAAGTGTGCGATAAGCGGAACTCAAATTGCTTGATTCATTCGAACCGATAAATTATTCTCGCGATACGCAACAACAATTCCAAAAAATACTATATAGCTCCTGTAATAAAATAAAATTGTCAATTTATTGAAAAATCTAACAAGGAAATGTTACTTTCATATTTATGCAATACAAAATTTCACCTTATTTGAATTAAAATTAAAACCTAAAGGACATAAAAATATTTTTTCATGGACCTTGTGTATGTTACAGAACATTTTCAAAATCGTGCGGTTTAAAAAAATGTGAGTAGAAATCGGATTTCAAGGATCCAGTATAGTATTTAGCCCCAGTTAAACGTTAAGTTAAGTAAGAGTTTCTATTAAATTGTTTATAAGCAGTATTATTATTTTTCACCAATTTGGTATTTTTGCAAGTACAAGTTTCACATGCATATATAAGTACCGTGAATGTCTTAAAAACTGTGAAATCGGAATCATTGCTTTATTTTTTTTTAAACTGTGAATAGTCAGGAGGTCGGCTAAGTTTTAAAATTGTAAGCTTATTAGTCATGGAAAAGACGGGTAAGGGTGTATTTCTTCGTAGGAGTTTCAGAATATTTCTAATCATTTATGATAAGAAATTAAATATTAAATCTAGCCTCCAGAAATTATATCAAAAATTTAAAATAATAATTACGTAATCTGCTCTTTCTGATATTTCCATAATATTATTTTAAAGCGTAATCTGAGATATATGGTGGTTAATATACTTTGTAAAAATTTAAAATTTTTATATATTGTTTCGTGAGAAAAACCATGTTACGGAAAGTTAGACGGAAGTGTTCATGTCCAACGAAAGTGATCATATAAATATTCCGTTTCTTTCCTCTTGAAAAAGGGGCTTTTCAAAAAAAAACCAGGGGTAATATTTATTTATTTTTCCTAAAATACAATCAGCATGATGTTACATCAAATCGACCAAAGATGATTTATGGAAAATAATTTGAATTCAAAACCCAAGCAACAAACAATTACAAGAACGACGTAGAGATACTATATCTCCATAACAACAACCAAAATAATAATATTGTGGTTATTGCTAAGTTAAGCTAGTAAGTTAATGTTAAGCACCTAATATTACACTCGTGCGGCTTTATATACTTTTTGGGACGGATCAGATGGAAACTTTGAAATCAGTCTACGTAATTTTCATTGAATATAATTTTTGACTAAAACTTTGAACATTTACGAACTTTAATTTACCGCCAAAAAGGCATTTTTTCAAATTTAAATTTTACTCAATGAATTGTGATATTGAAAATATGTTACAAAAAGTTTATTGCTTTATGTTACAAAATAATATTTTCTTTCAATTTAGTTTAGGTCAGTATAATAAAATAAACCTAATTTCAAACATTTCTTTAATATATTTCAAGGTATAGCGAGTGCTGTGTGCGATTAATGAGTGCTGTGTGTGAATTATTTTAGAAATGCACTTAGTTCTGAGATACTTGCAAAAGTTCACTTATTTGTGGTTCAAAACAACCAGTATAACATTTTATTTGAAACGAATTTAGCTTAAGTTTCTAAAATGAATTATCAGTTCTATCTAAAATCGATTGTTATTTCAAAATACTATTTTGCAGTAATTATAAGCAGGTGGAACGTTTAACTGGTAGTAAATAATATAAACATATGATAAAACTGTAGAGTTACTCTATTTTCACATTAAATATATTTAGAAAAGAATTATATAGGGGCATATAACAAAAGTAAAAGTACGCTAAAAGTATACTTTTCGAAATTTTTGTCTGTTTATATATTTAAACAGGCATCACGTAAAAATTGCTGAATCAATAAAAGTCGTTTTTTTTTAAACATGGAGATTAATTTTGAATAACTTTTATTTTTTCACAATAGATTCACTGAATCAGAAGCTATACGAATTTAATATTTTCTAAAGTTAATTTACATTGTGGTACTAGATCAGCAAAGAAGTGCTCTCCAATTCGACACGTAGATACATCAAGAGTTAGATCTACATATATTTGAAATTGTGCAATGAAGTTATCCTCCCAGGCATACTTGTATGTTGTATGTGGAATACATACAACATACAAGTATGTCTGGGAGTTACTAGTTTTCTTTGTTGTTTAAACTTTGAATCTATTGTCAATATTTGTAGTTTAACTACTTTGGTATGATCTGTAATGCTGTATAAATTTGGCTTTTACTTACTTTTATATCTCTTTTTGATTGATTTTCATTGATGAAGTTTATACTGATGAATTCCGTTGAGGCCAAGGTTCCAAAGTAATGTATATCTTATTTTTTATCCCAAGCGACCAACTAACGATAAGATATGGTAATTTATATGTAAATATGTATATATATATATATATATATATATATATATATATATATATATATGTATATATATATATATATATATATATATATATATGTATATATATATATATATATATATATATATATATATATATATATATGTATATATATATATATATATATATATATATATATATGTATATATATATATATATATATATATATATATATATATATATATGCTTATTTAAAAAAGTTTCCTCTTGCGTTTATTATTGCAGATATCGTTACGTGTAGTAATCTTACAGTTAAATTAAAACTATTTTTTAAAGGTACGCACAAACAAAGTGTCAAGCGTAACTGACCAGAAATAATTTCTTTTTAGTAAAAACTATTACCCTACTCGCCGCTTAAGTTTAAAAATTGACTGTAAATTATAAAAGAAGCTTTTGATAATTTAAACGCTACAGAAAAATGTATCTCAAGTAGTGGCAAGCTTTCAAAATTCTGTCAAAACTACAAGCACTGTGTTTAGATTCTACTTTGCTTAAAATATTTTTAAAAGTAAGTATAAACTGTCCTTTTAGAAACACAATTTCAAACCAGAAAATTTAATTGTTATGTTCATTTTTCATACTTATGAAAAATAATAATTGTATATAAAAAACCCTTAACTAAGTATTTTACATTAAATTACATGTCTAGTTATAGTTTTAAAGTATACTTGTTTTTTTATATATGGTATTGAAGCCATAAATGTATGTGACATTTCGCAAAGGTGTTACGATAATTATAATAATACTCTTACATTATAAAAATGAAAAAAGAATAAACCCTTATACATTTTATTTAAATCATCGATCAAACATATAAGACACATTGTATTTTTAATGTTCCATACCTTAAAAAGAAAAAAGGAACCCTGAAAAGATCACTTGCAAGTAAATTTGCCTGTTTGTCGCAGCCGATTCTTTTAGAAACCGTTTGATAGAAAGAGTTTAAATTTATCATAGTGATCTATATCAAATAAATCCGCATTTTTTGCAGAAGCTAACACATCAAAATATTTTTGCAATTATTTTAATTTGTTTTTCAGCATTTGAAGAATCTGAGTAAAAAATGCAGGAAAATTGTAATACAATTATCCAGGGCAATTACCTTACGTTACGTATATTTTACTTATTGTTAAAAAAATGTTGACATTTCGTTTGTGTGGAATTCTGTACAAAAAATGTTTGTAATACTAAATAAAAAGTATTATATATGTTGCTCTATGATATGGTCTATAACTGTACCAAATTTCATTATAATCCTTGTAGCAGGTTTAGCGCTATTGAAGAAAAAATTTACACACAGAGAGACATATAGATAAAATATTAATATATGTTATATGTGATAAAACATTCTAAAAACATGTTTTTATCTTTTGTCATCATCCTTTACGTCAAATCAATCATTCTTTTTAAAATATTTTTCATGTACAGAATTAACTGTGCTACAAACTGATTATGTGCATAAATAAATTAATTAATAGAATCACTGTGCACACTAAAATACTTAACCTGTTTACAGCAGTATGTATGGAAATTTTGTAGTACAAGTTCGACTAATACTAAATAGGTTATTTTACTGAAAGTTAGATCCTTTTTATAAAAATAGTTACACGCTATTTCTATATAATCGTTTGAACTATCAAGCTGTAACAAGTAAATATGTTATCCTATTGTACTCTATGAACAACTATAACACACGAATTCAGGAAACTCGGAAGGTTAACGGGGTTGTTGAAAAATTAAAATAATACTCAGAACCCCTGCTTCTGGAATAGATCCTTTCGTGAAAACACGCTCAATCATTAAACATTTCATTTTTAATTCATATATGTTTAGCTTACACATATTTAAAAAGCAATTAAATTGATTTCTTGTAATAGTTTTTAAATTGACATTGCTTCTAAATTCAGTTTATATTTTATTTCTTATTTTAATAACAATTCCGGATATATTACATTTATAACATGAGTATTTTTTAAATTTTTAATCTTTACCGATTATATTTTTTTGTTATTTTTAATAGTACCAGCTTTTTTTTAAATCTCAGTTTATTTCTGTAGTATCTAACTCATTTTCACTGGTAACTTTTTCAGTTCCTTGGTAACATTATAACATGTAAATATATATTGAAAGGATAGGAACTTCGATATTTACTTGTTGCTTTTCATGTTTAATATGTTTTGATAACATCATGACGTTTCATTACACTTTTCTTCCATCTGCATATTGTTTTTCTGTTAATTCAGAGATAAGTGAACGAAATAAACTTTACATAAAAGTGTCGCTGATTTTAGTAACATTATGCTATTGTACGACATATTTTAAAACAAGCGTCTGTAAGATAAAATAAACATCATTTATTAAATTATATCTGCCATTACCTACTTGCTCAATACTATATAAGGTAGAAAAAAACAAGGTTCGAAAAAATAACGTTACAAATACAGGAAAATTTTAGTTAGTTTTTATATTTGCATAACTTTCATTCACGGTAATCGACCAAAAAATTAAGGTTGCCGGTAATATCCGGTATAAATCTGGTAATTTTAATTAATTTTTTTTTATTAAATAACAACTTTCTTACTAAGTTACTTTCTTACCTATGTTACCGGTGCGCATATTAGTTGTACGTACCTTACCATAATAATCCGTAATCAATTACTACACAACCTTAATATTTTCAGCTGTATTTGATGCGCACCAGAAGCTATTCAATCTCCGTACCAATGCGCATTCATACATATTCTTTCAAGTGTGGCTTAATTCCTAATAAAAGAGCGTTTTAAAGAGTTTTGATAATATGCCTCTGCATTTTATACTATCGCTTGACATATTGCAGAGTATTAATTATAGTGGACTACTTCAGATACAAAGTGTAAATATACGAAGACTTATAAATTGTATCTTCGTATAGGATGAAAATATGATAAAAGAGATGAAATAAAGCAAATTATATGTTGTGAATTGAAAAAATATTCTTTGCAGTGATTTCTTTCTATATATGTTACACTAAGGTCTCCAATTTTGCTAGCCAACAAAAACAGTAAATCATATTGATAAATTAGGAGATATGAAAACAGTGAGCCTAACTGAACCTCGTAACGCATTTGATAGAAATTATGAAAATATTATCTTGAGGGTCAGGAGTTGGTATTGAAAATATCTGTATTTTCCGGTTACAAGTAATTTTTAAGGTAATAGAAGAGCAATGTTTTTAAAATCGGTATTCGAAACGGTAGCCATAAGAGAAATGAACTGTATCAGGTTATATTTTATACGTGTATTGTTTTACGCGGGTTCTGTTAGGATCGCAGCTTTCTGAAATCGTAATTTAGCAATAGAAAGTGTTAGCATTTTTTTGTAAATTTTATTGAATTACAGTATTTGTTGGAAAAATTGGAGCTCTTCGTCTAAGAAAAATTTTAGAAAAAATTTAAAAAAATGCACTACATTTTTTTTTTGTTTAAATTCACCACACACAATTCAATCACAGCAAAAGTTACACATCACGAAATGCAACAATTAATATACTTAATAACATAATCGCTCTTTCATTGGATTTAATAATCAAATCGATAAGTTACTATATCAAATCGATTATAAGAAAAATACAGGTAATTTTTCCATTTTATTTAAATTGTCGAGAAGATTTGATTTGCTCGATTTGAATAACACTTGTTAAATTGTTGTCCACAGCTCTCCAGTCATCTTTGAGACAGGTATTCTCCAAATATAAGAATTACACAACGGAAATGGAACAGAAAATTATTCCATAAATTTTGCCTATTTCAAAGTGAAAATAATAATAAAGAATATATTTGATATTGTCAGAAATCTTTGACTTTCGGCATATTACTTAGTTATTGAGAAAAATTTAAAAAAATAAGAACATTAACATTTTGAAAAGCGTGGTTTCTGATATATATATATATATATATATATATATATATATATATATATATATATATATATATATATAAAGTCAAACTCTACCCAAAAAAAGCAATGAACTTGAATTACAAGCAAATTTGAAAATTAACATGGGTGTGAAAACAAAGAAACATAAGTGTTAAAATATAGTGCAACAAGTAATAGAACATTATCTTCAATGAAATTTTTTGGCATCGTGTATTTATATCAATACGTAATGATGTAAAAATCTACTGGGAATAATCCTTGCTATTCTCATTTAGTAAACTTGAAAAGATACTTTTACAATTTGTCAATCGTAAGTAACTTTTCAATGGTTCAAATGAAATATTAGGCAATAAATGAAAATATTTTAAGCATTTTTTTCTTTAAGTTAATAGCCGGGCGAAGCCAAGTCCGTCGGGATAAATAGTATTTTTTAACTCGCCGGAGAACTTTCCCCATACAACACTTACTCGCTGTGCTTTGGGGTAAGGCTTCACATCAAAGTTAAATTGAAATGAAAAAACAAACATGAAATGGAAAATTTATTAAGATGTATGATATTTTCTAGTGGTTTTATTGTTGCGGGAACAATAATATATGCTTAAATCAGAATAAGTGACGTTATGTATACTTGTGTCACATACAATATTTTTGTGAGGTAAAATGGAATTCTTAATAAAAGAATATAAATTGAAATCTTATGGAAAAAATGTAAGTATGTATTGCTTCATGTGGAACATATGTATTACTTTCGTTGACTCTCAAACATGAAGTACTTAATAAACGTTTATGGATTAGTTACATAAAAACAAACCTGATTTTTATATTACTTCTGCCCTATTTTACTATTCATGTTTATATTACTTTTCATAAGTTTGAAAGCAAACACAGTAAATGAATATATTTCTATCTATAAACAATAATATTTAACAATATATTTCCACTACAACTGTTGCAGTGCCGTCAGTTGAAATAGTTGAATATGGCAGGGAGATAGTTAATCTCTAGATCGGAACATTTTAAATCCGGGTAAAATATTGTAATATCAAAGCGGTAATCTCGTCATGTATAAGATTAAAATAGCTTTAAATAATCTTAGAATATTGGGTTTAGTAAGACAGTTATCAGAACTACAAGTGTTACCCTTAAATAAACCTCGAAATCACAAAAATTAACCCAAAAAACTTTTGGAGCAGGATACACACTACTTAATAATAATCATAAATTTTCGTATTATTTCCAATTAATCGACTCAATAACTTATATTTAATTTATTTTCAATGCAATTAAATTAATATTATTCACCGAAATTTAACAAAATTTAATGTTTTCTTTATTGACCTCGCCTTTTTCAACAAAAAGCTCATATATACTCGTATACAAGTATACCGCGGGTATCCGTCCTCACCCCATCGGAAGAATAATATTTTATTTAGGCTATTTAACGAAACTAATTGTTTGAAATCTGTAATTTTACTTTACATAAAATATTCGGCCTATCGCCTATACCTAACGCGTTATCGAATATTCACGCTTCATAGAAAAACTTTTTTGTGTCTAATATAGATATCCGAATTCAGAATACGGAACTGAATTGCCGCAGTAATCTATTGGAGCTGGGGTATTTATTCTATTTATGCACATTCCTATTTTATATAGCCCTATTTACTTTCATTCTGGTAATTTATAAAAAAAAATATACATCCGAGCCGCGCCCATATAAGCTCACGGATCCAATGAAATTTCTTTGACGTTTCATATTAGTTAATAGTTTATAAACATTTTTGTTGTCTATGTTCACATTATGTATGTTCTTTTTGTCTTGTAATTCTCATTAAAACTACGTGTTCACTAATCTATAGTAACATACTTAATTAATTTTACTAGTAGTTATTTAATAAATGATTATAATATACTCGCTTTTATTTTTTGCATTATACCGTACACAAAACTAAAGGTACAAAAATCGGTGGCATCTACCAATTCATTGACAAATAAATAAAATTTTTCACATTTTTGATCATCATGTTGTTAAGGTTCAATCGGTTCTATTGCAAGTCACATGTGTTTGGCATTTATTTTCCTAAGCGGTACACAATTTTAACTTGATGACAAGTTTCACTTATATTCTTTTTTAAACAAATGTAACGTAAATTAATAAACCAATTTGAATGAGTTTATCGTTGTTTAGTCGTCTCCACAATGATAAATTGTTTGCAATTTACCTACAGAGAACTGTTATCGATTAGAATAAATAATACACAAACAGATGCTTAATGAGAGAGAAGAAAATTAGACGACAAAAAAGTAATAGGAAAATATAAAAGTTGACCGCAGAATATAATCTTGTAATAGAAATGATGAAGATTCGAGTGCAATTAAAATTCTGACCTTGCTCACGCATTAATTCAATGTACTTACTGTCATTACGCGTATTTTGTTATTGTTTTGTCATTTTTTCGTTTGTGCTTTGGTATTTTTCCACGTAAAATTAATATTCTTTTATTTCTTCATCAATTCTCTTCAATTCAATTTTCTTCATTCCCGTCCCTTTAATTTTATACCGCATTTAGTATAGTTTAAATAATTCATTTATTGGCATTAATTTGTGTTTTTTGCGCGAAGTAAGTTTTTCGCGCGAGTGCGCGTACACACACGCACGTATGCACACATGCACGCACCCATCATCAGCAGTACAAAGTTATTTCCTTCCTTCTATAATTTCATGTATCTTTTTACCAGACTAAATTGCTAAGTAATTAATTTAAAATTTCTAAATTTATCACCATGATTTATTTTCAGTGTTAGGATATTTTGCTAATGCTTTTATAACAGAATCTTCTATTGAACGCTCTTATTAGTAAATGTTAACAGTAAGTTTAATTAAGATTAAATCAAACTTCAATGTTCGATTCGAACACGACTAGCATTAAAGATAATTTAGTTCGATGCTTAAATTAGATAATTTCATTTAACGTAAACCGTAAAACTACAAGATATACGCTTATAGTTTATCTTAAAATGTCTCAAAATAAGTATTTAATACTAAGGATCCGTCATAACTTTTGTTGTAATATGTTAAATCTGCTTATTTATCATATTTTGTTACTATTTTCCTTATATAACTAGGAGCATTATACCATCATATATTATCATATGATCTGTCTTGATATTCAAACATAATTCTGTAAATGCTCGAAAAACAAATTAAATGCTATAAATTCCTTTTTTTTATACCAACCCTGCATAACAAAGTTTCTAATTTTTCGGTTCACTATTATATTATGGTGTAATGTGAATATAATATGTAACTTATTTTAAATGATATTTTAGTAAAAGTTTACATGTTTATAATTATAAATAAATATGGTTCCTCCTTAATTTAAACCCGCGTATGTACGAAGCAAATAATACCCTAAAATTATTACTAATTTGCATTTACGTATTAGTGTGTTATTACCACACACGTTATTATCGTAAATAAAATATCTTTCAAATTAGGTTAATAGTGTATATTTTGATTCTTCTAAATTTTTATGAATATTACTTAAAAGTAGTAAATTTTAAATGATTAATTTTCACAATAATTTACTGCGTGTTTATAACAGTTGGAGGCAACAAATATATGTTTATGTTTAAAAATGAAAAATATAATAAAATATATATTGACATTAAGTTATACAAATCGATTTTTTAAAGCAAATCAATAAATATGTCCGAAAACACATACCTGCATTAAAAAATTTACATTTATTTTATTTTTGAAGTATAAAACATTAAGATATTCGACATTTGTGCAAACAAGATATAAATTCTTGATCAACTAAAGTATTCCAACATTATTTAGATCAAGAGTAAACAAAAAGACGCATGGTATTATGCATATTTATGCAAATTGTCCAATTAAAGTGTAATTCTAATCAAACCCGGTTATAACTACACGATGAGAGTATTGTCAGAAGTATAATATATTACCGGAAATAAAAACTTGCTCAGCAGTCAAATAAATACAGACACAAACATGGACCATGTGTCATTAAAAGAGTGAAACAGAGAAGAAAACGGGTTAAATTGGACCCTGGGTAAAAAAATCAGAAAGTCAGTTTATTTTAAAGATATTTTATTTTAGAATTTTTAGTGATTAATGATATCAAACGTCAAGCTGTTACTAACGTTCGATTATTTTCTTTCTTAGAATATTGTTTGATTGTTGAAAGTCACGGGCAAAAAGCAAGTACATAGATAATTTTACGAACAATACACGAAACGAAGCAATATATCAGAAAATGTATAGTGATATTTTCAGATAGTTCAAAATATTCTAAAAAGGACCCCAACATTTTTGGTTTTCATTATTTACATTTTTTGTTTACAAGGATCTACTAGGTTATGTTTTCAAACTTCTCAAAAGTAGAAAAAATTTCTTTTTCTTTTAATAATTTTGGGAAGTTGTCCTAAAATGTTATTAACGTATTACGGTTATATTAAGGTAATAAACAATCTAAGTAACAGTTTTCATACTTCTGGCAAAATTTTCCAATTTTTGAAGCGAAATTCTTAGGCAACAGTTCGATAATCGATGAGTGGACGAGAATTGAGAGTAAAATTTTAAGATCGCATCATATTTGGCACATTTCGTTACATGAGAGACAAGAAAGATATAACGTAGATAGAAGGGGAAAGCGAGCAGCGAAATCTGCTGTTTTGCTGTTACTATATTCCTATAAATCGAGGTTTAAATCGCCAAATAATTTTACCTCTGTTGTGTGTATTGAGTTGCACGCGATTATTTTTTTTTATAAGTACATCTTTTCAATATAGATATCATTTATTTGTTATCGGTTTGTCATCGTATTATTTTTAACACAATGCATCAGTAACAGTAGGACGACATCAGAAACGAGAAGCGTCGATTACGCGTCAGTGTCAAGCGTTGATAATTTCGTTGACGATGCTGTCAATATTCGGAATTATTGTCGAGAAGCAGTGATGATGACATCTTATTAACAGCTGCTAAGAACTGTTTACAAAACCTTCATATCTATGCCAATTGCCAAATTTAATTTAGGTTTAAAACGATGGAATGATTTATTTTATAATCATATTTAATATTATTATAGAAAACGAAGAACATTATACATGAAAGTAAATGGAGAAATAAATGAGACCAGCAACTAAGGTGAAGGATTGTTTATTTTATAAAGCTGTTTTAACGTAAATGTTTTACCGTGTTATATAGATAGCAAAAATAACATTACGTGACGCATACAGAATATCCCGTTATTTTATCGTTCACCCAAAATAGATCCAAAATAAATATTGGATTCACAGCTTCATTAACCGAAAGTACTTTTCCTGCTTTGGCCGACAGTGATGACGGTTGTTTATTTGAATAAGGTTTATTAAAGGTGCATTCTGATGTGTCCAAGAACATTGAATCTTTTTTTAATCAAATTATTTTGGCTTTGTATTCAAATATGTTTTATTTAAGTTTATAGGGACGTTAGTTTTTTAACGATTACTTTATAATCATTATATATGCCGAGTATTTATATTTTCTAACTAAAAGATAATTATAAAATTGTTTTATATTTCAAGTGTGAAGATAAGTGCATAAGAATACTACCATGTCTGCATGTTATCGTTCCAAAGTCCTTATTTTTCCGAGAATGTTAATGTATTGTATTTTGTGCTTAAATCGGTATTTACAGAAATCGAAGCTTCCTAGTAATTGAATTCCTTTACCAAAATTTGTAACTTTTCAATTTTTGACACTTTTTTATTTTCAAAAGAGTTCCCTCAAAATGTAATTTACACGTCAATCTTAACAACCCTAACTATTGGTACTGTACGAGGACAAATCTGAAACATAAACACCAGAAATATTTTCACACTCCATGCTCCAGGTGTGCACAGCTATGTCATCCCGTGGAATAATCAGCCCAAACATTTTTAAAGGTACAAGCGGTCGTCCAGTTACGGTGGCTTCGGACCTATAAATACAGTTGATACGAAAAATTTTGACACCTTTATTACATGATTTTTAAGACTACAACCAATAAACTTAGTTTCAGTAAGATGGAACAATCGCTCATACCTCTGACATCTCTTTGTTTATTGTTCAACAACTCTTTCCCTCGAATTAATTTACTTAAGGGGAAACATCTCTTCGCAAACCCGTAATCCTTAATTAAGGCTAATAGAATACTTTTTATGAAAATACTTTAACAATGAGGTTCAGAAAATAAACTGAGCTCTACCGATGAATTAAAAGAAAATACTAATCGAGGAATCGATAATAAGACCAAATTCAGAATTGCAAGTGTAATAAACTTACTAGTTAAAATAATTTATTTCTTTTTTCTCATTAAAACAATTGTATTTCAAAGCAGGGGTGTGGAGTAACTTTCGCATTTCCAGTTTCATGATACTCGCAAAGAAAACAATACCTCTTCAGAAAAAAAATTAATTTAGGTCCAAAAATATTTCATTTCAAAAGTTGTGATTTATAACTTTTGGTCGATAGTTTACCTCTAAATACATTTTATATTTTACTCATTATAATTAATAACCCTTATTTTTTTTCTATACACTGAACTTTATTGCTAAACATTATATATTTTTTTAAAATTTACAATTACAAATAAATACATTTTTACAACGCACCACCTTTCAAATGGGTAAATTATTAACGTCATTCTTACCACACTCTTTGGTGTAAATATTCATTTAACTCGAAACAAATATTCTCCATTAACGTTTAAAGCTAATCCACTCAAATATTTCAGTACTACATAAATGTTAAATCATCAAATTACCGCATCTTGTGATGTACTGTATTAAGGTAAGTCATGTCAATAAGTCGGCTAAAAATACATTTAATACATTTAATTCTCAGCAAATGAAATTAACAAACAAATTATTAACCCTCACAAAGCATGTAATATTACTAGAATATTGCGTAATGTTGAAAATTATAAAATTATATTTTTTTATTTTAAACTTGTGCATATAAAGTCTTATTCCTATAAAATTCTTGTTTCTTTTGGCCCACGACAGCCGCAGCTTTGATAACTATATTAAGAGATGTTGCTATCGCTTATGTATAACACTGAAAGTTATGAATTTTAGACAACATTAAGCCTGATGTCTCAATTCAATTTTCTCTGCAATGAGAAATAATTTATGTTATTTTAACCCAAACTACAAGGTTAGCATTGCTCTAACTGTCGACGTTAAATTTAAGTAATTCAGATGTCGAAATGTAACTATTTTAAAAAAATAGATTTGAGTAATGAGATTGACTATAATTTTCGAACGAATTCTTAAGTATAAATTAACATTTTTCACAATTATAACTAAAAAAAAAATAATTTGTATAAATAAATAATTTTCAAACATGTCCAATTTAGACTAACTCGATTTCTCCCCTTTTGTCGGAAAATTAACTAATTTCTCATTTTTTTTATAGAGTGTACATTACTCGATCAAATGAGAATAGTTCATATAATACTGTTTTACCCCGCATTATAAAATACAATTTAATTTCATATAATCTTTGAAAACGTGCCTAGATGTCTGTTAACGTAACCTTACCGCGTATACTATCATGAGTGCAAGAATGTTCTCCTGAAGAAAGTTTAAGAATGCGCCAAAAATGTGCTTATTGTGTAGAATTTTAAACACGTGTGTACTTGTAAATGTTAAATACTTTAAAGTTCGCAATAATACTTTATTCTGTGTTTAATCTTAAGGTTAATTTTATTTTCCCATGTGCCTTATATTTTTCCAATAAAACTACATATATATATATATATATATATATATATATATATATATATATATATATATATATATATACATATATAATTGTAATTAATATCATTGTAATTACATATTTGACTTATTACCACATATACTTATTTAGTCAAATATTCTGCATTCATACAAAAATAAAGGTAAGCAGACGGTAAAAGTTTGTTATTAAATACAAAATAAAGCGTTATCTAGAACTATAAAGTGTTCTACCTTAACAAATTAAACGAGTTTGAAATTCTATACATGAAGCACAATTTTGGGCGAATAAACGGTAATATTTTTTATTAAAATATATTAGCCTAAACTATATGTATTCCAAAATTATATATTACGTTTGATTTATTTCTCGAAAAAAGGTATTGTATGATAATTTAAATTGTGAAAAATATTTTTTATATTTAAGAATTCAATCGAAAAATTATAATGCATTTCTTTTCAAATTACGTTCAATCACACCCGGACATCCTAACTGCCAGAATTTAACATCGACATCTTGGGCTATATTAACCCTGTAATTTGGTTTAAAATGACTCTAACAGAAATTATTGCCCGATACAGAGAAAATTGATGTCTTGATATAGTTATCAAAGCTGCTGCCGTGGCGGGTCAACAGATAATAAATTTATAAGAACAAGACTTTAAACACGCTAACTTTATTAAAAAAAACTTAAAACCTTGCAATTTTTAAGATCAGACAAAATTCTATTAAAATGATATATTTTGAAAATATCAACAATTTGTTCGTTAATTTCATTTTATGATAATTACGAGTATATGTATATTATCTATATTTAGAATACTTTCGGGCATAATATACATTAATAAAATATATCATAAGATGCAGAAAATTGATGTTTAAACGAGTATTTACATCAAAGGGGTGGCGTGAATGAAATTAATAGTTTACTCATTTGAAGGGTGGGGTGCGCTGTAAAATATATTTTTGTTTGTTATTTTAATTTAAAACAAATTTATAATAGTATAAATGTATAGGACGATAGTAGAGTGTATTGAGATAAAAATAAGGGTAATTAATTATAATTAGTAAATATATAATGTATTTACGGGAATTCTATCAATTACAAATTTTTAAATGAAAAATTTTCATGTATAAATTGATTTTTTTAATTTCTAATGCGGTATTTTTTTGAGTAAGTGGGATCAAACCGAAAATATCAAAGTTACTTCATATCCCTGCTTTGATATATAACCCGTTTTAATATGAGGCCTTTATATGAGCATGAAAAAGAAAAGCGATTATTTTCACTAGTAAATTTATCAAATTTGCTGCAATTTGGTGGGCCAATATTCCCCATTTCTTGATTTATACGTTCTTTTAAATCATTAATAGAGCTTGGTTTCTTTTTTAACCCTCTTTGTTAAGACATTTTCATAAAAAAGTGTTCTACTGGACTTAATTAACATTTAGATTACGGGGATGCGAAGAGGAGTTTCCCCTTAATCAAATTAAATTCAGAAAAAGAGTTGTTGAATAGTAGACAGATAGATGTCAGAGGTATGAGGGATAGTTCATCTTATTGAAACTAAGTTTATTTGTTGTAGTCTTAAAAATTATGTAAAATATGTGTCAAATATTTTTCAATCAAATGTATTTATATGTCCGAAGTCACCGTAATTGCGCGACCAATTGTGTCTTCGAAGATGATTGGGCCGATTATTCCACAATCTGATTGATATAGCTGTGCGCACCTTGACTTTGGAATGTGAAATGATTTCTGATGCTTCATTCATTAATTCTGATGTGTTCATTCCAGTTTAAATGATCTCTTTTGAAAATAAGTAAGTTAATAAACTATAAAACTTTTCGGTAAAGAAGTTCAATTACTAGGCAGCATTAATTTCTGCGGTTATAATTTAGTTATATAAGATTTAAGTACAATTGTATTAAAAATGCACTACTTTAAGGTTTTCAGCAAATTGAGGACTTTGGAACGCTTAGGTTACAAGTTAGGATTTTTACGAACTCATCTTCACACTCTGTTAACGTCTTTTCCGCTTCGTGATTTCTTAGTCAGTTGATTCGACATTTAAAGTTGAACCAATTGCCTCTAACTTCTAACCTAATTCATTATAGTTTGAATATATGTAGCAAAATCGGCTTTGAAAAAAATAATGCAGGAAAACAACTCAGTTTCAAGAACACAACTCTCGTTTTCAACCCCACCCGCTGTAAAATTTTTAAAGACTTTTAAAGACCATCTTCAAAAAAAAATAGGATATAACAACATTTTTATGACACATTTTGAAGTTTACGTCTACAGTAGAACTTTTCGTCAGCAGTTAAAAGGAAAAAAAATCCACGGAAAATTGAGTTAAACATTTAAAGAAACATAAATGGACAAGGCTTTAATAATATACAAATTAATTCCAACAAAACGTTACTATGAATTATATATATATATATATATATATATAAATATATATATATATATATGTATGTATATATATATATATATATATATATATATATATATATATATATATGTATGTATACATATATATTATATTTGTGTATATGTGTGTGTGTCCATACCCCGATACGAGAAATGATATTGACTGAAAAACATATTTAAATTGAAATTTATTTTACTTTGAAAAGTTAACCAGTTAGCGTACAGTTTGTTTAGCTTTTTAGATACACCTTAATAGAAAATTTTATTTCTTTTACCGGATAATATAAAATAGGCAGATGGACGGATTGTGGAGAGGAAAAAATGGGATGAGTTAAACAAGATGAGAATATAACGTTTCTATTTTTCAAATAATTTATAACCACCACACTAGCTTCTAACATTTAAACTATCTCATACAAAACATTATAAAAAATTATAAACACACTTATGGAGAGATAATTGACGTTATTTCTACTTAAATAATTTTTATTTTTATTAAGAAATTTTCTCTAAATAAGTATAAAATTCTCTGACTGCAATATTTCTACTTTTCTGCAACATAAAATAATTTTATAATTATCTTTTAGTCAAAAAGCATAAATATCCGACATATATAATGATTGAAGTATTAGTTAATAAAATGATAGCACAATGAAGTTAACTATAACGTATTCGAACGAAAAAGCCAAAATAGCTCTTTAAAAAATAATCCTGTATTCTTGGCCACGTCGGAATGGAACTTTAATAAACTTTATTTAAAAAAACAAACGTTTTCATTGTCTGCCAGAATAGGAGAAGTAATAAGTAAGGTTAATGAAGCTGTCAATCCAATATTGATTTTAGATATCTTTTTTGGGTGAACGATAAAATAGCATTTTGATAGTAATGTTATTTTTTCTATCTATATAAATAAACAAAAATTAAGTTAAAACAGCTTTATAAAATAAACAACCCTCCTTCGTGATTTGTCTCATTTAGTTCTCTATCGCTTTCATGTATTCGTTCTCTATAATTTGTGTTTAGTAAGTGCGTCCTGGTCACAGAATTCAATCGTGGTATCTACTACTAGTGATTCTACGTTTTTTCTTGATGGTGCGGTAGGAATATTATATTTAAATCCTTTATTTAAAATTTATAGTTCTTTATTATTAAATGTTGATTTCGAAAGGTTTACTGCTTTGGGATAAAACGTTTGTTTGGGTATGACTTTCTGTTTCTGGGTTTTGGCTTTTAGTTTTTTAATTTTGTTTAATTGTTTTTGTGTTATGTTTTTTATTATGGCACTGACATCATTTCTAATTTTATAGTCTAAAATATCAAATTCTATAGGGTGAAGGAGATATGTTAGAGAAGAGTGTATTACCTTTAGACAGAGGTTTATGTTGTTTCGTTTGATTGTTGATTTCCGAATTTCTTCCTTCAGCAAGGCGGTGACGGCTTTTGCTGTTGCTTTGTGGGCTGCTCGAGTTGTTCCACTAGTCTTGACTGGTGGAACATAGGTCAAACAGGAAGAGATTATTATACAAGATATAAAGAACACATTGCCAGCTGGCGAAATAATAAACCATACACATCTCACTCATAACATCTCATTGAAAATAACCATCACTCCCATACTGATAATGCCCCTTATATATTACAAATAAATACAAAAGGTAATAAACTTAATATCCTGGAAACATTAGAAATAAACAAACATAAAAAAGACATACTTAATATCTTCTAGATATAATATAATTAGACCACATTGATACTACAGTACTCTTGAAATTGTTTCAGCCAAATACACATATAAATAAAATTATAAGTATAATTAAAAAAAATTGAAAGAAATAAATAAATAAATATATGAATAAACAAAACCGAAGATATGTCGAATTAGCGGTATTACCTTGTCCTTACTTTCAAATATCCTTGCTTTTGACTTTACTTTTAACTTGATTACATACACCGGAACATTTGCATTGTACAACCTCACATAATAACAACAATTTAATTTATTACCCTCACTAAAATATTGGTATATCGTATAACTCTCGGAAATATAATAAAACCTACACCGCGCCCCTGCAATAAACTCACTAACATAAGCAGTAGAAAAACCCGCACAAACCCGGCTTCCGCTATTGGGTTTGAAACATATAAATGCTGTTGGATGTTCCTAAGAGTTAATCTTTGCTAATATCCCCCTGAAGATGTTGTAATACAACGAAACCTATGTCGTGGTAAAGAAATTAAAGAAAGTAGAAATAATACTACATCACGTAGTTTCATTTAATTGTGAATAATGAATTTCTACGAAATTAACGCCGAATATATTGAATAAATAAAAAATCTGTTATTTGTTTTTTTTTTATTTTCAGATTAATTTATTTTTTGACCTTGTTTTCAAAAAAAATTATTCCACATGCTCATCACTTCATCTATTCTCACATCTATATGTAATATTTGAATAGCATAGGATAACACAATAAGCAATATTCAAGAATGTAATTTTACCAAAAATAAACTTGTAAGGTTTGATATTATGTTATCTACGTCACTCGTCTATAGTCCAGAAATGAACTTTTCTATAAGTTTTTTTATTTAAAGCTTTAACATTTCGAAATTTACGAATGAGGATTTTGAAATATTGAATATATTTGGCGTTAATTTTGTAGACATTCATTATTCACAATTAAATGAAACTACGTGATGTAGTATTATTTCTACTTTTTTTCAAAGAAAGTAGAAATAATACTACATCACGTAGTTTCATTTAATTGTGAATGAGGATTTGTTAAGAATTTAATTTTTCTGTCTGTAATTATGGGATGTACAAGAGTTTAACAAGGTTCAAAAAGTTAGTTAAAAATTAACAAAAGGATTTTATTTCTTTCTTTCCACCACATTATTTTTAAATAAATGAATAAAATATAATTCATGTTTCGTTAAATTATTTTCTGTATATATTTCTGTGTTTTGCGTAGAATAATTATTTAAAATATTAAAAAAAAACAACAAAAAAGTAATTTTGAACCGAAGGAAAGAAAATTTATATTATAAATAGTTTACGTTATTAACGATAGAGATGCAAACCAATTAATGATTTTGAATAGCGATCAAATAATCGTAAAAGATCACCCAGCGTAAAAGTTATTAAATATTAATTTTTCTTTTCTATAAATATTTAAATTATATAAATTTAAACTACTTAATACAAAAAAAATAAACAAACTACATACTCACGCTTGCATTCAACTTGTCGCAGCCAAATTTTGTTGTTTTGTTTTGTTATTGGCCTTAAGAGATTATTTTTTATTTTTATTTAATGCCTTAGAATAAATTTTCATTAAAATCCCGACTTATATTTTTAGCGTTTATAATGTTTTTTCACTCTCACTGTTGTTCCACAATAACAATAACATTCGTATTAGAGTTTCAAACAAACCAAAAAAAATTGTGTTTGTGAAAAACTAGATTTATGTAAAAATTGTTTTACCTACTTACTTTTAAACAATTCTACTAATTAACCTCAATAATTCTTCTACAATATAATATCTAATAAATTTATAAAAATTATCATATAATATCATTTAGAGAACTTCATAAAAATATTATATGAATATAATTTGTTGTCAATATTTAACATAAAATTAGTGTATGTGACGAAAATTCATGACATATACATGCAATAATTTAGCATTCCAAATTTAAATTACGCATCAGTGTCTTCATCCGCATAATCTATACGAATTCATTACAGTGCTTTAGCGCCATTACATTTCCAATTTATCTACGCTCTCGGAGATTGCAAATACGACGGGTTTCCATTGTTACTCAATCCCCAACGGTACATCGTGCGACGACCTGCAGTACTCATGACCCTCACAACTAGCACGTCATGCGCAATACACTTTAACCTCCTCACACCTACTGCTTTAAAGTATTTACGCACGCTCGTTTACCATAATCCAACGAGATATTCTGTTTAAATTGAAAGTTTATAAATCCGCGATAAACTCTGCTAAATATAATGCACAAGCTTTTGAGAAAATTTGAAACTTTGC
Source organism: Druceiella hillmani (assembly GCA_039881145.1). Taxonomy (NCBI): domain Eukaryota; kingdom Metazoa; phylum Arthropoda; class Insecta; order Lepidoptera; family Hepialidae; genus Druceiella; species Druceiella hillmani. The sequence continues at coordinate 1,267,613 of JAYKKI010000142.1, read as the reverse complement.
CTTTATAAAATGAATTATAATGCATATATATATATATATATCTATGTATATATAAATATATATATATATATATATATATATATATATATATATATATATATATATATATGCATTATAATTCATTTTATAAAGGCAAAGTTTCAAATTTTCTCTTTACTAATATTGTACGTAATCTATTATATTCATTAATATTTCATATTTCCTACTCAGTTGCATAATGCAAAATTCAATTCAGTGTCACGTGAAACTATATTAAGTAAGTAATTCGCATTGGCAGTTAAATTTAGTCGATTAGTTTAAACTGAAAATACGTTCTTTACGATATAGACTTATCTCTAAGAGCATGTACGTTATGATTTTAATGTTTAGGAAAATTTACAAACATAAAAACATTTAATAGTTTTCGTCATCGTGGCATAATTTTATATGTCTTATAAAATAAAATGGTTCATACAATAAAAATATTTAAATGTGTTTGAGATGGTGGTCTATGAATTATCCGTACGTAAATTAGCATTTGTTTATATGTATACAATATTGCATCCCTTATTCCACAAAAGAAAATGAAATTCAATCCTTTTCGTGCGAAAGTACATATTGCCGCTCTCAGCGACATGTTGAAGTACTTAAATTATCCGGTTACGGATTACACCAAGTTAAACATGCAGATATGATATCACACCGTCGTTTAAGCAAGACAGATATTTTCAAGACTGATCGGAGCATGAGGATGGAGGTGGTGTCAAATAAATCAAGGCTGAATTCTACCCAGGATACCTATCACCACATCTCGAGCTACTAATGTACCAAGTATTTACCCAATACAGAGAATTTTTTTATTACTTGTAGAAAATTTGTACGTTTCATTATAATGTTCCTTACCCGCAGCTTCGCATCTGTTAATTTCGGGCGGTGCAATTTGTACCAGACCCACTTAGATAATGGCAAGAATTCAGTACAAATGTTATTGCCATGTTCACAAAAATATTCAGTTTTTCTGCCCCTAAGATATGTTAGCCTTATATTTAATATACACGATACATTATATTTTACTACATTATATGACAATTTTTTTATTATTTGGTTGTAAACATCAAGATTCATTCTAAAAGAAGTGATTGCATTTCTCAAGTTGAAAACGGCCTACATGAAAACGTGATTTTTTTGTGAAAAAAATAATTTTTTTGTGTGCAATTTGAATAGCGTTGTTTGACGGCTTAAACGTGATTAAGTAAAAAATATACTTTTCATGGTACAAATATCCTATACCACTTGAATCAATCTGTGTTTCCCCGAATAATCTATCTGTTACTCCACCATAAAAATTATACACATATCATAATCGGTAGTGAGTTTCTATGCGAGCAATGCCGCAAGTTATGAGTTACTGCATTATAAAATCTTTGATGCCATATATCGGGATTTATTGTTTTTCTTGCACAATTATCCGTTAAGAAAAACATTATTAATCGACCTAACACTTTTTTGGGTTCATGACATAGTAAAGATTAAGTAGACAAACGCTCGTAATGACCTTCACTATTCGCAATCATAGGAAAGTTAAAGAATTCTTTTAAAGCTGTAAACTAGGCGATGGTATTGCAAAATAATGGAAACTTTGCAGGCGTATAAAATAAGTACGTTTGAAAGAATTAAATCCTTTCAATAAAGAGAATCTACGAAAATACACTTAATTTAATTGTGTATAATTAAAAATTTAATGCGCTAGGAAATCCTCATTCCTAATTACTTGTAGTCAATATTTTTTGACAATTTACCGCGTTTGGAAAATTATGAGTAAAATGCTTATTACATATTGGTAACCCTTATCTTATGTAACAGAAAATATCATAGCGATAACGTTTTATGATTAAATCAAATTTTTTATGAGCAATTTTCTTTTAATTTGTATCTTAAAAATATATAATTTTATACAAATGAAATTTAGATATATATAAAATTCAGATTAAAATTTAGATACATAACTTTGCTATATCAAATTATGGCCTAAAATTTGATAAGAGTTTTTATTTTGGTAATTAATACTAGCAGGCAAAACGAACACTGAAAGAAGGAAAATTTAGTAAAATAACGAAATATTACTAATTGTAAAACAACAGGTGTGTTTGAATTATCAAACTTCGAAAAGAAATGGCGGCTGAGATTTCAATTTTTCAACAGAACATCGAATGGAAAATGCACCGTGGATACTTAAATACATTCAAATATAATTTCCCACGTCTACAGTTGACTATTACTTATTTAGTAAAATCAGCATTTTGATTTGTAAACACTGAGCTCTATTTCAAATTACCGGTTATATGAACATTTTGAATGACATTAAAACTGAGCATGATTTTATCTCTGAAATTAATTCATTTAGAGGGTACTACATAATAATTTCTACTGGAAACAATGAACTCGGCAAAGAACGATTCAAATGGAACAAGAATCAATTCAGCTGAAGACAAATTTGCTATCGTGTAGCTTCCTGCTTATAAATCTGTAAATTACTGTTTGTTTAATGAATTATATTTAATACCATACCAATAAACAACCATATTGTTACTAATTGTTTCTCTAAGAAATAAATTGGCTACAAGGAAAGGCTTAAAATATTTAGAGAACGACATTAAATTATTTATTTATATATTATTAATTTTTATCTGTGTGACCTGTTTATTGGTAAAGCTTGTGAATTAATCGCATACGATCATCAGTCCGTGTCCAAAGACATACTTCACAAATATTTTTAATAACTTTAAATTAAGCAAATTCTATAGTAAAACCGGGATAGCCGTTATTCAATAGGCGTTAATCAACGAGCGTGCACCTTCATTTGGGTTACTGTATTCTGGACTGTATTCCGAATTCGAAAGGAAATCGATGAAAGCACCTTCTTGTAGACGACTATAGCTCGAAACTGCCTGAATTGTAGTCCAGCAACAAATAATTCATAATTGCTATTTTCAATAATTTATTGAATGTAAAAATTTCAAAAATCAACCTTAGGAGACAAATAGGGGTAAACATGCTTCTCACAAATGCAATATTTCCATGTATACTGTTGGTCTTAAGACCATACAATTAAGAGGACCGATTTCTTATGTAACGTAAAAATCCAATATGGATCATTTTTTTTATAATATGATCCTTAAAAGGGTGAAGAGCAGGTTATATATTTTTTGTTCATTTATTTATTTCGTTCATCCCACTGTTCCGAGACATAAAAGTTTCAAAAACCTTAAGGACACGAATAGGGATAAATTTATTTTTCACAAATTGAAAGTTTCTATATATACTGTTGTTATTAAAACCAAACAAATTTGGAAGATACATTTTTTCTTTACATAAAGGTCTACTATGAACGAATTTTTAAAAGATTATCCTTAAAAAGGTGAAAAATAGGTTTACCGTTTTCTTTTTATTCAATTATTTCATCCATTCTAAGTTGTAAATATCATATCTTAAGACGAAACTACTTTCCATATAGCAAAAAGAACAAATTGTATAGCGTTAAAACAAAACCAAAAAATAAATCTTTTATTTTTTCTTATGATATCGCCGCCACTTGTTTTGAAGAAAATCGTACCCAAGGAAAAACACTTATGATAGAAAATGTGCCAAGTTTTGTTTGGATTATTCAATCAACAAGATAAAAGAACTGAAGAGTAAGACTTGAAAAAGAATTGAATATCCAATTTATTTTCTGTACAAAGTTTATCGTTAAAATTTGACTATGGCAAAATAAAACAAACCTTAAATTTTATTCTGAGACATATTTCTCATGCTCGGGGTGTATATAATTGAGATATGAACTTTATTTCTATGAATGAATATTATGAAATATTAAATGTGAAAATTTGTCAAGTTATCTCAATATTAAATTGAAAGCGTATTTAACTTCGTCCTTTTATAATTAAACATTTGATAATATTTATATATATATATATATATATATATATATATATATATATATATTGATATATATATATATATATATATGTGTGTGTGTGTGTGTGTGTGTGTACATAATACCCAATACCATACTAAGTTTAATTATGTTTTTGTGAGTAGGATTGGAATAGGCTACATTTAATACTTTATAAGATACTTCTTCTGCGCTGGATACAGGAAAATTTACTCACATAAAAGTGCATGTAGACACAAATCGATTTTTATAACGAAATTAAAACATTTTTAACGTTACTAAATGAAATATTTAAGCAGATTAAAAATGTCAGGAAATTTTAAATAAAAACCCTTTCTCTGGGATCAAAACAATTAGGTATGTGTCTTGAAAACATGTAATCACAATGAACAACGGTTTTCGGAACATTTTTAAAATTAAAAAATTAAAGAACGCGAAGAAAAGTAATAACATTATTCAATAACAGAAAATCGGACTCGAAGACAAGAAAAAAGTTTGATAAGCGAAGTTTGGTATGTTTGGTAAGTCTTAGTTTGATAAGCGATAGTGTTCATACAATATTTTACATATTTAGTGCATTTTTAATATAACCCTGTGATTGGGAATCATCTAAAACGATGACTGGAGGTAGTTTTATTAAAGCACAATAGTAAAACCTGCCGAGAATAATAACTTTTATAATGACATTACATTTTGCCTCAAATTCAGATTTTGCTTTCGGTGAAGTCAAAGAAATGAAAGCTACAAGGTAATTGTTTCAATGCATGATTTATAATCATATATTATATGCGTTTTAAACATGAATACACTTATAAGTAGAGAGAAGAAAACTTAACATATGATTTTTAGAAAACATAACTGCGTGCTCTTTATATTTTATCTATATATATATATATATATATATATATATATATATATATATACATATATATATATATATTTAAATATATAGATATATATGATATTATTTATATTCATTTCAGTTTATAACGCTTCAATCAAATGACTTTTTATGTACTCTGACAAAAAATTGTATAAATATTAAACATAAGTACCAATTTATACAATCTCTTAATACTTAATTATTTTTGTTACAGATTTGAACGAGAATCACATGGTGATTCAGCAATAATATATGTGGAAGTAAAAAGAAATAGAAACATATGTGTGGTTAAAGGTCAAACACCTGAGCATAAATGTCAACAGAAATGTTATGCTGTAAAATCTACTTGTAAGGAAACCGAAGATCCTATTCTTTCTATTCAGTGTGAAGGTTATGCAGCACACTTAGGTAAGTATTATGAACTAGGGTAGAATATTAGCTATTATTTACCAAATTTTACTTACAACATAGGACTATTAAATAAAGTGTGGAGCAATTCGGGTTTGATTCCAGTCAAGTCAATTAATTATATTCATCTGGTACAGTGCAAGGAAAATTCTAAGTTTGGGACCAGTTGGGTAATGTGAATTGCCTAGTACATTACATACATAAATTTTAAACCAATCTCATCAGTTTTTAATTTAGGAAAATATGCAAGTGTAAAATTAAAATCTACCAACGCACCCCGATTTAAAAGTGAAGCGCAGAACACAAAATAACTGTTAATGCAAGATAAGAATTTTTTTAGGTTCAACAAAACCATCTTTGATAAGTTAGAGAGAATGGAGAGACATATTTTACAAATAAAATTTAAAAATTAAAAAAAACGGTAAGCGAAATGTTGAATTAATTTTGAAAAACATTTGCAATTACACCTCATTTTATAGGCACGTGGGAAAAATTGTTTAACTCAATATACAAGAACGGGAATGTTCTTTAATTTGTTTTTTATTATTTGACTTCATGTTACTTGAGGTCTTTCTGAAGCATCTGTTTTAAAAATTGATACAAATCTAATTCTGCAGAGGCCGTAATATACGGACAACAGAAAAGACAAAATGTTAAGGTACAGTACAGAACAGCTAAGATCAAATCCATGGAAAAGTTTATTTCTGTTACGTTTTTATAAACCACGGTTGGAAAATAAAGTGAGGACAGAGGAAGCATATTTTAAATTAAAATTAAAATGGAACTTTTAATTGATTTTAAAAGATCTATGCAATGATACTCACTCGAAGAGATGAGCAAAAATAATAATTTTCCTCCACTTTACAAGTAGCGGGCGGTAATTAAAAAATAAATTAGTCTCCACGTGAAGGAAAGCTTTTAAAATGTTATATGCATAGGTCAGAGAGACATCGTCAATGGTTATTAAAATATTTCGTATCCGTAAATATGTCATAATATATATCAAAATACTTTTTCTAGTACCTTTATATGTATGGAAATATAATGATTTCCCTATCAAGATTTTTGTTTTTGGGTAAAATGAAAAAATATGTATTTCTGTTTGAAAGTCATATTCTTTAAACGAATAAAATAGAAGGAAGATATTACATAAAATCGTAGGGACTACATGAATCCATTCCATCAATAGCTATTACATGTACGCCTTGGCAGGTATTAGCACGCGAAACCCCACACAAAACATTCGAAATCAGTCAATTAAGTGGTATATATATATATATATATATATATATATATATATATATATATATATATATATACATATATATAATCATCTGGTCTAATTAATTATTAGATATTTAACAAAAAATTAAATAATAACAGAAGAAGTGTAATTATTTATTAAATCTAATATTATAGCATAAATACCTTAATTCGTTACTCTTTTGACTGTTAATCAAAATTGTCCATAATAAACTGTACTAAATTTTGATTACAGTACTCTTTTGAACTTAATTAGAATCGCAATTATGATTAAATGGTTTTCAAGCGTTTTCGCGTCCTATTATATAGTGAGGAATGACGTGAGTTTTTTCTTCGAAAAACCTTTTTGCGTCCAGTATTTAAGGTTCTGTAGTATGTCTATCAACAATTTAGTACTACAAGTGCATGGAAGAGTTTAGAATCTGTAAAAATATCACGGCTCATGGTTTACTATTGAGACGTTTCAATTCTCTTTTATGTATATGTAATATAACTAAACTGAAGGATCAGAACAGATACTTGCTGGCGTGGAGTATGAATAGTATGAATACTAAGAGTTAGCCTTTAATAACGCGAATATTATCAATATAAGTCAGTTATTTCTTAAAATCTTATGTAACGAAAGTCAGTAGCATGTCTAATTATTTATTCAATATGTGGTAATGTTCAATGTGTTTAGCGTGTTAGTGTTTATTGAATAAATTTGTTTTATTTAATATATTTTAGGGATGTATGGTATATTCAATTATTGGTTACCCAAATATTTTGAAACTGAAATTAAAATGTTACCTTGTATATTTTTAGTCACACGTGTTTATCTTGTCGCCCGTCAGTCGTATGGAATCAGTCAGTCTATCGAATCCTAATAAATTTTTTTCAAATGTCATCCTAATTTAGTATTGTTAATTATTGCATTAACGTCGACTAAATAAATTTTGAAAAAATAAAAAAACTGTAAATAGTTTTAAACCGATTTGAAAAAAATTATACGTCAGTAATATATTTTTCGTATATGGATTTTCTAAATAGAAATTTTATTTATATAAATCGCTTATTTCGAGATAGTTTGGGCTATAATTTTTTTGAGACACAATATCTCCATTTTGAAGAAATAAACTTTTATGAATGTATAAAACATTAATTTCTTCCCTCGCAGGGTAAGATATTCTTCTTCATGAAACCCAATTTGTCGAATGGCTTACATTTTTGGTCACTGATATTAAATGCGCAAGCTTGATTCAGCGTTTTTAGATGAGTGTTCTCTTATGCTGCCTTAGAAAAGTTCGTTTGAACACTATACACGCTGATAATATTAAAAGGATAAACTTAGGAAATTTTGATAACTCAAATCTTTCTTTTTGGTAAGAGTGTAAGTTGTATGTCAGAATTGATTTATATTACCCGTTTCTATATAACAATAATTAATTTTTAATTGAATTTTATTGTTTTATATAAACATCGGCAGTCCAACGAACCCTTAGTCGCTGATATAGGCTGTCCAGTGGCATATTTCAATGTTTGAAAAATTGTGTTTGTAGACTGGGGTATCCTACTGACTTCGGCTCGAATATTTTCTTTAAGTTGTGCCACAGGGCTCGGATTTGTTTTGTAAACAAAACCGTTTTTTAAGTATCCCCATAAGAAAAAGTCACATGGGCTTAAATCGGGTGACCTAGGTGGCCACGGTACGGTACCGTTTCGGGACATGTTTTTTTCTGGAAATAACTGCCGCACTGCATTCATGGACACATTAGCAGTGTGAGCTGTAGCTTCGTCCTGCTGGAACCATGTGTTTTGGTTGAAGGATGGACTATTCTGTAGTTCTACTCTGAAAAAGTCATTTAACATCTGGGCATATCTCTCCGAATTCACTGTTACAGTTTGGCCACGTTGATTTTCAAAGAAATAAAGCCCTATGATTGCAGATGCAGACATGGCACACAAGACTGTTACTTTAGGCTTATGTAAAGGCTCTTGATGCATTTGTCTTGGGTTGTGGACATCTTAGTAACGAAAGTTCTGCTTATTCACATATCCTCCAATGTGAAAGTGAGCTTCGTAACTAAAGAATATGTTGCCCATCCAAGTAGCAGTACGAAGTCTCAACAACATCACCTCCGCATAAGTTTTTCTTAATTTAAAGTCAGAATCGTGTAAATCTTGAACAATTTGAATTTTATATGGATGGAACTTGAGCTTTTTTTGCATTATTACCTGTAAAGTTGATTTCGGAATTCCCAATATCGTTGAACGTGTATGCAGTGATAAACGGGGAGTTTCAACGATAGAAACCATAACACGCTCGACATTCATCCGTGGCTACCAATGGTGTAGGTCCTGGCCTGGGCCTATTTAATGTTGATCCTGTAGTTCTGAACCTTGCTACCCATGACTGAATGAGGTTTATCGATGGTCCATCACGTAATCGACGAATACTGTAACGATTATTAAATCGACGGCGTGCTACAGACAGCAAAAATCCACTCGAAATGTAAGCCTCGACGGCAAAAACGCGGTGCTCTCCACTCCACTGTTCCGTGGCTACTAAAACATCCGCACCGCTTGCGCTTCTAACGACGCCCCCCCCCCCGCGTCCCTCTTATGTGTTGCGTTCAGAAACTATGTTTGTTCAAACTTTCAAATCTGCCACTGGATATCCTGTATTCTGGAGCATTAAACTCAGTTCTAGCCGTATCGAGATGATTTCGTGTGTAAAATTTGAACTTCGATAACTATTATTTTACAGATTTATCCACCTGTTTAAAGAAGTATGCATAAGGTTTTGTATTATTACGCACCAGTATTATATTTATTATTTGCATAGTTACGCAGTGGAATTATTATGGTGATTCTTTTCAGTTTTTTTAAGTTTTTCTACAAGATATTGAAAATCGTAATATTTAGCAATACTGACTAAAGTTTAACTGAAATTTTTTTGAAAAATACAATAAAAGTATTTTGCGGTGACAAAATTTACAATTCCAAATGCCAGTTTTGTTAACGCGTTAATATACTATAACATCGCAAAAAAATTTTTTTTCCACTTTCATCCTTGTTTTTATCCTACGTACTTTTATTCTAATCTTTACAGTCACTTTTATCATTATAATTAGAAATAGTTATCTAGGTAAGTTAATATTTGTAATAAAAGCTTTTTTAATTGTTTCTTAACATAATTTATAAAATGTCACACATTACTATGATTTGTAAAGAACTTACAATTAAGGCGTATAGACTCATAAAAATAAATCAACACTCTGTTAACTGTCCCGCTAAAGTGTGAATGAAATAAATTGAGTGTTGAAAGGTACTGATATGGATGGGCCTTATAATTAGCAAAGAGTAAAAATACAGACTTAACCCAGGAGACAAAGTTTCGTACATGTAGTTTGTGAATGTTTTCCTGCATTCAGAGTGTCGTTACATAAAATAATAGGTACGTTCTTTATACTGATTGTAGAACTTGGACTTGTATTCAAGCTCATGTAATACTTTGGACCTATATTTTATTATTGTATTTATGTTAATTGCATAAAATATCTTAAATCCTTTAGAATATATCTATTCAAGGCGAGTGTTTATTTTGCAACTCCCGTAATTATTTTTAGGCATATTATTGAGATTAAGTCTTACTTCATCATTGCCATTTCAAATGGGGGTGCAATGTAATTAGTCATTTATATCGATGACCGAAATGGCTGAAATAAATTGTATGGCGATTATAAACAATTCCTAAAACAATCAAATATATTTTTTCGTTATCATTTTTATGATTTAAAATAAATTTTGGCAGATCAAATAATCTAATTGTGGAAAGAACTACGAAGTCATGAAAATAATTGTCAAAGTGCATAAGGAAATGGGACTATTTTTAGTTCATATCATTTGATCTTAAAACTATTGTTTTAAGATCAAATGATATGAACTAAAAATTAATTAAAGCTATTACAAGCGGGAATATACGGGGCAAATAAAACAAAAATATAACATGATTAGTGTCGTTCACTTGCTGCTTTATTGACTCATTTTAAACAGTACACACGTCATGCATTCGGTTGGCGTCATTTTTTTACTTTTGTCTTTGTATACCTAATGTTTTCTACTTATACATAATTTTTAAATGTTTTAACATAGTTGCAGTAAATTGAAAATTTCATTAAAATATTTAAGGTTTTTTTCTAATTTCTTTCGATTCGTTTACGCTTAATGACAACAAAGCGAAACAATCACGACATAAGTTCAATTCTTAATTAACATGATTAGCATTCTGTAACTCTGCAAGGATACATATAAGTGTACATATAGGATACATTAAAGTATACTTGTAATCCATACGCCAACAATGCATACGTGCCATATTTGTGTGTAAAGTGATTGTGTACACAGTATTATTACTATAATACTGCAAAAACTGATACTGAAAACATAAAAAAGCATTCAAAAATTCCTTAATTAATATGTAGTATTTATATCAATAATTAATAACTCGCTTAAATAATTAATTCTCTTTTCCTTTGGATTTAAATAACTAAATTTTTATTACTATTAAAACTTCTCAAGTTGTGCAAGACTGCTCATTTTAGTCAATGCAGACCTTATGTCTATACTCTCGATTGTTAAAAAAAATTAACTTTATGGAAATGAACATTAAAAAACAAAATAAATACTTTTGATTTCTCTCTTTAACAATTGTAAAGTTTTTACCGTTCTTGTGAGTAATATCCAAAATTCCATTGCAATTACCATTATAAATTATTCATACATTATCGCTACTTGGCAAGTATATATATATATTGATAATTAAACGTTTGGATAGTGCGCCTCCCTTAATTAACCGCAAAAAATATGCGATTGAAGTAAGGTTGGAGGCTTTACTTCAACCGCATATTTTTTTGATCATTTAATAAATAAATTTCTGTTACTAATTAAGAAATAATTTAGAAATTTAGTTTATTTAAAAAATTATTTTATAAATAAAAACTAATTTTCTAATCTAATAAGCAACTCAACCCAATCAAATAAAATTTTTCTTAGAATAGATCAATACGCGTTCCAGAATATTCACTCTGAATTATTTTTCACTATGAATATTAATACAGAATTTACTTTGCTCAAATTAACCAAGTAATTAAAAAATGTAGGTACTGCTTTCACACTAACTTATTAGTTAAAAAATTACTCTCCGTGACTTTTTCTTGCAAGAATTTTTCTTTACCTATTGTTTGTTAAAATGTAATTACTACCGATGAAGCCTAAAATTTTGGAATAAATATTACATATTATACAAAACACATATTTTTCATGTACAATATAATTATATTATGAATATTATCGGAAATGAATAATTTTATCATCACGCTACCCTGTAACAATGTTGTCTTATTTTCGTGGCATCAATTTGATCTATATTTAATTATTTCTTTCTTATGCCAAGTTTACCATGGCCTGTAAACTGATAATTACGTTAGAATATTTGTATGATGAAAGTACTTATTTCAAGTTTGGTTACTTCCAGTGCCGTTTAAATTGACTGATAACCCATTTCAACGAGGTTTGGCCCCCGCGACACTCCTGATTTATTCACTTATATATGGTTTTCTCGCTCCGTTTAAAAACAATCTTTAGTTTACCTAAAGCTCTAAAAATTAAATAATTATTACCAAATTAAGAAATGTGCCTCTAAGTTTGCTTTAACGACAATTCAAAAAATTATTTCGTTTTAGTTTTTGAGTAAAAATATACAAATTAAAAGTTCTAATACAAGAAAGAAAAATTATCTCTTACTTTCATTACGGAAAATCCATTTAAAACTTACTTTCACTTTTACAAAAAAATAAATTATGTGCTCAAATCTAAAGATTTGTAAAGACCTGTTAGTTTTCTATGTATCTCCTGAAATACCTTAAGTGACAAACAGAGTCTTATATAATAACTAATATTAAATACCATAATTTAAATTATAATATTGTTTTTAGTCGCCATTTGCAACAATACAAATTTATTTACACTAGAAGGTGAAACAAAGGGCGAATTAACGAACTTTTTAATAAATATTTGTTGATGTTAGTATAAGTAAATACGATATTCTCCATCCAGTTTAATTAATGAACGTTCCAGCTTAATTTAATTATCATGTTACGGTTGATTAGAGGTAAGCCGACCTTTGACTTATTTTACATTCGGCGCTAAATTAATTAACAGAACAGGCCTATTTTAAATTTTAGCTTCGAAATAATTGAATTATATATGAGATTTATCAGGCTTCATTATATTAGGGCAACTTATTTATATTTTGTATCCATTGCTACTGGTCGGCGAATTATTCAAGCAAGGAATAAATCTTTCCATAAATCTATACTTATTATTAAATTAAACAACCTTAAATTATCTTAATAGAATATAAGTTGTACAAAGTATGAAATCCGCGGCTTCTATACAAAAAATAAAAATACACATTTAAAAATAACAGAAAAAGTTAATATTTTTACAATACAGAATTATGGATTAGCTCTGCGATACGGGACAAGTTGTTTTGTGAAATCGATTTTATTTTTTCCGAATTTGGTAATAAATGTATCTTTATTCCTGAAATGTAGAATTCTTAAATAGATTATTGAGATACTTTTTCCATCAGCCCATCTCATTAACAACTTTTTAATGTTGTTTTTATCCGAAATGATATTTTTTCGACAATTATGGATTTGGTATACATCCAAGGTGAATAGTAAATGTAAGTCTTTGAAGAAACATTCCCAGAAAATAAATGTTTTGCACTTCGCTAACAAAGTTTTTGTTTCTCATGGCACAGTTTTAAACCAAAATAGAAATTCTTTGAGATTTTCCAAAAATATGTTTCAAAAATTCATTTACATTTTAACAAAATAATAATATACCATACAATAATAAAACACAATAATGTAGAAGTTATAGAAAATTTTCTTTGAAATAGAGACATATCTGGAATATGAGCTAGTCATAAAAAACTTAATTTAAAATTACATTTACTAAAGTTGTTTTAAAATCAAGCTGTAAAAATCAAACTCATTTGAAAAGCCTTTTGGTAAACGAGTTATTTATATTATATCAGGTTTATTAATGTAGGCCGACGAAAGGTTTTACGTAATTAGGATTGTATAATTTGCGGTTTGTCTGTGTGTTATAGTCTAAATCTGTTATAGTTGATAATAAATCATCCGTAAGTATATAAGACAATTGAGACAAAGAAAGTCAGGGTCTGTCAAAATTGCAGGAACATCGAAAAAATATTAGAGTACCATGGAATGTTGAGTCTAGACATGCGGATGAAACGTTTAATTAAATTTCATTATATATATATATATATATATATGTATATATATATATATATATATATATATATATATATATGTGTATATGTATATATTTATATATATATATATATATATATATATATGTGTGTGTGTGTGTGTGTGTGTGTACGTATATGTATATGTATGTATGTACATATTGACAATTTTAATTATAATAGAAATACATTCCAACCGATTGAAAGATTAATTATTTTGCAGAAATTAAAATGAGCTTTTGAAATAAATGTAGGCTATTCCCATTTTTTGGGGTTTCGCATTGAAAAGATAAACGAAACCTCATGGTGAGACATGGGTATCAGTCTGTCCCTACGTGGCGGGTGTTTTTCTCAGAAATTCTTCTTGTCACGCTTAAAAACTTAACACCCTTATCGAATTTACTTTTCCGCGCCAGTTTCGAGATATTTACTTACATATATTTACTTACGTAATGCTAAGTACTTTTAATTTTTGTTCTCTATCTTTATGTGTCTGTGCGTATGGCATAGAGTCACTTAAAAACTATTAAAAATATTTTATTTAAATTTTAACTAGAATAAATCTACTAATCAATATTATAATTCAGGCTAGTTTTGGCTCCTTTTAAATACACTTTGTCAGGTTTTTTTGTACATCTGTTTATCTATGTGTCTCAATATCATGTTAATCGTGGTAATTTTTCAAAAATAGATTAAAATACGAAGTAATTTTTTATAAAGTTTTCCAAAAAAAACTTCAAATTCGCTTATTAGCACCCAGATGTGCAGGTAATAAACTAATGAATAACAATTGTAGAGACTATTACAGCGATTCGTCGTAAGTTTAAATTGAGAAATTTAATATTGTATCATGGTCAAGGCTACTAAGGAAATGGAACATTATTACAGGAGGGAAATATAAAAAAGTTTACGTGAAAAAAGAGGCAGATAAAAACTGTTATAAAATATCATTCATATTTAATTTATGATTTGAACTAAAATCTGCTAACTCTTTAATTACAGTACTGAAAGTAATAAAAATATACTTTTAAGATAAACGAATATTTTTCCATAATATAATCCAGCACTTATCAGCCATACGCTAAATATAGAAGCGAAAAATAGAATAAAAAAATGAGAATAGCGATAAAGCATTCTAAAGAGATAAATAATATGTTGAAACTATATTCCTACCGCAATAATTGAAGCTTATATTTTCGAAAAATAACAATATTCTAGTTATATAACTAATACAAATTAAACGTGTTTCTACAAATTTTTATAACCAAATATAATTGTGTGCATAAAAAATAAAGAGAGGAGAATTACGTAAAGCACTTAATACTTAAGTACTAAAGAAGACACGTGAATTTGCCCAAATAAGCCCTTATTTTGACATCGCTTTCACCATAAAATAATTTTTCCTTATATTCATTCTATTTCAATGCGCTCAGGATCACTATGTTGCGTATTTTGCCACCAAAAATGGAATAGAAGTTTAAAAATAAAAGTTAAATATTTAAAATAATAAGTACAAATTAATTGTGCTCCAAATTATAAACTTTTGTGAAAATATGTACACAAATGCAATTGTACAATTTTTATAACACTTGACTTTGAGATTCGAATTACAGAATATTTAACGAAAAATAAAAGAAAATAAACGGCCAAAACATACACTAAAATTTGAATAGTTTTTGAATGAAAAAATTAACTTATTTATGAGGTCATTACTCTGTAAGTAAGCTAACAGTGTAATGTTTTCTACATCGGGGGGTAAGAGGTACAACATTGAATACATTAGCTCAAATATTTTTCAAAAATTATTTAAAAATAATAAATTTCTTGTTCAACGGAGAAAACATATACAAATTTACCTAAAATCTTTGGCTAAAAATTTTGTGAGCTTTAATCCATAATTCAGACAGAATTTATCTGAATTATCGATTAAATCTTAAAACTCTTAGGTTATGTGACGGCTATCACATGTTATTTATTAGCTTGCTTATTCTCCATATTTGTTTGCACATTTACTTACATAAGGTAATCTAAAAGCTGTGAAGAGACCTTACATTGAGCAACTTTTTGATTATAAATAACAAAGCTCTTTACAGTAAATCTGATATTTCATAAAGATGTAAATAAAATACTCTCTTCATGTTTTTTAATATAATATAGGCGTACAATTTAATGATTTAATATAGTAATGACTATGAAATTTAATAAATTTCTTAATATTATATCAATCTTATATTTTGTTGATAATTTCAAACTCAAATAGTAATAATATATATAATAATGACATACTCAAATAGAAAGATGGATATGCTCAAATATAAATGTGTGAGCCTTGTTCGAAAGCTATTGAGATTAAATTTTATTAGATATTTCTTAGAGAAATAAATGCATAAGCGCATTACAAACGATAATTTTACCATCTATATACATTCACGTGAAAAAATTTGCTTTTCTTCATATTTAAAGTTTACAGGCTAAATTGTCATTGTGCAGCTTATATTATTGAGACTTTTCTAGAAAACAAAATGGTAATAGTAATGATAAATCAATATTTACATTAAAATACCATGGAATTTGAGCAAATGTAACAATAATTGTTATCAATTATAAGTACTTAATTAAAATGTTCTTGATAACTTGTCAGGTGTTTATGCCACGTAGAAACTAAAAGATCCATTTTTTTATAACTTTGTAAGTTGGCAGACTAATTAAATGAAGTGCAGAGATTATTTATTATTTCCTAAGAACAAAAACATAATAATTTTTTTTAATTTTCCATCCAGTAATAGCAACTTACTTCTTATAACTGCTTCTATGAAAACTGCTAACATGAAAAAATGTACTTATTTTTAATGGATATTACCTGTTAACTAGTAAAACATATTCATAATCAGTCCAGCATTTCCATTTATATCTGCTTTTATACTAAAGCAAATGATATTAACTCTAAATTTTTGATCTCAACTAAAAATTAATTCGATTATCTGACGTACCCTAACCACCATCTTATTGTTCCTATTCTATAGGATTATAAAGGTTAATATATGAAATAGCAAGTTACGTAAACTGTTAACTCTTTATTTTTCTTATTTATATTGAGTTTAAACATTTAATTTTTTAAAATATAACTTTAATAAAAATCAGGAAACTTCACCAATTCTCGTGATCTGCCACGAGTCCGATCCTAGAAAATAGTAACGTGTGAGGCTCTGTTGGCTGCTGACTAAGGGCTTGACTTCCAAACTTGAACTGAAAATAACTCACGGCTCGAGTAAGAACTCGCAGCATGACTGACGAGTGATCGAGAACATCACGTTGAGCATTACACCTCAAATACACAAACGCAGTGTGATCCGCATCTAACTTCTCTGTAACGAACTAGATCTCTATCAATTGATAATAGGGAGGAGCAGCAAGCGCGGCTAAGACGCAGCCGGATGCACCAATTTGTGTCTTACGTCTTGAAAAAAAACGTGCAGCGTGACGACGCTTCTCGATCATTTGAGCACTCTGAAGAGCACGAAGCACATTAACATACACAAAACTATTTAATATAATTTTTTTTTCTTTCGGTCGTTTGGTTGTCATTTTTCGTGAACAGTACAATAGAAACTCTGACTCTCTTTAAATTTTTAACCTTTCAAATGTATCTAAATATATATGAATCATCACAGTAAGAGTTTTATTTTTACTTTAGAAGTATATCGTAAAATATCTCAATGAAAATGTATAATTGCCAGTATAGTAGCTTATTTATTATCATCTGTAATTTATACAAAGCGTTTCAAAAATTAGTCTCAGATACTATTGTCAAAAATTAGTTCCTTTAAAAAATATTACTTTAAAAGTGACCAAGTTTCTCTTTACAAAGTGGATAGATAATAACCAGCAAGTGCTCATTAGCACGCATAAAGCTTTGCATCTAAATTATTGATAGTTATATCTATAACAATGTTGAAATTTTTATGCAAAACGAAAATTCTAGTAGTTTTGTAGATATTATCACATGGCAAAGCAAGAGTAGGATAAGAACTGATTGCGATTAATCTCTCGGCATGCTAAAAATCAGATAATCAAATGTGATGTAACTGCATTATGGGAGTGGCAATATGATCGCGAAGCATTTCGAGTAAAAGGTACATTGCGGGTTAGAAACCGTGCACTCAAAATGTCTTAAAATAATTTTGAATGACATTCATAACAATAAAAGAAATGAAAAATACAATAAATAAGCATATATGTTGTTTTTAATAACGATAAATAATAATATTTATTATTATTTAATAAAAATAGTACATGAAATCTAAAATGTTTTAGTCATATTCAAAAACTACCCTGCATAATGCAATTTCTTATTGTTTATATTAATATTTCTTTTTTTATAATTCAGAATCGGTGAAGAACATACGAAGCAAACTTTTTTTTCTCAAATTCATATTTTTCAATATACACACACAATTCTAGTGACTGTGGAGAAAAGGCATATCGAGCATTTGTAAATTTTACTTATATTTTGCTCGTATAATATTTTTACTTTACCTGAAATAATTTTCAAATTCACCTTAATTTATGTAAAATATTTAATAATTTCGTTGATATTTTACCAACAAGAGAAAATAATGTTGTTACTCTAAAAAGAAAGTACGAGTTTAGATTCCAATTCTATTATAACATATTTCTCTAAATTACACAAGAAGAAGCTCAAATTTCCCATATAATAATTTAATCATAAGAAGATGATTAAATTTGTTTGTGAACTCAAAAAGAAAAACCAGCTGACAAAAGATAAGAAAAAAGAAAATTTTACATTTTTTTTTAATTTTACAAGAGATTTTTGTCATTTAATAAGGGTTTATAGGAAAATATAAGAAGGAAAACTGGTTTAATTTCTCTTTGTTTCAGCGAACTGGATACATGAGCGATTCTATATTTTGCATACAGCAGAATGTAGAATCGCTTATTTCTTATGCCGAGAGATGTATGCCTAATAAAGATAATTGGAACAGTTAATAGTAACAATGAAAAAAGCACCATTTTATACTTATACGAATTAATATTGAGTATATTTTATATATTTTGCAGATTTCACGATTGCAAGGTTATTACATTAATTTTGAGAAAGATGATCATACCCTCCTAACTATTATTGAAGCCAATTTTTTCCGACATTCCAATTTTTTATGACTTTAGAACTTCGAAAGAAGAGACAATTTAATTTTCATTTCGAAATTACAACCACGTAACTTATACTTATACCACCATATATATAACAAAAGGCCCGCCGTTGTCTATCGTCCTATTATTAATGAAACATTTTTGCGTTTTCCCTTTTAGTAAACTAAAGATTTTTCTAGAAAAACATAACTTAAAAGAAATTATGTAATATTTTTCAAAGACATAGAATAATTTCACATTCAAATTGCAAAAAAATCTGCTTGACTAGTTTCATCATTTAAAATTTGTACTACAAAAAAGGAAAACAAACACAATGGTTATGTTTATAGGAATTTTGTCTTTGAAGGACCTTTAAAGACCTAGAAAATCTGCAAAATAGCATTAATGTAATACGGGTAAAATGAAACAGAAACTTCTATTAACTTCTTATTTTATTATTACAACTATCATTATTGTAATTATTACTAGTATTATCTTCTTATTCAAAATTATTTTTCAAATTAATTTTTATATTTTACGAATGTGGGAACACAAAATTTATAATTGTAGTTCATATCTTCTTTTTAGTAATAAAGTTGGTATCTTCTTTTTAGTAATTTATATCATATAAAAATAAAGATACAGGAGAAATTAATAAACGGTATGGTAAAACCGCAGCGACTTCTTTAACCCGACGAGAGTATGCTGAGGTGTAACATACCCCACGTAATGTTTTCGTTAAAGTATTTTTTTTATTTTTCACTGTGACATTTTAGCGGCTTCATGTAGCTGGAGCTGAGGTAGTGCAAGGAGGTAGTGCAGTGGCATGATCACAGTGTTGCATCAGCCGGCGTTCGAGATACACGCGTTCACACGTCCGTCGGGCAAGCGACACACCGTCACATAGCTTGTGGTACGTTTCGCGACAAAATTATTTAGTTTATTTTTTCAATTATTGCTTTCTCAGGTTTTTGACCAATATGGTCAAAAAATTCATGAAAAAACACTTAATTTTATGTTATACAACGTATTGGAAAATTCTTCTGATGAATCAAGCTCAATACAAATGTCTAATCACTACAGTGAACACAATCTGGAATTTGATATGAAACAAGGGTAAATGATTATCAAGTAGAAAGTGGCAGTGATTGGAAGTTGGACAATAGTGTCCCTCTTCTAGCTTTGAAGACGCGTCGTCCATCTGCCCAAGTTCATTTATCTCATTACAATTCAATTGTACCATACAAGAAGCGCCACGTACAAGTATACGAATTCGGTCAAATAATATAATTTATGAACATCCCGGAGTCAAAGGATTAGCAAAATATGCGAAATCTAAAACAGAATGTTGTAATACTTTTTTTACTGAGGAAATGAAGAGTGCTATATTGATGCATGCCAATGAAGAAATCATGAGACGCCAAGCAAGATACAAAGAACCCAAAAAACTGTATTACAAGAACTACTTCTACTAAACTCGATACATTTATCGGCTTGCTATACATTTCTGCTCTGAATAAATCAAGGCGACATAGTCTGAAAAATTTATGGAGGACTGATGGAACAAAGGTTTTATTTTTACAAATTGTATGTGGTTTGATGGCAAATCTATGAGAGAAGAACGAAAGAAATTGACAACGTGACTCATATAAGAACCCTCTTTTACCACTTTGGCACTGTCGAAAAGCTTATATATCTCATGAATACATGACAATTGACAAGATGCTGCTGGTGTTTAGAGGACGTTACCCGTTTCAGAGTATATGTACCTAGCAAACCTGTTAAGTACGTCATAACAATTCTAGCGCTTGTTGATGCTAAGACTTTCTACGTTTCATTTTAAAATCAAAAATTTAAGAATTGATAATGCGTTTATTGACAGAATAATCTGACTTCCATCACAAAAATAAAAGGTGCATTTCACCTGCATTTCTATAGATAGGAAAAGAGCCAGTAACTTCAATGTTCGGTTTCCAGAAGAACATTATTTTGGTCTCATATGCTCTAACAAGGAATAAAGTGTAGTTGCAATGTCTACCCTTCATCATGACGACAGGATTGATGAAAGCACAGGAGATCAGAAAAAACTGGAAATTATAACATTCTGCAATTCAACCAAAGCACGAGTAGATGTTGTTGATTAATAGAATGCAACTTATGATGTGCCCATAATAGTAAGCACGGGCAAATGACGATCTTTTATGGAATTCTGAACATCACTGTTATTAATTCAAGCAGAATATTTTAAGAAAATGTAACCAAAAACATTAAACGAACGGAATTTCTCCATAATTTGGAATTAAGTTTGGTATATATATATTTACGATAGCGAGCAGATCGAAAGAATATTCCCACATACATATGTCACTAAATTAGAAATGAATTAATTAAGTCAATGAACCACTGCGTCCAGTAGTCCAGAACGTTCTGAGACGTTATGTTTGATATTTTGACTGTTCATGCGTAAAGAACGAAAATCAAAATACGTACCTACAAGCTGCGGTCTAGTTTCTAATTTGTTACTAAATGATACCTTAAGTTTTTCTATGTTTATTTCATTCAAGATCTCATTTTTTTTATGTTTTAACATTTATTTTTGGTTTAAGTAAAATGAGTTAATTTTAATGGATCTTTTAAATGAGCGTTTCGACTTTTGTAATAAAAAATTAATGCCTTACCTATATTCGAAGTAATTTTTCGCACCACACTCCCGCCGGTAATCGAGACTGGATCTGTTGACTTGCCTTAGGCCTATAAGGGGTATTTATAAAACAGGAAATATTAATGAAGTATGCTTTGAATATTTATATCTGTAACTTTTTATTTCCAAGTGTTATAGATTGTTATAGAGTCCGATCTTAATAGAAAAATTTAAAAAAAACTCTTATTAAGAATTTATAATCCATCCGTTCATTTGTCACTATGAATCGTTCATAGACAAAACCTGAAATTTTAAATAATACTCTGCTAATTAGTTAATGTTAGAGTACTAATACTCTATTAATTAGTTATATATAATTTTAATACTGTAACTTTAAAAATAGTGACTAAAAGAAATTAAAGAGAAAGTTTAATACGAATCAAGTACGAGCAGAAATCGCACTGAGGACGTTTCGCATAAGTTAAGCACAAACAAAAATTTGACCATTTAAAGGACATGGTTTATCTTTTAAAATATTTTCGAATATTAATATTATTTTTTACTATGAAAATATATTACCCAACAAGTCTTTCTCAAACATAAAGATAACATGGATTTCTCGAAATTGCATTAGTTTTGTTACTCACGACTTTCTGAATATTTTATAT
Organism: Druceiella hillmani; assembly: GCA_039881145.1. Lineage (NCBI taxonomy): Eukaryota > Metazoa > Arthropoda > Insecta > Lepidoptera > Hepialidae > Druceiella > Druceiella hillmani. Next base: position 1,245,344 of record JAYKKI010000142.1, on the reverse strand, counting down.
TTACCACTTTTCGTACCTTTGTTACGAGGATACGACGTATATATATAAACGCAGGATACGACGTATCTCAAATCCGAGTTACAGCTTCCTATGCAATGAAATTTTTGAGATAAATATGATAGCAAAATGGATCTAATAAATCCATGGTGATGACTCACCAAATCATTATATTTCACTGAAAACAAAAAAACCTTTAAAACAAATTTTTAAAAAATTTTTGAAAAAGTCGATCTTTTTTTTATATAAATTCAATACCTAATGGTTATAATTTAAATACTGACTTTCCAAACTAGGTAAATAAAGAAGGTACACCCAATTTCTAATTCAGAAAAATTACAAAAAATATTTATTTGAAATCTATATGTTTTTATTACTCTTTTTGCAACCGATGTGAAATATGCGGTAATAATACGAATTTGGTATTAACATAACGTTAAAAATTGTTTTTTGTAATGCAAGTTTATTGAAACTTAAACTTATTTATGAAACTTGTTATTTGATCATTTTAAATATGTCAAACCCTATATTTGTTCCAATCTACATGCATGAGAAATGTATCATGAGTATTATAAAAGATCACGTCACACTATGTTGCATCAGGATCAGATCGGATCACGTCACACACACACACACACACACATATATATATATATATATATATATATATATATATATATATATATAATCTTTTTTTTTTTTATAATATATATTAATAAATCTTTATATGGTCTCCCTTGCATTAATTGTAGATTTGTAGTAATCTGCTGCAACTAATTCTATTCTAAAATAATGAAGCCTTTTGATGTACTATTCAGCACATACGCCAAATATTTCAGGAAGATATTTCACATAACGCGCAAAAAATCATAAAATCATAAAACAATATTTTGAAGCCAACATAAAAATATACAATATAAAACAAGAACACGTGGAACAAGGCCTTGAGCGTAGAAAACGTGTTAAGTTAAATATAGAGTTGTATCTAATTACTCAAAAATGGTTCACAATTAGGTGATTTATTTTCCAGTCACAGTTTAAAAATTACTTCTTATGTATATGTTAGCGAATTTATAGTAGTCCAAAGAAGAAACATGAATAGCATCATTATTAATCACATGCAAGTTACTTTGATTAGGCGAGTGTATGATATGGAACTGATTCGTTTTTTGTATTTTTGTTTTGTTTTAAAACCTATTTTCTTCCCGGAAAACCTGATATAAGCTATTCAATAAATTGAAATAAAGTAAGCTTGTCACGTTACTTGCGATACTTTTGGTAACAAAAGTAACGTAGCATGCTTGTTCTTATTAATTGAGCGACATATTTTGCATTACATATTTATTAATTTACATCAATCTTTGAATTTTTTATTGGCAATATTTTTAATTTTTTTTAAATTTTAGTCTCGAATTGAAATATACTAGGAAATATGCTAGGATGTCTTAAAAAGTACCTTCTTTTAAAATAACTATAAAAACAAATAATTATGTTTTTTTTATTAAAATAGTATTTTTAAACAAATAAAATTCTTTTCTTTTAAAAGAGAATAAATTATAGTGCTTAGCTGAAATAGTTTGTGATAAATATATACAATGCTGGGTGTGTCTCAAAATTTCGCACAAGGTAATGCGCAAGAAACTACCAGCTTGTGTCGCGAACAGGTAAAACGCCAACTATTTTTAGATTACTTCCTATAGTAGAATGTTGTGTCATAATATTTCCATAATAAGTGCATGGAATAAATTTCAATAAAAATAATTTCAAAAATATCCGAATATTTAATTTCAGTTTTCAAATGAACATTATTCGTGATACTTGGACCCGATATTACGTAGCGACATAAGACATAAGTTGGTCTAAGCATGCTTTAATATATGCTTTATCATTTTCGTGAAGGATAAAGCATATATTTACTACTTAAAATTGTTTAGTTTACTATTTAAAATATTGTGTAATCTAATATACAATAATTTTAAGTAGTAAACTGCATATAACACTGCATGACAATATTGTACTTTAATTACTATAGTGCAATGGTACTAAAAATATTAAAAATTTGTTTATTATGAAAAATCTTTTTCTAAAAAGGCTAAAAATAAAATTTATCGACGTCATAAAAATACATCTAACAGCTTTGTCTTGGCAGAAAGTTTTTTTTCATTCTGACTGCTCAACTATTACTTTAATGAAATTAACCTTGCTTAAAATTAAATTATGAAAGTTTCAACTCTACAATTATGTCTTTTTTACATATTTTCATTATTGTTATTGGCTAATTTCATATTTTTAGGGCACCCTACCTCAAAAGAAAAAAAAGAGATCTTATTGGGTCACTTTGTTGCCCGTCTGTCTGTCTGTCAAGACCCTTTTACTCAGGAATACGTGGATGTGTCGAGTTGAAATTCATACCAAATACTGTAGTTTGCAGTCCATGTAAAAATGTAGCTTCTAAGTAACGCAATCAAATCTAACCAAAAAAAGGGTCACTTATGCCGCATATTTTGACACTAGCGAAAAATTGAAACCTATGAGATATTTCCCGTTGACCTACATTGATGAAATTTGTTATGAAGCAACGTCTCGCAGTACAAATAAATAAAAAATTCCTAAAATCGTTAATTTGCGGTTATACAACATAGAAGAAATATCCGTACCCGGCGCTCGCGAAAGATATATTAGGCATTATAATTTCTTTCTAAAAAATAATTAGAAGAAATATCCGTCCCCGGCGCTTGTGAAAGATATATTAGGCATTATAATTTCTTTATATCATAATTGTGTAAATAGTTTAGTAGGAATATTAAGTACCATTAAATGTTTATGAACACCAACACGGGTACGAAATCCGCGTAGTGCACGCTTACTTGTAATTGATAGATATAAAATGTAACAAATCTAAAATATAACAAATACTTAACCAAATCGCGAATTTAATTTTCTGGAATCCAAAATAAAAATATTTTCTATTCGTAAGTTTTTGTGTTCTATTACATTATGATTAAATCTAAATGAAACTATATCATATTTATTCACGCCATTTTTTTACCTTATTTAATTGTCGCCAATATATGTTTTTTACAACTACATATAAAGCACGACAATCTATATTAATTGTGGAACTAAATTACAATATGCCAATACAGCATAATATCTTGCTATAACTCTTGACGTCGAGCTTCGGTGGAAAGGACATCTAAGAAAAAGCGCGAAGAACTTAACATAAGTTCAGAAAAATATATTGGTTGTGTGGACATAATTCTAAGCTATCAACATACAACAAGCTTATATTTTATAAGCAAGTTCTAGGTTTAGTTTTGAGTAAAGAAATACAGCTATAGGGTTGCGCCAATTCAAATTCAATGTATCACTCGCATGCAATTCTGATATGCAAGTGATACAAATATTTTAAAACTGTGACCTCCATAGTGATCTGAGATTAAGACGGAAAGGATATTTTAATAGATTTGCTAATTCTCACCAAAAGAGACTCAAAAACCACATCAACGTAAAGTGTCCAGAATCTTGGATGTGCAAAATGTCATTAGACGACTCCAAAGGATAAAACAATTTAAACTTGCCAGATATTAAAATATTAAGTGATCCAATGGAAATATCTTAATTTAGACAGTGCTTAAGATATTAATTTAGGCACAAATTGATCTTTAGTTTAGTGAGTGTTAACTCGTCGTTTTAATTATCTTACTACTACACGAAGAAGAATTCCGACTTTCAAATACTTCCCACCCACAAAATTTTCATAACTATTTTCCTTGGTTTAAAAAGCTAATAAGCTAAAATAAGCTTTTCAAGATTTATATTCCTTTACTGAGAAGGTATTATTATATTTTGGTTTTCTAAAAAGGTTTTATATTTAATGAGGTTAAGCTCAGATTCTTTTGTTCTTTATAGCATTGTGCTCATTACTGATATGCTCATACGATTTTTATTTAAGTACGAGTACATTAATATTTCGCATTTCGGACACTTTTAATAGAAACAATATAAAGATACAAGTACATCGTTTACGACCTTTTCAGTTCATCTTCCAGCTTTTCATCTGTGATGTATCACTTTTTAACCATATAACATTATTTTTGGGGAATTTATAAATAAATACAACTTTTTAAGATGTAATTTCAAATATTGATACCTTAATTAGCAAGTCGATTAACTCCGTTTCAGTAAATTTTTTAGGAGACACTTAAAACGCAATTATTTTAAAATTATGACGAATTTGGAAAAAATTTAAATCCGTTTGGTAGATAAAATCTAATGACACGTAATTCACATATTTTAAAGTTTTAAATTTAATTATTATAGTCAAAAAGTCCATTTTCGGAGTTATCCGTTTTATATAATGTACAAAACGAACAAAAAGGGCGTTGTCTGGTTTTATACAGATAAATATTAATAAGTGTACGCTCTAAGAAAATAAAAATTTTAATTATTAAATCAGATTAAACAATCAATCCTCATAGAGTAAATTACCATAATATGTTTGATAATCTAGTGATATAGAAAATTTGAGTTGTTTAAGGTTCAAATATTATTGTAATTTTTCTTCAGGTGTTGTTCAGGACCGGCATGGTTTCTTAGGGGGTAGCTGTAACCTCAGGATTATTTGGTTTAAAAACTTGAATTTTTCAGAAAATTTCAGCTTTCAGTAGTAGGAACATATTTGAGAACTCTTATGTCTGTGAACTAAAAATAGAAGCAAAATATTATTATAGTTTAATAAAGGGTATTAGGTAGATAAATTAATTGTTTTGACTTTCATCTTTGAACCTCCTTTTTTTCTGCTCTGATCGACTTAGAGAACGTCATATCTTTAAATTTTTTAAAATAGTTATAGGTTAGATATTCAACATTGTAAGGCTTGTTATTTTTTGCCTTTTTGCACATAGTTATAAATTCAGCAGGAACATTAATGACTTATTTTTTATTTTTTTCTCTATCATTGCATGCATACTATCCGCTTCCATCTGAGTGTGTTCAAGTTCTAAATATTTATGTTCTATAGTTACATTATTTAACATAGCAATATTAAAAAAGCGTTAGAAAACACTACGTTCCGCAGATCCATCAGTGTAAAAAATGAAATGTCTGTTTTTCTCTTCTAACTTAGGTATAACTGTTTTGTTAATATAGTATGACATGATAGTTGCAAATTCATTCGAATTCAAGGCTCGAATTCAGCCACATTCCATATAAAACAACATCCATCACCAGTTTTTAGATCTAAGATACACCAATTGTGGATACAGAGTTTAGTTTTGTAAAATTTGGTAGAAACATTTGACCTCGATGTTAAAAGAAATGCTTGTAAATCTGCAGTGAAGGCAAAAGGCTTATTGATCTTATCCAATACTTCTTCCGCTCTTGCTTCATTTTTCTTGTCAACGTGAGCTTAATCATTTTCCTCTGAAACTCGCCTTAATTTGTATTTGTTCCAAATTTCGTATAAGTCTTTTTTTTATTCTATTTGTTATCAGTTGATACGAGAAAGTTGCTACTGACAGCAGTTTTGAGTTTTTCGATATACAATATTCAGCATCTGGTTGCACATATAACTGTTTGCACATATAACTGTGTTGTTTTTTTCGGTAATAGTTAGATGGCATTTTTGGTATATCATCTAGAAAGCGCTGCAATATATTGATTTCTATATCAAATGGCTTTAAGGTATTCTCTGGAACTTTATTAGCCTCGGTTAATGTATATGGTACTTTATTTTCCATTTTCCATCACCAAAGCTAGTTTTTCCAAAACAAAATGTATTTAAAAACAAAGTTTTGTAAACTCTTCTCATTTGGTCATCGTTCTCTAAGTAGTATACCAAAATGTTTAAAGACCTTTTTGATGTACTTGGAGGATCCAAGTGGCCTCTTGGTCTTTTCATATGTACAAATGTATCTTTCACAAAACTGTCGACATACACGTGTTTTTCAACCCATGTCATATTCCAAAATCTTTCAAACAGTACTTTTCTCTTACTTTCAGTTATTAGGTGACATTTAATAGCTTCATTTTTTTTCCCTTGCGTCCACATAGCTGCGTCATTATTTTCACTGCCTTTTTTATATCTTTCTTCCATGTACCTTCAATTTTCTTTTTACCATAATATTCTTTTTCTCTTCCTTATTCACTTGATGGTATTTTATTCTTTTTGGAAGAGGTTTTGTTGACTCACTATCAGAACTACTGTATTCAATTAACTTGGCTTGAATATCAGATAATAAATAATTATGTGATTGAACTACTGTTGAGCATAAGAGCTCTTGTGGCATATCACCGTTGTTTGGTGTGTAATCTTCGAAAACTTATTTTGGATCATTAATATCAAAAGCAGCTATAACTTGATTGGGATCTAAAAAGCTTGGAGAATAGGAGGTTCCAATTTCAGGTTCTGATATCTCTTCAATCGCAATATTCTATGTTATTTATATTATGTGACAAAATAATATCACGAATGTTAACATTGCTATATCAAAAATAAGTACACTCAATAGCGCAGCTTAGGTAGGTGCTAACTTTGTTGCAAAAATTAGGGTATGTATGTTAAATAAAGTACAAATTTTTGATACAGCAATGCAAATATTCGAGACAATATATTGTTTTGTATTATATTAAACAATTATTTCTTATTGTGATTATTTCTTATTTTCTAATATTAAACAATAACTGTTTAAGTTATTTTTTAATATTAGAAAAAACACTCATTTTAAAATATGTGCCCATCCAAGCTTTAAGAAAGCAAAGCGGTTAACTCCTATTAAAAAAACTAAAATATCTGGGAGCAAAACGGCCAACTCCAAAATCTGTATTAATCACAACAATACACCTTGTAACATATTACCGATTAAAATAATAATACAAAACACACTTACCTTGAATCTGTAGTCATTATACTATTTACGAGAAAATGTACTTTTAAAACTTATTTCTTAGTTATATCACTAAAAATATTATGCGCACACGCCAAAGACGCCGAACAAAATGGCCGTTTTATGGAGTTAACTGTCAAAATTCTAACATTTTATTTCGCGTGGAGTTGTTTCATTATCTTGTGGCTATTTATTCAAAAACTATGAAATTAGGGGAGTTGTTATCTTTGCAAATGCGTGGAAATGTCCATAATTCAAGTTGGTATCAAAAACTAAAATTCGACATAAAATATTAAATGAGATTCTTTTGTAAAAATAAAAAAGTCACTTTTAGAAGTACTTCATATGTAAAGTGTAGTGAGTACGTACACGTATATAAAGAACCTCTAAGCCAGGTTTCAGTATACCGTTAAAAATATCCCTGCAATGATATGGAGAGTGGATCTTCCTCATATTATATACACATCAGCAAATATCCTACATACTGAACCGTTATGTAAAGTAATCGACTACAATTGTTCAGAAGGACTGTTCCTTGCTGTTGGAAATAAATAAAATATAATGCAATATTTGTGATAAGTAAAATACCGTATTCATTTTCCTTCATCTTCTCTCGTCTTTTTTGTAACCCTTGCTTTCTTTTGCGTTTTCCATGGCGTAATAAGAGATGTATGTGATATCATAGTAGATTCTATATTAACATTTCATGTTAACTATTATACTAACATCATCATATATTCTTTGATGATGTTAGTATAAGAGTCATATTCTTATGCTTACATCATCACATATTGTTTGATAAAATTTGTTTAAATTTCACGAATTTACATAAAAATCTAGCTACTTGGTGTTGTAAATTTAGTATTCTTTTAGATACTTCTACTTTAACTCTCTCCTTTTTAAGTAGTATATGTTCCTTTAATTGTAATAGATACTGGCTCTTCAGAATAAATAAATAATATTCCCACACTACTATAATAAGCTCTTCTGTTGGCTTACTCATACTGATCTTTTAACATAGATTAGAAATGGAATGCTTTGTCAAAAAGATTACTGTAGAATTATGTTTTTCCTCTTTCTATCGTTTTTCGTTTCGTTTTAGTGAAATATTTTACTAAAACGAAATGAAAAGCACGAGGTTAATAACGACAACTAGGTTAATAACGTTCTGAAACCCAAACCAATAAAGCTTGAGTATAACCGAGCACGATGGAAGTAATTATTGGTTATGAAAATAATTTATTTTTGCCAGGGAAAAAATTGGTCTGTTGTATCATATTGTTAAGTGAAGAAAGGTTTCTAAAGTTAATAAAAGATGAAAATAATTTTAAAAACATCATTTGTGAATGAATGAACATGAATTTGCTGTTATTGCATGAAAAAGTCATGGTCCATTAGTTTTAAAACTGACATATTATTTATTATACTTACATTGGCCGCTAAATATATGCTCAAAATAAAAAAGAGTCCCATTAGAAAACAAAGCGTATTAATATTTCTGTAATGGAAGGACGACATGAGTGAATGAAAAGTAAGTCTGAAAAAAAATTAGGGCGAATAGGAAAGAAAAATTGGATAAATACCTTTTTGTGATCTCACCTACATTTATTGAAATTGTTGTCATATTTGTCAATAATAGCTACGTTTTTTTTAATTTTAATTTGATATTAATTAAGAATGTGAAGAAAGGAATTATAACGCCAAGTTATGCAGGGTAATGTGAAGCCAAATCCATGATTTTGTTTTACGTTCAGTTTAGGATTTAACAAAATTGTTTATTTTGACAAGGTAGGGTTGGAGTTAATTAAAGGTTATAAACTAACAGTAACTAAAATCTTAGTCTAAGACATGATGAAATTTGGGATTTAATGAGATATTTAAAAAAAAATAGGTGCGAATTGCGTCTGTCAAAGTTATACAAGGTAATATAGTCAGTGCAGAAATAAATCTGGGAAAACCATATGTAAAAGTATGTGCCAATGTATCCAAAAGATGAAACTAATCACGTCTAGGTATCTTTAAGATTACTAACAATTTTACGCAATGTAGTAAGATGAGAAATAAAATACCAACGTCAGTTTAATAATTTAGATGTACGTGTCAGTTTGTTCATTTATTTTCAATGCAAAAACACTTCATACAAAGAGGAGAATTTTAAGTGGAGAGTACTCATTTATTTATTCACGTATGACTATTAAAAGAGGACAATATAGTATACCAGCGTGACCCGTGCGAAGTCTTCGCATTATTTATTCCATTATGAAGCTCAGATGATAGATCAAACAAATATTTTACTAAAATTGACATATGGAGGCGCCAGTATCAAAAGCATTGAGCTAAAGCGCCACTTTATTTATACGTGAGTGGATTTGAAATTAAACAAACATTTTACCGACCGTCAATCATATTGACGTTGAGCCGTTAGATGGCAGCATTGCTGTTTTGTGTATATAATTTTAATAATTAATTAATTTGCAAAAACAATAGCAATAATAATTTTTTTAGTTGTGGATGCCGGTAGAGCAAGCAATTATCTGTAAAATGATATATAATTTATGTGGATTAGTTGTGAGGTTTTTTCTAAAAAGGGAGAGTAACATCTTAACCTTAGCGTATTAATATATATATATATATGATATATGATATGATGATGATGATGATGATGATGTAACTTTTATATTTTGTCGTGAATTATATTTGCAACAATATTATGGCAACAATATTATAATCGTGGTATAAGATATAGCATTAATATTTTTGCTTGGTTTTCAAAATTAGATAGTAGATTAAATGAACTTTTTTCGGCAACAAATTTTCATTTATCACTACCGGTATATATATATATATATATATATACACAAACACATTAAGACCTGTTTATTCGAAGAAGCTTATTATTATCACTCGGATAGAACATATACCAGAATATGACTTACATCTTTACGAAATGCGCTTAGTTAATTAGTTAACCCTTTGATAAAAGCAATACAAATTAAATCATGCAAGTTTTTGTAAAAAGTAAACGATTCTTTCTTCCTCCGCATTTACGAGCTAATATGGGCCATTGAACTAAATGTTGCTTTTCTTCATTAATTATTCTACCGTTTGTAATATATTTGGGTATTAAATTCATTTATCCCATCCTTATTTTTGGGGAGCTATTTCTCAAGGAGAAAAAGACTCTTGTAAGTTAACTTATTCATCCCTGTGTCTATTTATCAGAGTCATTTCCATTAAAAACTCTTCGAGAAATTTGAAATTTGCCATAGCCATAAAGCATATTAACTTATGGGATATCTCAACAGTTAATATATAAAAATATTTTTTATAATATATTTAGGAAAATGACTTTTTTTAAATCTTGTTTATTTTTTGATGTAAATAGCGACCAACCTCAAAATTTTTCTTAATTTTATAAATTTTTATTTCACAATATTTGCTCAAACTTTTGAAAAAACATATTCTCAACTAACTAAAAATTTCCCAGAAAGCCATAAAAATTATTCTTGATCTATTTTGAAAATTAATGCCTTATTTTGGAAAATGTTTTACAAGTAATCGACATTTATATCGACATAAGTTAATATCTATAAGAAAATAATGGAAAAAAAATAAATCCCGCGGAAGTTTATATGCACACGCAAAAAAGATGAAATAATTTGCTGGTCAAATTCCAAACCTATAAAAACCCTGCATGCTGAACGAAAACACGACGGTTGTTTTGGTGCCATCTTCCCTTCATCGTGATTAAAATATATATTAGCGTTAATTCAAAACTCGAAATTGAACTTTTTATAAATTTATCAAGCTGATGTAGATGCCGTTAGTAAAGTGTAACCTACGACGTTTCACGTTAACACTAAACGCTGGCCCATGACAGGTTTCATATGATGATGAATATAGCTACTGCAAATAGCACAAATATGTCTCTTGAAAATAAAAAATCAAAAACTAACACTACTAACTCCTTCTAGGGATAGACTTTGTTAAAATATTATAATTAACACTAACCTTTTCCATAATTGTTTTTATTTTTTAAGGTTCAGAGACATAATTATTTCCGTTTTATTATAAATGTCGTAATGGATTAAGTGGTCGTTATACAGTTCGATAATTTTCAAGAGATTATGTCTTACCAGTAAATATTATAAATTAAATAAAAGTCTATTTGATTTGGTTTTCCAATTCTATAGTCTATTTAGGAAGAATCGGCGTAATGCATAAAGAAATAGTTATGTTTCATTAAGTGTAATGAAAATATACATAATTTAAAATTTGTGATAACCACATTAAACCATTAGAAAAAAACATTTTTTTCCTTACTACAGAATTCTTGAAATTTATATCTAGCCAAACTAAATACTCCCCGAACAGTGTGACACGAATCATATTTGTATTCTATGTGTCAGTCAAATTTAATTGTTACAGAAACTAAAACCGCGTATATGAGCCACTATAATCTGTCGCATAACGAAGGCCTTAATCCGATTTCAAACAGATCTTCACGGCTATTCAAGTTGAGGCTTTTATTAGTCTTAATTAAATGTTTATTTTGACGCAGCTTTATGACCAGATTAAAGTTCATGAATTTATGTATCAGTATAATAAAATTTATTTGAATTAAATATATGTATATTTAAATGGAATTAGAGAAATCCGAAAAACATTTTTAAATAGTATCATAGAAATGTAACTTATTAATACTTAAATATATAATTTTATTATAGAAACCAGAATAAATAATAAAGTTTATTCACACTTATTAAATTAGATTAATTTGTTTTTTTGTCATCTAACTAAAGTAGTCCGATAATGATATGGTAGGCTACAACATATAATTAGTTATACATGTAGTCACACTTTTTAAGGTCTTTGTCTACCTACTGCTACTTAAACGCTGCAAAAATAAAAACTATTAAATTGAATGGAAAATCGTACACTGGAATGATTAACATGTTCTTGCATTATTTCTTACTTTATTTCAAAGTTGCCAAGTAATTCATTAATTTAGCATTATCTACACTAAAAAACTTAACACGTGACTTAAAAATAATATGTTGATAATATGCAAAATGCTATAATTCAAGTATTTAACTGTATAAGGAATATCACAAATGTTAAGTGCAGTTAATTGAACTCTCGAGCGAGAAGTTCGCAATATTGCAAACTGAGCTCTACCACGGTTAATTACGAAGTTTGTCAGAAACGTCCAACACGAGGACTTAAGTTTTCATTAAACCAGTAAAGTTGGCTTTAATAAAGTTTTCCTTATTGAAGAAGTACAAAAACTTAATGAATCATACGCACAACATGACTTTGGCAACCCATTTGAAATATCCAAGTGTTTAGTTCAACTACTGCATTTACATAAATAAATAGATAATAAAACAAAGAATACTGAAACCTCAGTATATGTTGTGCTGGGTATAGTTGACGTAGAAAATTATGCTTAATCTTATAGTTAATTTGCCTATGTATGACTATTCAAAGACATTCAGTATTTGATTATCTAAATAGTTGTTTTATACTACCAATTTGCTTTCATAGAGGGGCCAAAAATGTAATATTTTATTTACAATTAGTAATTTAATATATACAAACAATATTTATATACCTTCTGTTTATTTATATAATTGCCCACACAGTGAAGTAACGAAGAATACTGATATTATACTCGTCTAACCAAAAATAAGTTTTTGGTTCATTTTTCCTCATGAGAATGAAACTCACGCCGTCTTTTAGTTCGTCATATTATATCGTATTTTAAATATTTGTCTATTTGAATCATCCACGCATTTTTTGGTACAAATTATCTTTTCTCTACATGGGTTTCAAACGTCAAATAATGTAGATGTTTTATGTAAACGTACTTAAAACATTTGTGTTACTTGACGTTCGAAACGTATATCACCTGGTGCTAATAAAAATTATTACCTGTTTATTCCATACATGGGAACAGAGAATAATACTAAGATAAAATATTTAATATATTTGGCGTTAATTTTGTAGAAATTCATTATTCCCTACTAAATGAAACTACGTGATGTAGTATTATTTCTACTTTATTTAAATTATTTACCACGACCTAGGTTTCGTTGTATGACTACATATTCAGGAGCAACTAATTGCCCACCTCAAGATGTTGTCATACAACGAAATCTGGGTCGTGGTAAAGAATATAAAAAAAGTAGAAATAATATTACACCGTACAGTTTCATTTAGTTAGGACTAAAATAAAATATTTATAACCATGTTTTGTTTATTTAATAAAGTCGTCGTATTTTGTTTCATTTTAATAAAGACGGTTTGGACGGTTGCAAAAGTACCGCGATTTTCATAACATGAAAGCTTCTTTCCCGGGATCCAAATGTTCGTTGCGATTTCTTTCAGATCTCATATTAATAACAGGAACAATAACCTTATTAATAGGAATAATAAAGCTGAGTCCAATTTATATTCTTCGTCCAAATCTATATAGATGAATTAAATTTTTACATAGTAAAAATTTAATTCATCGATATAGATTTGGACGAAGAATATAAATTGGACTCAGCTTTATTATTCCTATTGATATGGAATGAATTAAATTGAACGATGAATTAAAATTTTACATAACCTACTAGTTTTAAAAAGATGTGACACTTAATTATTTCAATTTAAAATGTCTTTAAAATTGTTTTCACTATTTTTTAATTCAAATATAAACATTTTTCAAATTTATTTCCCACACTTCTGTAGAAAATAAAGTTCCAATGTTGTTTTATTGCCGTCAAATCATCTCATCTTCCTTATATCTACGTATGTATAACGGATAACGAATAACATTATATACCTGATGATTCAGGTTAAGAATACATGAAAAGTAGGTTTTTTACAAATTTTAATAAAAATGTTGAACGTCGCATGTGTAAACGTGCCGTATTACGTGATACCGTAAACCTGAAATTATAAGAACTTCTATGTCATCTAGGCTTGATACATAGCATCCATTAGTGAAGAATCTCATGTTTTACTCATTCTTATATTAATACGTATTGAGCATCTCTGGATATTTATTTGGTTAACTTTTACAAATTCCAAAAGGAATTGGTTCATTAATTTTCCGATCTAATTTATATTTGAAACCTGCTTGAGCTTGTTATCAGATATTTAACTACATTATTCAACATTTATTTCAAATTCGTTTCAAATTGTTGAGATGTGATGAAATTCTTGTTTTTGATTTATTTTTTAGTTACTATTTGTTATGTAAAATGTTCTCCTTCTATTCGATTAGATTTAGGAGATACTCTAAGGTAAAAATGGCATACAAATGTTTAGTAGCATCTCTATAGCATAACTCTATAGCAGAAAAGATAAATGCGGTGAAATACAAGTTTCGCTATATTAATTAGTTTTCAAAAGAAGTTTTAGAAAATTTTCATTTAGTTTCGTATAGTATAGTTTTATTTCAAATTATGACTAATTAAATAATCATTCATTTCATAGACATAATGAAAATTTTAAATACTTTTATAAAAAAGGTACACTGCAGCTGGAAGATAATAAAATATTAAATACTATTTAGATACAACGTTGTTGAAGAAATATGCAATTGTTTATAAAATTTAGAACAAGACTACATTCATGATAAAATTTAGGATATTGAAATTATTTTTAAGGTGTAGACCGTAAAATACGCAGGTAACATCTTTTCGTTCAGTTGAGTTAGGACTCATAATATAAATTTTATATTATATTTCAAGATATATAACACCATGAGAATTTTAAAAAATTAAAAAATTTTAAAGATTGACTGAATTATGACTTAAATTTAATAACGTCGCCACTGGCTTGAGACGTTATTTCTAGTCGTGTTAATTGCATTCTTCGAAAGCAACTGAGATGAATATATTTCTCTTTACTATCCCATATATTTAGAAACTTATAAATTCCGTATTTTAAGCCAATTCTTCTATAATATTTCTTAATATTGTGTAAAAATTATGTGAAATTTTCACGATATTTAAAAAAACATGGCAGAGCCGAAAAATTCAACTGTCCAAAAAAATATAGTCCTCTTTCGGTAGATCAAACATAAAGTGAATACACAGCTTTTAAAGCTCTGATTTTCATTAGAAAAAAATAAAAGAAATCGCTAGTTTGTTTAAATACATTAAGTTAAATAATAAATTTCTTTAAAAGCATTTAAGTAGCAATATCAAAAATCTTTGATTTGTCAGGATCAGTCAGTATATTACCATCAATAGAACCAAAGCAATTAGAGTTGGTCCTGCTATCAAATAATTTACCAGTTATATGCATTTATAGTACCTTAAAATTTAGATAAAGCTAAGAGCAAACTATAGAAATAAAATAAGAAGCATCGTTATTCACAAACTCTTGTCAGTTTAAATTTATTTCACATTCACATCGAATTTGTACCACATATTGAGAATAAAATCCATTTTATTCTCTTTAATAAAATTGTTTGTTTTCTGTAGTTTCAGAATAAATTATAACTACATTGAGGAGAATTTTATAATTATTAATGTTTACTCTGCATCTGTTTTCAATACAAAATAAATTCAACGAGAATAAGTCTAATTTAATAGTAGATGCATGACTAAAAGTAAGGACGAAGTAGCTGAATTTTAATTTATTACTCTATGTAAATTTCTTAATTAAATCAATATTTCCAGCGCAATCACTTTGCAGATGATAGCAATGGCTATGAGTAACAAAATTAATGTCAATGTAGCATAAGGTTTCTGACTAACTTAAAGAGAGCATGAATGTATTAATTAGAAATAAAATGAATCTGATCAATTGCCAAAAATATATTTCTCTTTACGAAATTAAACCCTTTTATAATATAGAAAATTGTATGGTTCAGAAATAAGTTAGTGTGTTGTACATATGTTACAGGATTCTATTTTTGCCATCGATTTAATTTTTTTATTGTAAAATCATCACGGTATCAGAATTACGTACTTTTTTATTTTCACTTTTTAAAAATATTAAGCATACCATGACATTTACATATATTAATAGTGCCAAAAAATAATACCAAAATTTCAGAACAAGAAGTCATTTAGAATTTTTTTTAAATGTTTTCATCAGTCATGTATGCAAAAACTTGTTAAATTCAAATACCTTTTAAAAATTTTTCAGACAATTATTAGACAAGAAAAATAAAATTAAAAAAAAATATAAGAGTAACATGATTATGTCATTAGAAATTAATCTCCAAAAATATCTTATAAATTTTAAATATGTTACTTGCAATAACATCAACATCTGTTAATTAAAGGCGTTCAGTTTTTGACTATAAACAACGATTTATAAATGAGGTGTCTAGAAAGGTTTCTATTCTATGAGGTGTCTAGAAAGGTTATTTTGTTCTTCCTTCGGACGAATGTTTTAAATGCTTAAAAAAAATTACACAATTTTTTAATTTTTTTTTAGCATTTAAAACATTCGTCCGAAGGAAGAACAAAATAACTATTGGTTAAAAGTTGGATTTTTAGATTTTCAATAGGATTCCATTTAAGAAAGTCCTTTGTTCAGCTCCTTTACAATTTATTCGACTCTAGTATTTATTCAGCAAATTTAAATAACGTCGTGCGGAGTGTGGATTTTAATTTATAATGGTGGCCTCGTTGATTGAAACAACATAGATAAGCTTCAGTCACTTAAAATATGTAAATTATAAATGTGTGCGGTATCACTAAAATATACATACAAAGATATTTGCCTCTCTGATATACGTGACAAATTGTATAGTTTCTATTTTGTAGTGTCAATGTCATTTTGTAAACATTAAAAAACGATTTTGTTTCCAGATAATTAGCATTTATTAACCGAATTTAAAAAAGGAAAAGGTTCTATTTTCGATGCACATTTTTGTTATATATTTACACCAATTTCTCCTAGTTTTTAGGTTGATTTGCGTAATTTTTTTAAAAGGTATATAAGTGAGGTGGTCATATATAAACATAGTGATGGTTTAATGGTTAGGTTGGAAAATGGAAGTCCTTAATGGATATTAGTGAATCAACTGTGTTTTAAGATATTTGCTACTATTAGTGGTTACTTTGCAAAACACACGATCGACCAGTTCAATATCTGACAAGAATTCTGGAGATGAACGTTGGAACTCCTTAACGGACTAAATTAACTATGATTCAAGACATTTGCTACTGGTAGATGTTACTCTGCAAATTAACTACACAATCGATCATGTTAGGATCTGATAATGAATTATGGAGATGAACAATGGAATTCCGTGACTTGTGTTAGTACATCTATCCCGATTGAAGAAATTTATTGCTGGTAGTTATTATTTTGCAAAGTACCTACACCAACGACCAGGTCAGGTACGTTGTTAAAATCTGGAAACGAACGATGAAACTCCTTAACGGATGGTATTAAATCAACCATGATTCAAGATAGTTGCTACTGGCATTTGTTGCTTGGCAAACGAAATTACACCATCTATCAGTTTAGTGTCCGATGATGAGTTCCGGAGACGAACAATGAAATTCTTTAACGGATAATAGTGATTGAAGATATTAAAAAGAGAGTTGTTATTGATAAAATAACTACACCATTGACCTGGTCAGGGTCTGACAATCAGATCTGGAGATAAACAATGAAACTCCATAATGGATGGTAGTAAATTAAATGAGAATCAAAATATTTCATACTGTTAGTTGTTACTTGAACTAATGGCTTCTCTATCGATCAACTCAGAATATAATGATGAGTTCTGGAGTCGAAAAATGGAATTCCTTAATGAATGGTAGTAAACCATCCATGATTCAAGATATTTGTTACTGGTACTTGTTATATTGTAAAATAACTACATCATTGACTAGGTCAAAGTCTAATGATGAGTTCTGGAAATTAAAGGTGCAACTCTTTAATGGATGACAGTAAATCAACATTGATTCAAAATATTTACTGCTGATAACTATTGGTTTGCAAGATCTGGTAATGATTTTCGGGTACAGAGAAAGTAACTCCTCAACGGCTAACGGCTACTGCAATCGATTTGCTTCAAATAACTCATTTAAAAAAAAACTATTTCGATAAAATTAGGTACCGAAAAGTGAAAAATAAAAAGTGTAAAATATGTACCTACTAATTCATAATAAATAACTATGTTCCTTATTTTTTAAATCGGTCCCTGAATTTTTGGTCAACTCAAACAAATGCAAAATTTTGTATTATTGATCCCCCTTTATTGAAATATTTGGTACTGTAAGTAAATTAGAAGTTAAAGTTATAAATTTAAATTATTCATTAAATAAAATTAAAAATTCTTTATGTTGGTCGACAGTGTCGACACCGACTTCAATAATAAGTAATTGATTTGTGATGAATAAGTGGGTACCTATGTTGAATTGAATATTTTCTTATTTTTTAGTACCTCATTTTTTGAAGTGGATTTAAAAAAAAAATTTGTTTTATTATCTATCTATAGCACATGTAAAACGTTTTAAGCATTTTACAATGAACTAATTCAAAGTATACAATCATAATAATCCAATTATTGCAATATACAGAAATATTATAATTTACCTGTTTATTTAATAGGAAAACGGTTAGTAAAATGTATGATACATTGTGCGTTATAGGTTTACATAGCTTCCAGTACATCATCCAAAATTTAAATTATACTTCTAAAAGCAAAGAGTAAAGTCAATTATGTGTTTAAAATAGATCAGTTTGAAAAAATATTTTTAAGACTTTTAAAAACTTGTTATAAAATTAACTTCACACTCTACTGGAATTATATACTTTTTTTATGTAACAAGGAAAAATTCAAACCTCCTTCTTCTCATCGTGATCACCCCAAATTCTGTCGAAGTTACATGAAGTGAAGTAATAATGCATAACCGAGGCCAAAACAGTATTTGCAACCAGCTAACAAAGTGAGAGATTACTTTAACAATATGAAAGTCCTAAAGTAAAATAAAAGAGTTTTTTTTCCTTTTAAACGCGGAATCTGTATTTACAAAAAATCATCCGCTCAATTTCTGTGTTCCTGCTTTATGCCTTTTTGAATACATGACATTGCGAGTAGAATAATAGACCCATTATTCATAGAACTTTTCTAAGTACCCACTCAGTGTAGAAATTAAAATGGAAATTGTCTCCTTTTATAAAGGAATACTCTTTTAATGTTTCATATTTTAGGGTTGTGATCTCAAAGAAGATCTCAGTTCAAAAACAAGGACAAAGAATAAATGATTTTATTATTTAATTTAATCTGAGTATATATAAAGTAAACGCAGCATGAATCAGAAATTAAATCGCCTTCAACTGGTAATTTTGGAGTAATTGATAACATCAAAAATTCGTTTTCGGAGTATCAAAAATCAAAATCAGATCAAACTCTTGACAAAGAATAAAATCAAACACTAAATAATCCGAAAGGAACTTGCCATACTTTTTCGCGTGAGTGTTCGAGACGAAGTTAAAGTTTAACTGAAAATGAAGTTTGAAAACGAAATGCGGTGCTCATAGGGAGATACATCTGTAGATGTGTGCGAGAGAGAGACGAGTGGAGATACACACACACGCACGCACACAAGCCCGAACGCACGCACGCACACACACACGCACTCACGCACGCACGCACTCACGCACGCAAGTGTTGTTGAAGCCAGATGCCTGAAATTTGGGCACCTGTTGACGCTACTATATATTGACCCAAACATTATTTAGGTAATTTCATGGAAAAATCTGTGTATATCAATAACTTCTGTAAAACACACAATCTTAAAATACTTTTATTAATTACAATTATATATTGTGGCCAAATTATAAATCTATTAGGCAACTTATCGAGTCACCACTTTTTTAGTGTTTTTTTAGAATTTAATATAAACTTTTCGACTATTTCTTTTAGGGTACATAAAGAGCGCGACGTTCTGCCTTGTGTTTAGATTAAATCTAAGTTTCAGAGAGAAACGTAGAAAATAAAAATTTCTTTAATGGAACTTAAATAGCCCTTAACGGGGCTCTTAAATAACGCATTCTCCTACAACACAGGTTCTAAGTTTAAAAACGACGATTTTTCCAATAATCCTCACACACAAGAGGAGATTATCCTGGATTAAATTGGGAATAATTATAAATACGTACTGAAACAGATCTCAGGTTAAGTTCACATTATCCGCAAGAAATGTCTCCACGTTCTTATTCTACAATAAAAGAATAATTTCAAACTTTGGGCTAGAAGTGTAAATATTATATCTGGCTTCCAAAGGAGTTGACATGATCGATTCAATTCCTGATGTAAAGTTTAGTAATGCTTTACATTCTTGACTGTGACAAAAGAAGTTAATAACATTGTTTATTTCACCAGCATAGCGTGTACGAATTTCCTGCCATATCTTTCATGCGATCATATTGTTCAACATAATTTTTCCAGATATGATGCAGACCATAATTACGTTGAACTTACTGATTTTTTTAATTAAAAGCTAAAACAATTTTAGAAAAAAGGAATTGAATCCCTGATACCGGCTGGCGATAAGTAATAAATAACGATGACACTTAAATAGAATATTAAATAACTTTAAATTCAAATGACGGGTTTATTAATCACCAACTTAATATTTCCTGTAACATAAACTTTAAGAAATATTTGTTGTTAATTTTCACGTTGGACAAAGTTATTAATGTTCTGAAAAAAATATATGTTACTACAGTTTCTCTAAGGATTAATCCCTTTAACCTCGTAAGGTTCAATTTATGAGTTCAATTTGTCTATACAGACAAAATAGTGCCAAACCCCAAGAGATTTACAGTAAAATTCAGTCGAACTTGCAATTAGAATAAAGTAAATTTTTGATAAAAGGATCACCCCTGGAATCCAACACATTTAGAAATATTAATTGATTTTCTGGTAGTGAGTAAATTTTTATTCATAAAAACTATTTAATATTGAATCATTACAAAGTGAATATAATTTATGAGGTTTTAAGATAATATAAGATAAATGAAAATATATGTTTATGGAAAGATATAGGTTTATGAAGATACATAAAAAGATATAAGTTTATGAAGATACATTTTCTCAGAAACATTTTGTAAATATTTGTTAGGTAGTTCAAAGCAATAATATGAAAATGTGCAACCAATTCAGCATTTATTCTCTTAATTTTTTTTCTTTCCATCTACTGAAATTTACGCAGATGCTATCCACTCCCTGCCAGTGCATTGAAGATATGTAGTAAAAAATTATGGTGATTATTATATCGACAATTACTTAATTTTAAATATAT
Source organism: Druceiella hillmani (assembly GCA_039881145.1). Classification (NCBI taxonomy): domain Eukaryota; kingdom Metazoa; phylum Arthropoda; class Insecta; order Lepidoptera; family Hepialidae; genus Druceiella; species Druceiella hillmani. Next base: position 1,224,181 of record JAYKKI010000142.1, on the reverse strand, counting down.
AATAAAAAATTATTTCATTAATTACCGCTTATTATTTATTAGTCAACCCAATGTGTAAGTCTATGAATAATAAAAATGAAAGCGCATTCTGGTTTCTAAAATTTTGTCTTCAAATAAAATTTACGCCATTTCGACTAGAATCTTAAATAATATTATATTAATTATTTTATTTTTACATTTAAATAAACTACAAAGTTATATATAGTACATTATTTTTTCGATTTTTTATTGGCATGAGATAATACTTTTGGAATCGTAAGAAATAGAAAATGAAAGCTTATAATTTCGTATGTCCATTCTTCCGTCCACACATCCATAAGTTTTTTTCTAATTTTTCTGGCCACATCAAGTGAGACTAAATTTGATTTCTTGAAAAGATCTTATAATGATTCTCGAGATTTCAGAATATACGTAGCTTGAACTGTTCTCTTTTGCAGAATAAATATAACACTGTCCAAGAGCATAATGCAACACGACATGATTCTATTTAAATAAGCACAACAAACCTGGTAGTCGTTTTATCTAACTGCTTGATTTTTTTAAGTGCAAAGTAACTGACGTTATCCTATTACCTGGTGTCTGTATATGAGTAAGACATTATAACTTTATATCTAAAGTAATAACTTGAAAAGAAGCAGTAGTTAGTAGTTCCAGTTTTACAAACTTAAGACTGATGTTAATATCCTGCAAAAATCTAATACATTTTGTTTTCTTAACGTCTGAGGACAAGGTTTATAACGTTATTTAAAGTTTGGTGAATATTTGTTGAGAGTTCTTCTTTTAAATTTGTTTTAAAAATTAAACAGGAACCCCATTGATCATCAAATAAAACAACGTTTTACATACCTCTTATCATGAACGGCATGTCATTAATATAGACAAAGAACAAGGAAGGATCCAGTATAGAGACCTAACACACCTCAAATTTCATAATACAACTTTAAAAATTAACACCCTTAATTCCGTCTCGTTGTTACCGATTTGAAAAATAAGACTCTAACTTACTTTGTCTCTAACTTAATACAGTAACAGTTGAGTGTATTATGATCCACGCAAACAAAAGCCTTGAAAAAGTCGCAAAATACCCATATATCATCTTAGAAATTATCCCAGGCTATATAGACAGTATAGATAATCTTCTTTAAAGATATATTCTTAAGATTCAGCTTCGTATTTTTCAATAGGGAATTTAATGTCTGAAATTTTGCCAGAGAAACGATTGATGTTTTGATAAGTAAATGCGAAATGAATAAAATACTTCTTTATTGTCACACGTAATTGTTTAAATTTTTAGTAACAATATTATTTACATAAAATTTTTTGGCATTATTGTGAACTTGAGTTACAATATCTATGCCTGAATCAACACAATAAACTAGTAGTCCGCCAACAAAAACTAAAAATATTGTCGATGGAAACACACAAATGTGCGCACTCGCATGCACGTACACACGTGTATATATATATATATATATATATATATATATATATATATATATATAACAGTAGTTTTAGTTGATATAAAACTATAACAAAGTAATTAATGTCAAAAATATAAATTTGTCTCCTATGACGATAAGTCAAATTATGCATAATGGTATTCAGAGAATGAATGTCATTATGTTTTTCCGAAAAAAGAAATGGAATAAGGAAACTTACAAAAAGTGATTTCATTAGTGTTCTAGTTCGATAACATGGCATAAGTTGTACCAGCCATACGAGCATACTCGTACAATAATTTGTTACCGAACCAAATCTCAAATTACCACTTGCCAAGAACCCAAAGCTCTTCCCTATTCCATTACAATAAATTATAGCATTTACTTTGTAAATGGGAAGACTGTCACGCAAGTCCACAATTGGCAAAATTTCAGACTAAGCACACACACCCATATGCGCACACACGCACGCTTATGATCAGGCGCACGTTTATCTTCCTCAATTAAATGAAACTGCATGATGTAGTATTATTTCTACTTTCTCTAAGTTCTATACCACGACCTAGGTTTCATTGTATTACATCTTCAGGTGGCTTAGAGGAAGTACAAATAATACTACATAACGTAGTTTCATTTAATTGTGAATAATGATTTTTTTCAAAATTAACGCCAAATATATTCAATATCCAGCCAAAGTGTAATTGATAATTAAATGACAAATTGATCAATGAAGAAGGATTTCCTATTTTTTTATATAAACTATTGTTAAAATATGTTTAAACTATTCACCCTTTCAAATTCAGTTAAGGTCAAAAATAGTTTAAATTTAACTAGAGTAAATTATTGATATAGAGTAAACTATTTCAGAAACTAATTCTATTTCTACAGTAAACTATTTCTAATCTCTATAAACTATTTCTACATTTTACGGTATTAGTTAAAAACGAAATATCTACTCTTTGGGAGGTCTATTCAAAATAATTTCAGTTACACTTTTTTATGGTTCTTAGATGTGGCTTAAAATAAATTATTCATTTCATAGAAAAAGTAATATATAATTTTGATGAAAACGTAATGTTCTTTCTTCATGCTACTTCACTACTTCATACTACTTTCTTCATACTACTATAATGATCTTTCTTCATACTACGTTTTAATAAAAAAAAAAAATCGATTTGAAAGGTCAAGCCGTAGGGTGTATGTGGTAACATAAGTAGATTAAATATTGACATAAATAAATTAAATACCAACATAACGCTTCCAAGCTTATGATTGGAAATCACGTGGAAAGGGTATTATTTATTACTTCAACGTACAAGGCCAGGCTCTGTAGATACGACGTTACAGATGATAGATGTACGTCCACCGCAAAATCTTTTTGAATAATATAGGGAAAAAGGTCTAGTGAGTTTCCACTTATTGATAATGATATTTATGTCCTTTCTTCTGATTTCCCACTGAAGAAGATTTTTCTGTTCCATGAAAAAGATTTGTTGCGCTGGGGTTGAAAAGATTTAAATAAATGCAAATAAAAATTGAAACCATATTTTGGATTTCCTCTTTTTATGGCGAATTTCTGATTGCGATAAAATCTTATTGAAAATATCTTCAGGCAAAATATCTTATAGGAACATAATAAATATTTGCGAATACTTAGAGCCGGCTTTTTTGCTCGTTATTGTAGGTTAATATGATGAAGAGATTTTTCGTATGTGAAAGTGAAATTTCTTGTCAAATATGAGAAAAACTTTATATAAAATTCAGGCATTTCGTTTTCATTTTACACAGTTTATTTTCACCTTTTTTGCCAAATGTGAAACTTAAATATAGGTATAATTTTTCCGTTACAGACTGGAATTCATATGTATGGTTTCCTTGATTATATACGTAGGGACTTTTAAATATCTTTTTTATTTTAAAATATATTTGATAATTTGTGCTCTTTTTTATTAAAGTTCACCAATATTATTCTGGTTCCTTTCATTCTCGTATAGCTCAAATCATAGTTTAAGTTTAAAAAGATATAAGTAGGAATGATTTCAATCGAATCTTGAGAATAAATATTTTAATTAAATAAAATTAAGTTTTGTAATCGATTATTAAATTATCTTATTTAGTGCCCACATTTTACAATGAACTCGATATTAAAATGACATACTTATATTACGATACAATAAATCAGGAATATCCCTGTTTAGGTAATATTTCTATTTAGCGCTCAGTATCCGTATACTTATTACTGAAAATACATATGTTCATTTTTCTGAATTGGTTCGGAATGCTTTTGGTAAGATTCCCAGATAAACCCTATTTTTATTTTATATTTTAGTTAGTATCTTCCATTTGATCACATCTTTGTTTTGTACTTCTGGCGATATGTTTTCCCCACAAAAGCAGAGGATTTTTTTGATATTGTTTAGTAATTTGTAAAATGCTCCACGCATAATAAATTGTTCAGAAGTCTATAGACGTTAATAGAAAAATAGAATATTTTCTTCACCCATATTTCCTGCCCATTACCTTTGTGTTATTCGATTTTATTTTATTAATAATGCTATCATGTAAACACATGATATTATGAACGATTTAAAACATTTAAGCTTGTGTTTAACACATACGACCCCTTGGTAGATATAAACCCTTGATATAGTTCTTTCCACTTTGCCATCAAAATTTACTGAAACAACGATCCTAAATTTCGAGATTATATGTCTAAACTTCTCTGATCTCTTATCCTAAATTTGTATATTAATAAGGTGAAAGTATTGTGTGATTTGTCCAAGTATATATTACTCATGTGCTATTAAATGTAAGTTTCAAGTCATTAATTAGCTCAACCAGTCCCCGTAGGTGTATATACACACACACACAGCATGCACGCACACACGCACACACACACGCATGCACGCACATACGCACGCGCGCACATACGCAAGCACGCACTCACACTCGCACGGACGCACGCTCTCTCGCACGCACATACGCACGCATGTACGCACGCGCACACGCACACACGGGCGCACGCGCGCATGCAAGCACGCACGCAGGCACGCACCCACGGGAGCGTGCGCAACCGCGGTGTGTGGGGGCACGCACGAGACGCATGCACTCACCCTCGCATGCACGCACGCACAGATAAACACAGACATACACACAGGCACACAGAGACACATATTAAGAAATATGTTCATATACCACAAAAATTGAGAAATATGTCTCTTGGACGCAGTTATGATATTTATCCGTCTTTTTGGTTATTTACGTTAAATAGATAATGAAATTTTTAAACATTATTTCAATTTTTACTTTGTTAAATTTTTCCGGATTTTACATATATATTTGTTGAAGGTAATAAATATTATAAATATATAATAAATTATATCGTGTAATTATTATATCGTGATAATTAATTATTAAAAAAATTGTTGCTGTAAATATACGTCGAAATTAGAGAGAATCTAATATAAACTCAGTTTGAGAAACGTTTGATTTACGAATGTAATATAAGCACACTTACACAAAATTTCTAGTTGCTAAATGGTTTAGAGCATTATTTACTTTATAATTACGAGAGTTTAAGTTAAAGAGGAACTATGTTTATTTACGTATATAAGCATAAAAATTGTCACTAAATTGTTACTATGGATAAGTTGCATATTATATTCATATATTAATGTAATATAAAGGCGAATACAATCACTGGAAAATTTGTCAGAGTCGGTTTAACGTAATAAATGTTTATTTTATTTAATTTGTCTACCAAAATTTTAACAAAATTGTCTTTGAATAAAAAATAAATTAATGAATAGCTTTATATTAAAAAGAGTAAATATGATAACATTAATAAGAAGGTTTTATAAATTTGATAAAAATAATGTTAAAATTTTTGTACCAAAACTTATTGATGAAACATTTTTAGACAAATTTTAAACACATGTTTTGCAATTTTATGTCTGCCATAAAATACTGTCACCCAAATAAAGCACCGAAATAACCTATTTTTATTGCTCGGACAATGAAATTCTGTCTAATATTAGTTTATTTGTACTATATTTTGTTAATATATGCTATCAGACAAATAATCGTGAACAAAAATTTTCTATTAAGAACATTCAAAGAAAATTCACTTATGCAACATTATGGCAACGTCCTGATATCAAAAATGGATTACTATAATATATCTGGAATGTTTAAATAATTACTTTTCTATTACATTTTCACACCATTTTCTATCTGAGTTGACAAAAAATTACCTTCTCTAATGCGATAAACTATTTTTCCGTATACTGAATTTGAATACAGCATTGCTTTTATTTATTTTATATAACGTGTGCAGACCGTAATCATGATAATACGAAGTTTACCCCATTTGTTTACGCTTTATACTGTTAACACTAGAAATAGACAGAGGAAGTGTATCTTCATATGTTATAAGGTATGGACAATTTTGTCACAAGATAAATATTAATTTATAACCTAATTATAATGAGGCAGTTAACAAAAGGTACTGAAAAAATAATGGGTAAGTACAAATTCAAACTTCGTACTAACAACAGTGCAAATTTCATTAAAATATATGGATAAATTTTATAAGTTATCGTAAAACTAATATATGAACTGTTTATTAAAATATTATTATACATAATACATTTAAAACTTTTAGAATTAATTCTTAAAATGTCCTTCCTTTTTCATTTTGTGTAAGATAAATTAAAGAATTGGAATGAGAATAATTTGCGTGTGCGTTTAATTTCTAAATTAGTTAAATTATTTCTGTCAGCTAGTAAAATATTTTCCAATATTATACAAAAGAAAGATATCCAGTCATATCAAAAATAGATATATATTATGTACAAAAATAGGGGAGAAACTGCAAAAGTATTTTAATATATTTTTTTCCTTTAAGGATGAATGGTTCCAATAATATTTCCACTCACATATTTCACTTGCTTCAGAATCCATATGCAACATCCTATCTGAGAGAAATATTTTTGTGATATATTATTTTGAAACCATCACTAACTATTGTTTAAGTCTTAAAAATATATGTTATAAATAAAGAAAAAAATTAACCATTTAAATGAGAGAGAATAAACTTGAAAGGCATTACTTGAATTTCATTTAAACGTACAGCGACTATATTTACACTGGCAGTTACACTATAGTGAAATAAAACAGAACAATATTCAATTATCATATATAAGCAAAATAATATAGGAAAAAAATTAAATAGTTTTTATTTACATAAGCTGAAACTTAGATTTCTAGTCGACTGAAATTTATTTTTAGTTATTTAAGTCTATATCAAAAAAAATGTTATAAGATTCAAAATGATAAATTTACCTATTACTTCAAAGTAAATTACTACCAATATCATGAGTTACGTAACTATTAAAAGTAAATCACTTGAAATATTTGCGGAAGGTATAAGTTGCCAATAAGTTAGTTATAAAAGTTATACTGCCAATAAGAATTATCAATGCAACTTCAAGGACTATATATAACACTTTCAGACGTATACTATCGAAATAAATCATTTATCGGTCTGCTTTATCGTATCTGTATAATATTTAGAATATAGGACAGGTATGCATGAAAAGTTTATTCCTCAAAATGTAATTTAAGCACAAATTTCATATTCACTTTTACTTCAAATTATTAGAAGTTTTTTGGTGTTAATACATAGAATAAACTTCTGTTCTTTTTCAAAATTTATTTTTTTCGTAATAGTTCAAGAATCAATAAAGCATTCACTTTTTATTTTCTCTGTAATATTCTAATAAACATTTTATATTTCCGCCTGCCTCTAGGGAGATTTTTTTCCCATTTTCCAATAAATTACTTAATTATTGAAATACGACTGAATCAAAAAAAAATAGAATGCAAATTTGTGCTTATTATTTCCACTTACTTCTAGTTAGTTGAAACAAACAATTAATGCAGGTAAAAAACTACTTAACTACGAGAAAATATTATTAGTAATAATAAAAATAAAACATAATTGGATAAATCAATAATAAAGAGTAGAAAAAAGTTGCTCGTTGGTAAATTGCTTATAATTTCTATAAAAAATAATCAAATCTTCTATAATAAATGTAATAATCAAATTGTAAGTAACTCCAAAAAAATAAATATCAAAATAAATTCATTACTAGGATATAGAAGAAGATTTCATGGAGATTTGTCTTATACAAAATTATTGAATAACGTGAAATTTTATTCACCATGCCTGAAAGAACACTTTAGTGACAGCAATTTCCACGTAAAAATTTAAATAAAGAATAAGAATATATAAATAAAGAATATTAACTGAAAAAGTTAAAAGTAATTCAGTGTCCGCCAGTTGCAGGTCTGGATCTTTATGGCTCGGCATATATATACATTTGCGCTCTCCACGGGATCAAAAGAGTAAAACTTTTAAAAAGGAAGTTAACCGTTCGTTAAGGATCTTTTGAAAAGATATTGTAAATTTGTTAACAGTGCTTCTTTGAATAAAAATTTCAAGACAAAACTTTTATCCCTCGAGAACAAATCTTCTTTTTTTCTTAGACGTAATTAGTATGTGAAGTATCTGATAATTTCACGTTACTATGATTCATCAAAAGTTTACAGACAAATATTACCGTTATTGTTGCAGTTCTTCTAGTTTTTTTTTCTATCTAGAATATATCTATACTTATAATTTCTATACCTGTATGTTATCGATATGATATTTAATATTGCCACAATATTTTCAAAACTATCTTCCATTACATATATCACTACCCTTGATACTACGCGTCGTGAATCACGAATCGTAGCTTTCATCTTGCATTATTCATGTCCCGAATATTTAACTTAGTTTTTAAAATATATATTGTTATACATTCTACAATACAAGCTGTTTTGTAATTTCTTGTTTATATATTTTAATTTAAAAAAAACTTGTATAGAAATACTGAACATTTAAAAAATTATTTTTTGATCAGAACGTCTTTTTGTCATCATTATTTTAATTTTTCTTAATTTGAGGAATATGAATATCAGAAAATAATGCGTATTTACAAAATGCAATCACAAACAAAAAAAATAACATTTGAATACGAATAATTTTTGCATTTTTCGTTATTTTTATTCTGTTGTTATAATTTAGACAAGCCTTTCACCATTTAAATATGTCTACACATGTACTTTTATTTAAAGTGGATTTCATATTACCATATTCCATAATTAAGATTTGTTTTTAGGATTTTTGCTTGGATAATATCAGTTCAAATAGTATATGTGTACTTCTAGTGTCCCTACATGTTTGCGACATTTTGTTAGAAGTGTTACAGGCTAGAGGCACTTCTATATTTTATGCATTACCCTATATAATATTTGATAAGATATTTAAGCAAAACACAGTCCGTCTTTTTAATTGTATTTTGTTAAATTGTGTTATTTACATAAAAACATTATACATTTTAATATTGGAAACAAATAAAACTACATTTATTCTATCTGCACCATCAGTAAAAGTACTAGTTTACCCAACTTAAATTGTAACAGTATCTTATCTTACATGAAACCTTTAATGTGTTAAAATTAAGCCCAGTGTCAAACTCCCTACACTTCATACTAGCGAACAAATTAATTGTCTACGCTATTATAATGCGTTACACTGAAATATTGACTTCGTTTTACTTTAAATTTAGATATATTTAATGTTAAAAATCTCTTAATAAACAATATAATAAGCCGATGACGGACACTATAAGGATACATATTACATAAACCATATATGATATATATTACATATTACATAAACAAAATAATGAGTTGAAAAGAACAGTTTGAAATTTAAAACTGCTCAGTGACATGGTTGTAGATATAAAGTTATAGGAACTAACCAAATAAGTTGGTAATATATTACAAAATTATTTACAATGACTTACAATTGTCTTACCTTTTTCATCGGAAGGGAAACAAACAAATCTCCGATCCTTATTGATTTTATTGTTCCCTAAGTACCCGTACAGAGCGCAGTGACAGGCCATTATATTTATTTATTATAAATAGTTACCAATTAGGACTGAATTTTACAAGTTAAACTCAAACATCGCATATTCAAACAAATCTTACGCGCTCGTAGCAAGCGGCAACCTAGGAATGCGTACTCTTAATCGGACCCCTTATCTGCGGGTGATGTTACATTAGCAAGGGGAGGTGAGTGTCGCTTCTTTACGAACTTATAGTTAGTATTCTTTGCCAGTGTAGTGAATAGATAAAAAAAATCGATCAGTGGATTCAAAGGTCATTAGAATTATTGGATATAATCAATCAAATAAAGAACAAAGTTACTTAAAAACTTTAGTTGGATGAAATATTAGATCTAAAAAGTACTATAAATAGTGCTGCGAAAATAAATAATACGTCGTATTACGTTAACAAAATTTTTCGTATAATTTTCGTATTCACACACACACACACACACATATATACGATTCGTAATCCAGGTTCTGTTTGAATAATTAATATTGTTCAGATAGCTAACCAGAAACTGTGACTCGATTTGTCCACTATACACTTGTATTAACAATGTTATGACATAACTAATCTAAACTTAATGAAAAGAAATTCTGTTTATGTGAAATTCTGTTTTTGTGTCATGTGAAATGTGTATTGTATGTTGATAAAAATATTTAAGTAAGAAAACATGAAGTCGCCATTTTGCTTTTACTCTACGTTACTTTTGTGTGGTGAAAATTTGGTTATATTTATAACCTTTATCCCATGTTAATAAATATAAACTTAACAAACAGGGTATATGAAAGCAAGTTCATTATACTTGAACCAATAATAATTTAAGTAAAATATTAAATGATGTACCGCGCAAGTAGTTACTAAAGTAAAAGGAGTAAAGGCGTCATTTGTGAAATCAAAGAATAGATGCCGCTTCTCTATATCTTTTTTTGTGTCTTACATTAATTCACTTGATATTGCGAACCGTAGACATTACATTTATAAGGATTGGCAACATATGTCTCCCTAATATCTCTCTTTCTCTGGAAAATTTAGGACAGCTATTAGCAATGTGAACCAACTATTCCGTCAATTCTAATGGGTGTTGTTTAATTTATAATCACCCTAAATTTATCCACGTTACTTACAATTAAGTGAAATTGGAATTTTAATGACTTCATAACACAATTGTATATTTTGAATTACATTAAAAATGCCACCATTAATTAGCAAACTTCAAATTTTATGTATTTCGCACATAACTGTAAATTATGGAAAACAACAAAAAATTAACCTTTATTTTTGTACAGTAATAGACATGATATTGTAAAAGATATCTCATAAACTGATTACTTGTATGAATAAGTGAAATTTGTCTACTATTTGTATATTTCTGACGCTATTAAATTTTCAGTAATGAACGTCCTCAATCTATTTCTTTTTGTTTTTAAATATTTGAAAAGAAAATTATTTAGTGTCGTCGGTTTTTTCAAATAAACAATTTGTTTCTTATTTTAATAACTCACAGAAAAAATGAATGAATGAATAGATATTTAAACACACAATTAATGGATCTTTAACAACTTGCTCAGTCAGTTTTGTAATACGTAGTAACATGAATATATTATTGGCCTTTCTTAACCCTGGATTTTTCTTTTCCTTTACACACGAGAAATGGATCTTTTTTTCAGCGCAATGAACGTTTGCCCTGACATACACATCTCAAATAATTCTTATATCAGCAATAATACCATCATTTAACTTTCTAATTGTTATTTCAACCTAAATTAATATTGGTCAAATCCTTTTAGAAGTTCAGTTGAATATGCCACTTAAGGCCTATTGTTTCTAACTCAGCAATATTACTGCTAAAAGAAGAATCTGTAAAACACTTCTTTCATATTGTTAAATACAGAATAATTCTTCATTTATAGGATTTTAAATGAAGGATAACTCTGTAAGTTTTGTAACCAAATTTACTTCACAATAACCCTAATTATAACGCGAAAGTTTGTTTATTTGTTCGGCTCCTTTTCACGCAGCAACCTATCTCCTAAATTTTACTCGTATACAGCCTGAATTATGATTACCTACTTAAATAATTTTTCATTCCAAAATGAATTTTTTGTTAGATTTTGTTAATTAAAAAATATTCCATTGCGGATAAAAGCGTGAACATACGTATGTATTGCTTATATATCAAACGACTTTGCTATTTCTAACGCTAAGATCCAATAACCGAACGCGATCAAACTCCTGATTCAATGCTAGTATCCTGTAAAAGTGAATATTTTCTTGGGAGTTTATAAGAACAGTTATAATTACGAAGTTAATTATAAACAACAGTTTATAATTAACTTCGTACTTTTACTTAGTTAAATTAGTGCAATCTAAGTAGAGAGACCCGCATGTTTTTTTCCCCATTAACGTTATTTTTTTCTGTAATGTGTTATTGTTATTTTAAGTTTATAAAAAAATTAAGTTAAAACGATTTGGGTTGTGTTTAAAAATTATTTTGTATTTTTTAGTTCAATTTGATATACAAGCTTGTTTTTTAGTTTTTTTAACTTTAGTTTTATATTTTAAATTTCTAGTTATGAAATATTTATATCGTCATGGGTTTTTAACACGGGTGCAAAATTTCAAAAAGTTCTGACGTCTGTCATCATTATGAATAAAATGAACTACGATATAAAATTTATATTTTTGATTTACGCAAAATGAATTCATTCACTTAAATTAAAGGACAAATCTCATCTGTTTATTTTTAAATAAAAAAAATTAAATTTTGACATTTTAGTATACAGAATGGACTTCTTAATACGCATATAAGTTTCTGACCACAATCACAGGAACAAATTTAAAAGACACCTATATTTTACTGCTTACATTTCTGTTACAATCTATTGCAAGCCTATTTTTGAAACCTTTATGTTTTAATATAGTCTTAGATTTGTTATCCTTATTAACTTGAATTGGTTTCTTTCTGTGGATCAATCATATGATTAAAGATCATGAATGGAATCATCTGAAACGTAGACTTACTAGCATGAACAATGCTGAATTACAATATATTAGGATGCAGATGATGGCAAATGTTAAAATTTTAAACATTATTTATATTTAAGCCTACCATTCAGTAGCCAGGACTTTTAACTCAATTTGTTTGTTTGTTGGTCAATAAACTGGATATGAAAATGAAATGCAATTACGTAGATACCAATTCATTTATTTATATTTATTATTGCGGATCGTTTATCACACACCTGCTCGATGGTTGTATGGTGTATACGAGTAAATGTATTTTATTCCTCACATACTTGCAATACATACTTTTAACAGTCTAACCTCTGAGAATGTTAGCATAATGTACATTAAACTGTCTATATTCACTCAATTTGGTATATCAGAAAGCATTTGCGCTAGACTTAATATAATAAATGCTAATAATATATCTAAAATTTAAAGAAATAAATTTTTCAAAGTTTGATATTAAACAGTATGAAAAAAAACAGGAAACTAAGTAAAACTCATACGATTCCTATGTGCTTACGGCAAACGACCAATTGAAATAATAAGAAAGATATAATTTAATTTTTGCATATTTTAAAATCTTATTGTTTCTATATTTATTAAAAGTTTTATACATTTTACTTAGAAATTTTATTCTTTATATATTTTTGCCGTTGGTTTTTTTTCTTTCCTAGTTTTAATAATCAACCCAATAAATTATATCAGCGATTTAAAAACATAACCAGGAGAAAAAAATATGTTGGAGTACTCCTGTCTATAGAACTGCTATTAATATCAAATCAACGTAACATCTCTATTTCTTAGTTCTGCAAATTCGACGAAAACGACAAATTAATCCACACGAGGCTTCAGTTAACGGTAACAACATTCCGCACACGCGTCGAATCAAATTTGGAGCACAGTTCCAATTTGTGTCTAAATGAATTTGCAGAAGTTCACATTCTTAGTCGAATCATATCTCATCAACTCAACCAACTCAAATAATATAATTTTATTAAAAATCAAGCTCCAAGGACGATTATAACGAACATCGCATTCGAAACTTATGTAGTCTTATCCTAAAAATATTCTAAATATTAAGTTCAAAGTTTTTATTTCCTAAAATTTTAAACAAAACTTATTAACATAAAACCGTTAAAGGACATTAATATAAATTTGCTTTTTTTTCAAGATTATTTAAAGACTGTCATCGAATCCCCTGATTTGTCTATTAGAACATTATTGGTAAAAGTTTCAATAAAACGAGATAAATTTTAGCTTAATATCAAGATTATTTTCTATGTCCACACAACTACCTAAAAATAAATTGTATACTGCGTACTTACTAATTAAAAAACCTTAGTAGCAATGGAATCATTTGAACTTTACAAAATTGATAGTTTACCGAGTATAAATTAGCGCCCTAAAGGTTTTTGTTGGATTTCTATCACTTATCTCTCTCTATCTGCTTTGCCTTCAAATATTATTGTTTTAAAGATACATAGTGATTTACTTGCATTTCAAAATATTACTTTAAAATTATAAAAGCATTACTTTATTTAAATATAATTCAACAAAGGAACGAAAAATTACTTCTGTTCATTGACACAAACAAACAATGGTTGTATTTCGATTGTTTTTATATGATAAATATTTACAATTATTTTAAATATAAGTCTTACTCAAGTTTAATTATATATATAAAAATGATTAAGGGATATCCCAAATCACAGAAATTTTGTTGGTATTATATAACAAAACGTAAAATCGACGCTAGTGACGTAAAATCGAGGCTGAGAAATTTAATACCTTCTGGCCCTAAATACCTTTTTTAAAAATTTGCAAGTCAACAATTTGTTTAGCCAGTATTTGTTACTAAGTCTAAAATATTGCTTAAAATATTTTCGAAAGTCCTTATTACTCAGAAATTTCATTCACTTTAAATAAAAATCCTTTAAATGCCAACAAAATATTATAAAGCTACAATCACAAACCGTCACCAAAAACCATCAGATATTGTCATTTATTGACATGTCAAAATTTGACAAAGTCGCGCTAAGGATGATGATTTTTGGTAATCAATTAATTTCCTCTATATCCATCCATGTTAAAATTATAATTAAATGACAATAATTTTTAATAAAAAACTAGAATAAATATAACCAAAATAAAATCTAATAAATACGAATATCGTTTTAACTCTTTTCTATTTAAAAGGAAATGACGTCTGGTTAATTTTTAAAACTGTTATTTTCTTTTAATTACCATAATATCATAACCTGGTCTGCGTTATTACAGATAAAACTAACGTATACTGACTAACCGCTACATCGACAGAAAATATGTGTTTTTCTTTTACAAATTATACATTATCTGCCCCAGAATGGTTAAACAAAAACCACCCATTTACCCATTTTTGTCCGGCGATATAAAGTAAAGTTGATATTCACAATTATCACCGTAAAGATATTGCAATACACATTATTGTAATTTAGCTGTTATCACACATTAACAAGAATGGAACTTTCATGCTTGCCATGGACATTTATTGATTTTATAAGTAGGTTTGTTGCTTAATTCCACTAAACAACAAATAAATAATATAAAACATTTTATAGGCCCATAGTTCTACAAAAATAATTATAAACACCATTTTAAAAGCCCAAAATTTTAATAAATCTGAAATTTCACATGTGTCGGCATTTGATACATATTATATCGTGTCCAAGATAATATATATGGCTTGTCGTCGGACGGTGCGAGTGAAAACAAATGTAGAACATCTTGTCGTGCCTGAACTTATTGAATTTTGAAATGGCCGCCGCACCTGTGTGATTGGATTGGTAAGTAAGTTGAATAATGAAATAACATGGATCAAACTCCTTTAATTGTTTCGATTCATATTTCATTTGAGAAAATGAATAACAAATTCTTAGTGGGTTTTTATAGCTTTTAGGATTACGTTTTCTTTGTTATTATTATATTTACTTGTTCAAATATTTTAAAGATTTACTTTTGATGTTGGTTCATATTCGGAAGAATTTAAAAGAAATATATCATATAAACGTTTTATTCTAGTTAATTTCAATACAGATTTACATTATCAACACTTTCTTGCTATTTTATTTATATTTTATTATCATTTTATTACTTTGATTCAATGTGAAATTTTAGATATTTTAAAAAGTAGAAATAAATTGGCATTACCAGATATAATGAAATAAAGAATGACGGCTACACTTTCTGTGACTTATTATGCCAAATATGGTTGTACATTTTATTACAATAGCAATGTGAAAATACAATTTAATTGTTATGAGTTGCTTTAATTAGTTTTCCATTATCGTTTACATTTTTTGATAGAACATACATACCTGCTATACTAGAACATCAAATTATGTGGTAACACCACACAAAGTTTAATAGAATACAGGTTCAGTATGTCTCGTAGGGCATTTTTTGTCACACGTTAACATTTCACATACAATTCCGATATTCCGTTACATCAGTTTAAATAAGCTAAGCATGCTTCTCTTTCTTTTTATCTTCATAGTAGTGGTCCATTCTGCATTTAGCGATCTTGGCATTTTTCTGATTCCAATATTCAGAAAGATGAAGGTTATTAAATTTACTTATTTTCAGCGGTGTTCGGGGAAAAACAATAGTTTAACAATCTTTCTGGCTGGGTTTTACACTTGTATATATAAGTATGAGATATTCTCCATGAAATTGGGCGTATAAGCACATTAATGCTGTACATATATCTGTACTTAAAAATAAGCCCACCTCGTATTACAATAAAGAAATTATGTATTCCGACACAAAAGTTCTCGGAAAACAGCAGACTCATAATGTCGAATTTTACTGACCTCATTGTAATGCCAATTTTGTCATTATAAAAAAACAATACCAAATATTTATTTATTTCATTAATTTACTAGCCTACATGAAAAAGTACAGAGAGCAGGCTTATGGATACAGGAAAGTCAAATCTGTTCTCTCCTAGTTAATCAAAGAAAAATTAATAACAAGCACTGCTATGAACTAAATAAACTAATGGGTACAATGTGGCGGAATAAAAATAATAAAAAATAAGAACAGAAACAAAAAAATAAACAAAGCTGTTGTACAAGAAGAGATAAACTGAAAGAGTATATCTTCTCTATTCAGCCATAGACAAATATCTCGTCCATATATCCCCTCCATATCTCTTTTTCTGATCGATTTCCTGATTTTGTCATACCCTCTAATCATTGGTCTTTCTTGTCTTCATTTTCACCTCACAGTTTCCATTCGATTGCTTTCCTTGAACATCTGTTGTCAATTCTAGCAAAACGACCTTCCCATCTTCGCTTTACTTTTATTATCTTCTCACTTATATCTTAGATCCTCATTTATTTTGTGGTCTCTTTCTCCTTCAATTTAATGTTTAAGAGTTTTGTTTCCTTATTTTGTTGAGTTACTTGAAGTTTGTATATGGTTCTTGCAGTGAATGCTTATGACTTTGCGATTCATAATAGAACTGAGTTAAGGCACTATTCTTGTAAAATATACTGTGTATCTGGTTCCGTAGTATATATAGCTTTATGTCATAAACAGATGCACATAAATATAAAACTACACTAAAAAAAACAAAAAATATAAAATAACTTACAACGTCCAGTCACGGGGTCAACGAAAACAGCCATTTTGGCGGTCGCTGCGACGCAGCTGCGGCGACGCATATTTAAGGGTGAAAACGCATTTCTGTTGGTTGCTCGATAAACTTACGATCGTGTGACTCTGGGCTCGCTCACGGAAACAGATTACGCATCGACTTAGGATTTTTTAAAGTATTTATTGTTGATGTTATCATCAATTATACTTATCGGATGTTCCATTATTTCTAACAAGTGCAATTGCATTATATTCATGGACTCATTTCCAAAATTGGGTGATGAAACAAAAAGCCCTTATATCTCGTTAAGTTCACCAGTCTGTTTATCTTAAATTGATGGATTATACATTTTTAAGTTTATAAGATGAAGATTTTAGGAACATTTGAACATTTTCCAGTAAATGCTTTACGTAAAAATTTATAATCCATACATAGCAAACTGTTTAAACAAAACACTTTATTACACCTTCCCACAAGTTAATGTCGAGGTCAGTTTCATTTTCTTGCATGTCATTAGAAGACCGATCATTTAATATGTCCGTTAAAAGACAGAGATTTCTTTTACCACTTTTCACTTCATAGCTTCCTTTGTGAAATACTAGCTTCAAAACGACCTATTGAAATATTGAACTTCCCTTTCTAAATTCTAAACAAGAGTATTAAAAAACTGGAAATATTCAAGATTTGAAATCGCAAACTGAACTGTTTTGGGTAACTTGTACCTTGTATTTCAAGGGAAACGGACGATTACGGTATTCCACTTTACGCGTGTTATCACACGCACCTGGCCGGTGTTCTTACATTAACCATTACTAGACTTCTTGTAAGCAATCTATAACTGCATGTTCATATTAATAAATTATTTAACTAATTTATGCATAGTAAGTGTATATATGACTAACTTGATTGGAAAAGGTTAGTATAAATGTATTTAAACATACACTGTGTCTGAAGTAACAACAGATTAATAATTCTACTAATTATACCAATCTTGAATAAAATTCTTGTAATATTTTACTTAAATGGTATGAATATTCACTTGGTGTATAATCGTATTATTTATATTATATATAATTTGAATCAAAATAGGCATTAGGTAATTTATTGCAAATATGAACTCAATATTTCTCCTCGACCATATCAATTTATTATCAAAATAATTGATATTGGAGTAGGTCTCGGTTTAACTTTAATTAGAATGATATAGGCATATATATATATATATATATATATATATATATATATATATATAACGTGATTTGTGATTAATTAATAAATGTTAAACTAATATTTTATTTAATTTTAATGTCAAATGTCTTCTAATCAAGAATTTTAACCCCATTTTATTGGAATTTAGCCAAAGTTAAGTTCATGTTAACTATTCAAAACTCATTACCAAGAATAACTGTCTCCGTAGGTATATCCAATGTTCTTATTAGTAAAATAATTTTTTTTAATTAGATCTGTCATCAAACCCAGTGAAGAGCTAACGTTTTTACCTCATAAATCCTAACATATAAATTAATCGTTATTTAAAAAATGGAAACCATTAATTTCCAGCTATACTCACGTATCTGTGTATACGAATGGCATCAACTATATATTTACCAAGTGCTTTATTGTATAAGAAGATAAAATATTTTTTTTTATTTCAGAAAGCCTGAATTTATTAAATTTTTTATTAAGCTTTTGCTTTTCATTTTTCATCAACCAACTTAATTTACAAAGTTTGAAAAAATCTATTCATTGAGTATGTTTCTTCCGCCGGAAAATCTACTTTAAAGTTAATGATTAATGTAAGAACACTGGTCAGGTGCGTCTGACAACACGCGTAAAGTAGGACACGGTAATCGTCTGTTTCTCTTGAAAGAGTTGATACAAGTTACACAAAATAATTTTATTTCAAATCCTTAACATTTTCAGGTTTTTAATATTCTCATTTAAAATTTAGAAAAGGAAGCCCAATATTTCAATAGGTTGTTTTGAAACGTAATATTTCACAAAGAAAGCTTTGTAGTTAAAAGTGGTAAAAGAAATCTCTGTCTTATTATAACGGACATATTAAATCATCGGTCATGTAACGATATACAAGAAAATGAAACTCACCTCGACATTATATATACTCTACGTTCAATAAGATTTTTCTATAACCATAACCTTTAAAAAGAAACAGTCGACCTGTTTTATGGCGAGACTGATGAATATTTAAATAACAGAAAATGAAGATAATACTTTAATATAATATTTAGCTCCGTATGAAGGCATTTTAAATGCGAAGTTTTTGCCAAATATTTTTTTTATAATTGTAGCTTACGAATTCACTTTCTCAACTATTTAAAGTTAATGTTTCACTCAACATAAGCAAGCAATGATCTGATTCAACTTAGAAAAATATGGACGGTGATCTATCCTATGAATATGTTCTTCAAATATTAATTTGTCTTCCTCTATTAATAATATCTCTTCGTAAAATTTAAGTTGATTTGTCCCATTATTTGCTTTATATACAGACTTTGAATTCAGAGACTTTATATAGGCAAAATAGGCAATATTTCTGTCGTTACTGGGTGAGGTTGAAACACCATCTCTAATTTTTTTCGATTATAATTATTTTGGAATAGATTGAGCATTATAATATTTTATTTTTTCAAACTAAATTTCTTTCGAGTGTACTTTTTGTGGAATAAATATTGGCCATGACGTAACAAAATTTCAGAAATATCCATTTTTTACCAAAACCAACCAAATGGAATCTGCCTGCCTATCCATTTATTCATCCATCCTCTAACAGGCAGAGAGATGGTACGTCGCACTTGTGATCAACACAATATACCATGACATTGACTACTGGTAACAGAAGAATAAAATTAGTAAAATATGTCAGAGCTATTAACTTGATGGTTTCCATTTCTTATTAATTCTCTAACATTTAACTAGTCCGTTTAAATTGTTTAAAAAGTATACAGTTTCTTATTAGAAAAAATATAATATGAACCTTTTTCAATTTGTGTTATTTTTTCTTTGCAATATTCATTAGAGAGAAAAGGAATACCTTTCTTTAACAGTTTTTTTTAATTAAAAATAATAAAATTGTATGTAAGAAGCAATAACTTAACACACAAATAATATCACCTTTGGCCTGGTTTATGTATCACGGACTAGAAGTCCACTGTGAATAAATTCCTGAAAGCGTGACTTAAAGTTTTTGCTATATTTTTTCCAAAGGATATTTTACTTCTTACAGGAAATAGTATGAGTATATAATATCTCACCTAAGAATTGCAATAGGAAGGAAGAATATTTTCAAGCTTGTTCTCATTAATTGTACCAGAATGGATATTGAATTATTCTTCTATATAACCAGAATTCAATATTTTGTAAATATGGCTGATCAACCCTCTGCGCTTCTGCACTTCCAAAATGTAATTCAACTTTTTCTTTTTTTAAATTAAACATGTGTATTTGTTTTAGGTTATTTTGTGTTTTAAAAGATATGTCAAATATTGGAAACTAAACTATTCACAGATTATCTACTATTATTTATAATCAAACGTGTTAAAATATAAAATTGTTGATTTATTACTTTCATTATATATACTCAATTGTTTATTATAACTTTATAGTTTATTTTTGTTTACGTCTGCCATAATTACACTCGACAACATATTTTGTTTCATTTATACGCCACCGTAAACTGCAGTGTATACAATTTTGATGGGAAATTTAAAACATCATGGCGTATTAAAAAAATTACCAGAGATTTTTAGATACTTTAAAATATTTACTTATGTCTGATATATCATGCTTTTCTACGTAAATAAATAACTTACACTTTCATAAATAACTAAACATGTAAAATGATGATATGACATTTGAACCGAACGCACATTACGTACAATTGTTTGTAATTCCACAAAAGTTTACCATTCTTTTAATGATTTTTATGCATTTTAAGGTGACATTTATGATATTAAAATGAGTAAACAAAAATTCAAAATTTCTTGTTCCGTCTTCAAATATATGTTTCGCTAAGTCATGCCGCATTATTACTAATTTTATTCTGTTTTTATTCGTAACGTTAAAAATTAAGTGGGTAAATAAATCCTTCACTTAGTCTGCAATACCACACAGGATTGTAGATCTAGCTTGGTTTATTTTACGGGCTTACCCATGTGTATTCCCTCTGAAAGCTCTACGAGTATATCAGATGCTGTGTTGTCACAGCGGTGTTCAAATGACGGCACACCCGCTCCGAACCATAAATGGCACGTCGATTCGATATTGGAAACGTAATTTGAGCCATTCATATTCTTGATATCATGATATAAATCGATTGTGGCTCTTTGCACATTTTATGTGAGATATTGTAAATAGTCACACATGTCTGGTATCTATTCTGAAATATATATCTTCCCTCAAGATGTTTACATGTTAGAATATTGTAGTTAAATATTTAAAATGATTTATTTTTAAGAAAATAGCTACAGATAAACTTACACTTGTCAATATATATTAAAAATTTCGACTTTATTTTATAATCTGTCCATCTAGTTCATCATTTGGGGCCAAGAAAATGATTATGTATCTGATTAGCAGAAAAAAGTACTCTTTAAAACATTATTTTAATATATGTAATTTAAACACAAACGGTAACACAATTAATATTTAAAATTTAATGAAATAAAAGTTTAAGGGAAAAGCACCTTTTATTATTGCACTTTTTGAACAATATATAATTAGTATTCTTTGAAAAGTTCCTTTCTAAATGTACTAGTAAATTCTGATGAAAACATATGAGAGTTAAACAAAATAAATATTCGATTCAATTTATTTACTGTCAATGCCATATCCGTATACAATTTATTTACTGTCCCATTTTCTTTTCTAGTAAATTTTGTTTTGGCATTTTATTTAAACAAACTTGAACAACTTTAATAAATTAATTCCCAGGAAACTTTGGAATTTTCACAGTCGGGTAATATTTCTTATTCGCAGTAAAAAAATTCAAGAACATTTTTTTAACCTCTTTTCCAAATGTAAGATCCTATTTTTTTGTCGTATGACTTGCTAAAACGATTAATTTTTTCCTTCCAATAGTTTGTATGTCTTAGGTGACTATAAAATTTATTCTGCAGTTGGTTATTAAGCATGTTTTCTGATGTATTAATTTTTAAATTTGTTACGAAAAATCATTTAATCTCATGTGATGAATTAATATTTTTGAAGCATATTTAGAATTTGGTTGAAATTAAATAACTAATCTATTTTCTGATACTAATTACACTATTGCTAAAAATTGAATATTTTTATAACATATGTATTGTAATAAAAATTATTTTAATGCTTAACCGGAATATATTATTTTATTTATGTGCACTATATTTTAGTATACATTTATCATTTTTTATAGTTTTTTTGGTGTACGAATTTTTAATACGGCAGTGTTATTAAATATATAAAAATTAAAAATACTTGTTGCGCTACTGAATATTGGAAAAATTATGTAGATATAGAAAATATAAATAAAATCGACATTCTCGATAATTGTCACTTAACGAAATATAAAATGTCTTAAAAACATTTCAGTTTGCCGAAATGATAAAAATATGTTATTGTTAGGATTCCGTTCCTAAAACTGAAAAAACGGACCCCGTCCGTTCATCTGTCTCTCAAAGTCCTTTTTCAAAGAAACAACATGATATATCAAGTTGAAGTTATATGACGTGTATTGAAGCCCATGGCTTACAATGCTGCAAAATTTAGTTCATGCAATAAAAAATATGGCCCTTTAAACTTGCAGTGGTCGCGCGGATGACAATAGTCATCCACACGTCTAAACCTATCGTTTTTGTTTTTATTTTGGCGTTATCAGCGTTAACCAACCTAAATTATAAATCCTTTGTGGGTAATATGTCATCTTAGTAACCGCCGTACACTGTGAATGGTGTTGAGTAGTAGTGCCAGGAAGAGCATATCTTTGTTGGTGGATGACTCACGTCATTCGCGTGACCGATTAGTTTAATATGTTTGAATTTTTAATTATTTAGAAATGATGAGTTATAATTACTTAGTTATATTTATAAGTATTTTTTCATATTTCAGTACCATATTTATTTTAATCAACGATATAGTTTGCAAAATTATATTATTATATTTTTTTAAAATTATTATTACCGAAACAAAATGGCATATAGTCAGGGGTTGCAGATGCAAGGTGGCTAGAGGAGATATAGAGGAATCAAAATCTTATGGTATTGGAACAGTCCGAAACTGACTTTAGATAAAAAGCTGATTACTTTCCGAGGTGAATGTAGGTTCGGTCAGTATATTTTTAATAAATTTGCCAAATATTGAATAATTTTTTTTGCGTTACTAGATTGTCAGAATCAATACACTTTCATTTTGAAAGTTTATCTTGGGCCATTGAAGATAATAAGGCTGAGAATTATGTGGTTTTTAAAATGACTTAACCAGTCAAAAGAAAATTCGTAACGTAACCAGTTGTCTATAGACAACTTACATCACTAGAGGTCACAAAAAGCTATTTGGCAAGAAATCTATAATAAAGGGTACGATGAGAAAATACAAACGGGAGGTGCCTAAGGTATTTCAAACAGGTAAACTTAACTTTTACTTTAAAGTTAAGATTCCATGAATACGCTACGTTAGTTCAGTATATTTAAAAAAAACAAAGTCGTCCTCTCTATGTCAACAACGGATTTATTGGTATGAGCTCCGGAGAAAAATGTGAACCAGAGATAATTACATAATATAAACGAACAAATATAGAACTTCATTGACAAATTATATTCGTTATGTGATAGTTCAAGAAACTTAGGTCGCTGGTTGCTAACCGTGTTTTTTGATTTAGCTTATTGCTATAAGTGCAGTATGTCTATAAATTAAAGGCCAAAACAAGTATAGCGATGAGATTTCCTCGCAGATGTGGTTCTCGGCATGATGAAACTATCAGCATATAAAAGACTAAATAATAAAAAATAAATAAAATAAAATGTTTATCAAGGATTTTGAATATAAATATCAGTGATTTTTTGGAATCTAAAATGAAGAAACACAGGACAGAAACATACAGACAGCGATATCTCCTCGTAGCGGAAGGCCTTGTCACTGTTTTCAATGAGGACGCAACCGTTATTACGTTTACGTCCACTACGCGTACATCTTGCCAAATATGCTGAAAATTTACTTGTTCTGATCACTTTCAATAGAAGTGTAATACTTATTTTCCCATCCGTGTTGATGGATAACTTTATTTTAATAATTTACTAGTTCATGAAGAAACAATGTGATCTTTAAAGCGAAATTGGGCTTTCTAAAATTGACGGTTTCGATGTTATGATGTATAGTCTCCAAAATTACGACAATGGAGTTATTACGACCGACGTATATAGAGGAGTAAAAACTATTAACAAAATATCATATAATAAAGTAACTTTTGTTGGACGTATTGATCAGTCAATGTAACTATAGGGCCAACACGCATTTGTACAAAATGTATCTTGTGTAATGTTTTACATAACAGTATAGGAAATTTTTATATTTTTACCTTCTCCCACTAGCCGCTAGAAAGGGCTAGCATGCACAGCACAACAAAGCATATATTGAAATACACTCAATAACGCGTTGGAGTGCTCATTACGCTGCAGTAAAGTACTAGCAGACAAGTTTGAGGGGGGTTCGAATGGAATTGAGGAATAATGTGATCAACAAGAAAATTGGTACACTATATATACTGCACAGAATCGAATGCCTGCTGTGAATAATTTTATATTTCTTTGCACTGTAAATAAAGGCTTGAATGTTGGAAACTCTTAACATAAATGTATCATGTTAAGAGTTTCCAATTGTCAAAAAAGAAGTTTTTATTTGATCTATTTGGTGTTATTTGTTAAACAGAAATCAAGATTTTATTATAATAAACTTTATTTAATATAACTTTACTTGTTTATTTACCACTAAATTTTAACTTAAATGTGGATGATAACTGTCCTTCGTAAGAATATTTAGATTCCGACAGGGCGCGCGATCACTGTAGGATTAGAGAGTGTTTTTTATTATTTATACCGTCTTTAACTATAGAGGTCTTCCAGAGAATCTATAATAGACATAATGGGGTGTCTTACAGAATTATAATTGTTGCTGAAGTATGCACTTTTGAAAAATATAGTAGTATAAAGACTTTCACGTTCTTAGGGATTAAAATGTTGTAAAGAATTTAATAAAAATATTATGTACTAATTGTTTATAAATGCCTAAATGTCTTAAAACCTCGTAGTGCAAAAACCATAATTGAAATTGAATCAATTTAAAAAATCGATGATTTAAATATTGCAAGCTTTGTGTTCGTTTATGTTCTAAAATGGTACATTGAACTATTTTTATTTTGTGAAGTTATTTTTATAATTAAATGAATTATAATAAAAAAATCGCTCTTCCAGTCACTCGTATATTCGCTTCATATTTTTTATTCGATTTTACACTGAAATAAATCCAAATTTTTGGCTACTTTTTCGTTATTTTTCTTTGTAGCATACATTTTCAACTGTTTAGTATACATAATGAATTTTGTGCATACTTGTCCTTCCTGATCTAACTAGGTATGCAATTAATTTTCCTTGTCTGAATTTATTCATATCTCTCTGCGAATTATCATTTTAGGAACAATTTCAGGCGACCATTAAGACATTTTCAATGATTAAGACAAATCGGGACAGTCGGAGATATGTCAGAGAGAGGGAGAGGAAGAGAAATGGGGAGAGAAACAGAGAGAGAGAGAGAGAGAGAGATAGTGAGAGAGAAGTTCTTTTATACAACTGACATTTCAGTTGGATAAGATAAAATATCTACGGCTCTTCTAGACAAATGCGCGTGACAAATTGACAGATTACATATAAATTAAAATGTTGGATCTTCGTATTTAGTAATCATATTATTCCCAAAGCAAATCGTTTAGAAAAATAAAATATATTATAATAATAAATTTTATATAAAGTTAAAGAATGCACGTGTTTTAAAGAACTTATTTGTAATGAATTATATTCGAGTGAATAAGGTTGTTTACAAGCAAATAATAAAAATTATGTACGTGTGTTGTATGTTCTGTAAAACATGTACTGTTAACGTGTTGAATTCATATGCTCAAAGTCGTTTCATGGGGATTGTAGTTAGGTTAGGTTATAAGCATTTATATATTTGTTCAGATAAAAGAACTTAACTAAAAATTTTGCATAACAAAGATATTATAGTTATTACGTAGATACATTGTTCGACAGTACATGCTTCATTTTAATAAATGATGTGACAGGAAGTTTTACTGAACTTTACCCAGCGATATCGTATTTATTAATTTCATAAATATAATATTTACTTTTTTTACATGTCTAGGAAATGTTTTACATTACTTTAATCATAAATGAATAATAGTCATGCCCGAATATATTTTTATTCCACGGAAAACAAAATCTATAGCAAAGATATTTATGCACATTTCAATCTAGCATCTTCCACGTGTTGAGATGTTTTTGCATTCAGCTTGATTCATTGAATGGATTTCCAAGAAATGTTAGATGGATATGGCTTTCGGTCAGAAGACGACAATCCGATATTTCTTCGCCCGTCATGTCTCAAAGCCAGCGAAAATGTTTCAATTTTAGACTGAGATTACTCTTTTACTATTTCAACAAAGCAAATATTTTTTCTAAAATTTGTAATATTTATTGAGTACATAGGTAACGTTAGCTTAGAACTGGTTATGCATGACGGCAGCGTCTTTCATGACGTGTTTTCGAATATGTATTTTTTTATATTGGAGTGGTTTCTTTAATAGGTAAAATGGAATAACAAAATATATGACGAACAAGGTGACTTTATTTTCCTCTTGTCTTACAATTCATGATTTTTTATTTAAAAAACCTGTCAAGCACGATTAGATTCCGTCCACATATAGGCTCTCGTAAACATTTAAAGGTGTAAATTAATTCTATTGCTTTTACAAATATTAATTTTGTAAAACGCTAGATATTGCCAATCATATTTTTCACAGGCGTGAAAACATCGGGCATATGTTAAAATGTAACTACAAATTAACACTTGTTTCTTTATATATACTATAAAACCTTACTTTTGGTCGATTTTCATAATTCTAGGTCAACGGAAAGTACCCTATTTTGATTTACTTATAAATGTCAAAATATGCGGCATAAATGGCCGTATTTTTAAGATTTTTTTATCGCATTGACTTAAAAGCTTGATTTTCTTACAACTTTAAGAGACCATTAACCTAAGTATTCGATATTAATTTCAACTTAATACCTCCACGCGCTTCTGAGAAAAAGAGTCTTGACTGAGAGACAGCAAGACAGACGGACAACTATGTGATCCTGTGAGGGTTCTTTTTTCTTTTTGAGGTACGGAACCCTAAAAATATTCATTTTTAGGTTTATCAAAGAGTGAAAATCTTCACTGGCATTTTCTGCAATTTCAAAGAGACCATTCATAGAAACAACGTTTGTTTGAGCCAGTAGTTGTATCGGAATAATTTCGACCCAGAAGCAGGTTTACTCTTATATCCACCGCTCGCATCTATTCTATTCTCTGTCAGTTTGAATCTCAAAGGTGATAAATTACATCGTTACAGATAATATTTTAACCACAGTGGCTTAATATGCATCCAGGGGTATAGCTAATTAAAACGAAAGTTTCAGTCGTTTCTGCTCTTAAAATTATGATGATTCCTAAATGCGGCAAAGCTGAATGTATCAAACAATATGTTATATACATAGAAAGTAATTTTTATTATAATTGCCAAATATACTTGGCATTTTTGACAGAAGTTCCCACATAAGGAATAAACACCACCTCTACTAAATAAAATCAAAATGAATTTTTCAGATCCTTCCGAGGAAATAGACAAATTGAATGAACAAGCCGATGCTTCATACTTAGGACATCCTTAGAAGGTTAATTCTGACTGTTCTTTCAAGATATTACAGCTTTCTCGACTATCCGGTTCATCGGTAGCTATTTTGAAATGTGGCTTTCTGCAATATTCAGTCTGATGAGGTTATATTATTATTCATCTACATTCACATAAGATATGAAACCAATACCGTGTCTAAGTCTTCAAGATAATCTGTTTCTATAACTGGTGTGATTTTGTGCAGTAACAAAAAAGTAGAAGAATAAGATAGATGTACTTTCAAGATATTCCTCTGACAATCTTGGCGCACACATGAAAATTATAATTGAGTTATAAATAAAAATATAATTTAACATTATTAAAAGAATTATCGCTATAATTTGATTCGTGGACATATCGTTGTATTTAAGATATGATGGTATTTGCCCATTTGGCAAAAAATCGTTGAAGCCAAACAATATTTAAATTTTGTTTACAAAACCACAACTGAAAATAATGCAGCTAGATCTACAAAATAAATTATTTAAAATTATGAAACAAGCAAAAAAGAGGGTAAACGACTAACGATAATATGTACCTATTAGTAAAATAAAATCAAATGTTATGGCATAACCACAATAAACAATCACTACAATTATCAGAATAAAATGATACCCAACCGTCTTTATAGGTATATAGAATATTTATTTAAGTGTGAACAATAGTATTATGTAATTATTTCTGATCACCTAACAAACAGCATTAGAATTAATGGCAATGAGATGCATAATTTTGTCTTATGACCTTATGCGTTTTAAGTGATAATGTTATGTACATTAGCACTTCTGCTCTTTACACAGACGCGAGTATACGTTTTAATATTTTCCCTTTTTAACCGACTTCAAAAAAAGGAGGAGTTTCTTAATTCTTCGAAATCTTATTTTTAATGTACGTATACATCAATCATTCTTTACCGAGTGCACCGATTTCGTTAATTCTTTTTTTATTTAAAAGAAGGTACTTTAAGGGTATTTCCACATAAATATGATGATGAGATCCAGAAATGAATGATAGAATTCCTTAATGAATGGCAGTAACCAACAATGATTTAAGATGTTTGCTACGGGTAGTGGTTACTTTTTAAAATAACAAGACCACTTACCAGGTCAGGGTTTGTTGATAAAGTCTGGAGATGAACGATGAAACTCTTTATCGGATATTGGTAAGTCAACCATTATTAAAGATATTTGCTACTAGTAGTTGTTACTTTGCAAAATAACTATACCGTCGATCATGTCAAGGTCAAATGATAATTTTCGGAGGTGAAAGATGAAACTCCTTGATGGATGGTAGTAAATTTTACATAATTTGCTATTAGTAGTTGTAACATTGCATAATATCTACAACGTCGATATTAGAGTCTGATGGTGCATTCTAGAGATGAACAATGGAATTCTTTATCGAATGGTAGTAAACCAAAAATAATTTAAGATATTTGCTACTGGTAGTTTTTACTTTGCAAAATAACTGCACCATCGACCAAGTCAGAATCTAATGATGAGTTTTGAAGATTAATAATTTAACTCTTTAACGTATGGTAGTAATCAATCTTGATTCAATGTATTTGCTTTTGGTTGGTTGTTACTTTAATTATTACGTTGCAAAATCTAATATTCAATTTCGAATATGGAGAACGGAACTCCTCAATTAGAAGTTTTCATTTTGCAAATCAAGACGGATATTTTAACCGCGTTTCTATTGACCATTTAACTCTAATATCAGGTTGCGCGCTCTGTTTTAACAGACATTTATACGCCGAGAAACGATAAAAAATTAAAGTGGACACAACTAAAAGAATGTACAATTGATATATTAGTGATTATTGAGCAGTAATATTATTGTGTTTATTAAACAAATTTGAAAGTGATCAACATTTCCAATTAAAGTAAAAAGAAAATTACCGTCCAAGTTAAAATTACGAAAAAATTAAAAAGACAGTTTTTATAGGCCAAGCGATATTAATTTATTATAATTTATTAATCATTATAATTTAATTATATAATTTATTAATTTATTATATTATTATATAATTTATTAATTTATTATATACTTTCAAAATTGCACAAAATTTAGTCTTTTGCAGCTAATCTTAAAGAAGTTTTAAAAATTGTAGGACATGTATTCTGCATCGTTTTAGCGGACGATAATATCAACCGGATTGTTGCATATTTATGAACTTAAAAATGCAGATAATTTTTAACATGCTTTTGTAAAACTAAATCAATATTATGCCAACACAACTTAGTCAATGCTTTACAACACTAACAGTCAGTAGTAGGTCACTTGATAATAAATTACACTGACTGGACAAAGTTTCTTTCTCTGTTTTAAGGATGAACTGGTAAAGGGATAAGTATGCATAAATGTGAAATTTGTGATGAGATAATAACACGTGTAGATATTTTGAAACAACCTAGAATTTTTCTTAAACTACAAATAAAAATAAGGCAATATTGTTTAACACCAACCAGTAACCACTAGATAGCTGATTGGTGGTTAAAAGAAAGGACAAATAAATTCTGTCACGAGATTAAAAGGAACTTGTACATATGTTATTAGTGAAATATTCGTGTGCATATAAAATAGTAAAGACAGTATACCTTAGCTGCATACGTTATGACGCTAAAACTAATATAATTAAAACCGAATGTTTTAATATATTTAAAGTAAATTAAATGATGGTCTCATGTTATGTTTCTGCTGCTCTTGTGTTTCAAGATACTACGTTTCTAATAAAATATAACTGAATATATATTATCCATAATTTTACTTTGAAACTGTTAAGTGAAAAAAGTACACATGAAAAAAAAAGTTTATGTGACACAAAGAATTTAATTTGAAACGTCGTGTTTATTATTAAACTAATTTTTTGGACGAATTCTTGATCTATTTAAAGAAATATGAAACTCTTTAAGGATTTATTTTATATAAAGTTCATTAATAAAAATTAATCAAACGTCAGGAACATTTAAAGGATCATCATTAATGACTCGACAGTCCTTGGTAGACCCTGGCCTTCTCAAGCACACTGTTCCAAGCCCTCCTTCTGAGTACCATGGTTTTCCAAATTGTTATTTTGAGAGTATCGAAAACATATTGTAGGCAGTCCGCCTATTTTAATTTGGGTCTTCCTCTTCCTCTTAAGCCAATTGGTTTGGCCGGAAAAATTCGTTTTGCCGTTCTATCTTCCTTCATTCTAATTATATGGTCGGCGCACTTCATACGTTGAATTTTTATAAATTTTATTATATCTGGTTTTTTAAATAAGCTTCAAATTTTGACATTAGTTCTTCTTCTCCAAAACCCATTGTCAAAGAACCCACCAAAGATGGATCTGAGGATTTTTTGTTCGAAAATTGCAAGGTTTTTTTATCAGTTTGGGATAATGTCCACATTTCAGATGCATATATAAGTACTGATCTGATTAGGATTTTATACAACGTAGTTTAGTGTCTCCTCTGATATTATTGGATTAAATTCAGATAGTTTCTTGGTCCACGAAAGCATATGTTGGCTGCAGTTGTTCGTCTCCACAAATCCAGAGCCAAATCGTTGCTGGTGTTGATTTCAGATCCAAGGTAGACAAAGGAATTCACCCTCTCAAATTTGTAATCACCGCATTTTAAAATATGCATGGAGGAGTCAGAGTTGGTCATAAATTGTATGTATTTGATTTTGGTTTGGTTTATTGAGAGGTGCATTTTTTGGCATCTCTTTCTAGTGCTACAACTGCCTGTCTGAGTTCTAGCAATAATACCAATATATAAATATCATCCGCGTATGCAGTATTTTTACAGATTTAGAGAATATCGTTTCTCTTGTCTTGATTTTAGAATCTCTAATAATCTTCTCAAGAGCAATGTTGAAAACAAGACATGCTAATGCAACGTCAAGTCTAACACCTTTTGCTATTTCGACTGGTTCAGAGAGGCTTTCTTGAATTTTAGCTCCCATTTTCTTGTAAGTGAGAATAAGAGAAAATCAACTTAACCACTTTATTAGGAATGTTGAATTCATTCAAAGTCTCGATTAAGCGTTCTCTATTGATACAGTCATAGGCCATTTTGAAATCGGTAAAGAGGTGATAAGTATTAATTTGGAATTCTCTTGTTTTCTATAAGATTTGCAGGAGGTTAAAAATTTGCTCGGTTATGGATCCATCTCTTCTGAATCCGCATTGGTAATCAATGATGTTTTTGGCATAAGAATAAAATCTATTAAAGGGTATGTTTGAAAGTGTTTTGTACGTTTTACAGAGAAAACTGATTCCTCTATAGTTGGAGAAGTCGAGGACATATCCTTTTTTAAAGGATCGCCATTTTGAATTGAAACAGAGCAATTAATTTTTTCAAGATATAAATTCATTGCCGAATATATTGAACACATAATTGTGAATAGTTTGCATAGTCTACAAACTTTTCGCATCCTTAATATTTCAATGCACTATGAATCTTGAATTATAGCTTAAAATTTGTTGTGAATATAAAATATTTTTTTATCAACTGTTAAAGATATTTTTCTAGTTGTACTTGAAGTTTTATTTTATTTATGAGCAATATAAGATTTCTATAAGCTGGTACAAACTATAAACATTTGATATTTTACACAAAGCAATAAAAAGTAACCTGTTTTCTGTTTCAATCCACTTTGGTTCTATACGTTTTTCTCTATATTGTGCTTTCCTTTCAAATTTATTCACATGTTTAATTTGTCAGAATAAAAAAAAATTGTTTCTGTTCTGTTCCCAATAACGATCATATAAAATAAATACTAAAAGCTGACTTTCACGTTTTTTTATTGGAGACGAAATATTTTCACAGTTTACGTAAATGCAAAAAGTCCTTCAAACAATTACAATTTTAAAAACTATTTGACTTTAGTTTTGGCACTATCTATTGGAAAATACATAAACGTACAACGCACGAAACATCACCTGTTTCAGGGCCATCACCTAGTTCTGTGAAATAAATGTACATATTTTTTCGGTTTTTTCGTAATTTAAAGGTTTAGTGCATTTCAAAAATATACTTTGCATTAGTTTTTAGCGAAAATATGAAATATATTAACACGTGGGATATTTGCAGCAAAAAATGTGTTTTTTTTATTTAAAAAGTTTAGTCTACCAAAATATTTAAAAAAATATATATTTATCCTTAGAAATAATGATAAGCTCGCATATGGCACCAGCTTTAAAAGAGAAGCAGTTTTAATAACTCAGTGTTATAACTTGAGCTGAAGTCCAGAGGCTACCCTAAGAAACAAATAATACCAAATATCCAGTGACTATGTATTAAGTACAAAAAACTATACACAATTAAATGAAACTACATGATGTAGTATTATTAAAAATGGGATAAAACCCAGAAACCAAAAGTTTACAAATGTTTTATCCCAGAACAGTAAACCTTTCAAAATCAACATTTAATAATAAAGAACTAGAACTTTTAAATAAAGGATTCAAATATATTCCTTCCGCACCATCAAGAAAAAACGTAGAATCACTAGTAGTATATACCACGATTGCATTCAGTAACCAGGACGCATTTACTAAACACAAAACTGCTGAAATAATATGTAAGGATACAACGTAATTTACAAATTCAAATTAATAAAGATAAACTCATCCCATCTAAAGCAGATAAAGGCAACACTATAGTTATTCTAGACCAAAGTGAATAGAAAAATAAAGTGTACGATTTCCTTAAACCAGATGACTTCATAAAACTACAAAAACTACCACAATACTTGCAGATAATGTAAAACAAATAATTAAAACCTGTAATATAATATTTCCTAACGAATTCACGAAACATAAAGTTATAGAAATGAACCCTAGACCCCCAATACTCTATGGACAAAAAAAAAAATGCCCGTGTTCAGCACTTAACGGGTATTTGACCTTCAGGTCTTATGATTTAACCCAGTCTGGGAAAAATCCGCCACTTCAAGTCGTCAGCCAGCGAAGAGGCGGCAAAAACCCAGACTCTTGCTTGGCACAACGGGCGGCACCGAGTCCGCCCGCCCAACCACAGCCTAGTTAGGCCCGGCCTAAGGCCCTATAAACCAAATATATTCATACGACCTGTTGTCTCATACACAAACGCATCCACAAAAAAATTAGCTTTTAACCTGAATAAGATCTTCCGAAATAAAACCGGATTTGCCCTTAAATATACCATTAAAAACTGTGTTGATCTCTGTAATAAAATTAAAAATATACATCTAACACCCAATTGTAAATTAGTATCACTCGACGTAGTAAACTTATTTTCTAATATACCACCAAAATATTGCCTAAATATCATTTCAGATATCCTAGAAAAGAAAAAGTTAAACTCCATTGAAGCAGCGGAAATTAGAGACGTCTTTAAATTATGCATGGACCAAAATTATTTCCTAATCAATAAATTTTTTTTTCCGTTAGTCAATTGCTTTGCAATGGGCTCCCCCCTCAGTCCCCTTTTAGCCGAGTTATTTATGAACAATCTAGAAACCAACCTCTTAAACAGTAAATTAGCGACCAATATATTATACTATTATAGATACGTTGATGACATCCTTATCTGCTGGAAAGGTACACAGCAACAGTTAGACCAGTTTGTTAACTTTGCCAACTCCCTAGACAATAATATCAAATTCGCTTTAGAAGTAGAATCCGATAATAAATTAAACTTTTTAGATATAACAATAGAACGCAAAAATAATAAATATAAATTGAGTATATTTAGAATAAACACATTTACAGACTCCATAATTAATGGTCAACCTCAACACCCTTGGTCCCATAAATAAGCAGCCTTCCATTCCATGATTCACAGACCTTTAACCATCCCTCTAGAAAAACCTAATTTACGTAAAGAAATACAAACTATAAAACAAATCGCAGTAAATAATAACTATGACGAATTGTCACAAAACTGTGGCATAATAAATTAAGAAAAATACTAATACAAGAAATATATCCGGTCTTGCAAAGGGTCAATACCCAAAATAATAATAATATTTACTATAAATCTATCTCGTGCATAGGTAATGTATCACTCAAATTAGGAAAACTCTTAACTAATAATAAAAATATAATTAATACAAAATGTGCTTATAGCACTTTAAATAACTTGGGTAAACCCCTTATTAATAATAAAGGAAAAATAGATAAACATAAAAAGAGTGGTGTCTATAAACTTAAATGTAACGACTGTAATAGAGATTTTAATACAAGGTATAAAGAACACATTGCCAGCTGGCGAAATAATGAACTAGACACATCTCACTTTGCTAAACATCTCATTGAAAATAGCCATCACCCCCATACTGATAATGCCCCCTATATATTACAAATAAATACAAAAGGTAATAAACTTAATATCCTAGAAACATTAGAAATAAACAGACATAAAAAAGACACCGAGGTTAATATATTAAATGAACAACTAAATATAATATCATCACCCATACTTAATATCTTCTAGACATAATATAATTAGACAACATTGATACTATAGTACTCTTCAAAATGTTTCAGCCCAAATACACATATAAATATAAGTATATATAATAAAAAATTAAAAATATACATATATATATATATATATATATATATATATATATATATTAATATATATGTATATTAATATATATATATAAATATAAAAATAAATTTTTAAAAAAATTAAAAGAAATAAATAAATATATGAATAAATAAAACCGGAGATATGTAGAATTAGTGGTATTACCTTGCCCTTACTTTCAGATACCCTTGCTTTTGTATAAATATATTACCGATAATAACTTCCATTTAATTTTATTACATACACCGGAACATTTGCATTGTATAACCTACATAATAACAACAATTGAATTTATTACCCTCACTAAAATACTGGTATATTGTATAACTATCGGAAATATAATAAAACCTACACCGCCCCCCTGCAATAAACTCACTAACATAAGCAGTAGAAAAACCCGCAAAACCCGGCTCCGCTATTGTGTTTGAAATATATAAATGCTGTTGGATGTTCCTAAGAGTTAATATTTGCTAATATCCCACCTGAAG
The DNA here is from genome assembly GCA_039881145.1 of Druceiella hillmani. Lineage (NCBI taxonomy): Eukaryota > Metazoa > Arthropoda > Insecta > Lepidoptera > Hepialidae > Druceiella > Druceiella hillmani. The sequence continues at coordinate 1,188,056 of JAYKKI010000142.1, read as the reverse complement.
ATGTTGTAATACAACGAAACCTAGGTGGCGGTAAAGAAATTAAAGATAGTAGAAATAATACTACATCACGTAGTTTCATTTAATGGTGAATAATGAATTTCTACAAAATTAACGCCGAATATATTCAATATAAAAATATAATCAAGTTCAACGTATCAAAATAAATCTTATTTATCTGTATAAAAACTCGTGTTATTTATGTTTACAAAATGACCTCGACACCAAGAGATAGAAAAAATACAATGTATTCCGAATATGTAGGAGACGAAAATATTTACAAACGGACAGATATTTCAGTGTGAGTGATGCCACATCCATATTTAACATGTCCCAGAATATTATAAACGCTCGGAGCGTATCTATGTGGTTTATATCAATGGGTGCATTATTATGAACAAATTATTCTTTTAATTCCAACACATGCACACACACACCTACACACACGTTATATACATTTGGCGTTAGCTCAGCTGAATAAAGGACCTTCTTAAGTGGAATGCTATCGAAAATCTAAGCATCCTACCCTTTCTCAATTGCCATTTGATTTTTGCTTTTTACTATGACTTTTAATGCTTTTTAAAAATTCCCGCGTTTCCGAGTTTAAAGACATCTAATATTAATTCATTTTCTATAATAAAAAAATTTAAAGTATTTAATTAGCAAATATTGATGTAATAACAAATAAAGCCCTTAAAATTAATAGATAATTTACCCTTATCAATTTTTATGGCTTTTTCATATTCATATAATTCCTATTTTATATTGTTTTAAATATTTATAGAAAGTAAATATGGATGGAAGTGGACGTCTATAATAATATATATGAATCTCATCATTCCATCTTTGGTCTAAGGAAATGGGATTATGATCTAATTGAACAATTGGCTATTCATAAATTTTCTGTATTTCGCAAAATGTCATGAAGCCGGAAGTCCTCTATAAACTACAATTTTAAAAAAAGTATGTGAGAATTGACTAAAATATAAAAAAGTTGGGAGCTTCTAAATTTAATGGTGGAGATAAAATAGGAATGTGTGCCTGTCTCAGTCAATTTTGTAGTTTACAATAATCGTCACCATGATGTTGATCACAAGGCATACGGCCTTTAACTTCGAGGCGGACCCGGGCTCGATTCCGGCCGCTCGTCAGGCGGAGCTAAACTGGTGTTCTGGTTGACTGTAAGAGATTGCTCTTCTAGTAATAAGTCGTCCATATGTATCAATTAGATACAAATAAAGTTTCAATTAGATAAAAGTACAGAAATAAATAAATAATCATTACTAACAATAACATCACAAATAAGTAGTGCCGTTATTAAATCATAATCAGTCGATGTTCAAAATTCTTCAATTTTTTTTGAGTTCTTGTTTTGTGCCTTGAGATATGAAAAAAATTAAAATGTCAAATATTATTAGACTAAACATCTAAAACAATGATTATTTTTTTAAACCCAGACTAGTTAATTTAACTGCCAGTGAATATAGTCTTTTACTAAATTCTATAAAGATCAATACATTTCTTCGCTAATGTTCGCAGCTAAATATTATTATCTATTTTATGTCTTCCAACTCTAATTAATTGTCTTTTTTTTCAAAGCAAAATCCACTAAATTGTATTGTTCATTCTTTTGAAATTTGCACTGTAATACTTAAAGAATTATTTTATTAGTTTCCTCATTTTACTTCATTATGATAATTTTTACCATTATCCTTTAAGAATGAAAAAGTACCAATAATATTATTGAAATTAATTTTTAAAAACTTCTTTTTGCTTGTCTTTTTCTTGTTTGTTATATAATTATGCTCCATAAGATTGTTATCTCATTTTATTAGCAGATGGTCTCTATAAAATAAATTATAAAAAATAATTACATCAGATCTGGACAAATTAAAAGCAGTTCAGAGTAAATATTTAATGCTTACAACAATTTCAGACGTAAATTAAAATAGAAAACCTTCGTACCATTTCAATTAGTTGTTTGTGGAAGAAAAACCAAAAAGGTTGCTTATGGAATAATTAGATTTTTTATTCACTCATAGAGATTCTTAACTAAGTTTATTATGTACATAATGTTCAAATTATTCATCACACCCATGTCGATATAAAAATGATAAGATGATTTAACGATACCATGATGAAATACCAATTTAACTATATTTTCTACTGCGATTAGTCAAAAAAGTTCATATATTTTTAAAATTGGTAAGATTAAAGGACAACAAATTTAATAAACCTTTTAAATTTAAATATTTAAGTCGTACGTCTTCTCAAAGCAAGTTTGTCTAGAGTTTTGAATTTTATTAATCAATGGAAATTCTATGCGCCTCATAAAATATAAATGAGACTTGGCTGACCAATTCCCGTCAATAAAGAATCGACTTCAATAATAACTTACTTATTCATTGTGAATAAGTGGAAACCTGTTTGGAGGATTTTTGGACCTGGTTGTTTACTCTTTTTAATACTTTTTTGAATTCGGTTTATTATTTTCTTTATTCACGATATGCAAAATATAACTGGGCTATAAATATAGTGAATTTTAAATAAAGAAGTTTATTATTAAAAAACACAACTAGAGGAATGACGTAATGGTTATGTGGTTGACCGGAAAAATATCTTCTCCATTAACTAGTGAATACAAAAACTATATGAAAGAAAGCTAACGAAACTGGAATTAGCCTATAATAGTAATATATTTTTGCAAAAATTTCACAAATAAGCGAATCTTTTCTTATGCAGAATGAATAAGTTTAGGAAAACATCGAAAAATATCAAAAAGGCTGGATGATCCAAGTTGCGAAATGATTAGAGGACAGTGAAGTGAGTAGTCACAAAATTGAAACGAAGTGCAAGTTTCATTCGAATGAGAATGGATGAGATAAAGACGTATTTCGGGCTAGGCGAAAATGAATTCATTATCTGCAATTACCTCGTCTGTGTAAAACATTATAAGAAAGTGTAAGAGGTGAATAAATATTGTTCGTTTATACAAAATAATGAATCAAAAATGGTCACATTCTTTCCACTAAATAAAAGTAAATCTATAACATGAGATAACTATTCACATAACAAAAATACATTTTAAAGTCATAAATAGGCAAATGTACTTTTAGGTTAAAGGCCGTTTTACTACGCCTGAATGTATCTAGCACATGAAACGTCAGTTGGTTTTATTATTGCAAGTTTCAAAATCTCATTTTGATATATTTTAGATATATTTTATTAGATATATTTATTTATTTCATTGTGATATATTTTAGACAGGTTGCTAAAGTCGGGATGTGGATACCAAACTTTTGTACTTCGTTGATACGAAACACTGTACTACAGCGAAATTGCGTGATTAACAAAAACTCAAGTCGACGCAATGGTAGTTCTTGGGAAAGCTTGTTAGTTAAATGCTACACAGCTCGGTTGGTAATGTTGGAAACTTTTCGCTCGAGAGTCGAACTAATTACACTTACAGATTTTGAATGTACTTATTTCGTTAGAGTTGCATTATGATTATTTGTCTTATGACTTACAAATTATTTTTATGTGACAAGTTAAATTGGTTGGTAAAGAAGATAATGAAATAATGTTTTGCTTACCAATTTTGGACAAAACAATAAACTAAACAATAATACTTATAATTAGATCTTATTACCGCACAAATTATTGATAGATAGCATAGGCAACAGAATTATAAGCTCAGCTATGTTATAATCAATAATTAAATTTTATCCTTTCAGTTAATTTCAGATTCTATGTTATAAAGCATTTTCCATTTATTTGTATAGTTTTAACTTTACAGCACCTAGTTTTAACTTTACAGCACCAGCAAAAAGCGCTGAAGAAGAAAGACCCTAAAAGTAGTGATTGTCTATTACAGTTAATCATAAGTTATATGCGAAAAAAGCTATATTATTATATTTTATGATATATACGTTTCATAAAAGTATCACACTTTCTGATTTCTAATGTTATATATATATATATATATATATATATATATATATATATATATATATATGTATATATAACATTTGTTTGTATTTAATAGATATAATTATATTGATAAATTATTGCAACAAACACTCATGAGTTTTGATCCTATTAGTAAGACTGCGCGCCAATATAAACATTCAATTAAGTCAAACAATAGCTTCCATTTGAACAGCCGTGAAGAGCTTCCTAAAATCGCATTAAGGCTTTCGGAACGGCTTTCCGCTCACGGAAAATGTATAATATACATGGATATACGTCACGCTGTTTAGGGAGTTATATTTGGCTTGTGCACATAGTTTGGTAGAAAAATATATATAAAATATATATTATTTTCCTCAAAAACGAGCATTCATTTTTCCCAAATACATCTATGGTTTAATTCGTATTTTCCTTATTAAAAGACTAAATAAACGTATTTCGTGAGAACTCAAAGTCCTGTTGTAGTATAAGTCCCATTCGAGTGATAATATTGAACGGGATATTTGCAAAAGGGGAACGACTTCGTTATTTGATTGTTTTACATGGCTGGTAATTGATCGAAACTGCATCTATGGTGACATATAACTTCAAATGTCTTTGATTTTGACATTAACTCATGGTTGGACGATGATCAGCCATGAATACGCATGTAATTACAAATTTATTTTTTACACTTGTGATATCACACTAAATTACTTTTGCAATTCAATGTACGAAAAGAATTATTGCTCAAAGCTGGGATGTATAAATATAGTTTAGGATGTATTAAATTTAAATTTTTCACACAGCCAAAGTAAGGTGAGGCTCTCTCTCCATAAAAATACCTTGATCTGAATCGAGTCGACTAGTTTTGAAATAAAAACCATTAATCTATTGACATATTAAATATGAAATAGAAACTGTTGATGTTAATTTTCTTTTTTTCAATCAACAAATTTACTAGTTCAATAAAATTTGATTCATGTTCGTAAGAGTAATATTACAAACTAACATAATCACTGCTTAATATTGCATATTGCGACCTATGTAATATGCGACGAATGAATATTACTTATAAATAAAAAATAACATCTTCTAATATTTTTTTGAAGTGAAACTTCTTTACGCACGCTTGACTTGGGGAGTAAGCTGGTGAATGCGTGACGAGCGAGTAACGAAAAGTGTGATCGGGCGAGGCGAACGGAAGTTGAGAAGGAGATATAAGTTAGTGAAGACAGAAAGAGAGAGAGGTACGTTTCATATATTACTGTAGGGACAATAGAGAGAGGTGCAAGCACACATTTTCTTTCTCTCTTTCTCTCATACCCAGTTATGTTTCGTATATCTAAGACACAGTGCAAGCCTATTGTCTGTATCACACTGTAGAAGCAAGAGAGAGCAGTGGGCGCGCACATTTTCTTTCTCTCTCCCTCTCATAGCCAGTGCATGAAATATATATATATATATATATATATATATATATATATATATATATATATATATATATATATATATATATATATATGCGAGTTTACTAGCGTTATGCGAACGGTGATTTTTTTATTATTTTGTAATTTCATTTCGTTCTTGAACAATTTTATAAATTATTATTTTGTTCAATACGTTAAATATTCTACGTTTAAAGGGAATACAATTTTAAATTCATTTTAAAGTTCATATTTTGTGAATTTAAAGTTTTAGTTTAGTCGTGTGGTCTAAAGTACAATCGTCTAAAGCACAATAGCATAGGAACATTGCAAGTTTATGAAGTAAATACGGTTAGTATATTTTTGATTTCATTGGATACTCAACCAAATTTATTTCATCAAATGATTTTATCTTTTTTAAATAAACAAGAATAACAATCAGTGCAGTGACGACATGTGGTTCATACATTAGATAGTATTAGTTGCAAATGTAATTTAACCTATTGGAAGAACGAAATCAGATAATTGAATAAGGTTTGAATAGTTTAACGAATGGATTGTATAGAACTCAACAACAGGGTAAGACGGAATCAATTAAAATTGCCTTGAAAGCGTTAATATTTAAATACGTTTCTGTCGAGGTGTATTGCTCAGGTAAACAAAACGATGCAGAATGATTTATGAAATAACGACTTCGCTCGATGTCGCCTGACTGGAAGGAAGTTAGTATCAGTACTATTATGCTAGTGCGCAGTGAGTTTGTATTGTGCTTTTTGGTTATTCGTAAAATGTTTTATATGAAATCAAATTGTATCGTGGATAAAACCTCATTACATTATTTATCACGGGTACACGAATATTCAACGCAAAATTAAGAAAAACAACACTACATTATTTAAATTTATTGTTTGAGAAAAATTTTAGATTTTTAGAATTTTAGATTTACCTTTATTTGATGGTTGCGTCTTACGCTTTTGTTCAGCTTTGTTTATTTTAATTAATTATAACTCTCGACCAGTGTGTGCTTTCAGAAATATGGTCATCAATGCCTACTGGTATTTACAATTTATTTTCAAAGGATGTCCCAGAAATATAAATCCTAGAAAATTCAATTTAATTGCGAATTTTGATAGTCATGTTTTCTAACGCTGAACGTGTGTTTGATCGAATCGTACAGTAAATTGCTTAATTTATCGTAACTTGTAGCACTTAGTCACGAATTTCATTAAATTTTCTATATCAAACTTTTGGATATGGCTAATGCATATTGTTTGAAAAAAACCGTGGATTTTAAGATTTCGAGATATGATTTTTTTAAACTTTTTAGACAATGAATCAGCGATTTGTTACCCTACTTTTTATTTTATGTATTACTATTGAAATATTTAATGCAAATAAGACAATATTATGAGTTATAAAAAAATAAAATTTAAAACAAAAACATTACCTACTATTTAAAGAGCCAAATTTCTACTCAAAAATTTAGCTATGAAAATTGTAAGATAAAGATAACTAGTCCTTGCAGAGTTCTGCGAGAAAAAGTATATACCAATGAATTTGGATTTTGTACGTAAATTGATTGAATATTGTATGTGTCATTACATTCGTAATATCCACATTTATATTTCTCTATACTTAACAAAAATATATTGGGTACGTACATTTAGAGGATAGATGCATAAATACATACTAAATACACCATAAACCAGTGACAAAATTGGGATTAATGTATTCGTGCTGCTGATGGATAACGTCAATATTATGACCGAAGATAAAACAACCTTTAATTATTTTATATATATATAGGTAATCTCAAAATGACATCAGTATTTTTGTGATGCAGCATTGACCTAGAAAATCCCTCAATTTAGAAATTATTACTTTTTCCCCTACATCACAGACACTGAAATAGAACATATTTAAGAAAGTGTCATAGAACTCGCATAGCTAGAGTTCCGTATGATCACATAAAAGTTTAAAAATGTGAAGTTACGGTAATTTATTTACTAAACTATTTATATATTGCCTAGTATTATTTATATTTATCAAACTAAATAAAGAAAATAAATAACTTGAGTGTTCATAGCTTTTTAATTTATCGCTAATTTATCGAAATAATCTTGCAGTAAATGCATACCAAATATCGTTACCATAATTGTTTTCAAGTATTAGACATAGTTGGTTTAAAAGTTGAAGGTGGCGGGAGGGGGGAGGCGTTACAAAATATTTTGGATACTCATATGTTTCATTCCCATGATTAATGTACCGGTTATATTTAAAAATATTCAAACGTTTTAATAGGTTCCTATTATTACAAATCACGATTATTTCTAAAAATTTCACCACAATCGGTCTTAAACTGAGAGAGTTACGATGCTGTGATATACCTAGATACAAGTAACTGACGAGACGATAATATCCAAATTGAAAGAATTCCGCATTTGCTTGTTACCTATGGGTTATTTAAAATAATTATTCCTATTTTGCACGCAAATGTACCAACCAATCCTAAAATTGTTAACAAGTAATGGAAATCAACGAAATCATTTCAATATCCGGAAACGAAATCATTTCAATATAAGGAAACGAAATCATTTCAATATAAGGAAACGAAATCATTTCAATATAAGGAAACGAAATCATTTCAATATAAGGAAACGAAATCATTTCAATATAAGGAAACGAAATCATTTCAATATAAGGAAAGCCACAAATACTCATTTTTGTTTGAAAAATTAAATATGAAATTCAAAGTGATCGCTATCTTTAAGGTCTTCCTCGTTTTAATTTTTATATACATGCGTATAACTTTTATTCTATATAACTTCTATCATATGAAATACAATGTTTTACTTCATAACTACAAACTCATTTAAAACTTTATTATGAAACTAAATATAAAGGCCGTTTACATAACTGCTCTAAAACAGTTAACAGTAATGAGCATGCACTTATTGTATAAGATGGAAAAAACTTATTGCTTACGTAGTATGAAGAATAACAGAGTTATCAGAGTTATAATACAAAATAATAATTTTCAAAATCGGAGCTTTCAAGCAATATAACTTGAAGCAATTAACGCGGCAGTCCTTTGTGTCGCCTGCCTAATAAGTAACTTTTAGCATGGAAAAAATTCAAATTACCCTGAAAATAATTTTTCAAGATACTTTTCTGAAATTATAAATAAATAAAAAAAAGAATATGTAATTATATGGTTCCAAATCACTTACATTTTCTTTAGTTTATATAGGACATATTTTTAAAGTTTTCAGTGGCACAATGGAAGTACTCCAATTTGGAAACTTGTCCGAGGCAATCGGAGGTTCCTTCAGATTTTCTACGACTTTGCAAGCGTTTATAAATAGGTAGGTACATATGTATGTACTACTGATTCACCAAATATACATTTTTATACATCCACGTATATGAATGCGAATGCGAATATTCAATACAAGTATTCGCAAAAGCGTATGTAAATTGTATTCTGACGCCGTTTATCTAAATTGATAACTACACGCGCATACACATATTTACTTTAAGTATGAATAGACCGGTCGAGTCTGTTGCGGACTAAATAATATGTTCATTTGTTTCTCTTGTTAACGGCAATAACAACTTTGACTAAGGTTAAAACATCAAACACTAGTGAAATTTGGACTTATTTCACACTATTCACTACTGATGCTGAGTACACTAGGTGAAAATTATATATTATAATAATGAATACTCACGGAAAGAAGCGCTACAGTCGCCAAGAGAAATAATTTGAAATTCATGAGCAAAATGAGCATAGTGAATTATAAAATGGGAAAACCGAAAAGTGGAATGCTTCAAAAATAAATCTTTCGCCCTCATCTTTACACCGGTAAACTAGAAGTAGGTAATCTAAAATGTATGTATAGTCTAAAATGTATGTAATGTCTTGATTGTGTCAAAACACCTAAACGGCTGAATAGCGACAACGCTAAATCTCTGATGGTTGATAATTTGATAAATGAAGTAATTGCAATGGAGGAATTCTTGAAATTGAAGTCTACAGAAATTTATTCTTGTTTATTTAATAATAAAGAGAAATAGATTAAAAGCTGTTATTAACTATATTAAAAAATTGTATTTTTATTATTTATGTAAGTTTTTTGCTACTATCGTCAATTAAAATGTTTCTTTAAAGTTATACTATTGCTGTCGTGATAAATAATGTTTATTTTGTTTTAGAGAAGAAATATTGCAGCTTCCATTTTCTCTCAATATAATACTTTATAGAAGTAAGCCATTATTCAGCAAAAAAAACTTTGCGTTTACTTGAGAAAAAATCGTTTTGTTGTGTAAGTAAAATACCACGTGTGTGTTAGCTATAAATCGTTTTTTTAATTTGAGATATTGTGTTTTCTTCACTTTTTTTTTCATTATCAAAACGTTCAACATGACAATTTTATAGCAAAAATATTTGCAAAATATTCGCTTTTATTTTTGGGGATGTGAATGCGAATACGATTGAAAAAAAATATGCAAATATTGGTGAATACAATTACGAATACGAACGTACCCTTCTTTCTTTACTTTTGTTAACTTTCTCCTGAATTTTAAAGTAATATTTTCATCATTCTAGTGATAGCGAAAATCAGTTCTTTTGTCATCTTTATCAGCGTAAGTCAGAAATATTATTCCTAATGGGTAAAAGATGATAAGATGAGGCTTCTGATAACTAGAATTAACATTTCTAGTTCTTCTAAACGTGATGCACAACAATAAGAAAATATTATTGAACCGAAATATATTTAAGTTTCTTATTATAAATCAAAGTGACACGTTCTTAGTACTGAATAATATATTGTCACGTTAGAATGAATAAAACTGTTGAAGTATAATTACTTAAGAAAGGAGACAAAATATTTTATAAATAATTATTTTAATTAATCGTAATTACTGCTGCCATTAGAATAAAGATTATTCGATTAAAAGTCGTGTAAACTTATAGTTTTGGAGAAAACACACGTTAAAGTTTCTATACTGTGCTTGTTCATAACTTTTAATACATTTTATAGAACTGATTCGAAATAGAAGTAACAAGGTGACGATGATAAAGATGTAAATTGTAGCCCTCTATCACAAAATTGTTATTATAATGAAATAATTATTAAATAAAATTTGATTAGGTTTGAGTTCAATAGGGTTAGATTAGGTTGAGAATTATTCGGTTAGGTTGGTTTAAGTGGTATTAGATTGTATTAACGTCGATTAGTTTGGGTTAGGTTTGGTCTTGATTGGTTGGGTTAGGTGAGGTTAGGTAAGGCTTACATTGTTATGATGCATTGTATTTTTATCAAGAATAATACAGAATAAAAATTTAAAAAATAATACTGTTGGCCCCAATTTGTAGGATATATATATATATACACACACAAAATGACGCAATTTATCCCTAGTCCAAATTTATGACTTGCGTATGACGTAGCATTAGTTCAAGATATCGAACCAAGAATATTCTCTAGCTGAGCTCGCTTAACAGTCTCTTGACCAAGAAATACAGAAATACAACAAGCCTTAATAAGCTCATTAAGAAAAAAGGAAAATAATAATATTTGTGCATTGAAATGAGTATGATTTAGTAGTTTAGACCCTAGCACGGAACATCCATGATATGTATACCGACATGTATTGATGGCTAAATCATCAACTTTTATTTTCGGCTTTGTCGTAATCGAATTAAAATAATTTTGAAATCCTCATGACTTTTTTGAAAATTGATATCTTAGATGAAAATTACATATACATATATATATATATATATATATATATATATATATGTGTGTATATATATATATATATATATATATATATATATATATATGTGTGTATATATATATATATATATATATATATATATATATATATATTATATATATATATATATATATGTATATATATATATATATATATATATATTTCCTTTTTTTTTATATATTTATTCATTTACCCCAGAAATTTGTCACAAACCTTTTTGGTGTTAACTGTTTGGTGTAAATATATACAGCTTAATACAGGTATAAGCATTTCTTTCGTAAGGAAAATGTTTTTAAATTATATAACTTACAATATTGAGAAAAGGACTAACGCGGATTCTAGCAAATTGAACAAAATTTTATAATTTTGTAAATTTTTGTTTTAATAAGTTTCCGTCGAAGCAATACAATATCTTATTTATTCTCTCATTTACTTTTATGAATTTACATTGTTAAAGATGACAAACGGCACATTTATTGTTTCATAGACAACGTTTCCATTATGATAATTGGCAACATTTATTGTTATATAGACAACGTTTCCATAATGATAATTGGCAACATTTATTTTATGCTTGCACATTTAATTTAACTACTTGAACTCGGCTGCCAATCCTATATAAAGTCTACATCCTTAGCGATAGAATTCGTCTTCAACGGATAAGATAAATGATGACCAATCACTGAGCGATAACGAAAAAAAAGTCTTATCAATGTGAATGTCGTAGAACTGTTGAAGACACAAGGATCGGTTCTTTGAATATAAGTAACTAGTTTATTCAGGCGATCTCATTTATTCAGGCCTTGATTTCAAACTATGAATACTTTCACGTAATTCATTTTCATACATAAAATTGGGATCTTCAGAAGTTTTCAGTTTTATCTACTCGAAGTGGCAATAAACAACATTTGGAAATTTTTTAATAAATTTTACTTAAGTTTAAAATTAAGGTAATGTTAATCTCCTTTATTTTTCTGCTATTGTTTCCAGAACATACCTTTTAGTTTAAATTTCCTCGTCACTAAACTACAAAAGCAAAATTTAGCGTATTATGAAAACAGGCATTTCAAAACAGAAGTGATTTTTCTGTTAAAGTTGATTTTGTATTAAATGAGTGATATTAATGGAATAATTTCAAAAAATTAATTTTGAATTCAGAAATTTCTAAAAATTATCAGTCATATCAAAGGATGGTAAAATATTAGAAAATACCAAAAACACTACGTAATGAAGAAACTGGAATGGCACTATCATCTGTCAGCGTACCAAATTTCAATATGGGTAATTCTATTATAAGTATGTACATATATATATATATATATATATATATATATATATATATATATATATACATTATCGCAAATTTATTTTATCTTTACGAGACAATCATTATGAATATAATATTTTGAATATGATAGGGACTCATATTTTAAAGATGCAAAAGATTACTCTGCGCACAGTTTATCCACTAATTCTAATTCACCGAGTGTATCGGCGAACATTTCACTAGAATCTCTGGCAGGGACACGGCTCCTAACATCTGTTTATGTTCTCGGCGAATATGAAAGGGACACCGAAATTGATGAAAAATCTACTTTGTATTGTTGAACTAATTTAATTTCGTGAATGTTTTAATAAAGAAAATAACGTGCCCATGTATATCCCCTTTTTAATTGATTATTGTAAAACATTAATATAGTTATATAAATTCGTTAAACATATAAGGAAATTTGTATCAAATTCAATGTTTTTGACAGTTCTTTGACTCGAGCCAAAAAAACGATATCAAGGCAAGCGCCCGAGATGAAAAAGGCGGGATACAGACGTACCGTTTGCACAATCACACTCACCTAGTATATGGATGTATGGCAAATTGTATATGTAAACGACTGCCTGTAGTTCAGTGATCAGAGCGGCAGTTCTGGTTAGATTTATAGTAATCATGATATGTAATGGTTAAGATATTAAAGTATAGACACTGCAAGGGAAAGAAAAAAACCTGTTTTTGTTAACATTTAATTAATGTATTAAAATACGAAATTAACTCACTAAATAAAATATAGAAGTTTATAAATAAATGAAAAAGGAAGTGATTAATGAAAACACATTAAAATTTTAAGATCCTGTAAGGTAGAAATAATACATTACTAATGAAAATAGTACCTCGTTTCGACCTTGAGGATAGAAGGTAATGGCCATAGTCCCCACAAAAGCATTTCTTGTGAATGTTCCAGTTCTAGATATTTCAATCTAGTAGACACCATTTTCTTTTATATTTTCCCCGTAATACCGCGCTCAAGTAAAATTGATATGGGCCTAAAGCAAACAAAGTCAATTCACTACTAGAGAATTTAAGGAAATACACCACTCGATGTAAGATATATATATATATATATATATATATATATATATATATATATATTACATTTATTTCACTTGATCTTCCTAATTTATCTCGAATTTTTTGAAAATAGCTTACCTTTTAAAATTGGATGAAAGTTATAGCGGCTATTTCAAAAGATTTAAATGTGTAGAAGCTTGGTTATTATATTAAATAAATCTATTACTCAATCACTACAAGCCCTGTCCAACAGCAATAGAGAGAGTTCGGCTTTCGTAACACATTCACAAATCTGTAATCTAAGAATGGCATTATTAATCAAGTCTTCTATTTGATGTGCCTTAAAATTGGAAAGTACAATGTGGTATTCAGACAATAAATGCCACTTATTCAAAAATAAATGTGTGGTATTATCGTGTTAAAATCCTTCATGATAGTGTAAAAGAGAAATAATATTATATCAGCACAGCTGTTAAATATGTAGTGGACAGTTATATTTTTGGCAAGTGTATAATTAGGTAGCATTATTAAAGATTACTCGGGGGAAGCAGCTCCCTTGGAATTTGTGGTAATTAAGGTGGTATCTGTGGAGTGGGAGTTTACATAAAAATTAAACTGTGGTAGAATTCGATAGGATATATGTTCCATTTCTTCTTTTATTGAGTCTTAAGTTAGAAGTTGGTTGGTGGCAGCTTCATAACAAACCCTCGATAAAACCAAGATATTTTATATCATGCCGATTTTATAAATATAAGGATACATCCAATATTAAAATTGCACCTTCTTTCTGTGTCCATTTTTTAATCTCAATTTCGCTATTATATTAGCCAAATTAGTAGCATGTACTATGAACGGAGTCATAAATTTAGCATTGTTAATAAGTCCCAGGTAACATGGAAAATGCTCGAAGTAAGCGAGAAGAGCAGTGAACAATATTGAACAAATATTAAATTATGTCCAGTATTTATTGTGCCCTGAATTAAAAATATTACTTATTATAAACCTATCCTAACAATAAAATACAACTCCATTGGTAGACTTAAATTAGGTGTAGCTAACTTTTTGTATACTTCTCTGCTTTTATTTCTCTATGATAATCCACAGAGCAAGTCTCCTATTTCTGTCTAATCTGTAACAAAATAACATAACTGTAACCCTGCCCAGAAAACGTGACAACTTACATATATAAATATTCATTTATTAAAATCTTTTTTTTTCTTTTTATTTGACGTTATTCATTTAGTCTGGTTATTATGAATATTATCAACATTTTATAATTATTCCATAATAATTATTTCCTCCATATATAAATAAACATATTAATATGGTTGTTGAAAAATGACTTTATAATGCCATCATACAATGAAAAAAAGAGTGTTTAAGATGAAAGCTTAGTGGTTTTCCCTATCTTAACATATTTTGATATTTATGTGTTAAACAATAAATTAGTAAACGTAAAACACTAACGCTATGTACAGTATGCTATTTAGAAAAATAAGTTAAAGCGGTCTCTCAGTTCTAATAATATGATGCAGTAATCTTCTCACAACTAAATCGTATCATTATGTAATCTTTAATTGTTAGCTGTTCATAAGAATAACAATGTAAAACAAGAATAAAAAGTAAATTCCTTCAAAATGAACTGAAAAATATTAATTATTCTGAAATATAAGAATATATGACGCTCATGGCTTAATAATAGATATAAATATTTTGCTACATTATACAAACAGACATTTGGTAAAATTCTGATATCTGGGAATATGCAGAAGTCGCAAACTAGTTATGTAAATATCTGTGTATTAGAGTTACATACCTGAATTCATGGTCATCATCCGAGTCCTGTTTGTAAACTAGTTGATACGAACACAAAATGAGCCTTCGCACTTGTCGTATGTTTATGTTTTTGTTGTTGTTGAAGCACTTCATAATTCGGTAAATAGTGTCTTAAATATATGGAAAGGATGGTGGCGCAAATGAAATCAGTCGGTGTAAAATACCAATTATCAAAAAAAATCGCGAAAGGACGCAACGGACGCTACAAGAATTCAAATGTCAACGGACACTATTTATATAATTTGTTGACATTACCAACTGTCAAAATAATTATATGAGATCAAACTATGCCTTCGCACTTGTCACGTGTCTATGTTGCAATTGATACACTTCATAATTATGTAAACAGTAGTCTGTGTAAAACACAAATGGTCAATAAAAATCGTGGAAGCACGCGACGGAGACTACAAGAATTCAAATGTCAGCGGACACTATCTATGCCATTTGTTGACGTTGCCAACTGTAAAAATAATTCTATCACAAAACGTTATGATTTTGTATTACTAACGTCTTCGTATTTTATTGCATGGCGCAGACAACTTTCATACTAAACTGATTGTTTTCAATGGTTACATCATTTTAATATAATAAATGCTATATTAGTTTATTCGGCTTGCTTTCTATGCATTAATTGGAAAGTTAATAAAACATGAAAGCAAAATATAACCAAAAAGTAATCGTCAAAACAATTCCTTTAATTTATTTCACATAAATAATTACACAATTTTGTATGAATTGCGTGACGGTACAAAATTATGATAAAATTATAGAAAGTATGTAGTGATGCAATAGAAAAGATACGTTGAGTTTGGGCTCGTTTTTTTATTTTAATGACCCTTATTTTTTTCACAACGCCCAAGTTAAACTTGGCAAAGACTATGTTGCACCAAAATGACTACGTATCGTTATACCACCTAAATCGTTACAAAGTTGGTAACGCAGCGAGGGTTGACTGGTAACAAGGGGATTAAAAATATTTGATAATTTTAATTTACCCTAGACACTCTGGTTAATTTGAATATCAAATTGTGAGATTAATTTAGAATGTTTCAATATATTAATTCAATGTCAGTGAAATAGAATTACAATAATTTTGTGCGCAAACTTTACACATAGACACGTTAATAATACCTCTTTTCCCCGATTGATTTATAGATTTGTTGAAATACGGCATTAAAATACAGTTGAAAATAAAACTTTTAAATGTTTTAAGTGACAACTTCAGATTCACTGGACATTATTAGCCTTAAGGTGTTATTAAACGTCATCAATTTTGCAAATTAAATGTACTAGTAATTTCTTATCAATATTCAGAAAACTATTAAAGACTCGTAAATACTGTTCCCAATATGTATGACAATATTACTAGCAATAATTTATTTTTCGATATTTAATTTTCTTCATGTTTCATTCTCTTTCTTTATTTTTCTGGATATATCAAATTTCCAAAAAAAAATATGCGTGCAACTCAACACACCTCACAGAAGTGATACTTCTTTGGGGATATAAACCTCGATTTGTAAGTATAGTAATGAATAAAACGGCAGAGACAGGGAGAAAATATACTAAATATAAATCCATAGATTATACTAAATACTCATAAGAAGATTTGACAAGTATAAATTCAGAAACATTAATAAAATATCTTTCACAATCATTAAAAGTGCCATTAGTATCTTATAATCAACGTAAGTAGTATTAAAATCGACGAAAATATCCAATAAAATCGTTATATAAATTTCTGTGTAAATTACGTTGTCGATTAAAAAAATAGATGCCATGCTAATACAGTATATACATAGTATATGGTTAAATATAGCTAAAAGAAGTCTTGATGTATTGCTTCTGTTGATAAGCTATGAGGCAAACTATCGAGCTTGGCTAAACATAATAAAGAGAAAAGTTACCTCTTCAACATTTCTGCGCGGGATATGAAAGAAACTCAATAATAATTTTAATTTAACTTGTGTTAGTAGATCCGGAAAACAGTCTTTTATATTTTTTAATACTTGAGCATTTAATTGTGTACATATTGAACCACCTGTCACTATCCCTTACGTTCGCCATCTTGTAACTAACCATAGATCAAAAACAAGGTAGTAATTTGAAATATTACCAGACTAAAAATATATTTCCAATTCATTATTATATATTGCATAACCTCTAATTAGTTTTAAGGCTTCCAATATTATCAATGGAAATTATTCATTGTGTTCCTTGCTTATTAATATTTGTTTTATTTAAATGAAAATGTTTAAAATTACATTTTTATGGTTTAAATTTTTCATTTTTACTACAACTCCCATTTTCACTTTGACATGAATATTACCTCTTTATTTCAAAAAATAATAATATTTCAATCAATATAAATGTTAATTTAATGGACGACTATCTTTATATTAATGCTATTCTTTGCTACATATAATAACTTTCTTATATAGCAAACATTTACATAAACAATTTTTTTTATTGTGATTGTTGAAAATTAATGTAGTCCTTTTTTTTAATATGAACGTCTATGTCAAATAAATTATTTTCTTACACCCTTTTGTATTTATTTTTAATATAATAAATTCCATAATTATTTGAAAATATTATATAAATTTCACACATATTGTTCTTTTTTAAGAAATTTTAATAGTTCCTAGAAATTATAATAAATAGTAAATATTGCACCCATTGAACATACAGTGGTTATACCCTTAAACGCTATTGAAAACTATTAAAAGCAGTTAGCCCATAGCTTTCAATTCCAAATATCATATGTACGTTGTCCGCAAAATATGGATCTAACTTAGAAATATATTTTCTGCGTTAACATTATATTGTTTATGGATTGCATATATATCTTGCATTCAATTCATTTAGGGTAAGAGTGATTTAGTGCCGTAGAAATCAATGAACGGATAAATAAAACAAATAATCCCGGTAATAATGTCTATAAATGATTTTAAATATAAAGAAAGGCATCGATCTTCCGAAAAATATTTGCTTGAAAATATAGATTTAGCTTCAAACGGATTAGTTAATATACCTCATTTTGACAATTGCAATAAAATAAAGGTAAACCTCATTATATGCAAATACAAATGAAATATTAGAGATAAAAAATAATGACAAAGAAATGGAAAATAAAATAAAAAAATGTTGAGGGAAAACAATTTCAATTTGACATCCATTGGAGATATTCGTTGATAATCAAATCAATTAATAAATTGATTTTCTTACTAAATTAATATTTGTAAACAATAAATTCCAATGTAATATTTTATTTTATTTTAACTAATTCTTATGGGAATATATATAGTAAAACAGAGGGTTGTATTTCATAAATTTTGTGAGATATTTAAGGTATATAAATGGCTGTTTGTGGAAAGATTGAGTAATTTGGTAAGAAATGAGAATATGATAAAACAGTGCGTCGTCAGTTTAAATATCGTTGAAAGAAATTTGAAGCGAATACACGTTGATAATTTAAAAAATGGATGATTGGATCAGATTGAAGGACAACCAGATAAGATAACGAATGTGCTTAATGAATTTTAAAATATTTTCAGGCATAATTTATGGTAAAGTCTAACTCTCTAAGTGTAATACATCTCTCTAAAATGTTGTTATATATTAGGGAACTGAATGGTCTTCACTGACGTTTGGCATTTTCTTCTGAAATGTTTGAAATACATAAAATTGTCATATATATATATATATGTATATATATATATATATATATAAATATATATATATATATATATATATATATATATATATATATATATATGTATATATATATATATATATATATATATATATTTAGAATGTTTTCTCCTTTTTTATCTCCAAAACTGCGAATATATACCGAGTGATAAATAATATCAATAGTAAAACATGGAGTTTAACCCTTTTTTTTCTTTCACGGACAGTGAAGAGGTCTTTTAAAACGCAGCAGTAAATGTTAAGAGTTTTCGGTACAACGTGCCGCCTCTTTCATGAGATACGAATCTTTTGACCATTTTGCAGTGTATCCTCGAATGTATAAAATCGGAACCCTAAATTCGAAATAATGACATTTGCTAAATCCTACATGCAAAGTTATTCTTATTTACACCTCGCAGAAATATATTTTAATAAAAGTCAATGAATTTAATTGAAACAGTATATATGTACAAACATTTCAATATTTAAATTTTTATGTATACTCAATTGTGCACGGAACACATGTAGGGCGAATTCTATCGCCGTGTAGCAGATTTTATTTTCACAATTTTGCCTTTAGCAGTTTCGAAGAAGAAAAATAGGTTTTATTGCGGATATATTGGGCATTATCTAATATCAAGTTCTGAAAAATAGTTACTCTATATTTACATATATTTGTTACTCATAAAATTAATGGAATGTTCATGCGACCGACCAAATATACAAATTTTTTTCGGTCAAACGTTATTGGTAATTTTCATAAATAATCCGTTTAGTTTCCACCCAACATAACACTGATGATGACTCAACAATGTTTAATGTATACCATTTTTGTACTTTTATTTCAGACCTGAGTTAGCTACTCATGAAGGTAATATCTGATTTGGTTGAATTTCAACGGTCGTATAAGTTTCCAACTGGAAATACCAAGTAAAACGGAATTTGCAGTAACAAATAATTTATAAATTATAAACCTTAGAGTGCTTGCGATACCACTTAGATATTTTCTCAACTGCATTAGATTTTATAGTTGCTCTCTCGAAGTGTGCCTTCTTTTATTCTATCTAGCCGTCCTGCAATGTTTATTCTCCTGTTCGTCAATCAAATGGAATATATAGTTCTTATTCTAATAAGAAAATTGCATTATAGGTTATCATTTTCACTTTGTCCAGATTAAAAAATTATGTTAAAATTGAAATTATTTTTGATGGATCTTTACGTAGAGGTAAATAATATTTCTTAATATATGCAAAAGGACTGTAATTATTATATGTAATGTATTTTTATCGATATTAAATAAGGAATAGGTTCTAAATTCGTATATAATATTTTTAATTTTAATTAAAAATTAAAAAGAAACTCTTTAAGGATAATGTTTAATTTTGAAAAAAAAAGAGAAGTTCGTCCTTTAACAATATATCACGATTGCAAAACGTTGATAGTATTTTGAATATAGCGCACGAAAAAATACAAAATTTATGTAAATATGGGTGCACCCATTTAAGAATTATGCGTAAACAAACTATTAAATGAATGTTGATTTATAATTCTCTTTATTGAGAAACTTCTGCAGTATTAAAAAAGTAAATTAAAACAATGAAATTTGGATATTATTTTTCTGATAATCCAATAAGTTTAATGATATTTAAAATATATTTATTGTACTCCTTGAAATTATTAGCATATACTTTTATTTCTCTTTTCCCTAGATTTATTTTTGAACTGAGTTACACGGCCTTGCATACACCTATGCGTTTTTTGAAGTGTTTCATTAATTCCCATACTTTGTTTTATATTTCTACCAGAATTAATTTGTCATCAGTACATAAAATTTATTTAGTTTCAAAAGAATAAATTCTTCTCATGTCTTGTCAATTTAAATATTTGTGATGAACTCTATATTAACATCAATACCAAATTATAATAGCAATTTAAATTATTCGTACTTACTTGGCGATTAGTGTTCCCACAGAAATTCTAAACATAGATTCTTATTAATATTGGATAAAAATTTCATAGTTTTCTAATAATATTGGTTAAAAATAAAAAAAAATACTGTTTTTATCAAACAGTTTAATAAAAATTATAATAAACGTAGATTAGGTCAATACAAGAGGTACATGAAACCAATTAACACTCCCATTTAACACTCACCTTTGTCGCCCCTCCTACAAAAATATAAATAAACGCTGTTTTTAAGTGGGATTTATTGTTAGTTTCTAATATATACGGAGATTAAACTTTAACATCATATTTAAACACAATTAAATGAAACTACGTGATGTAGTATTATTTCTACTTTCTTTAAGTTCTTTACCACGACCTAGGTTTCCTTGTATTACAACATCTTCAGGTGGGTTATTAGCGAAGATTCCGATCTTTGATAAGATGTTGTAATACAACGAAATCTAGGTCGTGGTAAAGAATTTAAAGACAGTAGAAATAATACTACATCACGTAATTTCATTTAATTGTGAATAATGAATTTCTACAAAATTAACTCCAAATATATTCAATATCATATTGAAAAATAATATCAGTTTAATTTAAAATCAAACGGTCAAATATTTTTAAGTTTTTGCGCAGTTATACTAGAAGATTCATATATACTGATTCCTGTTTTATAAAATGCTTTAATTTTTTATTTATTATAAATATTTTTTCCACTCAATAATGTGATAAACGGTCCAAATTTGTCTCCAAAAATATATAGAATTTACTTAAAAGAGTATTACTTTCATCGGGTTTTGTAATCCACGCACTTTATTAGCTTGGACATGAAAATATTATTATTATATTTACTGCTCAAAATATTTCACAAAAACAACACAAGAAGCAATAAACAAACAAAACAAATAGGTATAAATTTTATGATTTCTTTAAATACAAAAAATTATTTCTAATCCGTATTAATGTATCAACATACATCCGTAGTGCGAAGCGTGGCAGAATTATTACAAGTTTAAGATTAATACCAGAACAATGTATTAAAATTATAGTTTTTAATAAAATTGCAGTAGCACCAACTAAAATTTGCATTAGCTTCATTTATTACAATAAAGGGAATGCATTATGCTTTAAATTATTTATCAACTTTTAAAACACTAAGTGAAATAAAACAAAATACAGGTTACAATTCAAAACTGCTCATGAGTTTGAAATCCCTTAAAAATTACAGAGAACAAAGATGCATTTGAAGCAACTTAATGAATAGAAAATTAGTAAAATTTTCCTGTTAAGTTTCAAAGTAAATTATCGTGATTTAAACAATTTTATTCAAAGGTATTTTATAAAGTAAAATATTAATATTGTATTCTCTATAACAGAGTAATATCTTGTTACGCGATAGGAAAAACCAAAGAAAATAAAAGTTTGAAGGAAACAATGACGGCGGGAAACTTGGGCAAATAAAGGAAAATATAGTCCGAGGGCAATGAAAAATATCCTCCGGGACAAGTGTCGTCAGCTGGTTTACATGACGCTTCAGCAAACGAGATATTTACTCGTGTGTATATAATATGGAAAATATTCACTTTCAATAATGTAACAAAATCTGGCTTAGAGTTTCTTTAAGTTACGTATATGTTTCTGTATAGACAACGCATTGCGGGGAATAATATTTTTGTACATATAAAATATATTGTGTTTGGATTCTATCTACTTTTTAGTCATTTTCGGTATGGCGAAAGTGGTGTTAATGTCGACCATATCGTTCTTTATTTTTAATTACAATATTTCTCTAAATATCCACATAATTTAACACTTTCAAAATTACAATTTTCAACAAAACACAATGTGTTTTAAATGAGTCTTTCTTTTTTACCTTTATGAATATGGTGGTTCTCCTTTTACCATTTTACTCATAACCCACTCAATTTAAATTCTTAAAATTACTTAAAAAATAACCAGTATAATATTATTTACATTTATTTAGTTGTATTTTACTGACAAGCTTTTGAATATTATTAGTGTAATTTAATTTTTTCAAGCTATGTATTCTATCTGACTATATACAAACTACTAGCGCAAATGAAGTTGCGTGCAGATCTATAGAAAATATTATTAAGTTATTTGCAAGATTATTACATGTAATGCATTCTATTATAATATAATTCTATAATAATTTAAAACGTATTTTTTTTAGAAAATAAATTTTGTGTTTAAACGAGAATTTGCCATATTTTCTTTTGAATTAGTTAATTGTGATATAACATAGTCTATATATTACTCGGGGTACAACAGAGTTCACCATTAAAACTTCATTGAACTTCATTTTAGATGTTCTTACGTGTTGTGCGAACAATAAATTGTATAGATATTTGACCTTTCTCACAGATGAACGGAAGAAAATTTTAAAAAATAACATTTTTTTGTTTCCCTCAATCAATTTTCTTGTAAATGCCTACAAGGTACATATGAACTAATTCTGCAATTTTATTACATGGGCAGACTGTATAGCACCTTACAATTGAATGAATATAGCCGAGTATTAAACTTACTTAAATAGTTAAATATTGACAACATAATGAAATTTTAAACAAATTTGGGGAATATTGCATGCTTATAACGAATACATACTACATACATCGCAAAATAATATGTGCTCACGACTGACAATGACGTGAGTACACACGCATCCATTCACATTCGGGTTATTTGCTCAAGTACCTGCCTCATTCCAAATTTTATTCTGGCCACGATCATTTCACCAATGTATGTCCGGATGGAAAACTTGAGTGCGCGATATAAAATATGAGTAGCGTCATCTATAGTTACTCATATTTATACTGTATAGTTT
Organism: Druceiella hillmani; assembly: GCA_039881145.1. Taxonomy (NCBI): domain Eukaryota; kingdom Metazoa; phylum Arthropoda; class Insecta; order Lepidoptera; family Hepialidae; genus Druceiella; species Druceiella hillmani. The sequence continues at coordinate 1,164,232 of JAYKKI010000142.1, read as the reverse complement.
AGCAATTACTAGACCTTAGATTTGAGGAAAAAAAGTAATCGTGAAGGAAAAAGTAAAGTTGGTGTACTAATGAACATCAACTTTACTTTTTTCAACAACGAAATAAAAACTAAATGTTACTTCTACAGCGCATTAGTTCGATAATTTTTATATGATGTGTGTACAAATAAACACAAACAAAAAAAATCCAGAACATATTTTGTGCGCTATTACTTTCTAAGTTTTACTAAATAATTTACTGACTGGTAGATGTTTTAGTTTTATTAAATGTTTTGACAATAAATTAGGTAACAACGCAATTTATGCAGCCTATTATTAAAATTACCAAAATTATTAGATTCAATTAATGGAAAATGATGCACATTTTAAATAATTTCAGGAAAAGTGTAAGCATATATCGAATATATAGTTCTTCAAAAATGTTACATGCTTAAGACAACCAACAACGGCACTTGTCCTAATGCGTCTGTCTGCATTCAGATCGCTTACTTAAATACCTACTTCTCCAGCATCACTCCATATTTCAAATATAGCCACGCTCATTTTGCCAAATTTCAATCTGAAAAATTTAATTACTCGATTTAAATTACATGCGCCATCTCTTGATATATCCAAATACATACTTTCGTGTAATTATTATAAGTCGAGTAGCTAGGCAGTTTGCACTTGGTTCTTTTTAAATGCTATATAAATATTTTTTTTGTAATAGTAAATTCGCATATCTTCAGATTATGTGCACAGATAGTGGCTACATTAAAACTAATGTTATTTCAAAGCCCCTGCATTATTTAAAAAAAATATGCTAATTTAGTTAGTAGGTTTTACGTGATGCTTGTTCAAAGAAAAAAAGAAACAGACAAAAATTCCAAAAACTAAATATCTGTTCGTTAGTCTTCATTGGACTTCTTATGCAAACTTTAATCAACTATCTTCAATCCATAGATATGCAAATTCTGTAGTTTTATTATATGTAGTTAAGATGCGTTGAGTTTGATTATGTCGGGTTGGGTTGAATTAAGTTATGTTGACTTGTGTTAGGTTATCTTGGGTTGGATTATGTCAGGTTGGGTGATGTTTATATTTTAAATGCGGTTAATGTAAACGGTGTAAAAAAAGGGACTTTGAATTTAGATAACAGATCTGGCAAAGGCAAGAAATTTTTTTTTATCCAGCTTTAAAAGGGTTTTTTCTATTTTTCCATTTTTTCACAACAAACTACAGCAAATAGAATAAACCTTTGGCATTGTGAGGCTACAATAAAGCCATACTCTATTCTTCACACAACGTTTTTCTATGATGCCTCGATTAGTATTTTATTGTAGAAACTAAGCAGATATTGAAAGTCTATATATGAAGAAATCTTTTTTATAGCAGCCGGGTAGAATTCATCTCACTCTTTTGTTGCTATTTTTTATCTTGTATACCTACCACTCAATAATATATTTTTACCACTCATTAATACCACAATGATGCACACAGCTTCAGTTGACATCATCGGTAAACAACTATCAAATAATTACCATTCAATTTTATTGAAAAATATTTTGTTTCAGGCATCATATTACTGTGACGTTTGTATTTGTATCGCAATATTTTGTTTCTCCGATAAAATAATTAAAACCAAAAAGAATGCCAAGTTTATATATATTCTAGTTATACGGTATATTTTAATTTTTAAATTTTAAGTCAGAATTTTAAAGATGGTTGAAACGGAGGTTTCTATGTAAAATATCGCACATAATAAACTCCAAATCCTTTAAGTTAAATAAATATTTCGTAGACAATATTTCTTTTAACTTAGCAAGTTTTAAGCTTTCGATATTATTTTACTTCTTACGTATGAAATTTGGCACAAAGAGAATGAACGTAGAACCCATGACTTATATCCTATTCACTTGCTTGAATTAATTCATAAAAATTAGTAAATCTATTTAATTTTAACCAGCTTATACGTTTTTAAGCAAAAAAACAATTTATGTTATAAAAAAATTTGTAAGAATCTTTTACAATTTATTATTAGATCAACGGAAAAATAAAAATTAACATGACTTGAAACGGTTCATGTAAATTTACACACGACATGTGTCTGCGAAGATTTGGCTGGCATACCTTCGTACGCAGACAAAATGCTCACGAAATAGAGAAATTTAAAATTAAACATGGTGCATCTATTGTAAGCGTGTTGACACCTTTTTTTATACGTGACTCATGTTACTGTAGATTTCCTTGCATACTTGGTTCATAAAATAGTGTAATTACTTGAAACAAATTTGTAATTGCTCGCCATTATTAGGAATTGATTCCATTCTCCAGAAGCGACCTTTTTAATTTTTAATAAATATTTACAAACAATCAAATCCTACAAATTTTTGCAAGTCAATATGAAAACAAAATATTGTAAACGTATATTGCTTTTAAAAATCGTTGTTGCTTTATCAGCTAAACGGCTGAAAACCAATGCGCACGCCGGTGTGTCTACATGTCCGTGCGACTAGCACTTTTCTAAGATATGTACAACACATTGCATAGTTTTTTTATTCTTACGAAATTATCATATTCGGTACTTTTTGTTACGATAAAAAAGTAACAATAAGACATAAATATTATTTTACGGAAATTAATTATTTCAAAAGACTATTCGATCAATAGAATTCCTATAAACTCATATAACATTGTAATAACATGACTAACACTGGAAATGTAAAGAAATCACAAGGAGACGTAATCCCTACGAAATTTGTCACCACGGCAAGTTTTTAGATTTGGACGCATTTGGCATCGATATGAGTGATACATACGTCACATCTACAATTTGTTGACTATGTAGTGTTTGTGGCAGAGTCCCTTGACAACTTTTGCATAATGTTCAGATACCAAAGCAGAGTTCTCCAAAAGATACGTCTTATAATGAACGTGGGCAACACACAGATTATTACAAACGTACAAGCTGTGCCTATACCGGTACATGTTGCAACTCCCGCCCTCGAACAGAGAGTAGGATTTGCCGATACACATTGCAACTCTTACTTTGAATAAACTGTCCAAAGTTAGGTAAATCCAATTTCAAGATAGAATACAATCGGATAATCCAACTCGATTGGTCAGCGTTTCGGAAACTTCACCATATCTTCTCCTCGAGTGTTTGAAGGGAAAAAGCTTCAACTAGTGTGTAATGTCAGTAATGACCTACGGAAGAGAGATGTGGTCCCTTATTGTCGGTCTTATAAAGAGTCCAAGTCACTCAAAGAGTTCTGGAAAAGGCTATGCTTGGAATTTATCTGCGAAATATAATCTGTAACGGGAAGATTCGTAGGAGAACTAGGGTTGTCGATATAGCTTGTATGATCGGCAGGCTGTAGAGATGATGGGCAGATCTCTGAATATAATAATGAAACTGATAGCGCACGGAACAATTATAGCGAGGCCCGTAATTCTCGAATTTGTTGAATTTAATCACTCAGTAAGAGTAATTATAGCTAAATATAATAATAATAAATTAAATAAGAAATTATTTTCAAATACTTAGGTCTGCAGTCCCTTGGAGCTGTAGAAAAATCAAGCATAATTCACAAGTTAATACAATCAAGAAGAACCATAAGAATACGGCCATTTATTCCGCATATTTTGACACTCGTAAGTAATTAAAAACCTTTACTTACCATTGACCTAGAATCATGAATTTTTGAAACAAGTTACAAGGTCTTATAGCACAACTGAAGACAAACCGTAACTTTTTATTTTTATCCAAAAATCGTAACTTTTTATTTATATTTTGAAATATTCCGGATGTTTTTACGCCTAAAGTACGGTAGGCATAATATTTTTAGTAACATAAGATATGATAGGCAATATGTTTACTTTGTGTAAATAGTGTAATAGGAACACAATGTACCTATAGATGCATATAAGTGCCTGTGTGTGTGCAAAACGGTAAAGTAGACTCTTGTTCCGACTCGACTAGTAGTCACAAGAATTGAACACAATTTATATTTCAGACTTGTTTTGCCTACTGCTTCGCTCACATGTATTTTTTTATTTTTGAGGTTGAGAGATTCCCTAGCAATAATGTTTTAGTTTCAAAATTTACCTTGACCGAGATAAAAGTCTTTTATAACGATCAGGGCTTCAATTTCCTAACAGCTACGCTAATTTGCTAATTTGCTTTATAATTTTATCGCTTGTGATTTTACCAACATAAAATTTTATGAGTTATGTAAAACTCTCAATCGTTCAAAATAGTAGCTCTTGTATACAACAGTCGAATATAATCCTCAAATACAATAATTCTGTAGTCATAAAGCTACAGCACCATGAGTCAAAATTAATAGTTACAGCACAATGAATCAAAATTAAAATGTTCTCCTACATTTTATTGAAACATTCATTCGTGAAGAAATTATTGTATACGCCATAGTTTATAAATCAATACGTTCAACTATTTTTAAGCGCTATTTAAAATAGATTTTATTAACATCTCAATAATATTTTAAATAACATTTTAATGAGTAACAAATTGGTTTATAATATATTAGATTGATTTGCATTCATTAAAAAAATGCCTATAATTTGCAATATATTGTACAACTGACATATAAATGTATATGTCAGTTGTACAATATATTCCAAATTATTTCCATCATTAGTAATTTATTTTGGCACACTTCCATGTACGTTTACGTTTACTGATGAACAGCTGAAATTCCGACAATACCACATTTACAAAATTTATGAAAGACCATGACAACCGGACGTTATTTAATACGGACGGTATTAACATCTCTGATATTAGCAGCCGATACTGTAGCAGGTGAAAGAATTTTCGCCACGATTTTAATTAACTTGATACAATAATAAGACCGGGCTATGTATAATCCTAAAGGAACATTAGTCTCTTATTATTTTTTTTATTTAACCAAAATTATTTCTGGCTCCATCAGAATTCATTGACAGGAAATTTTCCACAAGTAAATTTAATTTTTTTTACAATGTATCTATTACGAACCAGTTGAGAAATAAATGTAAAATCTAATCAAATCCACAATTCACACAATTATTTCCAAATTGATTCGTTACCTTAACATTTCTTAATGGTATTTTTCATAAATGGCCAGAAAATCTTTGCATTAAATTTGAAAATCTTTGCATAAAATAAACTACATCGAAAACGAAGCTAAAATGAGAACTGTATTAATCCTAAGGAAGTTTCTAATATAAATATTACGAATTAAAATGTACGTATATCTCGAAAAAAACGGAACCTTTATGAAGCTCCCACGCGTTTGTTCCGTTTTTATAAATAATTTTTGAGATTAAAATCGAAGTCGTAGTCTTATAAAATCTGAGTTTATTCGACAACAGACCGTTGTTAATTTAAATCCATATCCGGAGTGAAAATGTAAATATCTAGACGACATGGCGATGACTCGGTTTTCCAATGTAATTTTTATTGCAAAACAGAGTAAGTGAAGTTGACATAGGGCAGATAGTGAGAAGGAAAATTGCATATTGATAAATTTTTTTCAGTATTTTAAACAAGAAAACATTTAAGTTTCATTGCAGATTTCTAATTCTTAATCAAAAACGGAATCACGTACTTATTTTCATTTAATCTTGGAAAATAAACCTGCGAAGTGCGAGTGGAATTAATACACCCTTCGGCGTGTTTCATATCAGGACATAATAACTGGCAACGATTTAAAAGTCATATCTGTTTATGATGAACGAAAAAAGTTTCAATTGCCCAATTTAAACTGTCCATATTATTAGAAAATGTTGTCGATGATTGCCGCGTCCACTGTTATCAACTCAACAATTTTCGGAGACAGTTCTTAAAAATATATTTAAAATTTGATGTAAATTTAAATTAACTACATAATTTATTAAATTGCCTTGCATTTAATTGCCGAAAATTCTAACATATAATATGAATTTAATATGGCGGAGTTTTTACTCAAGATCTTAGATCAAGATCACTTTAAACCGTGTTAATAATACCATTATTTTTAAACATATTTATATGAAATACCAAGTATTCGTATTGACTTTATAATTAATTAATCAGTTATAATTACTCATTTAATTTAAATTTAGCAGGGCATGATAATGATTATATGGACCAGCTGTGTATTTCACGTTAATTTAAGATTATTTTAAAATAAAACTTGTAGAATCCATGGCACCTACTATATCTTGAAAAACATTGTTTGAGAAATTAAAAATAAAGTTATAATTATCAGACAGTAACAAAAACATCAATTTGTGTTACACAAGCAATGTGTTCGCGCCGCCGTAAAAGAGGACCGCCACGCAGGCGCGGACAACGATCATTCCAGCCAATCAAAGCACAGCACGGCTATAACGTATTGAACACAGAATAGAGTACAGAACGGACACTCCCATATTAATACATACCAAAAAATGGTCTACTTTTATATGGATAATTGGTAGCCGACTCACCAGGTGGCGCTTCGATTATTACCAAGACCAAAAGATGGCGCTGTCTAGGTTGAATTATTACCCATAGATGGCATTGTTATAAAACATTGAATTGAAATTTATTAAACAATATATTAAAAAACATTCTTATTTTTATTAATTTTTATTACTTAAAACTTTAAAGTAACTAAAATTTTACAAAACAGATAACAGAGATTTTAAAATTATAGTATTCTAATAGGTAATTATTTCAAAAATATATTTGGATTCTCAAGTGATTTCAAAAAAATCACTTGATAATCCAAATATCAAGGTTTCTCTGACTTTCAAGCTTCAAGGTTTCTCTGACTTTCACGCTGTTCAGGTGGATTATAATCTGAGAAGCTTGCAGCGCTGTGTCCATAATAGTTTATGGATGTCCTCTACTGCAGAGCTGAAAGTAGAAAAATATACACGGACAATACATACATATATGGATGATAATGCGTATTCTAGTGTTTATTTCATAGCGTATCTCAATGGAAGAAATTTATTTCCAAATTTTGTTAAAGCTTGAAATTCAAGTTGGTATTCTTACAATATTACAGTATATATGTTATTAAAATAAGTTCGTCGAAATTTTTACATTAGAATGTTTGTCGTGAAAGGGTTATTCTTTCAATAAGTTCAAAATTCTTGGTTCAATCAAAATGTTTTGTATTGAAATTGACCTAGATGGAGTTTTTAAAATTTATCCTCGAATATTAGATTTACAAATAATAACTTCAAAACTTAAGCATTGTACATTCATAACTAACTTAATTACTATATTGAAAATTTGAGCTATTACTAATCTCTGTTATTCTTTATTGTACAGATTGCCTATTGTATGAAATATAATTATTAATGTTAAGTTTATGGTAAAATCAGTAGGTTGTTCTATAACAAACTTAAAAATAACTTGACAGAACTTGAATACTTTAAATTGTATCCCACTCTTTGCCAATAACACATATGTAATTATATTATTGCTTAAATGTATCAAATTTGTGATATTGTTCGATGAAAACCACGGGAAGGTGGTGGGAATATTTTCCATCGGGAATAGGAAAGGAAAATGAAGTGGATAGGTTGAGAGTTGGAAAAATATTTAGTGAATCTATGATCTAGTGTAGAAATAAATATTGGCATATATACATTTGGCATACCGTAAATTAGATCAAAGAAAAGTAAACACAGCGAATCTTAATTAATTAAAATTTCATCAAAGGGATTTTTTTGGTTAATCTGAATAAGGTAATGATCAATTAGAGGCAAAAAATATGGCTAGCAATATTTTTTTAACTTGAAAAGCGGTAGAAATTAATATCAAAATAATTTATGAAACCAATATTATTTTTCTATCAGTAAAAATAAAATGATGACAAGTAAACTTACGATGATACTGAACATATAGATAATACCGATCATGCATACGTGGCTGGGTGGCAGGGGCTTTGCGTTATCGCTCCACTAAAACATTCGAATACGGCTTACAATATTTTATTCAATTCATTTGATGAATGCTGGTGAATCTAAAAATTGAAAGTTTACACTTTAAAAGATTGCAATAAATAGCTTGGAAGATTAATAGGTTAGCACAAGTACAGATCTAAAAACATAATATCAAAGTTTAACTCTGATGTAAGTAAAAGTTTAAGATAATTATAAATTGCACAGGTTTCGTAATTGTTGATTTTCTTTTCCAACTGATTTATTTTCTTTAATTCTATTTAAGTTTCTAAGGGACCAGTTTATTTTCATCTTAATATAATGTTTCATAAATAAATTGGAAAAAGCATCTGTACAACATACCTGACAATCAGCAGTAACTCGTTTTAAATATCGAAATAGACTCTTTCAAATTATCAATAAATAGTATTTCATTAAAAATTAACTGAAATGTGGCTTCCCATGATTTTATAATACAAAATATGCGATCTTTAATAAAAATTAAACCTTGTTCATCAGCTAAGTTGTCATACATTTTAAAAGATGTAAATAATTTATAATCAGTATCTTGATTTCTTGATTGATCAATAATCAACAGCATTATCTTCTGTAACGGTATGTTCGGTAAAATCAATAAAAACTATTAAAATCAATATGGGTATATCTGTACAATGGCTGGACTTCCTGATTTAATAAAGACTGCAGATAGAAAAAAGTAATTATTGTCATCTTCACAGTTACTATTTTTACATATTTTTGAAATATTACTGATAAGTGTTTGTCGGAGAGAATATTGAAATTGTGTGACTGTTGGATTTCGGCACCAACCATTTTGTTGCCGGACAATTGAAAAAAAGTTTTCTGAAGGATCCTGATTTAATCTACGAGTTGGTAATTTTGGTACATGACACTGAGTTGAAAGGTCATTGAATAGGCCAATCAAAGATTTTATAGATATAATCCAGCCATTGCAGGCACATGCAGACACATGCAGGTCTTTTTGCATTAATGAATCTACATTCGTTAAAATTTGTTATCATGTCTTCTAGAAAACATAAATGGGGACTATTTACATAAAACGCATATCTTAAATTATGATCATCCTTACCTAACTTACTGCTATTAAAAATATCAAACAATTTATTAACGTCTGAAATAAAATTGGCTGTGTGTACGGCTTGTGCCTCAATTTTCTGAAGAGCAATAAAAACACTAATTGCTGTACATAGTGAATTACTGAAAATTTATGCTGCATACTTTACCTTCATAGACTTAAAATTAGTTAGATAAATATGATGAAGGCTAATTTTTGGCAATAATTTCAACTTTAGGGGATCAATATCTAGTGCCACCTTTTTAATATACGACCATTTCACAAGATTACCTTTATACATTAAATTATATTTATTTAAGTTATTTCTAAGAGATTTTAATAAATGAGGCGGATCATAAAAAAAGAAAATCTTAATATTATTATATAAAAAATATGACTTATTCACATCAATATTTAATTTTTTTTGCCAAACCCTGATTTTTCGATCCCTGATCACAAATTATTGCTTCAACTATTAATCCAGCATCTAAAATTTTACCGATACTTTCTGTAACTACCTTATACATATCTAAGTTATTATTTGCACCAGCCACAACCTGTTTAAATTTAACATTTAACGCTGTTATCATGCATACTAATATCGATGTGGAAGCTACATTTGTTTTTATGTGACCATTATCTACAAATCCTAATATCTTGTCATCTTTTAAATCATACTGAAAACTTTCTTTCATCTGATTTATTACAAAACCGTTTGCTTAAGGCGTCTAATATAAAAACATTTATACCTACTTTAACCTGAAAATTATAACCCCAACGACTTCTAACTGACGGTAATTGTAAAATGTGAGCCAAATGTTTATAACTTTTTGGTGAATTATAATATAAGTTCACGCAAATTCCTTTCATTTTTTAATCATATACCGCTGCATTTTTTCTTCTAAAATAATTTGTTAATTGATGATCAAATAAAGTGTAAGAATCTTTTGGTAAAATATGTTTTAGCATTTGTTTTATTTTAGAAATTTTTATGCTATCCAATTTATCATGCTTCTTAGGTTTCCGCAATCTTCTTAATTTGTGCCTCAATAGTTCGATGGTCTTCTTCAGTGCATGTATCTTTCTAACAAGTCTGGAACTCCTCAGTTTTTGTTGGCTGCCTCTCTTTGAAACGCTGACTCTGGTTGAAGTTGCTTCCGGAAGTATGTACTCCTATAATCATAAACAATTCACAAACATATATAATATTTGGATATAAATTGGTAAGTGGCATGCAGTAAAAACCCATGTTACTGTTTTCAAATAACCTGTCAACTCCAGACATTGGATGATTAATACAAAATATACATAATTTATCTCACATTAGTCGCATCAGTTATTATTGAAATTGAAAATATATACTACAAGATACACTATGTATAAATAGTGAAGTGGTTAGCGTTTACCTGTATCCCAGTGTTGAAAACTTGCATCAAAATGAATTAAATAAAGTGAAGATATTTGTCAATAAGCCTGATATCAAGTATTCAATCACATCGCAATCAGTTGTATCACTAATTTATATATACTTAATGTTAAAGACGCTACCTGGTCAGTACAATTCCTTGTGCATAAATTCAAATCTTAACTAGACTATGTATAATTTTACTGATAAATTACCTTAGATATTCCTTTATAGGAATAGCTTAATTCTGCCGCCTCTAAACAGGTACTCGGCTGGTCTCTCAGTCGTTCCAACATGTCTGGTTCCAACGCTTTCATTGTAACATCTTCGGTCGACGTTGGCAAATTTAGACTCGGCCTTGCATTCACCTGTAACAATGTCCTAGGTGAAATAGTTTTAAAATCATGAATTATAAAATGATTCTCGCAAATTCTGTAACAGTGGTTTTGAAATCCGGCTGCCAACTCAACTCGGCGACATAGTCTCAACCACTCCTTTGCTCTGCGAACAAAACAAAAATTTGTATTAGGTAGTTTATGGTTATAAACATAGTTATTCAGGTGTAAATGTTCACGTTGACGGAAATTAAAAATACTTTCTTATGTTATTTGATGAAAATAAACAAACAAAAAATACGACATAATTTGTGGTTATAAATATAGTTATTCAGGTGTAAATGTTCACATTGACGGAATTTAAAAACACTTTCTTATATTATTTGATAATAATAAACAAACAAAAATTACGACATAATTTGTGGTTATAAAAATAATTATACACGTGTAAATGACCACGTTTACGGAATTTAAAAAATACTTTCTCATCTTATTTGGTAATACAAAATTAAACTACGAATGACACTTACAGAGTTTCACATTTTGGAAGCTTTAAAAATGAGAGTTCTTTGGCAGTTTTTTTGAGTGTTATGACAGCCGGTTACAATACACGCCATTACTATGAACTATAATACAGTAAAAATAACTTATTGGTACGTAAATGAATAGGAAAATACTTATAAAAAAACAGTATTAAATATAAAATTTTTCCGTAGAAAATATATGCGAAAGGCCACACAAGAATTTTCAATATTGTACTTTTTCAATACGAAGTAATGCCATGCGTGTGTTATACGCTAGACAGTAAGAAAAAGTATGGCGCCCAGCCGGAAACCCGCAAGTTGAATACGTCTAAACGCCATCTGCTGAGGAATCCGACATTAGCGTTTCAAATTTTCACTTCTGGTGATCCCTCTTATTGGTTACTCTATGATATTGAAGTACGTCTATACCGACACACTGCACTTTCGTCTCTGGACGAAGCAACATTTGCGCGGGCGCGCCTCCACCTTTCAATACCTCGATACTTTGAACTTTGAATTTATACAATCATTTATACTTTACGTTTCAAATTAAACTTTACATTCAACGTTTTACATTGAGTTTCTTTATGTTCGCGTGAACCTCTATTTGGCGCGAATACCATGTTTATAACAAAGTTTTAGCAATCTAAATGTCAACCTTCAAAAATTAGTTACTTAAATCGAAAAGGCAGTTGAAGGAATAATTAAACATTTAATTTTTTATGTAAAATTCTCTTATCATAAAAATATCTTTTGAATATTTTTGTAACTTTCAATTATTTTGATATTATTGCTACGTTTGTAAATGCCGCATTATACATGCGGCGTTAACAAATGTTTTAGAATGGAATATTCGATGCGAATCACACGCGTATCGTACAATGTTACCGAAAATAATAATGTAAGTTTGAATTGTACTTAAACATTTTGTTCTATAGGTAGAATTATCGTTACTTCGTATAAACAAATCGAGAAAAATATAATAAAGGAATAAATTATTAAAAACCTTAAGTATTTTATTAAAATTATTAATTCACTTCAACCATTCCGAAACAATTTCAAAATTAAACACAAGACATTATTGGCACACATGAATAAAAAGCCACACTAATTGACTAAATGTGTGACTGAACAACGTGTACCGTATACACGTTGTTCAGTTACACATAGTATAGTTCTATAACCATCTATAAGAAGAATTTGGCTAAAATAAATCAATGAGTTATTACTACATTATTTTCACCTGCTTTATTATAATGTTTAGTAAAGCAATAAATTGAAAGCGATTTACTTTTTTAATAATCATGTTGCCGTTTTTGTCTCCTCATCTATTTAAATTTATACTTTTTTTGAAAATATTAGTTTTAACCTCAAGTATTATAAAATAAAAACAGCCCCATATTTTAAATTTTTGATTGATTTATGATGATTCAGTTCGTAGAAATATTGGATAAAAATAAATTTTATATTTTTGCAACTAATTCATAAAACCGTTATCCAATTTATTTAAAGCGTGTCAGTCGTCAGAACAAATGGAATGCACGACGACAGTATTTTAGTTTTTAATATTGAAATATGACTTCTTTGAATATTACCTCTTTATTTAGATAATAATTCTCATATTATAATCAGCGAAGAAATTAGGGAAGTTATAAAATAAACACTCTCCTTGAATATGATCTATACACAAGAGGGTTAACTAGGAAAACATTTAAGATGTCTTACGTAAATTACACAAGAAGAAACCTAAAATAAATCTGAAGTATTTCATAAGCTTAATAACAGTGAAAGTGAACTAATGGATCCGAGCAAAAGTTTGTTTGTACTCTGAGAAATATATCCAGGGTATAATGAAACTCTGAATGCAGCAAGACGGTCCCTGAACAATGTTGCAGTAGTTTTCTCCAGAGGGTATATCTAATTATCGCTGTTGCCTTGTGTGTTAAACTTAAACCGTTGTTGAATTTAATTAAGGTAATATAGTTTTCCAAGCCTCAGGTACTGATTTTAATTATGACTTTGTACTGAAAATATTGATTCAGCGAAAGGCACTTGTAAATTCATAGTCAAATTAATATTAATTTAAAAAAGAATTGATATTACATACATTTAGGAAAGAAAATGTTAGTTTATCTGTTAAAACCTCCGTCTTGCATAGTGTTTTGAATTATTTTATATGATGGACGCTTTACCTAATACATTTATATAGCCTTATAATATTGGCAAATATTTACTTAAGTCTCTACTTAAGCGTTTAGTATTTCGAGTAACACGGATAGTGATGACTCATTTCATTTTTTTCTCGCTATTTCTTGTTATTCAAATTGTAGTTTGACGACTATTTTAAAGCGTTAGGGAAGTCTTATAATTTTTATTAATTTCTATAACAAAGCACACCATGCTGCGGTTAACTCAGTATGTTTCAATATTTATTATATTTACACCTTTAGCAGACCCGTCCGCGGCCTGGGGTTTAATTACCGAATTTACACAGAAGTTCCGAAAAAATGACATTGACGACTATTGTACCGCCAAAATTAAATTATCAACTAATTGTAAAATTATTTCATTGAAAACTATTTATAAACATACATTGTCAAGAAGGTTATGAAACTTGCGAATTGATTAAATATTTTTTTTTATTATAAGTATATAGAGAGATACAAAAAAATGTTATTAAATTATTAAAAGACCAATTTATCGCCCCGTTTCTAATTATTTGATATTATTTTGTGAACTACGTCAGATAAAAACTAATTTTTAATTTAGAATAATTTCAAATAAAATTCCAAGATAATGTTTTATGTTATATAAATAATAAAAATATTGTAAAACAAATGTGTCATCTCAAATCGCTATGTCATTGACCGCATACGAGGAAGAAAATTATTACAATGAAAATAATTATATTTTTATTTTATAACCTAATTATAAATAACTATAATTCGAGAAACAGCATTATTACCATTAAAACCAGAAGAAACCAGAGAGTGAAATATTATTTATTATTCGAATTGTATTCTTCCCTTTAAAAATATATGACTTCCGATAAAAAAAATAAAATATATATATATATATATATATATATATATATATATATATACATGTATATATATGTATATACACATACATATATATATATATATATATATATATAAACATATACATATGTATAAAGATAATATTAATCTGACAAGTAAAAATATTCTAAAAATAATTATAAACTTCCTTTCAACGGCGTATTTTATGCATGTGTACAAAATCTACTTTGGTTATGATTTTTTGATCATTACGAGTCACCAATAGCAGAGCTTATATTAAACTATGAAAACCAAAAAGGGACAAAAAGTTTACAGTTAAATGCTCAAATTGCGCGGAGTATATTTGTAAACAGTAAATAATATTTTTTAGCAACGACTTAATTTAGGAAGAAGTTTTACTTAATTTGAGAATAAGTGTTGATTTTCTTAATTGCACTACAAGTATTAAAAAAATGTTTATTTCCATTATTTTTTGTTTTTTATTCAATTTTTGAGAAAAAAATGGTTTGGTTTAACTTAAAGTAAAACTATATTCCAAATAAACGGACTGTCTGTGTTCAATAGAAAATAAAAAGACTAATTTAAATAACACGTTTCTTTTATTTTATTAATATTTGCTTATATTCCACCAAAATCATTGCAATTTGGCAACCTCTTCTTTGGTGGTAGTTAAAATATATATATTTTTTGTAAATAAAATGTAATATTGTTAAATTTCTTGTAGTAAAGGTCTAAGCTATAGGTACATACATGAATGATTGGTTTGACAAGTGTAGTTACTTGAATTATTTCATTAATTAAAACCAAGGTGTAGTCTTAATAGTATATAATTCATTGTAGTCTTGATAGTATATAATTCATTAAGGCTTAATGTGTATGGATAAAACGGGCGTTGAATGAGCATTGACATTTATTAATTATAACCTACAATTTAGTTTGTGTTGGCCCCTGATAAATGTTGTTAATACAATTATACTACTCTTTAATTATGATTACTAAACTAATTATTTATATCAGTATTTTCTTCATATTATTCTTTTTTATTTTCTATGTAACTCTCAGGATTACTCCAATTAATTATAATTCCTTATTTTTAAATGATTATCTGGTTAAATTAAGCTCGAAACGGGCTATCACTGATCGATTACTTGCAGAGGGCTGATATTTGGAAAAGTATAGAAGAGGTACGTAAAAAGCAATACGTAAATCTTATTTAAACATCATTTGGGAAATTGGCAGTATTTATTTCTAATATTTTAAATTTTATTAACTGAATATTTTTATCAAATATTTAAAATTTATATTAACATATAAAATAACCGACAAGTCCTTCTATTCCTTCTTTCCTGAACCAAATTTGAGGAATTTCTTCATTCATACAACCTTGTCCTTTATGGCTGTATAAACATCTACCTATTTATACACAGCATATTATGTTCTGCTTATAACCTGCATTAATGACTTACTTTTTTTCTAAATAGTACTTAAATTATTCTGAATTCCTGTATTGAACAAGAATACAGGGATATTGACATTGTATTCTTATTTAATAATTTGAAAGTGACTGAAATATTGTTATGCGGAGAAGAAGAAGGAATGTAGGTAACTTCCTATTAATTATTGTAAAGTTCTATTTTTTAAGGAAGGGAATGTAATTTAGAAAGCTATAGTATATTCCTTATTTAAAACAACATCTCCTTTAAAATTTTATCACAATTCTGAAATGATCTCTGATCGACTCAATTAATATTCTTACTCTTTTTTGACATATTTATCCTTAATCAACTTGATTTAATTTTATAGTTTATTGGCTACTGCCAATTTATCTAGCTACGATTTTATTCTTATTTCATTTAATATATGTAATTTTAAGATATCCCAGATTTTGTCTCTTCACATCCAAAATAATGTTAATATTTATTTTCCTATTAACATGATGTTGCTATTATTGAATATATTTGGCGTTAATTTTGTAGAAATTCATTATTCACAATTAAATGAATCTACGTGATGTAGTATTATTTCTACTTTCCTTAATATCTTTACCACGACCCAGGTTTCGTTGTATTACAACATTGCTTTACTATCATCCGTTAAGGAGTAATATTGTTAATTTTCGAACCTCATTATCAGATCATCAGTATATTTATAGGGTACCACCTTGCTGGTATACACTTTTAAACAAAAACAGAATCATGCAAATCGAATCAGAAATTTCGGAGAAATCAATGTATCTATTTAAAAAAAAATTAGCATCAAACATATAAACTCCTTTTTTGAAGTTTGTTACAAATAATTTTTTGCTTAGTAACTTTGGAACGAAATAAGAAACTAAATTAATTATAACATTATCTGACTTGTTGTATTATGCCGTTTAATATTATCGTATTAATTACTACCGGGTAGTGTAGGCAACACAAATATATGGTCACATATGTAATAAAAAATAATTAAATTTTTCTCTTTCAGTAAACTATGGTTTCCAAGTTATAAAGTATTTTCCATTTATTTGTATAGATTTTATTTTTGTGCAGCACTTAAGAAGCAGCGAAGAAGGAAAAACTCTAACAGATGGTGATCGCCTATATTTTAATAAAAAAAAATCTGTAGGTGAGTGAACACACTCGGAAAGCTAGAAATTTTGTAGATTTCACTCGATTTCTTATGAAGGCGGACTTTGATATCAAAGAAACAAATGAGTCTCACTTAACAAAAATATTGACCAATATTAATTATGTATTTGTTTTCTATAATACATCCTTTGAAAGCCTTAAATATTTTAATTTCCTTAATTCTATTTCGATGTATATATCTACTACATATAATTATATTGATATATCATAGCAATATAAACTCACGAGCTTTGAACCTATAAAGCTTAAAAGCTGCATGAAAATTAGCTATAAAGCTGCGCCAATACAAGTACTCAATTAAAACTAACAAAAGCCTCTCTTTGAAAAGCCGTGAATTGCTATTTGAAATCGGTGTAAAGCTTTCATTGTGAGACAAATTGAAACAGGTCGCGTGTGACGTTTTTATTTCTGTGACAAATAATTTCAGTTCCACGCACACGGTCATACATCTGATACACGTCACGCTGTTCCGGTAGAAATTATTTTTTCTCACATATAACTTTCACGAATATTATAATAAAAAAATTCACACTAATTAATGATATGATTCAGACAAGTTAGAGAACAGACAAGTTAGGCGTTATCTCTAATAGTTTCGTCTTGAGTGTTGGTAATTATGAGCAGACGATTGTTGTCCTTTATGACGGGTGGCGTTATCGGCACTTAAAAATTAAATGGGTTGTTCGTAGATTATAACTGTCCTCCATGTGGTAGAGCAGCGTGATTGACTTAATTAAAAGCAACATAAAGATTATTTTTTTATTCGTAAGTAATAACCGTTGTCCTTTGCGGCCTGTCGTGCGGATACAGTTATGCTGACTCACTTATTTTTAAAATGTGTTCCATAGAGATTATAACAATTTTGATATAGCCTTATTCCTTCAACCGCGATTTTTCGCCATGGTGGAACTAAATAATACATATTTTTATTTCATTAATTACTGATATATATATATATGTACATACATATATATATATATATATATATATATATATATATATATATATATATATATATATATATATATATATATATACACATATATATATATATATACATATTACTATTTATTATGCACTTAAGAACAGGAAAAACCGAATCAAAACTCTCTCTTTAATTTTTTTTTTATTTTGAATATATTTCTTTATAATATATTGTAGTTCAGCCTAGTAACAAGCGATCTCTTGATAATCTCTTGAAACTTAAAGGTCTTATATTTTTCGCTATTAATCAATTTAATTTATATAAAATATTACGAAAAGAATCGAAAATGGTATTGCATCAACTTTGTTTGAACCAATGGAGAGTACATCGTTAATAGTTCACATGTTAAGTAATAATTTTTGATTCTAACAAAATTATTATACGAATAAAATCAAAACTAAACGTTTTTATACCAAGAAAAGAAGTAATAATAATCAAAGAACTTTGAAATAATAACTTCCCCCATAAAAATACTTTTGAATAACATAAATTTATAATCCCTACCAAATAAAAAAATATATTTGTGGCTATAACGTAATATAAAGGAAATTAAATATAAAAAATAGTCAATAATAATTGTTTACTTTAATATATCGTACTTATCCTCAAATTCTTAAACTCTTTTAAATTTTTGTACGGAACACTTGTAGTACGAGTTCTAGGACATTTCATTTAACCTGCTTTGGCTCAGTGTCTGGGATGTATCTGAAAATACAATAGTTTCTAAATTTTAAGAATATTATTAGGCTTAACAACGGGGTCACCGCTGAGTCACCAAAAAATAATGCCATTTATATATATATATATATATATATATATATATATATATGTTTATATATATATATAGAGAGAGAGAGAGAGAGAAAGAGTGAGAACGAAGATCACAAGTTTTCCGTTTAACATAGGATCGTAAAATTGATGTTTCAATCATCACTATTTATGTTATTCCAAGTTTAATCATTAATTTAAAGAATATTCAGTATTTATTAATAGCAGTCTTCTACTCTAAGAGTTATTCTCTATATGTACTTATCCAATAGTTTTCTGTATTAAATGCAAACAAATATAAATAACACGAATATTGCAACGTTAATTGCTTTTCTATGATACGCAGACCTGCGTGAACTAGATAATGTTATTTTTCTATTTTATAGCTAAGATTTTATATAGTTACTTGGATTTTTTTATTATCTATTGTTTTTCGAGTGGATTTCATTTTCTTTCTACTACTTTAAAATAATGACGAGTTTATATTAAAAATTTCAATAGTAACGTAATAAACACCAAATATTATATTAAAAAGCACAAAGTCATTTATCGTCGATTCACTGTCTAAATGTTTAATATTTATTATATTGTTATTTATTTACATTTAAATCCCGAAATACGTTTTTTTCTAGAGCAATGTACATTAACCATATTAAAAAAAAATGATACAGAAAATAAACTTGGCAGGATTTTATACTACACACCTTTTTCTAATTTTCTGGAATTTGTGACTTATTGTTACAGGTTGTGCCAAATTCAGCGTGTCACTGTAAAAATTCCATTAAATGTATATTATTATAATATAACATGCCTTTATTGAAATTTGCAAATAAGCTGAATTTTCTGGGATTTTAGGTAATATCTTTGGAAATAAATTGTACATACAAATTAGTATCAATTAACAGGTTTCTTAAAGCACACACTGATAGAGAGCTATAAATATTTAAAGTAAGCAAAACAATACAAATATACACGGTGCAGCTACCACAAAAATACAAATGTTTTCTTCTCATATTGTTACCGAAATTACAGTCTGAAAGACTGTTCAACATACAATCGATGTTCAACATACAATTTTTATCTCTTAAATATTTTTATCTCAAAAATCCTGCCCAGTTTATTTTCTGTATCAATTTTTTTAATATGGTTAATGTATGTTGCTCTAGAAAAAAACGTATTTCGGAATTTAAATGTGTCATATTAAACATTTAGACAGTGAATCGACGATAAATGACTTGGTGTTTTTTAATATAATATTTGGTGTTTATTATGTTACTATTGAAATTTTTAATATAAACTCGTCAATATTTTAAAGTAGTAGAAAGAAAATGAAATCCACTCGAAAAACAATAGATAATAAAAAAATCCAAGTAACTATATAAAATCTTAGCTATAAAATAGAAAAATAACATTATCTAGTTCACGCAGGTCTGCGTATCATAGAAAAGCAATTAACGTCGCAATATTCGTGTTATTTATATTTTTTTACATTTAATAAAGAAAACTATTGGATAAGTACATATAGAGAATAACTCGTAGAGTAAAATACTGCTATTAATAAATACTGAATATTCTTTAAATTAATGATTAAACTTGGAATAATATAGTGATGATTGAAACAACAATTTTACGATCCTATGTTAAACGGAAAACTTGTGATCTTCGTTCTCACTCTTTCTCTCTCTCTCTCTCACTCTCTCTCTCTATATATATATATATATATATATATATATATATATGTATATATACGTATATACATATATGTATATATATATATAAATATATATATATGTATATATATATTTATATATGTATATATATATATATATATATATATATATATATATATATATATATATATATATATATATATATTATAGGCAAATTATAAGAAACTTGGGTGTCCACATCTCTTTAAATTACTAACGCAGCTATCCGAATATTCTTGCAGTAAAGTACTTACTAAATATCGTTCGACTGATTATTTTCAAATGTGTGACATAGATTATTATGAAGTTGAGGGGGGCGTTAAAACATTTCATAGGATCATGGGTATCATCATCGTGGCTGACGTACGGGCGGTAATTAAAAGAATTAAAAAATTTCAATGTCTTCATGTAATTACAATCTACGACTTGTTGTAAACTTTCATGGCAATCGTTCTTAATCAGAGAAGGTTAAAATGCTGCAATATATAATCGGACAATTAGACAGACGGCAATGACCAAAATCTAAAATTTTCCATTTTCGCTGTTGCGCTAGGGAATACTAAAAAGAATTAGATTTATGTTCTGGTTAACAAAAGTAACAAGCACTGGTTTTTTAATGAAAAATTAAATGTGAATTAATAATGCTGTCTACGTCTATTAAATTCTCCGCTATTATTAATATAAAACATACGTCCGTATAATTTTCATATGTTACCATGAATCATATGAAATACAATGTTTTACTTTCTAACCATTGTTGTGACTTAAATACAATTTCTTTCATTAAATTATTTGTCAAGATTATCTTTAATAACTTATCTAAAAGCGGCGCATTCATTGTATAAAGTAAAATAAGAAATTTTATTGCTCACATTGTATAAAGAGTAGAGACTTATTCGAGTTACAACAGTAAGTCATATTTTCTGAAACAGAACATTTGAAACAGCGTAACCGTAGAAAAGCAATTCGAAAATCGCAATGTTTACTAGGTGTGCGACCTACCAGTGACTTTCTAGTATATTGAAAAAAATTAAATTGACCTCAAGAAATACTTTTCCGAATATAAATAAAAAACTATCTATATAAATATATTACACCAATATAAGTTAACTAAATTTTTAAATATATTGGACCAATATAAATTTGTCTGACCAATTATATTTTCTTTAATTAATACGAGACATAATTTTAAAGTTTTCGGTCGCTCATTTAAAGAACTCCTAGCTTGGAAATGTGTCTTTTCATTCGCTCTATTTAGTAATATTAAAGAAACTATAAATTCCAATGTCGATTGAAGGTTTGTTTCCATATTTTATAAGCTGTTGAATGCGCAAACACGTCTGCATACACACATCGATATGATCTCTGGTATTATTCGTGTTTATCAACTAATATTTTTTTAAGACATTCTTATTTTCTTACTACCATTGACCGTCTCCTTGACGCTAACGATATAGTTTCATCATTTTGGTGAAAGTACAAATTAGCTCATGGGTGATCCTTATCATAATAAGTGAGAGACAAACTCCATCATTCTTATTCAGTAAAATATATTACGATGGCGCTCCTAATAGATTCGTGGTCAAAAATTGGAAAATATTATTGAATCGCAACTTGACACGTTTTTATTTTGCAATGAAATATTGTTAGTTTAAATGGAATAAAACTATAAAAATTCATCCCTATACGTGATATAAAATTACTTATGTAAACTATCATGAAGAAATATTATATGATTAATTAATTCAATTAACTGTAATTGCTCATACCATTAAGGTAACGAGTTATTCGACCATCTAAAAGTAATAATTTCTTCTCACGGGAATGTATAGTTTTTGATGAAATGCATTTTAAATATTCTATACTGTGCTCGTTCATAATGCTCAACACTCTTTTTATATCCGATAGGAATTGAAAGGAATAGGATCAGGATAACTCAGAGGCACACTGTTTCCATCCTTCATAATAAAATTGTTATTTTAAATTAAATAATGATTAAATCAGGTTTGGTTATGCCTCTATCTCGGCGACAAGTGGTAAATATTGACGGTTCTTATATAATTATTGATTTTATTGACTACATATAAACAATTGAAAAATTTTTATTCAGAGATGGCGGTTTTATAACTTGCTAACCTAATACGAACTTATTTATTTGAATGATGAACCAATATCCTTTTGGGCCAAAACATAACCTGCTAATATGTTTAATGGTTCTAATCGTTGTCTTTCCTATTATTTGGTCTTTAAAACGGTCAATTATTGTAAACGCAGATATCGTCTATTGTGTCAAACTTAATCGCATATGAGAGTAATTTTTCAGGACAAATGCATATTGATTTTGAATTTAAATCTTACCAAGTTTTTCATTACCGTGGTAAATATTTTGTATCTAAACACTAAAAATTTTGTATTATTTGGTATATCGATTAGTTCATTATTTAATCTTGACATTAATCTTGCAATATTTATGCAAATATCGATAATTTGAATAAATGACATATTTGTGATCATCAATAACATCGTCCTTTCTTACTTTTAATTTTCCTCCTATAAAAAGCAATAAGAATGTCTGATAAATTAACTCCTGTATGATAATAATAATATTTTACAATTTTTGGGCAACAATTGTCAATTTTTGTTACTTTTTTAGCATACAGTAACTTTAACTTTTCTCCAAAGGTATCCATTTAAATAGAAAATAATAAGGACCACAAACGTGTTGTCCATCAATTTCACTTCAACCACCCAATATAATTGTACATATATTGAGAATGAGGCGGTCCGTCCATGTTTATTTATAATTTTGTCTGAGGTAAAGCATTTGTTGTGTCCTCTAAGCGGTCTTGCCTTAAAGTTCTTAAGCTGGATAATCCTCATTTGTTCCTTAAAATGAAAGACATTTATAGGAGACATTAAAAAAAGAAAGCCAAATTGCCATGTGCGCACAATATCGTTGCACCATAGATTATAATCCACGACAGAATTTTGAGATTGACAAAAAAAACAAAAACATTTAACAAAAACAGAAAGCCATATTGGTGCTTGTCTACAATATTGTCGGGGCATTAATTATAATCTACGTCGTAATTTAGGATTGGATATGGAGCGATACTACAGGCGTTCATTATTTTTATTTTAAAGATATTACTTTATTATCACAAAATAAGCAAAAGAAAAGCTTCCTATGGCAAAATATTTGTATGGACATTTAATATTTATAATAGTATTTTGTGTCCCCACAGAATCGTGACCGTGAATTTAGAGATGTATTATGAAAATGCCTGAGTGATTAAATGATGAAAAATGAGTTAATTTAATATTTGTAAGTAGTGGAACATATTTCATTTAACGTGGAAAATGGGTTACTTATTGCACGGTATTTTAATCCAGGCTACCATAGCTTAAGTCACGCGGTACGTCGCACTGCACCACAGAACAGTAAACTACAGGTAAACTATAAAATAATACTCACATCGCAACTACGCAATTGACCTGATTGAAATAAATATATATTTCATTAAAAAAATATTATTTTATATTTTCTCTCGAAGCGCATGTGCGTCCATCAAGAAGGTATATATTATTCCATTTATTCTTTGCTGTGTGCTTAAATGCAATATTTATAATCTACTCAGAAAATATGATGGCCAGTGAACACTATATTTTATTTTTATATATCTTGATATACTCTTAATGCTGGAACGAATCCAACAATATCGCAATTGCAAAAATTGCTCCAATAGTTTTTCAAAAATTGCTCCAATGTATAAACCGCTTAGTCGTAACCGTTTTTTGTACTTTGTTCTATAAATTGATATTTTAGACGGCAAAGTAAATTGAAAAGAAAATTAATTCGCTCATTTAAGTTATCACAGAAATTTCTGTCTAAACGTTTTAGAGGTTAACTGGAGAAATATACGCGGCTTATTATAACATTTTATTTATTAAGGAAAGTATTTTATTAAACATAGCTTTCTATATTACAAAAATGCTGTCAAAAGTTTTATCAAGTTTTAAAAATACAATTAGTTGCGAAAAAACTCTTGATAATAATCTTCTGTCGTAGTAAGATCGGGAAAACTAATCTGAAATGGCCGCGGTTCGAAATGTTCATTTTACAACAAAAATATCCAAAGGCACTTCGTTGATAAGAACTTATAACATTCTACAACTGTTAATTAAAAATGTCTTCCCTATCACTTACTAAAAAAAAAACAACACGAACTGTACTACATTACATACGCCCACGAAGCTTAATGTATCTCAATAAAACGAAAAGAAATATGTACCATCAAAACTAAACATCCAGTTTATTTTTGAAGATATTTAGACATCTATTTGCGATTATTCTCTCTATCTATTCTCTGATCTATTTGCGATCTAGATGCGATTTAGATGTGATATATATTTAGATGTGATATATAAATCGTATATGTCAATATATGATTTCCAAATAAACATGGTAACCTATTTAAGTTTTTCATGAAAACGAAGCTTAGCTCTTTTCTTGGCTTAGCTCGAAGAAAACCAAAGCCTGAATCTTATATACTGTTCTTTTCACATTATTTGCAGATAACCCTTTATGGTCACATATATACCCCTATTTATTTTTCATAATTATATATTTAGATTCAACTGAACTGACACACAGCAAATACCCGTAAAATTCGCGCAAATGAATATAAATAATTGTTGGAAAATATTAATATTACTTATCACCGTGTAAATATATAGCTCATTATATTTTTGAGTTTATAAATAACGTAAAAAAATGTTAAATTGAGTTATCGCTGTAATAATCGGGTAAATTTAAAATAAAGTTCTGCTAACGCTGTTTTCATGGTTCCGTATTTCTAAAGGAAAAGACTGAATTCTTCTAAGATTTCTCATGTATTCGATCGTCTGTTCGTTTGTCCGTCTATCCAAACCGTTTTTCTAAAAACCGATTTACATAGAAACTTTCAATTTGGTGTAATAATAATGTTTATAATAATACCCGTTATATGCATTAATTATCCCCACGTAATTTAAAAATTGATAGAAACGATTATGGAAATTTTGGAGGAGGCAAATGAAGTTTTGGTTTTGTTCTAATTTCATAAATCGTCTAGGTACGAATTGAAAGAACAATTGACATGGGTTCCTAAACTTTTTTTAGCACTTTATTTAGGATAGTTTTCAAAATATCATTGAAGGTATATTTATAGACGTTTTCATAGAAACCGTTTTAATTCTTGCTATGGAAAGTGGTTTCGATCAATTTGTATTAATAAATTAAACAGATGCAAGTAACTAAGCTTTTCTTCTTGACGCTTGGGTAAGACATAGTTTAATATATGATAGGTGTAAGAAAATAAAACCAGTATATGAAATTAGTATAATGGAAAAGTATAAATTTTAAATGTTTCAATTTTTATATGTGCTTAAATGTACATGGAATCGTCTTATAGCAAATTCAACTAGCACTTAGCAGGTTTTAATGTTATAATTTTACCTTAAGCAGTTTCGGTGAAAGGAAGTTTGTTATATTTTCAGCAATATTTATGGAGTTTTGCAACATAAACCCAGTCGAATTGAGAACTTCGTCCGTTTTTGAAGTCAGTTAAAAATATATTAAATATGGTTAAACTAAATCGAAATATATGGAATTACTTAACACGATTGGTGCATAACATTGTCAATCTATTATACAATTCTTAACAACCTATAAATGGAAAATATAAAATTGAACGCACGTATGCACGCACGTACGCAAACACGCACACACGCACGCGCACACACACACACACAGACACAAACATAGAGAGACAGTGATGTATTATTGGGTATATTATCTATTATTTTTTCTCCTTTAATTATTTAATTTTCTGTGTCAGTGTAATATTTGTCTCGATTTTGTTTGATATTGGTCCAGTCATAATATCACCCAAACCATATAAAAGGTCATTTTCTCGACTCTCGTCTTATTGGTGTAAATAACGCGATTTTCTGCCATTCG
The DNA here is from genome assembly GCA_039881145.1 of Druceiella hillmani. Classification (NCBI taxonomy): domain Eukaryota; kingdom Metazoa; phylum Arthropoda; class Insecta; order Lepidoptera; family Hepialidae; genus Druceiella; species Druceiella hillmani. The sequence goes on along the minus strand of JAYKKI010000142.1, from coordinate 1,137,833 downwards.
CGTCAGTTAGATGCGAGATTGGGGGCTTTCCTCAGCTGCCGATGGACAATTGGTGTAAGAAGGTACGTGGGTAACGTGATGTTACTGGTATGAGTAATAGAAGACACGTTGCGTGTCTAAGTTATTACTCCCATCACGCTCAATAAGACGCACAATGTGTTGGTTTGCATTATTAGCCTTTTTCTGGTGTTATTAGTCTTTTTACTAGTCAAAACATTTTACGAAATTAGAACGAAAAACGATAAGCAAACAGAATAATTTTTTTAATGCTTGTTTTTACCAGAAAGATAAATTTTTATTTATGTTAATATATCAATATGACTGAGACTACGTAGCGCTAACGGCGAAAGGATAATTATACATTTGCCCTAAACAGCGATTATGAGTATTATGCTTATGGCTCTTAAAGTGATATGCGGTGACGATGACAAAAATTGCAATAGCTTTCTCTAATACAGAAAATGGAATACATTTTGCTAGAGTTTTAAGCAATTTGTCAATTTCTACTAAACTAACTAAAACGAAATAAAATATAGGTCACAAAATAATAATTCTTATAATGTTAAGTTCATTAAAATTTAATGACGATAGAGATGAGTTGAAGGTACCTAAAAGAACACACAATTTACGATACTGACTAGACAGATTCTAGAATGAATTTCTCCGATTTAAATAATTTTACAAAATATCAATTGAAACAATAATATTAATATAGATTAATATAGAATTATTAATCTATATTAATTTTAATATAGAAATAGAAATAAATTAATATAGAATTCATTTCAGAGTAGAAGAATTTATTTCAGAGCCATTTCTTAATACGTCATAGGAAACACCAAACAAAATAAAACTTTAAAATAGACAAGGACGATGAAGAATAAGGACAAATAAAGAAAAATGTAGTCTGACGGCAAGGAAAAAAAGGCAAAAATGTCAAAATTTATTTATTTGCATTTTACTGAAGAGTTTGATTCAATGATATTTTTATTGTAATTAATTTTTTTCAAGTCATATATTCATTCTTAATATATACGATGGCAAATAGGAATTTATTTACTACTCTGCCCGCGACTTCGGTCCCATATGAACCTATAGAAATTGTTATTAAGTTACCGGGAAGATTAATAAACGTGACGTCATTAATTATAATAGTTACACAAGTTGACATTTTTAAGGAAGAATACTTAAAACATATCTATACATGATTCGAAATCCAACAAATCTAACGGAATTTAAAAAAAAACTATATTTTTATGTTTCCCTAAAATATTTTTTTCGTAAATACCGATAATGTACGTATGGACTAATTTTACAGTCTTATTTTATATACAGAAAATAATGTATTTAACAAATTTATAAAGCTTAATACTAAATTTACTAAAATAATTAGGTAATAAACATTGATCAAAATTTTAAATAAATGCATACAAAATTGAAAAAAATTAATGGGGATAATGATATGTGCCCCTATGTGTCAATTTGCACGCGTGTCAAATCCATACTTCACCCCTGACCACGCTTATTACACTAAAGCATATGTGGGTGGAAAACTCCATTGCGGCGCTTGAAATCGCAATGTATTAACGTAAATATGTACACTGCGAATTTTTTAATTACTATGTGTCGAGTTTGAGGAAAAAAAATAAGATCTATTTTTATTGTACTAGTGCAACTTAAATAACTTTTGAAAGTATTAAAGTTTGCATATCGTTTTGACATAAATCAACTATAATGAAATAAATACTAAATATCACCTCTAGTCGGAATTTCCACATACGTTACAAGAGAGTGACTTCTTATAACGTACCTGAATGGGTATTTAATTACTTAGTGTTACTCTTTATATATTGGTCATTGATTAACTTTCAAGTATCTCTACGAGTTATATTCTATAATACGTGACATTTCTATACAGCATTTGGTAATTATGGTTTGATATCAGCATTGTGCAATCGCGATTAGTTAATTCGGTTTAAATTTGTTCGGAAAAAATCTGATCTATAATATACAATATTCTGTACACGAAGATCCGACACGCTTATACGTTTTGTTTTAGTTTATTTACTTAAACGTATACGTACGTCACGTAATTTTTGTTATAAGAGAGCGGTTAAAGGTAGAAAACTCAACAATTCACAGACTGTTTGTCATTACTGCCAAGATGATTAATTATCTGCGCAGCAAAAACAAATATTTATGACTTTCGTTATAAATTCAAGGATTATATTATTTAATTTTTTTTGTTTCACGTCTCGTATAATTGACGCAGAGAACATATTCTATTTTATTAATATCTTACCCTAAACTAGGGTGTATATAATTTTGAGAAATTCTATTCGATTTAAAAAATTCTATAGTTATATCTGATAAAACATACTTTTCTACATAGCAAATACATTTTTTTACGTAGATAAATACATTTCTGCGTAAAAAAAGAAAAAAATTCTTAACATGTGAAATGAACTCATATTACATGTATTTATTACTTGATAGTTTTTTTCTTAAACAGTGTTGTAATATATATTTTTTATATTTCCACAAAGTCTCCACGTTTTTTAATTGACTTTTAACCATTTCAAAATCAAGTCTATTTCGGTCGTCTGTAAATTTTAGCTGTGATATTTTTTCAAAAAGGTATGTCCCAAAACCAATATGTACCTTTTAAAAACAACTATAAAAAAATCTTGTTTCTTGTGCAATTTAAGTGCTGTTAAGGTGTACCGCATTTTTGTTAATTTTATCTTATTATGATCCGTGATGTTGAAAATTAATTGAATAAATGAATTCCACCCTCAGTCCTACGGTACCTAAGCCGAATTTTATATTTAGCTCGGTTTATTTTACATAAAAGATTACCAATGTTACCATGAAGGCTCTACGAGTATTTTCCATCGCGTGTTGTCACAGCGGGGTTCAAATGACGGTACGCCCGCTCCGAAACATAAATGGCACGTCGAGTCGCGCGATATTGGAATTGAAATTGGAGCAATTCATATTCTTGATATGATGGCATAAATAGATTGTGGCTTTTTGCACATTTTATGTGAAGTATTGTGAATGGCTGCATATGTTGGGTAATGATTTATTTCTTCTGAAATATATATCTTCCCCCAGTAATAGCAAAGGTTTTTAAACCGTAGAGTTTTGTTTTTACGTATTTCAAATTATTTTATTTTTGGAGGACTAACTATTATAATAAATGAATTATTTACAAAACACCTGATAATATATTTACAGTTATATTAAAAAAATTAACTTATTTTGTTGTATTTGATAGCCTTATTCATAATTTTGTATTCGACTAAAGAATCATCTATTTAACTGATTAATTGAAGAAGGTATCCTTTAATATACGCTTTCAGTTGTATATGATTAGAACAATATTGAATCCTGTTCTGAATAACCAATAATTAAAATTTTATAAAGAAGTGGAATTGTTAATTATCTATTATCATTAAGCTTTTCAAATCATAAAATTAGTTCCTTTCAAAAGTTTCTCTTAAAATCTACTAGTAAATTTTGAAAAATCGGAGAACTAAAAATAATGAATCTTAAATAAAATAATGACTACATTTCATTTTATTTTCAAATAAATTTCGTTTTGGATTTTTATTAAAGAAAAGATTCCGCTGATTCTCATTTGCAACAAAAAAAGAAAAATAATTCTTAGCTTTTCCTAATTAAAATTGTCTTTGTTTTGTCGCATGACTTATTATGTAAACCGATTGATTTTTTTCTTCCAAAAATACTTGGTAATTATATAAATTTTATTTTTCCTTATTGCCACATTCGAAGTCAGCACCAGTTATAAATATCTTGTAGTAATTCAACTGAATCCGTCTCTGTTACTAAATTATATTGTTTAATATTAAGTAATTCTTGGAGTACATTAAAATCATTTTAATTCTCAACCTAAACATATTAGTTCATTCATGTCATATTATGGTATAAATTATTATTCTTGCAGTTTTTTGTTGCAAAAAATATGTTCAATACCGTATACATGAATAGGGTCAATTATCTAAAAATAAAACCTAATAAATTAACTATTGCAAATTTTGTTTGAATTCTTTTTCTAAAATGGTATCATTTTTTTTAAAGATTTTATTAATTTGATGAAATGAAGGAAGATTAAAAAAATTATATCACTGTGTCAATTCTGTCACGATTTTTAGATTTCATTTATTCTATTCTTCCATTGAAATCAGTCCAAATGACAGGTCACGGAGAGAGATATATGTTCTTCTACACTATGGGTATTTTATTGTTTGAATATTTAAATATAAACGGTAAATGTATCTTCGTATTTAGTTATTTCATTAATTAAGTACATTTCAAAAGCAACCTATGTAAAAAATAAAATATATTATAATCGTAAACTTCATATAAAGTTAAAGGAAGTAAGTATCTTAAAGAACTTTGTTTCGATCGGCGGCATGTGGCGAAAGTTAATGGGTTATACCGAGAGTGAATAGATTGTTTGTTTACTAAAAACCGAAATTAACTATGTGTGTTAGGTGTGCTATCGTATAGATACTGCTAACAAATTGAATTCATATGCCATAGGTTTCTTCATTACAATTATCAAATGTAATAAGTATTTCTATATTCGTTCATATATTGCCTTATAACACTTAACTAAATATTCTGCATAAGTGCCACTTTATAGTTACTATATAAATGTAATATTCGAACTTTTACAGATGCCGTAATATGGACTTTATTAAACTTATTTTCTCATTTCATAATATGTCCTGATAATCATTTATATTAAATAAATAATAAATCATTTAAACTAATCGCCAAAGTTTTTCATCCCTCGTGAAATGAAATCAAAACTAGTAAAATCCATACACACTTCGCTTCGAAATTTTTCACGTTCTCAGATGTGATTTAGTTAAAATATTCAGATTTCTACATTCAACAGATTTTCAAAAAATTCCGTCTAAATAGAAGAATTAGGTCTTCTTCGTCCGTAATCCATTAAAGTTATCCGTGAAGTTATCTCAATATACGTTGGAAATTGCCTTCTTTTACTATTTCACCATAGATTTCTTTTGTATAATACCGTAGCTTCTTTCATGTCACGTTTTTTAAGAATTCCTTTCTGAGTCTAAAATGGCTTTGAATAGGTAAATCGGAGGGAGGCGGGGGATGCGTGTGTGACCAAAAAAGTACATTTATTTTAATTTTGTCTGAAAATTCATTATGGTTTCATTCTAAAAACACCCATTATTGCGCCTTTTGATAGACGGATGACAGAAAGAGCAGTAACCTTTGAGTCAGTAGTCGTTTCACATTCATTTTGATCCAGAGGCTGCTCTACCCGATTTATTACATTCACATATTATACCATCATAAACACTCAAGTTCTGTTAGATCCTTTTCAAAATACTTTTTATTAATTTTATCTCCTTTTGATTTCATATTATCTTCATCTACATTTCCAGAAAGTATTGAACCACTTCACTCAACATCTTCGTCTTCAGGACAGTTTGCTTCTTTATCTGATGTCATTTTGTGTAGTAGTTGTAAAGGTAGCAGAAAAATATAGGTTAACTTATAAAACATCATCCTTATCAACTAGAAAGGTGTAATTAAGTAACATACCAAAATATAATTTACCTAATGTTATTTGATTATCAGAATCATCACTACAATTTGATTCATGGGCAGATGTATTGTTGTCTTTAATATTTGATTGTATTTACAAATCTTCATTTTCACTGCCTGATTTATCTTCTGATAAAAAATTCTTTGTATATCTTGCTCATGAAAATATCTAGAAATTTCGCACACAAAACCATAAGTGAAAATAATGTAGCTAGGTAGTCGTATGAAATAATTATGTCGTATCTTTAATATCATTTTTATAATTGTTTTTAGCGCTTTGAAGTTTGCCACGTCGTTGCTAGAGCGTTTTGTTTTGTTTCACAATATGGAGTTATAGCTTGCGATGTGAGATGGCGCTACTGAACTTTTTACACGTCGAACTAGGAATCGTTTACGTAGAGTATAAACTAACCGGAAAATATGTTTTATTTATCTCTTCTCGACAGTATTCGATAAGATTTAAAGATTTAATTTGCTTGATTTTTGAATTGGAATATTCATTCGTTCTATCAGACTTGCGAGTGCATCGTGATAAATATAGTTGCTACGATAATGATCAGTGTCTCAGTGATAGATTTACGTAGTGGCTTGATTTAATCTGACTTTTAAGTCGGGTAGCAAAAATGGAGGTGAACTTTCAAAGGAGCTTAAGGCTAAGAAGACATAAAAGGCGTGGGAGAATAGCCTACGGGGTGGACTTCAGTGCATCTCCGGTGGCTCAGGAAATGTCTGCTTTTGTTTCGAAGTGATGGGCCGTTTTGCCGGTAGATGCGCTTGTCGGTTGGCTGCAGGATTCAATGCGGCGGTACGGGTGGCTACTTTGGTTGGCACGGCGATGGCATCGCGTTCCTGCGCCGCGGTGAAGAGACAAAATCGTGTTAACGTATACAGTATGACTAATCCACGCGCTCATATAATGATATTTGGTGAGATACTTATTTTAAAACAATTTCTTGAAATTGTAAAATGGCATTGGTCAACACAATGGTCTCCTGACACAATGACCTCGTTTAAATAATGACATTATGATTGGACGCCAGATTTTAGGTCAAGGTTTTAATTTTTAAAATAATAACAGACCGTATTGTTTATCTCGAAATAGCAGTCCCGCATTATGTCATAATGCGATTCCTTCTATTAATATGATGAAATCCAACCATTATTTTTATACTTCTTACTTTGGGACTAATTTGCGTTATGTTAACGATTTAAGAAGGTATTTAAACCTTTACGTTCCTCCACGTTACGAATATATTTTATCTAACAAGAAATAATAATTGTGCACGTTTTTACTTCACATTCGATATTAATTTTTATCGGCGTACTTACCTCTATTATAATTTCATTTCACTAATTTGATCTACATTGGGTAACTGGTTTGTGCATTCGTGACACAATGAGAGATGTTCGCTAGAATAGTAAAAAATCATTTTGATCAGGATAGTCAAGGAATTTAGTATATCCACATCATTGGGTCGCGCATCACAGTCAATGTCTCGTTTTTATTTCAGTCGTTTACGATGAAAGCGACTCGCTGATATGTTTTACGTTAAACTGACGGCCGTGTTTCTCGTTCGTATACCTATAATTAAATAATGGTTTTACTCTAAATACATTGTCAGTGCACATGAAGTTGTAGTGGTCAATATCGATACAGAACCATCAAATAGTTAACACGAAGTTGTCTTGGATAATTTTTTTTTCAAACATCACTTTGCCTGGATCGCAGCATTTCGAAGAATATTTATGAATTTCCATTACCAGTTACAGTGTGATAAAATATACTATGCTAAATTTATTGGTTCTATAAAATTAAGCACGGATCAATACGTTTCTCGCAAACGTTTATTCGAACCCTGAGATAATAATTTTACTTTATTTAACAGATTTGAAACCAAAACTTTAACGTTTTTATGACCTTGGACATTAAACCTTTCAACTAAACTAGTCAAACCTAGCTAGAACAAATAACTATTGACTGACTTTGAGAATAGAATATTACAACTCAAGGGAAAATACAAGGGTCGTCTAATTTCTGTTTCAATGTCGAACATAAGCTCTTATTGCCTCACTGAGAAATTTACTGTGAAAAAGAAACCAAGTTTTATATTGAAATAATTTCTTTCGCCGATAAAAGTATTAAAGTAAAAAAAGAATTACAAAGTTTTTTTCTAGTTATACGAAAACTTTTCATTATGAATTCTAAGTCAATATTTCACATACGGTTGAAACAAAGGGACCAATGGACGCCAATTCATTATACCTGAGACTTAAACAAAACCTTGCCTTTATATAACACGTTATATCCTATTAACTAGCTATGATCCATTCCTTGCTCTGATTAACTCCTAAGGTCTTCTCCTAAAATATGAGTGCAATCACTCACAAATTTTTAACCAAATTAGAAGTTTTAAGCATTGCAAAAATTTATATTATGGACAAATTTATAGGAAAGTTTTTTTATTAACTTCAAATTTTAAAAGTTTAGTTGCCTTGATAGAAAAAGAATTATGGGCCTGCAAAGTATCACTTTCGGCGTGCGTAAATTTACATACGACATACGATGGTACATTGCCGTGCGCCTAGATAAATTAGTAACGAAAACAACTTCAAAAGTAAACATGTGGCATCTACAGTAAGCATGCAGATTTTATTTATATCTAACTTGTATACCTGTCATTTTCTTTTCACGTCCGTTTCATATTGAATATATTTAACGTTAATTTTGTAGAAATGCATTTTAATTTAATGTTTCACAACTAAATGAAACTACGTGATGTAGAATTATTTCTACTTTATTTAAATCTTTACCACGACCTGGCTTTTGTGTGACGACACCTAAAGATATTGTCATACAATGAAACCTAGGTCGTGTTAAAAAATTTAAATAAAGTAGAAATAATACTACATCGCGTAGTTTAATTTACTCTGTTTCATATTTTAATATACTTTTTTAAATAAATTTGTAACTGCTCGTCTTTATTAGAAATTGATTCCGTTGTCTAAAAGGAAAAATTTGTAAAGATATCGAATACTACTTATTTTTCTACTCCTTTGGACATGAACATATTACATACGAATTATTTGTAAATTTTAATTTTTAAAATCGCAGTTTCTTATCCACTAAACGGCAGTTTTCATTGCTGAAATTTCTGTATGGTCATACAAACAATTCAACAATGAATATACAGCAGTTTCTTTTAGATATGTATAAAATATTGCTTAAATGCAAAGGAATGTGCTAATATTAACAAGAACATGTACAATTATTCACATCCATCATTGGGAAAAGGATAATTGAGTAAAAACTTAACATTATTTTAATTTTTTTTACCTTGTCAATATTCACCTTAAATTTCGTCTTCTTGATTTTAAAAGTTGTAAGTTTACAGAAAATAAAGGCAAATATACCTTAAGCTTTTCTTATTAATTTTCTTATTAGAAATTGTAGATATTTAAACTCTTTTGCAAAAAAGGGGCACTTATAGGAATAAACCATATCAGAATTATTTTATTATTATTTGATGCATTTTATATAGCGATATGATGAGAATATTGTTATTTATTATTGAGATATCGTTTTTACCTTCAGTCATTAAAAATGCGAATAAATAAAAAAATGATGTAAAGTCCACAGACAAGCGTTTTCATACTGGTACATTAAAATGATTAAAGTTTATTTTTGAATATTTTTTATTAATTTAACATAAAATTTGGAAATTTAGTAACGAGTATGGCCTCCTCTAGCTAAAATCAATGCGCTTAATCTGCTAGGCATGCCTTCGATGACGTTTTTTAACATTTCCTGAGGAATACGTTCCCATTCATTCTAGCCAGTCTAACCGACGAATTCCGGCCTCCTGCATATATGCATCAACGTCTTTAGAGCGGTGGGCGCGAGCGTTGTCGTCCATAAAAATAGACTCGCCTCCAACTGCTGTTAATGCGGGTTGGGCATGAGAAATAAGAACCTCTGTTATGTACCTCGGGTCTGGCGTGAGGAATAAGAACTTCTGTTATGTACCTTTAGGCATTAAGTGTGCCATTTTCAGTAAAAACTAACTCTGTACGGTCACCTGAGTTAATACCAGCCCAAAACATTACGGAGCCTCCACCGTAAGGGGTGATTTCCTTAAAGCACATCTCTGCGAAGCATTCTCCAGGTCTTCGTAAGACTCACCGATGTCGATCCTCACCACTAATCGATTTACGAGCTTCATCGGAGAATAAAACACCATACCAGAACAAGATCTCAATCTGGCAACTCGATGCTCACGGAGCAATGTAGGGCCCCGAGCTGGGCAATAGCTACGTATATTGACGGCCTGAAGTCTCCTTGTGACTGTCCATAGGCTTACTCGTGTACCTCTGACGTCTTCAAGGTTCTGTTTGAGATCCACCTACGTAACTTGACGATTTCGTAGCACTTGACTGACTAAGAAGCGGTCGTCCCGTGGCTCAGTGCACCGTTTTCTTCCAGAACCGGTCCTTCTACTGACGGAGCCCGTTTCTTGGTATCGTTGCTAGGTCCTTTGGACGGTGTAGCGGCTCACATTATACTACTAAGGCACATAACATTGGCTACAATCCTTCTTCAAGCAGCGCAATAATTTTTCTAGCTCTTATCGTTTTTTCAACCATACTGAGAACAGCAAACAGAAGCAAACTAATGCAGCAAACAGCAGAAATTTAATTAAAATTTATTCGTTAAAATAAAAAACGCAACAAATGAAATAGAACTTAATAAGAGTTGGATTTCATTTACCGCTAAAAATACGTTTTTGGCAGTGTAAGAGAATTTTCATTAAAAAAGAATGCATTTCAAATTTAGAACGTTTGTTTTTATGTGCCAGAATACACTATAACTGCCAGTAACATTTACCATTAATACAACCTTTTAATAAATAATATTTTGTTAATAATATGACAAAATCAAAACCGCCAGTTTTTTATGCAAAAGAGTGCATTTTTATCCATAATTACAAGATTGCCAAATCATAAGCGATGTTTACCTATTTATTAAAAAAAATAATAATATAGTGTTTTAAAATCCTGTTTCATATGGGTAACTAGTGTATTTAAATGTAGAAAATATTTAAATTTTAATACGAATAAAAGTATTGCATATCACGAATAACTATACATAATTAAAGAAATATCCACCAAAATTGTATAAAAATGAAAAAGTGAACAAAAATATCTAAGATGTTTTGGTTTATTTGCTTTTTATTACGATTTTTTAAAATTTTTTCATGTTCATATCTTATTTATAATAATTATTTTAGTTTGGAGGCGAACCATTTTTATATTTAATTTTATTGAAGACATGCTTGTTTTAAACAAGATTTAACCAAAATTTAGTTATATAAAAACGAAGCGAGGTTATAATTATTACTTTATAATTATTAAGATTTCTTTTCATATTTGTAAAAAATTGATCATTTTCAACATATTCACAGTAAAGTTAATATTACGCAATAAAGTATGTAAGCGTTGAAAGATATTCTTACTAAATGTAGCTTACAGCTAAAAGAACGAAAAAAACAAATTTCTACAAATTTTATTATGTTTGAGTGTAAAATACTCAATGTAATAAAGATAAGGAATAGCGATCGAAATTTTCCGCTGCTTCCATACACGGCCATTTCCAAAGTACTTGTATTGACAATAGAATGGAATACATATTATCTCGCTTGACTGGAAATATCTGGCAAATTTATGTAAAAGTTCTTGCATACTCGTGTGTACTACATGCATACCTACACGCTGGTAATGTACAGTGCCTGGACGATAACCTTCTTAGAAACTGTTTCCACAATTAATACATTTCTGTGATTTTATTTTAATAGACCGCTGTGTACGAAGTGAATTAGCGTCCATCCACGGAATGTCGAGATGTATTAACGAAGTTGGGTGTGAACAGTGGATAGGAACAGTTAGTTTTATATTAACGAAGTTGGGTGTGAACAGTGGATAGGAACAGTTAGTTTTATACATATCGCAAACTTTTATGCTATTAACAAAATAAAATTTATGACCTGGAAAGGAAAGTCTTAACCAAGCGATGCTAATACAAATATTTATTTAATATTTCTATGTATATTTGGGTAATTGTTAATAATTATGCAAGTAGTGACAGTTTTCTGTAAGAAAAAGCCAAAAGCGCCCAAGCTCTTCACCTTTTGAACGCTATCTACGTAACCTTTAAAAATTTCCATAGCTCATGTGTCACTGTTAGTACTATCACTCTCGTATTTTTCGTGGGAAGTTAATTGTCTGCAAAATCATTTAAATATATCTGAAAAAGTATAATTTCTCTACAGACAGTTTTATTAATCGAAATAGAATTATCTCGCAGTGATGTTGTTTATTTTTGTAATTCCAGTATAATATGTAATAATTTAGATGGAATAAACAGTGCTGAATCATACGACATTCAAATTCTCTCGCTGATAAGATTTTACTTCTGCGGAATACACACTTAGTATTTTCGCAATATTATTTCTTTATTATATCTTTATAATATTAGTGCAAATGGCTATACATACCTTTTCGCAAATTAAAAATGATGAACAAAAAGTAGTAACAAAGAAAATGGTTGGTTGTTTATCTGTGTTTCAATCCCACCTTCCTTCTCCTATTCGAGTCAAAATTGTCAACAAAATCCGTTAAGGCACGCATGTACAAAGATAGTTACCGACAAAGAAAACTTATCAAACAAATAGAGGTTCACGGTTCCTGGCTACCAACTTTGTATTTGCATCCTAACAATACTTGGCCATTGTTTTATCTTGGACGGTCAATATTTGTTATATTTCAAGGCGCGTTTATTTTTAGATTACACCTTCATTATACTCTCAGTAAAAATAAAAGAAAAAGTTACTTGATATGTGTATGTACGACATAGGAATATTTTTTTTGTTTTAGTTCCTTAATTACGTGTTTAAAAATTTTGAGAATATTCTAAAAGAAATATTTAGGTAAACATTTTTACGATCATATTCTGATTTATATAAATAAATATAATAAATAAATATTATCGTAAAATGTTTAACGGTTTATAAATATATGATTTCTTCGTAAGTTGGGGATTGCCGACGTAAAGAGAAAAGTTTTAATGGAAGAATGTTATTCATTGCGTCTGTAAGACCAATAACTCAGCACAGTGCGTTTTTTGTGGAAAACAATTTATACTTCGTATTTACTTATGTACGTATTTACATTTGTTGACACATATCGGGTTATTTTAAATTAATAACGGAAAACTAAGTAGTATTTAAAGGTGAAAAAAGTGTAAGAGTAGTTAGAATTTACTAAAATCAGACTTGGATAATTACTCGTTTTCGCACCGTGTAAAAATATTTTAATAATTTCTTATATTTATTAAAAATTTATAACGCAAAAATTTACAAATCGAGAATGATAAAAAACGTGGAACACAATAAATCTAATATATAATGAACTGTATTAAATTCTGAAACACCTAAAAATCTTTATCTAAAAATGGTCATTTTCATGCGTGGAGGTAGTATTTTTATGAAGATATAATAATATAAATCATTTGTGATCAGATCGGGATTGAAGTTCGTCGAACATTTTGTTTCACGAAATTACATCAAACGAGTATCTAAAATATAACAGTGAAGGATTAAAATTTCTGAGACGAATGTTCGAAATACAAGGAAATTTAATTTATTATTTCTAAACTTGAACTGATGGAATTTACTTTACCATGGAAAAAACATTTAGGGATATGATGAGTTGTCTTATAATATTTAAACATTCTTATAATATTATTAATATTTAAAAATAAAATTAAATCCTTAATGTACGAGACTATAACCACCCTCTCGAAATTTTCATTGAGTTTGCTAATAAATTAATAATCCCGACTTGTTCCTACGAACGAAAAGATTCTAAAATATATAGGTTTCTGATCTACAGGTCACAAAGAAATTTAACTTCACATTCACATTCTTTATTTATGACTTGCCACCATCCAGTAGGTAGTTAAAATATGTCGATATCTTCAAGTAGAGCTAAATTATATTAATAAATCTGGTGACTTGGATTAAAAAATTTAATAAAAATGTCTCATGCTGTTGATTTTTTATTTTTACCCATGACAGAACGGAAGAGGTATATGCGTGAGGTTGTTTGTTTGTGTGTGCAATACAATGTTTCCATTTATCTCCACAACGGTTTGATGGATTTAGACGCGGTTTTCTGTCAAATGTTTGTGATTACTTGGGAATGGTTCTTAGTTGTTACGGTGATTACTCACCAAGGGGCTCCGCAATAAATATTTTGTTGCAAACGAATGTTCCCATTTATCTCCAAAATGGTTTGACCGATTTAGACACGGTTTTCTGCAAACTATCTGGTACTAATCGGCTTGTTTTTCAGATAGGTGTTATGGTGTTAGCTCTTCAGGGTGTGCTGCAATATTTTGTTGCAAATGAATGTTCCATTTATTTTCAAAATGTTTTGATCGATTTAGACGCGGTTTTCTGCAAAATATTTGGGACTATTCGGCGATGATTTTTATATAGGTGCTATGGTGTTAGCTTACCAGAAGGCACTGAAACAATTTTTTGCCAACGAATGTCCCCATTTATCTCAAAAAAGTGTAAAATAAAAAGCAAAACAAAACATTTCTCAAAAACTCGCGACGGATGCAGTCGTTGTAATTTAAAAACGATTAAATTATTTTTTTTTAAATCCCCCCGATTAAAAAAAGTAAGAACCAATAAATATAATTACAAACCTAAGTAAATTCGTTGGGGCTGCTATAACCTATCTGTACCTAAAGTTTTTCAGTTTTGTCAGTACGTGACTACGTGACTAATTGCAATTCTCTTAGGTGCATAGATAGCTTTTCTATGCTGCTACAATATGGCAGCGCCGACAGATTTTCTTGGGTTTGTAATTATATAGATAGGTTCTCACTTTCTGTTAGTCGGGGGTTTTCAAACAAATTATTTAATCGTTTACAATGACTACATACATTGTGCGTTTGTGCAAAATTTTAATTTTGTTTTGGATGGAAATAATTGCTCATAGGTTTGCATAAATAACAATTAGATGGCACTACACCGTATTAAAATTTTATAAAAATCTTAGAAATACAATAAGAACTCAAATTGCTATATTTTACATAAGGTTATTTTTTGGTAAGGAATTCATTATTAATCTAACTCTTTGCTGACAGTAGCTAATTACTGACATTTTGTAAATTGATCGTAATTCCTTCAAAAATAATTTGCATTGAATAATCTCTTCCATATTCTACTTGCAGCTCAGCCTTACCCTTTAGATATTCAGTTCAGTTTTGGGTACTGTAACTGTTTTATGTTCTACTTTAAGCCATTTCTATTTGGGATTGTTGTTAACGCATGTAATACACAACATTTACTAATTGATTCTGCAACTCTAAATTACGTTTCAATATAAATAAACATTGACAGTTATTAACTCATGTAATAGCAGAGTTTTTACTTAATGTTACACCCTTGAAGGTTCAACTGTCTTTAATTGAACCCATTTCGACCTCACTACCTATAACATAAGTTTACGCATAGTTAAAGCGTGACCCTAAAATATAATTTAATTATATTCTGGAACTTGATTTATTAACTAACCCAATGCACAGTTTACTTGTATCTTGGATTAGTTTGGATTATGTTTAATTATTGCACTAAGTCTGGCATCAATACATGTGTTACGAAAGAATTCAAGATTCAAATTAACTGAGGAAGGCTGAAGTGGGAGATATATTTCATTAGCCTTTGTGCAGATTTTTGTTACCTCACATCAAAGCGAAGTTTGACGTAGTGTAAACTTGTAAATAGTTCTAGTGGAATCGTATATGTCTCAGAAACTTGACAGATATGATTTTAATGACTACAATAGTAGTCAACTTAAATTTAGATTTTTAACATAAGGATTATTCACAAACTAATTTGCAGTAGAATTAGTAATTTTATAGTATGTATACATAGTATATAGTATGTAGTAATTTTATTTAATTCATAATCCACATGAATAATCTCAGTACGAATATCTTGTAAGGTTTCATTTTACTTTTTCACTTTGTCGGTAATTATATATTGAAAACATAAACATTTTTGACACATGATTGATAT
The DNA here is from genome assembly GCA_039881145.1 of Druceiella hillmani. NCBI lineage: Eukaryota > Metazoa > Arthropoda > Insecta > Lepidoptera > Hepialidae > Druceiella > Druceiella hillmani. Next base: position 1,122,072 of record JAYKKI010000142.1, on the reverse strand, counting down.
AGTTATTATGGAAGTTTTCTATTGTAAGTAATTTTTTTTGTTAATACTAGATTTCCATAAGTTATGAAGAAAATATAAGTATAGAATAAACAAAAGAAAACGGAAAATCATTATATAATAATTTCAATTAAAATCGTAATCTGAATAATGTTTATGTTAAATTACTTGTCACTGTACATTAAACTTTTTAATTAAACAATTTACTTTCAGTATAAATAGCGACCATAATGCAAATAATAAACTGCTTTTACTTGCAATATCGTGATATTAAGCTATCAAGTAAGCATGAGGAAGTTGGAGACTAATTTTGAAATATTTGTTTTAGATACCAAAGCTTATAAATATTAATCAAGGAAAATTATATTATAGAATTTAAGTATGAAGAATCGGGTAGTGTTAATAGGTCACACTATCAATCCATTTTGTAAATAAGTATACGTAAAACAAGTAATAAAAAGAACAATTGAAATTACCGTCTGCAGTTGAAGTTTGTACGTGTCGCCATTTTTAAAATTTTTTTATGAAAAATTTAAAATTTTCCTATAAATAATTTAAACTGTTTCAGTTGTTAATTTTTTGAAGTATTTTCAGTAATATAGTATGTTAAAGTATATATTTAAAAATTGTAGTTTTGTATTGAATTAAAAATAATGAAACACATTCAAAAGAAACCTTAAGCGTCTTCTGTTCCTTCTGAATTAACTAATTTTGCTTCTAATAATTATTTGAGTACAAGAGTTTAAAAAAAAATTACAATATGGAGTCGATATTTTAGTCGCAGTAAAGATTTAAATAAATAATTTTCTCGTAAAAAAATAATTAACGCAAACAATGAGATGTTAATTTTTTTTTGTCAATGTAGACTTCGTTAACATTTTTCCAACGTTCAGGTTTTAGCGTATTTATTAAGGTCCATATTTTAAAACTTTAAAAATATGTCTGAAATTGCATCTTAATAAACTTTTATTAAACATCACAAGAAGATTTAAAAAAAAACCTCTCTTCTCAACGCTCGCTCAAGACAATTCTCCTCAAGACTCGTCTCAAAAGAAAAAAATCAACTTAATTTGTAGTAACATGGTGTGATTCGTGATAATGAGTTAACAGAGATTTCTGTTTCATTGACTTTCACGATACAGAATTTGTGCGAAATATAAAGCAAATTACGTAGTCTCCAATTTTGATTTTACTGGCGGTTTTCTAATGTGTACCGTGATAAAAACCTTTGTTTTTAAATTTTTTTCCTGTTTATACATCGGATTCCACGTTGTGTATACAAAACTAAATTTTAATTATTGCAACAGTAATATAATAAATCAATTGGAGAATACGAGAGTATGAGTTTCCGGAGATAAAATATTTTATTTTGTAACCATGAAAATATCATTTAATAGTCGATTAATTCCAATTAAGTTTACACCTCAAACCCAAATAATACTGAATGTATATTTTTTTATTTTCTTTCTTTGCGCTTTAAGGTCAAAAATAGAAAAATCTTGAACAATTGTCACCAATATTTTTTTTCCTTATGTCACTCCATGGAAATTATATTGCACGGAGGAGAGTGAACTTTTAATATTATTAATTTTGCTTTTCTTTCTAGAAAGTTGCATAAACTTTTACTTAAGTAGTTGAAAGGACAGCGTAAACTGAACTGGAGAAGCAGATGGATCTACTTCGAGGAGTGAGAGAGGTAAACATGTTAAATGTGAATAGGTCGAACGCTCAGGAAAGGTGGAGGTTTAGGTTATTCGACTGATGTTTATTAGATCTAAGAGTAATTTAATTCTGTTTCGGAGTTTACGCGGAACGTCATTTTAAATTATTCAATGTGTATTTTTAGGGTTCATTCTTATTTAAACTTGTAGTCCAACGTTTTAATTAGAATAAAATTATGTGCGTGTACACACGTGGTAGGTAAATATATCTGATGTAAAATCTAATTCGTTTATTGAAAGTAAGGTTTTTTATTGAAGGATTGTAAAATTGGAACTCCATATTTTTACTGACAATATAAGCATTTGGTATTAAGTCCGATTTGTTTGAACAGGGAAAGTCAAGTCGTTTTGACTCAAGAACCAAACATCACGGTATTTATGAATTAGGTTATTCAAGTCACGAAGTCACCGACATATTTCAAAACAAGACTAAGGTAGTTATAGGAGAAAATGAATTTCTTGAATCTAAAATTTTATGAATGTTCGCATGGTGATTAAAAAAACTAGCATTTTATTTAAAAAAAATCACGTGTGCAAGTGTAATTATTCATAAATCGTTTATTAAAGCTGCTATAAAAAGAGCTGCATCCGTCTAACCTCTTTTGTACTTACATTCGAAGCCGCTTTAGAGGATATTATAAAAATTGTTTACAAAAAAATTAACAGACTTCAGTAACCGCCGACTAAAATGCGCACTAAATATGATGAAATGACAACAATACTCTTTTTATTTGGTACTGAGTCCTAAAATCTTTAGTAGTAGCAATGTTTCGCAAATTAATTTATGTTCGGAAACTATGATATACCGCGAAAGTTGCAACTATATATTCGTATTTTCATCATTTGGTACTTCTAAACTTATTGATTGATAGTTGAAGTCTGTTAATTTTTTTTTTTAAAAGTTTTATTTTTCCATTTTGTATCAATGCCAATTTAATCAATATCATTCAATAACAATAATATTTAATTTTCTGAAATTGGAATAGGGGTTTGCAGCGTTTTATGTTATTTGTATCTATATATACCTATACATGCATGTGTACATACACACACACATGAACATGTATTCGAGCATTTAAATAGAAGTCCTTCTTTTGGTTTCACTCTTTTGACCTCAAGTTTTACGGTATTTCCACTGCGTCGAGACTGAGTATTCGAATTCGAGTTCAACGAAAGAGTCTCTGTTTGAGACGTACCAATTTAGCTATTTAGAAACAGCAGATTCTCAAGTCTCATTTTGTGCAGTAACTGAAAAAGTAGCAGAAACACATAGGTTAACTCATATGTCATCACTCTGGCCAGCCAGATACACACATGAAAGTTTATAATTAAATTACACATAAAAATATAATTTACCTAATATGATTTTATTATCATATTCTGATTTATCTTACGGCAAAATATTCTTTGTATATCTTACTTGTACAACTGAAAATAATATGGCTAGATTAAGTTCTATTAAATAATTAAGTCGCACATTTAATATCTGTCATATTTATACTTGTTTATATTTGTTGACCTTTCCCACGTTGTTGCTACAGCGTTTTATTTTGTTTCGCATTACTTATTTATAGCTTGCAATATGAGATGGCACCACTGAACTTTTTACACGTCTAACTATGAACTGTTTACGTAGGGTACAAAATAACTGGAAAATGAGTTTTGTTTATGTTTTTTCAACAGTATTCGCTAAAATATAATTTACTACATAGGCCTACAAAATTATTTAAAGTAGTTAAACAAATAAGCGAAGAGGATGGATGACATATAATAAAGCCGGTGTCTCTCAATATAACAAAATCCAATATTATGGAATAGGTTAGAGCATAGATACGAAAGCAAAAGTCGAAAATTTTTAGTATTCACCTAATTTCAGCCTCTCCAGAATTAGGCGTTAAATGTATTAAATTTATTGTTAGTGGGCAATCGGGCGCCGTACTTCTTCTCGCTGCTACGTGTACATACGCATTGTATTACTTTCCTGCATTTGTATTTTCTCCGGAGAATTTTTATTTTTATACTGCTTTTCGAAGTATTTTTACATTAATTTCGATACCAATAAGTTGTTAAGATTATGTTGTATTGTAGTTTCTAATCATGGCGTACATTGCATTCGGCTGTCACACCACTCAAAAGACCACTAGAGGACTCGCATTTGTACAGCTTCCAAAATTTTAAACTTTGTAAGTATTGTTTGTAATATTATATTTCTTTACCAAATAATATAACAAAGTATTTATAAGTTCCGTGACATTTACACTTGTATGACTATGTTTATAACCACAAATCGTAATTCAATTTTGGTTTTGTTTGCAGGGAAATGGAATGTTTGAAACTATGTCGCGAAGAAGAGTGGGCATTTGGAATTCAGGACCACATTTACAGAGTTTGCAAGAAGCATTTTATAATTCAAGATTTGAAGACTATTTCACCTAGGAAATTGTTGCATGTGAATGCAAAGTCGCGTAAAAATTTGTCAGCTTCGATCAAAGATGTTACAATAACTGTGTTGGAATCAGGTGTGTTGGAACTTACTGCTATGTGTTCTGCTATTTCTATAAAATAATTTCTAAGGTAATTTATATTATTATAATGTCTAATACAATCAGTAAAATTATTCATAGTCTAGATGAGATTTAAACTTGTGAGTGAGTGTGAGTGAGTGTGTGTGTGTGAGTGTGTGTGTGTGAGTGTGTGTGAGTGTGTGTGTGTGAGTGTGTGTGAGTGAGTGTGAGTGAGTGAGTGTGAGTGAGTGTGAGTGAGTGTGAGTGTGTGTGAGTGAGCGTGAGTGAGCGTGAGTGAGCGAGTGTGAGCGAGTGTGAGCGAGTGTGAGCGAGTGTGAGCGAGTGTGAGCGAGTGTGAGCGAGTGTGAGCGAGTGTGAGCGAGTGTGAGCGAGTGTGAGCGAGTGTGAGCGAGTGTGACCGAGTGTGAGCGAGTGTGAGCGAGTGTGAGCGAGTGAGCGCGAGTGAGCGCGAGTGAGTGTCGAGTGAGTGTCGAGTGAGTGTCGAGTGAGTGTCGAGTGTGTGCGAGTGTGTCGAGTGTGTGCGAGTGAGTGCGAGTGAGTGCGTGTGAGTGCGAGTGTGTGAGTGAGTGTGTGAGTGAGTGTGAGAGTGTGAGAGTGTGAGAGTGTGAGAGTGTGTGAGTGTGTGAGTGTGTGAGTGTGTGAGTGTGTGTGCGAGTGAGTCCGAGTGCGTGTTTGCGTGTGTGTGCGTGTGTGCGAGAGCGTGTGAGAGCGCGCGCGCGCGCGTGTGTGCGTGTGTGTGTGTGTGTGTGTATGTGTATGTAAGTGTGTGCGAGTGTGTGAGTGTGAGTGTGTGAGTGTGTGAGTGTGAGTGTGAGTGTGGGAGTGTGTGTGTGAGTGTGTGTGTGAGTGTGTGCGAGTGTGTGTGGGTGTGTGAGAATGTTTGTGTGTGTGTGTGTGCGTGTGTTTGTGTGTGAGAGTGTAAGTGTGTGTGTGTGTGTGTGTGAGCATCTGTGAGCGTGTGTGGAGTGTGTGTGTGAGTGTGTGCGAGTGTGTGCGAGTGTGTGTGGGTGTGTGAGTATGTTTGTGTGTGTGTGTGTGTATGCGCGTGTTTGTGTGTGTGTGTGTGAGAGTGTGTGTGTGTGAGTGTGTGTGTGTGTGTGTGTGTGAGCGTGTGTGCATGTGAGTGTGTGTGCGTGTGAGTGTGTGTGTGTGTGAGTGTGTGTGAGTGTGTGTGTGTGTGTGTGTGTGTGAGTGTGTGTGCGTGTGAGTGTGTGCGCGTGTGAGTGTGTGTGTGAGAGTGTGTGTGTGTGAGTGTGTGTGGGTGTGTTTGTGTGAGTATGTGTGTGTGTGAGTGTGTGTGTGTGTGAGAGAGAGTGTGAGCGTGCGTGTGTGCGCGTGTGCGTGTGTGTGCGAATGCGTGCGTGTGCGTATTTGTGTGAGTGTGCGAGTGCGTGTGGGTGTGTGTGGTGTGTGTGTGTGTGTGTGTGTGTGTTTGTGTGAATATGTGTGTGTATGTGTGAGTGCCGATATATGTGTCCGAGCGTGAGTGTGCGTGAGTGGGCGTGAGTGTGTGTGTGAGTGTGGGTGAGTGTGTGTGTGTGTGAATGTTTGTTTGTGAGTGTATGTGTGTATGCGGGCGTTTGTGTGTGTGTGTGTGTGTGTGTGTGTGTCTGCGGGTGTGTTTGTGTGTGGGTGTGTGTGTGTGTGGGCGCGCGCGTGCGTCCGTGCGCGCGTGTATGTGTGTGTGTGTTAAGAAGATTGCAGAAACCTTAGCAGTATAGTAAAAAAAAATTAAATTATACATATGTTGAAACTTATTTTACCAAAAGACTCTTACGTTTTATTTGATTATCGATTAAGAAATAATTTTCGAAAAAAAACGCAGCGGTACATGATTAAAAAACGAAAGAGATTTACATGAATATGTATTTTAATTCCCCAAAAGTTATAAAAATTTGGTTGCCATTTAGATTTACAAATATACGTCTTCGGGGGTAAAATTTTCCAGTTAATGTAGCGACAAACGATTTTACATTCGACGCCTTAAGCAAACAATTTAGTAATAAATCAGATGATAATGAGTTGATCAGTTTGCTGTTTGATGAAATTAGCAATAAAAAAGTTTTCAATATGATTTAAAAATGACAAGATATCTCTTAGAAATAATTTCAATAAATATAATTTAATGTATAAGAGTAATCTTTAAAAATGATCTTATATTAAAAAGGTGATACTAGGTATTGATGATCCCTTAAAATTAAAATAATTACCAAAAATTAGCCACTATCCTATATATCTAACTAATTTTTAGTCTATGAAGGCAAGGTATGCAAAACAAATTTTCATTGATTCTGTGCAGCAATAAGAATTTTTATAGCTATTTAATAAATTGGGGCACAAGCTACTTACTGTGCTTACTTTTCTTTGAACACCATCTGTTTAACAATATCCTAGACGATAAATGTATATATGCCAATATTTATTTATTTATTTCTACACTAGACCGTATATTCACTAGATATTTTTCCAACTCCTTAACCTATCCACTTCTACAATTAATAATTTTAGTTAATAGTGTGTTAGTACAATAAATAATTTGTACAAGAATTGTTGCAATGGCATGAGATTAGCAATAGCTTATATTTATTACTTGTAAATGTAAAATTCAAGAAAAAGCTTCAGAAATTTTGAACTTATTAAAGAATAACCCATTTTCTTGCCAAACGTTCTTGTGCAAAATTTTTATGAATACTGGAGGAATATTTTTAATGGCAGTAAGTTATGTAAGGTTAATCATAATTTACGATATGCCCTTTCTGTAAATAGGCGCCATTTACGTGTTCTAGAAGATATGATTAAAATGTTTAATGGGCATAGATTTCTTGCTGATTTCCTATAGATTTCCTTCACGCATCAATAGCAGGATCATATCTATAAAATCTTTGATTGGTCTATTCAATGACCTTTAAACTCTATATCATGTATCAAAATTACCAACTCGTAGATTAAACCAGGATCTTTTAGAAGATTTTTTTCATTCTTCCGTCAACAAAAAGGTTAGTGCTGAAATTCAACATTAAATAAATTGAATACAATTTCGATATTATCTGTGACAAACACTTATCAATAATGTTACAAAAATATGTAAAAATAGTTACTGTGAAAGTGACTATAATTACTTTTTAATCTCTCCAGTCTGTTATAAATCATGAAGTCCAGACAATGTTTAGATATACTCATATTGATTTTAATTGCGAAGATTTTGCGGAACTTACCGTTAGAGAAGACAATGTTGTTTATTATACTGCGGTTTACGTGACGATGATCTTCTTCGACAAAGTACACAATTGTGGAGACTATAAGAACTTGATTATTGGTCAATCAAGAAGTCGAGTTACTGATTATAAATTATTTACATCTTTTGAAACGTACGATAACTTTTAACTATAACAAGGTTTAATTTTTGTTAAAGATGGCATATGTATTGTAATTTCATGGGTTTCAGTTAATTTTTAATGAAATAATATTTGTTGGTAATTTAAAAGAGAGTCTATTTCGATATTTAAAACGAGTTACTGCTGATTGTCAGATATGTTGTACAGATGATTTTTCCAATTTATTAATTACACATTATATTAAAATGAAAATAAAGTGGTATCTTAGAAACGTTTAAATAGAATTAAAGAAAATACATCAGTTGAAAACGACGATCAAAAATTACGAAACTTCCGTAATTTGTAATTATTTTAAATTTTTACATTGATCAGAGGCAAACTTTTAGGTCTCTATCTATTAATGTTCCAAGTTAATTAATTCCGATCTTTTAAAGTGTAAACTTTTTATTTTTCAGATTCACTAGGACTCATTATATGAATTGAATACAATTTTATAAACCGTATATGCGTGTTTTAGTGGAGTGAAAACGCAAAGCCCCTTTACCTATGCATGGTCAGTATTATCTATGTGGTCAGTATTGTAAGTTTATTTGTCCTCAATTTATTATTACTGTTAAATTAATAACATTGCTTTCATAAATATTTTCGATATTAATTTCTACCAGATCATTACTTTATTCAGATTAACCAAGCAAACATTGCAAAAAGGGTTAGTCTCTGTGATGAAATTTTATATACAATAAAAGTACTTGCTGTGCTTATTTTTCTTTGAACACCATCTGTTTAACAATACCCTAGACGATAAATGTACACATGCCAATATTTATTTATTTATTTCTACACCAGACCTTATATTCACTAGATATTTTTCCAACTCCTTAACCTATCCACTTCTACAATTAGTAATTATAGTTAATAATGTGTTAGTACAATAAATAATCTGTACAAGAATTGTTGCAATGGCATGAGATTAGCAATAGCTTATAATTATTATCTGTAAATGTAAAATTCAAGAAAAAGCTTTAGAAACTCCATTTATATCAATTTCAATATTTTTTTGAACCAAACATTTTGAACTTATCAAAGAATAACCCATTTTCTTGCCAAATGTTCTTGTGCAAAATTTTTATGAAAACTGGAGGAATATTTTTAACCAATAAAATATATAGTATAATAATTGTAAGGATACCAATTTGAATTGGGAGCTTTACTAAAATTAGGAAATCTGTGTCTTCCTTTGATGTGGCAAGACCAGATAATACTCAATAACAAATATGTATTATCCTTGTCTATGTATTTTTATTTTCAGCTCTACAGTAGAAGTCATCCATAAACTATGAAGCACGGTAACAACTCCCTCGGCGTCACGAGTTCACGACGCTGTGCTGCAGCTACGACTAAACGATTTTGATACTTTTTAACTATTGAAATATTTGTTATATAAGATTTGTTAATATCATATTTTGTTAATTAATATAAAGTAATTTAATAATAATCGAAGGGACAAAAACTGATAGGAAAAAATCAATAAATTTAGATTGTACTGGATGTAAGGGACAGGTTGGCAAAAACTGAAAGGACATGATCAGTTAACGAAATTGAACAACAATTTCATTATTTTTTTATGCCTATGTCCAGTAGTGGGCTTTTTCGATAATAACCTTAGACACTGTCGCGTTATAATGGCAATAAATAACACGAGTGCTGTTTTTGATACGAGGTGCAACCGAGTATCAGAATAAGTCGCACGAGTGTTATTATTGCCAATTAGCTCTAGTGTCATACAATACTTTATATACGACCGATAAAATAAAATAAAGTTTTAAGAAAATAAATTTATTAACCATGCAAATAAAATGTGGCGAAAAATAACAAACTCGATATTACTTAGAATTTTAATTTCTATTTATTTTAATAAATATTTCAGCAATAAAGTTTAATCAAATTTTAATGCCTTTAAAAACTAGGCCGTATTTCTTTTTTGTTGTATGTGATGAATAAAAACTTTTTTGGACGAAATTGTATTAAAATTTCAAAATATACTTTATGATGCGGTGTCATTATGATAGACTGATAGAAGTTTCAAAATTAGAAGTTTACGTTACGAGAGTCGATAAAAAAAACTAGAAGTCTATGTGCCTTAGTGGCATATATCTGACTTTCTGCGAATTCATTATTTCTTGAAGCATCGACTCATGGTAAAAACGCGTCAACTTGGGTAGTATTTTGGTTTTCCAAAAATCATTGTCTCTGTGAATTCGCACTACTATCATTGCGTAGTCTAGACCAGTTCACACTGCGAATAAGCAGATATTTCTATTCGCAATATGAAGTTGGCCCTGGACTTGGTAAACCCAATCGTGCTTTTCATTCATAGCAAGTTCCTGGTTCCTTCTGAAACATTGGTTCCCTTTGATAATATTTTTTCTTGAAATCGCCTTTTCTGGGTCGATATCGAATGCGGAGTAGAGACATTTAATTTCATAATCTCAACTACTCCTTCATCATAAATGCTAAGAAGAAGCTCATAGAAAGCATTACTCATCATCGATAAACAGCCTACATTTTTTGATAAACGATATTTCCTTGTACACCCAGCTTTTCCAAGACTTTGGTTTCACTTTCTGTTCCATAACTGACGGAAAGTACATAATTTATATTATAGCTATACAAAATAGCTTTCACCAGTGGGGAAGAATTTTGGTTTCCACGTCTCTTGCAGATTTTTGAAAACTTTTAATGCCGTCGAAATGCATCTTTGAAGTTCCAACCATAATGTGCTTTCCGCTTGCAGAATAGTATTGCGCTGGATCTCAAAACGGTTTAATTTTAACTTAATATTGTTTAAAAGCAGCTTCTTATTGTTGTTTAATATTGTTTAAAAACAGCTTCTTTGCATTACCATAATCGTTTTGGTTCATATCTGTTCCTCAGTTTTACTAAAATTTGCTTTGGTTTTACAGCCCTTTGGACAACTTGTGTGTACGTACTTTGAACATGTCGTTTGTGTTCTAATTATTTTGTAGATTTTCCTGGGTTCTTGCCCAACAGTGTATTGTATAATGTGTATTGCGATTTACTTCATTGAAAGCGGTTTACTGCTGCGTAGCAACGCGCTTCGTATGAACGTTTTAATTTATTCTCTTGCCACCTACCAGTTTGGAAACGAATTTTTCACTATGTTTCTTAATATGAAACAATAGATTTAAAAAGAACTGTAAATAAATTGTTCTCCGTCCCTAAGCAATGTAATCTGCTTCCTGAAACAATTATTATAATGTATAATAGGAAAGAAGAAGATCACTTGTTAGCTTTATAAAAATTAATAACTAAAATAGTCTTTCTTACGTCACAATTCTCGGATTCCATTTATGTCGTCAACATATCTATTTTGTCAAGTGCTGGCATTGACGGTTCGTCTGTAATATTTGAATTGTGCGTAGATGATGAAGGAATGCTGGCGGTACGTATCTAATGTTATGTTATGTACTAATATTTAACGGAAAAGGTTTGTTGCCGCATCCTCTAAGTCAAGGTTTAGATAAAAATTATTTCTTGGCGGAATAGTTACTTTTCCTGAAACATTTCCGTGAATTATTATATAAATTGGTTGAAAAGTAACACAAAGAGTTATTGGTTTATTGAGGATAGATGTATATTGCTTCATTTACATTTCTTAATAGAGATGTATATCTTTTCTCTCTAACACATTGTACACAGAGCCTTTTCGACCCATACTAGAAATAAATATAACAGTTAGTATGTAAATATTTGTATTAAAAAAAAACTAGTCAACATGAATTTGTCCATAAAAAGTATTTGTTCAATATAACAAGAGTTATAAAGAATAATTACACGATCAAAACTAGGTAGTTGCGCTATATAGTTCGATATTACCAATGCAGGTTCGATGTTAACAAGCGCTCGTGCGGTATTAAAATTGACCGGCCGACGCATCGCACTATGTAGCAATTTGGCAGTTGCAATTACGTTTATTTACAAAATGTATAATTAACTGTTGTTAGAAAAAAGTATGATTTATAGTGAATTAACGATTATTCTGGTATACATTTTACGCAATAATATGAATGTAGTAAGAAGAAATTTACAGTTAATTCTGAGCGTTTTAGTACCTTTTTGGTTTTAAATGGGATTTCGTTTTAGATATTACATACATATTTCGGAATTCCGAGGCCGCTATAAACTGAAGCACTATTCATGTTATTATATATTTTCATTTTATTTGGTTATGTGTACAGTAGTTCAATCCATGAGTTCGAAAAAGTGCCGTCGCCCATTTTATGAAAAACTTGCTTTGGAATTTTGACTTTATGTAAATAGGTGAGAAAAAATTGCAAAAAGCGAGGCCGCTATTAACTATACTAATAACTATTTTCCACCATTCATTAAGTGAAAACTGTCTACGTCTTTTATTTTCATAGAATAAGAACACCAAAACTGGCCATTTAAAGTAAAAATCACAGTCCAAATGTAATAGGTCTCGTAAGGAACCAGTGCTGCAAGTTTCCAGATTGTAATCTACCTGAACAGCGTTAAAGTCAGACAAATCTTGAAGCAAGCTTTTGAAGTCACTTGATATCCAAATATATTTTTGTAATAATTACCTTTTAGAATACTATAATTTTAAAATATGGGATATATGTTTTGTAAAATATTAGTTTAAAGTTTTAATGAAAATGAAAATATTTTTTAATTATTTAATAAGCTTTTAAATTTAATAAAGTGACGGTTCTGCCTAGGCAGCCTCATCTACTTTGACGTTGGTAATAATCGAAGCGTTACCTGGTTAATTGACCTCCAGTTGTCCGTACAAGTTACGACCACTTTTTGGCATGGTTTGGTATGCGTGGTGTCCGTTCTGTATTCTATGTTCTGTGTGCAATGGCCTAACCACAGTAAACAATCGCTACAGCTAAGAATGTAAAATGTAATCGCTTGCAGGATATTATATTAATTTCTGTTTAAATAATAATATTAATTTATAAAACGTTTGTTTTATAATTGAACATTTGTCATTAAGGTAATTATTGAAAAATATATTGGTGCTATAAGTAATAAAAGTCGTAAGGCGTTAAATAATATAAAATATTGGCTTGCAAATTAATGGTCATTTTTATTTTGTCTTATGACCCACCTAATTATCTTTCGAGTGTTGATGTACAAACTGTGTCTTTCACGCAGATACATGTTTTAATAGTATATTTTTTGACTTAAATATTTAATGGCCGGGTAAAATTATTTTTTTTATCAATGCATGGGAATCATTACTAACTATTGGAATAATTCATTAGTTTTGTTGCAAAAATTGTGCAGCAAACATTTCGCACACAAATTTTCCTAATATTATTAAGTAAATTGTTCATTTATTTTCTACATCACAATCTACTTGCGAGACCGACGGGATATCATAGGGATATTATAAAGTTTGATAGTATGTTATGTAAATATTAAAACCCTAAATAGTCGAAATATGTATTTTATTTATATAATCGAAGCAAAATAAAAGAAAATATATGTATGAATATCGATTATATTTTTAACAACAATGTTACTAGAGAAAAGTATTGTTACAAATTGCAATATTATATAATATGCAAAATATTTCATGAACATAATATGTGTCAAAATTTCGATACTAAAACCTCGTTATATTTCTATTTACTTTTTGAATATAAATTATAGAATTGAATCATTTTCACAGTCTTTAGAAACTATATCATCTTTACATACATATAGCTTGTGCTAAACAAGTTGTTATTTTGAGCTTAATAAACATGAATATTAAACGGAATTTTTTGAAAGATCGCAAGCAAAGTCGTAAATTTAAATTTTTTTGACGTATCTAATCCGCTCAATTCAAAATAAAATAGTATATTTTACATTGTTCAATTATTATGATACTAAATTGAATATTTTGCAATTAATTTACTTTAATAGGCTTAAATGAGAAATTGAATCTTTGGTCTTTGATACCTGAAAGAATTTCGTCAAAATCATAGTTTTGTAAAGCATCCAATTTAATATTCACATTAAGGCATATAGGTTACATATGAGGTTACTTAGGTAGGTTAACTTTGTGCAGTAAAACTTAATAAATATTGTGTATAAATAATATAAAAAAGAGTATATCATCATGCTAACTTCTATAAATAGGGTATAGTGGAAAGATTTCGTATTATTAAACTTGCTTGCTTGCTTACAATTTGAAACCTTAGGATTCTTAAACATAAGTGATGTTCGGTAAACATTAATACTTAAATGAATAGTTTATTTATTGACTATTGTGTAATAAGTTGAAATTAGGATGTTGTCATAAACAGTGTATTTAATTAAGTATTTGAATGTACAGTTATATACTCTAGTTATAACTTTAATGTGTATATACTCTAGTTATAACTTTCATGGTTCGGTATCGAGAAGATTGGAAACTGGTTGATGTCAAAATTCTACAAATACCTATCGTACCGTTAGACTGTCCTTTCGATATCTATAATCTTGTAATGTTTAATATTTCAATTTGTACCCCGGAAGCAATGTATCTAACTGACCTTCATACTTTTTTCTAGTAATTTTTAGTAATAACTTTTAACTACACTAGTAATAAAACCGTATAACAGCCAGGTCAATAGTTCTCAGAACTCGGAAAAAAGTATTTTGGAGCAAGTAGCGAAGTCATGTCAATTCGCTAAACATTTTCAAGTTTAAGTGTAAAGAAACTAGCCCACGCTTGTTTTTCGTAAATACCCGTCGCTTTATTTAAAAAAAAATGCAAAACTGCAAGAGGAAGTCTTCAAGTAGAGTGTTTTGTCCACTGAGACACGTAAGAATGTTTAATCATTTAAGTATACACAGTATACGGATTAAACTATTCATAATTTTTTCATTTGATAATTTTATTACCTAGTATGTCTTTCACAAGCGGAAGGCTTACGATTTGCCAGTTTGAAAATGCATATCTCGCGAATGAGACTCGTAGCAATGAAGTTCAGTTGACACTATAGACTGCACTTTTATAGATCTTTTGTATACCACTGATCTTTTGTATGAAATTATCCATTGTAGTTTGCGGGAAAAATATATTTCATCCCAGTTTATTGTACGTGGAAGTCCAAAAAAAAATTAAATAGTATTATTTTAACTTTATCTATTAGCGTTATTAATGTACATATTCCTGTAAACATTATCATATAGTTTATATTAAAAACAATAATGATACTGTGATATACGGATGGACATACGGCAGACACGGCGAAATAATAAGGGTACTGTTAATCTATATTTGGCCTTGAAAGCCTAAAAGTTACGACGACGAAAGTAAACGAGTCAATAAACCCCTTAATCTTAACAAAAAGGAAAAATACTTCAGGTTCAGATATTTCTAATAAGTTACATATCCTCATTCAGCTTTAATTATTTCATCAAAATTTTCGTGTAATTACATTTAGCAATTTTATGATTTAATTTTTTAAAGCATGATTTCAAAATCTATTTACCAAAAAAGTGCTATATAATTTATGGCAAACTAAGAATTTTGTCAAGACACTATACTAATGGTAAAATGCGTAATTGATGTATGAAATATACAAAAATAATAAAATGTAAAAATTCATTTCAGAATTTGCCTATTCAGAAATTTATTTGTTCAATATTAGAGGCAGATTTTATTTTTCTCGAACGTTTGAAACATGCAATGTAAATAAAATAAGATTGACATTATGATTTTTCTTTTTATTTCGGTGACGCATACGTTATGGCTCAAATATGTACAAATATTGACATCTCGTTGTTACAGCGTCACAATCACCAATCGGAAAATTAATACTTAAGCTCTGTAAAAAATACACACCCTAATCATTATCATTATAATCTAATTTACCTAAAATCACTAATATTTAATGCAAAAACGCTTTGTCTTTTATAAAAAATAAGCAAAATAAATTAGGTTTCTTTTTCAGCATTCATTGACTCGAAAAGGCAAACGGAAAATATAAAATGAACAGAGCCCTTATTGAAGTTTTTCCCAACGGCACATAATTGTTCAACTAATGAATAGTAAGAAAATAGGCAGCTTTGTAAATTCGTCTTAATTTATTAAATTAGCTGCTGGGAAGTTTAACTTGACGAGAGGCCTATTTAACTGTAAGCGACGGCTTGTGTTTGATATCATTGCAGGAGACACTACAGTTAATACGTATTGCGTGAGGGGAATTTAAAAATATCCGTGTCTCTATTTAACTCTAACTATTTAACTCTAATATCAGGTTGCGCTTCCTCTTTTAATTCTGACTCATTTTACGAAAACTCTAAGGTTGCATATATTAGAAATTAATAATTCACATTCATTAAAATGGGCTATGATTATAAATTTATTTGAGAATTTATCTATAAACTTATAAAAATATTTAGTAAAATCTTTTATTTAGGTCAACAAAATCTGCACATAATAAATCTGTATAAGATTCCATTTGTTCGCCGTTATCTAATAAATCTAATTGCCGAATATCAATTATAGAATTGTCTCATAGATAACTCCCCATGATTTGAAAAAAAAATTCGGTCTGTTGTTTAAAAGCCATTTGACCTACAAATCAATTAAATTTATGCTAAATAAATAATAAATAAATTGAGTTTAATAAACACGAAATATTAAATTGAATGTTTAAAAGATCGGAAAAAGGAAAAGTCGCTAATTTACACGTTTAGGCATTATAAATTGATTTTGACAACTATAACCATTTAACTATTTACAATATTTTAATTTTTCAAAACGCATATATATATATATATATATATATATATATATATATATATATATATATTTATTCAACTATATCTTCCACAGGCGTATATCATAAAAGTGCGTAATTCCACATAGAGTAAGAAGTCTTGATTTTTGAAATGCTCATTAATTTATTGTACAAAATCTCGCATTATATCGCATTGCAAGATTGTAGGTCAACCGAAAGTACTCTAAAGGTTTTATGACCAGTAAGTAAAAGTATTGTGAAAATAAAGATAAAATATTTTTTAAATGCTGATACTTATTGCGAGAAAAAAAATGGATGGACGGACGGACAAACAAGATGCTATAGTAATCTTATAAGGAACCCAAAAAATTCCACGAGTTTTTACCAAATAGCGAAATGATCAACAAAATAAAATTCAAAATAGTTTTACGGCCATATTTTGCCAAGGGATACGTAAAATGTAGATTCGACAGGCTTGGTGAAATAATAAAACTATATATATATGTGTGTGTGTGCGCGCGTGCGTGCCTACGTGCGTACATGTGTGCGTGCGCGTGCTTCGGCCGTACGGGTGTGCGTGTGAGTAATATTCACATCACAAATAAAATTAAAGTAGGGTATTCATGTGTTGGAAAAGGATCATGTAGTCGACAAATATTATTTTCATCTCGTAGTGTTCTAAATATAAATATAACTTTTTTGCCTGAATTTAAAATTTTATATAAACTCACCCTCACTAAAAAATATTAAATCTCTTGTAGAAAATATAGTTGGCATTTAAAGCCAATCTGTATTTTTTACAACGGATTTCTTGAATTAAGGCTGAGGGTTAAAAAGAAAACAGTGTTTGTTTCAAAGTGGTAAATAATATGATGATGTTAATAAAGAAGTATTCGGATGTAAAACAAAGTATTCTGTGGAAAGTTCAAATTGAAAGTCTTCTTAATATACAAATTAAACATAACATGTTCTGAAACATAAACAAAAACATGTACAAAATTATTACCGGCACTTCATTAAAAATGTTTGCAATGCCATTTTTAACTACTGAATTTTGGCAAAAACATTATCCCTCTAAATACTAGTTTACACTTTCAGAACAAATACAGACAGACAGATATTTTTACCCAGGAAAATGTACATACATTAAAGGCAAGGTAAATGTAAATGTTTATTATCATTAGTGACTACTTAATAGTAGTTTTATTGCGATCATTGAATAAATTGAAATGTGGTTCGAGTTTTTAATTAAAAATGACAGAAAATAGCTGATTGGAACTGAGACAAAACTTGATGAAAATGGAAATGTAAGTTTTTATTTGTCTATGGAAATATTAATTTAATTTTCGTAACCGTTAAAAAGTATACTAATTTTAGTTTTTTCAATTAATTTCAAAGAAGTTTTGAAAATAGCGAAACGTAATTTTGTTACCTTTTTAGCGGCTCTTAAATTTATATTATATGATCGGAAAAACGAGAGTGATACATTTATACAGGAATATGCCATACGATAATTAACAAAAATATATCTCTTAGAATTGGCAGCAAATATTTTAAATAACTAGGGCTTAAGGACAAAAATACATCGTTTATATATATTTGCAAACATAACAATTCAGGCAATTGTTCAAACACCGTTTGCAAAATGAAATCGATATTACACGAATACATATTACTCAATGGTTTTTTGGTCATAGACAAATAGCAATGGTTTACAGCGCCAACAGTCAGCAGCAAGTCACCTAATAATAAAAGACACTGAATGGACCAAACAATCTCTCTCTAACTTATGAAAGAATTAGTAAAAGGGGGAGTAGCGTAAAATTTCTAAGACTTGCTCTTTTCAAGAGTTAAAAATTTAGTTGAGAGTAAAAATTAAACAATTGAAATATTTTTTACACTATTGTCCTTTTTTTAATAAAAAGAAAATTTAATTTTTAATGGAGTCAGTAGATTAATTGCTTTACGAAATTATTATATTCGCATGAAACTTGGTTGAGCATTAATATCACTATGCTATAATTAAGGTAAAATAAGCATGATGAGGTTTTGCATAAAGCGAATAAGATGTGTGGATATTTTCATACGATCCAGTAACTCTAGTAACTATTCTAGTAATGATACACATTAATAACGTTCTACTAGCAATAAGTAAATCTATCGCACGAATTAAGTCAATGTAGGTAAGTTATGCCCATTAATATAGGTTTTGTCAATTTACATACATTTTCATGCCATAGCCACGAAGTTTCGAGAGTACCAATAAATTTGTATCATGCATATACGAATATGACCATTCATTGTTTCCGTAGCGTTAAATTACATTTTTTGTTTTACCGATTATTACCTTTTTGGTATTTTTTTTACATTTGAACAATTATAAAATAAGGAAATATTTTTGTATATTACGCGATTGCTGAAGAAAATGATATGAACCTATCCAAGTTGTATATAAAAGAACTATTTTTTCATAACATTTATCATTTTCTTCTTACAAAGCTTCAAACCATCTCCTAGCCTCCTATAAATTTTCTTATTAACATGCTAATCTATTTTATCACATTCACACATAAATGCATACAAACGTACATACGCCTACATATACCAATACTTTTCCGCACATACGTAAGAAGCATGCATGCCAATACGTTTGCACGTATGCTTGCATTTAAAAATATACGCACATTCTCAAGCACACGTACAATATAATACAGTTACAGTCATAGTGCATTATAGTTACCGTAGGATAAGGAGAATGTGGACCAAATTACATTGACGTGTTTCTTTATTTTGACGAAGAACACGGGAGAGTCTTATAACTTATACCATATTGATCTTAATCCAAAGAAAAAGTCAGTAACGTGATTATTTTAGTAAATTGTAAAGCAACATAAGTGTGGAAATCGTGGAACAAAGCTATTCAATGAATTCGCTGAGATTGGCTCCAAAAACGAACCTTACTTAAAGTGTTGTCAAAATATATGCACGGTACTTTATCGCTGATATTACAAGTGCAAAAAGTGTAAATATATGTACCTGGAATAATACAAAATATATACTTGATGTTGGAATGGCGACCTGTTTAAAAGCCCATGATTTAAATTTTGTCGTGATACATTTTTTTATTAATTTACGTATATTATATCCGCTATCATCTTTCATCTCCTTATCTAAATATTATAGCCGGTATCTTCTAAAGATTTTCGAGCTATCTTTATTCTACTATTTCTAACGTAATTCTTTAACCGTATTGTCCACGCCATTCTTTTTTTTTAAAAGCATAATATCTAAGGATGTCATAGGTAAAACACTTTGCTCGTATTAACATTTTTAAAGTTTGCTATGCGTTTGATCTACTTCAATCTACTTTCAAAACTGGTCACAATATTAAGTGCTCGGAGCCTGTCTATTTTGTTTAAATCAATGGGTACACTACTGATTTAAACAAATTAAAATTAACACGCACACATGTTATTTGCGTTTGCCGAGCAAATAGGATTGTCGAAGTAATTGCATAGTGATTAAACAAAGGACCTTCTTAAGCGAAATGCTATCGAAAATGCAAGGATCCGACTCTTAACTATTTGCTAACTGAATTTTTCTGTTACTTTGAATGCTTTTGAACAATTGGAACTTTTCCACGCCT
Source organism: Druceiella hillmani (assembly GCA_039881145.1). NCBI lineage: Eukaryota > Metazoa > Arthropoda > Insecta > Lepidoptera > Hepialidae > Druceiella > Druceiella hillmani. The sequence goes on along the minus strand of JAYKKI010000142.1, from coordinate 1,102,080 downwards.
TCGGGTTTGAGAACATATAATTTTAAATTATCATGTGTAATTAAAAATTTAAAAACAAGTAATTAATAGATATTCATGTAAGAGCAAATAAAAGTCAAAAGTATTAGAGAATTTACCTAAATACTGTAGGCTTCTTTGTATATATTTTTTTTACATAATATAATCAACTTAATGTATTCCGTTGGAAATTGTGTACTAAAGTTTGTAAGTTTTGAATTTTTCATATATTAAAAAGTTTTACATAATATTTACGTTATGTTTGTCGATCTAGTAATGATAAGATACTTTAACTCTACGTTAACAAGACGACATTGAAATTACATTTTTTTACAGAATTGCATGAAATTATTTCGAATATTTCTAACATTGTTGAGATTAAAGAATAATAAAGCAATTCGAATAAAATATTATAATTGGTATGTCCTCTTAAAGCTGGTTCGTTTGGAGGTTAAAATTTAATTAAGCCATATAATTATCGACCGCTACGTATAACATAAATTAGACTCGGTTGATTTATTTCCATTAGGTAACAAAGAAGGATCTAGAAGAAAACGTTATGAAAATTGTAACCCCAGGCAAAAAAGCTTTTACTTAATAAAAGTTGCGGTCTATTCAATAAGCTTAATTAAGAAAATAATATGATACAAAAGAGGTAGCAGCCTACAAATATTATGTTTACTTTGTACAATGGTAAAATAAGATAAACTAAACGCAATATTTACAGATTTTGTATTACAAACGAATAATGATCTACTTAGTTGTTATTGCTGGGAAAAAATGTTAAACGCCCTTCGTTTAAGATTTTTAAAAGCCTCTTAAATTGTATACAAAAACATCTCGTCATTATTTTAAAACAATTTATATCATCAGCACGGAAGGCAGGCTTCCGTACACTGCTGTACATGAACCTCTCCTATGCGCTTGTCGTTGCGAGGTAATGCAGATAATAGCCACGCTGGGCCGGCGGCTTGGCGATCCCAGTGCGTAGCTTTTCGCGTTTCTTTTGTTTTTATACTATAAATTAGAGTTAATTATGAGACATATTTAGAAAATGCGAGACGTGTCTCGGTATGTTCGAAAACCTAGACATTAGGAAGGTTCTATGTTTTCTTACGAAAGCAGACTTTTATATACATTTAATATATAAAAATATGTAATATCATTGGTAATAAATATTAAAAAAAAAAAAAAAATATATATATATATATATACATATACATATATATATATATATATATATATATATATATATATACATATATATATATGCATCTGAAGCTACCGTACGGAAGGGAAACGGTGGTATCCACAAATTAGACAATATTTAATGAACGCACGGTGCGCTAATAAAATTATTTTCAACATAAACATTCTTTATATACTATACGTAAACATTCATATTTCTTAATTTACATATTCTTATATTATTTTATTGTTAAGTAGACATCTGAGAATATCAAAAAAGTTACTTGATTAAGGAACAGACCAATTATAATGTATTTCTGAGCTCATTTACACCGCATAGGTGCTTCCTTTGGAACATTGGCGGTTTCTCCTTTATAACAATTACCATCATTTTTTAAAATTATTTCACTATTATTTTATTATTAAATATATATATATATAAGAATAGAAAAAAGTTACTTTATTAGGGAACACACCAATTATAATGTATATCTGAGCTCATTTATGCCGCATAGGTGCTTCCTTTGCAACATTGGCGGTTTCTCTTTTATAACAATTACCATCATTTTTTTAAAATTATTTCGCTATTATTTTATTGTTAAATAGATATCTAAGATGAGAAAAAAAGTTACTTGATTAGGGAAGACGCCAGTTTTAATGTATTTCCGAACTCATTTACACCTCATAAGAGTTTGCTTCGTAGCACTGGCGGTTTCCTGTTTATAACAATTATCATGATTTTTTTAAAATTTTTTGTCTAACATTTTATTGTTAAATAGACATCTAAGAATAAAAAAAAAGAAACTAGATTGAGGAATACGCCTATTATAATGTATTTCTCAACTCATTTAAACCGCATAAGGCCATCTTTGTAACATTGGCGGTTTACTTTTTATAACAATTGTCATAATTTTTTTTAATTATTTGTCTATTATTTTATTATTGACTAGATATTATTTTCATAAGTGTGTATTATCTAGGGAAATTTTATATTCAAAGTAATTTTTGTAGACACCGTGCGTTCATTCAAATTTTGTGTGACTAGTCGTTACCACCGTTTCCCCTCCAGACGGTAGCTTCAGCTGCATATATATATATATATATATATATATATATATATATATATATACAATTCACGAGCTTTGATCCTATTTATAAAGCTGCGGCAAAAGGCAAAACATACATTCAATTAAAGCTAACCAATAATATTATAATTATTATATATATAGAATATTCCAATAGAAAAATATATGTTTTGATTTTTAAAAAAGGTATAACAGTAATTATTACACATCATTTATTTTCTACATCAATGGAAAAGATAATATGTATTTTTATTCTATTAATCATTATAACTATTTATTTATGCACTATTATAATTCTTATTATGCACTATTATAATCAAAGATCTAAAACTAAGCAATGAAATGATTATGATTATAAAGGAATATTGCTAAGTAAACGACTTTATTAGTTGAATGTTTGACGTAGCTATTAATTGATCGAAACAGTATCGAAATACTTACGTTAAAATATGTCTTTGATTTTCTCATTGTTTCATATTTGAACGATGATGAGCGATTTATACGCTATTAATTGTAATGTTAGTTTATGCTACAGTTTTATTTTTTTCTTCTTTTTTGTTTTTACGCTTGTGATATCACACGAAACTACTGATACAATTATATGTATAAATAGAATTGTTGGTCAAATTTATAAGAAACAATTTCAAATGGAAACTATATAAGATGAGGCTGTCACTCAAAAAATCCCCTGACCTGAATCCAGTAAACTTAAGTTAAGCTTAAGGCCATTAATATGTTGGTAATTAATCGCCTTTGTAATGAACAAATTCATTCGATTAATTAGACTTTATTTTACTTTCCTTAGAGTGATATTACTATTTAGTATAGTGGCTACATAATATTGTACAATACAACTCGTGTAGCAGTCGATAAATGAAAATTCCTTTTAAATAAAAATAAAGTCTTACAATATTTTCGGATTTCGATTTGATTTTTGTGCGCTTTAAAAACTCGACAGGAAAATTGCTAGAAACAGCAAAAGACATTTATTAGGAACTGCTATGTTGGAATTGTGTGCACGAATTTATAAAATGAATCCCGTAAATATGAACACGGTTAAATATTTAGGATTTCATTCTTATAAAATAATTTATACATATAGAGTAAATTCTGTATGTGGATGATATTTTAAAATGGGTGATTGCTAAATCAATCAAGATCAATGAAATATAGAATGACAATAGAAGCTTGAAAACCTCTTTACAGAATTTTTGTTTGTCTCTTTGCGTGTTATTTGGTGTATAAATCACGCAAAATGTACTGGGCGGATTTTATGAAATTTGGTATGGTAATAATGGTTTATAACGTGGAGTACAGCTAGTTTAAAATCATTTTTACATAATTAAACGAGAATAATAATCAGTATCTGACTGCAGTATCGAAATATAATTTAAACGTATTGGAAGAAGAAATCAAACGAATTCAAACCTTAATAATTTATTGAATTTTGTATATGAAATTCGATAAAAGGGTGGGATAATACTTAAGTCGAGGTACTTAAATGATATCGGTTTAAAAGCGTTAATAGTTAAATAGGTATCTGCCGAGGTATAATGCACACGCAAACAAAACGATTCAGAATTCTTTATGAAAAAGCGGCTTCATTCGAGGTCGCCTCACTGGAAGAAGTGTACGTATTAGTTTTTACGAGTATGTTACCATTATACCGGCCCGCAATGAGTTTGTTTTGTGCTTTTTCGTTTATTCGTATGACTTTTTATGTAAATTATGCAAATTTGTAAAATAATTTTAAAAAATCAATTTGTGTTGGTGGTGAAATCATATAAACGAAAAACATTGATAAAAATACATGAATATTCATTGAAAAAAAAAACGTAAATTTAGATATATAATATACGTTATTTGTTGAGGCTTTCGGACGTTAATTTTGGTAACATTATGAGGAGCGAAAATTTGCGTTTTATGAAGCTTTGTTTATTTTAAATAAAGATAGTTATTAACCAGTGTATGTTTTAAGAAATCTATTTGCTTATATCTATTTGTACATATAAATTACTTAAATAAATTTAAAACTAAAACAAAAAATAATGTTTTTTAGTGCCAAAATATTATATAAAAAGTTAATCGTAAAATAGTGACACTAGAGCAGATCGTTCTCGCAGACCTTTGTGAAAGTAGTGTATAATATACGGATTAGAGTATTGTGTTTAATTATTTTGAGCGCTATATACATCACCATATCCATAAAATTCATGTTTACATTTTTCTTTATTTCACAAAAAAAAACAATTTGAAACGTACTCATAAAGGAAAACTTCAGACTGTGTGTTATAAATTGATATTAAAAACGCAGTGAATTAAATAAAAGCTGGGATTCAAAAAACCGTGTCGATGGATTACGTCAATTTCACGAATTAATTGTAAACGAAGAAACTTGTATTTCATGAGAGTATCCTTCCATTTATGTAAGTAATCTTAAAATGGCATTAGTTCCTTTGTGACTCAGTAGTGGCCCAGTTCCTAAGCTTAATAATATCCTCCGATTTAATAAATTATACTTTTTCGACTTTATCATGGACACTGAAGTATAAGAGATTAAATGAAATGTCGTAGAAATCGCACGGCAAGAATTCCCTACATAGTTGTATATAAAAGTTTTTAAAAATTGAGATTTCCTAAAATATTTGTTTAAATATTACATTTTGCCCAGCATTATTTATATTTAACAGACAAACTATAACTAACTTTATTCATCATATCACTTTAATTTCTCGAAAGCATATCAAATAATGCAGTTAATGTTTCCCAAATAAATGCTTACCAAATTACAGTAAGAGCGGTGGGGGGGGGGGGGTTAGTCATTATAGAATAGTTTGAAGACTCGTGTATTTCATCCCCACCACGGGCGTATCGGTTGGTATTTAAAATAAACAAATTTTTAATACGTTCGTCCTATTACAATCTAGGGCTTTTTGTAAAATCTCTTCGGAATCGTTCTTCGACATGTTGAATGGTTTCCGTTTTTGCTATTTAGCTAGATGTGCGTAATACGCATTATGCTTCTATTCCATTCACAAACAATCTTGATAATTTTACAAAGTAATTGATTAACGTAGTCGTTTCAAACTAATTGAAGCAACAAGTACTGATACTTGGATGAAAAATGAAATGAAAAGCGGCAGTTGTCTTTTATAGTCTTTTATGAAACTTAATTTCAGGGCTGTCTATAATAATTCATATAAAAGCGGTTAAGAGTGAATGAGCTCGTACTTTTTGTGTAAAATGAAATAATAAATTTTATTGTGCACATAGTACAAAGAATAGCAGATTAGTAACAGAAAATAGTAATTTTCAAAAATGGAGTTTTCAAACTACATAAACTTACAAAAGCAATTAAGGGGGGGGGTGGTTTTTCTTTGTTTTTGTATATTAGTATATTAGTGTATGGAAAAAACTCAGTTTATCTGCGAAAATATTTTTTTTTATTAGAATTAAAAACAATGGGGATCATCTATGGACCAATATGAATATCTTGTAATTTGTGTAGTTAAAACACAATTGCCTTTTCTTTACTTTATATAGGGCGTTTTTTCAAAGTTTTCAGTGGGACGACTCGAGGACTAATATTTTGGAAACTTGTCTTTCTTTCGCTCAACTGAGTATTATGAAATAACAAATTCTGAGGCAATCGGAGGTTTCCTTCAAGTTTTATAGAAAATTTGAAAGCGATTATAATAAATAAGTACGTTTGTATGTACATACTACTGACGTAACGGATATAGATTTTTACATATTCGCGAATATGAATGCGAATTTGAATATTCTATGCCAGTATTCGCGAATGTAAATTGTAATCTGACGCCATTTATCTAAATTGTCTGGAGGGGAATAATTTGTTGCAGTTTTTTTTGTTTCAAAGAAGAAATAATTACCTTTTCTCTAAAGAAAATTGTTCTACAGGTAAAATAGGTTTTATCAAATAAAAAGTTTTTATTTCCCTTAAAAAAATAATTTATTTTTGTTTATATTAAATATTAGGTTCGTTTACATACAGTATTAATAAGAAAGCGATAAATAGTTTTCGAGCTTTAAGATATTTTTCTTCGTATATGTATTTTTCTTTTTTAAATATTCGACATGAAAATTGTACAGCAAGCATATTTAAAAAATATTCCCATTCTTTTTGAAAATTTCAATGTGAATACGAATAATAAAAGAATATGCGAATAAGAGTGAACGCGTATACGAATATTCATTACATCCCTAGTGTTATATACTAGCATACACGTTTTGACGTTATTCGTGTTTCTACTACGATGTTATTCGCGTTTTATTTAATTTAGCTGTTAATATTTCTTACGAAAATATGGTACTTTCCTTACTTTCTTTGATTCCTATTAAATGTTAATATAATTTTTTCATAGTTCTAGGGAAGACATAAACCATTTCTTATGTAAACCTTTTCAGCATAAGAGAGAGAGATAAATACCTTCATTCTTATTCCATATAAGATGACATGATGGGGCTCCTGATAAATATATAAAAGTATCCAGTTCTTCTGAACGTTCAGCTCAACAATAAAAAAATATTATTGAGCCCAAATTTATATACATTTCTCATTATAAATCAAAGTGACACATTCTTGAAAATGATATTATATTAAACTGCATAACATTTTTCGTTTTTAAACATTTTTCACTGCATAACTTATTTCCAAAGAATGATATAATATGATTTTAAACTGCATAACATTTTTGTATGTAAAATTACATATATAAGAGACAAAATATCATATAAATAATTATTTCAATTAGAAGTTATTACTGAGGCCATTAGAATAAGGAGTTATGCAACCAACTAGAATTATTATTTCCTCCTTAAGGAAAAGTAAAGTTTTATAAAAAATACATTTTAAAAATTTGTATATAGTTCTCTTCCATATTTCAATAGATTTTTGAGGTTCGATGTGAAGTGAAAGAAATATGATGAGTATAAAATGTCATTCCTCCATCAAGTAGTAAATTTCATCCCTCCATCATGAAATGGTCATTTACAATAAAATAATTGTTACGTTGGGTTGGATTGGGTCAAATTGTGAACTGGCTATGTTTCTCAAGTTAGAAATGTCTGTGGCTCTCAGGTTAATTAAGTTAGGTTAGGTTTATATTTATTTTAGTGGTACATTGTTACAGTGCACAGTAACATTTTCTAGATGTATCCCTACCAATATAATATGAAAGTCTTTGTTTATTTGTTTGTTTTCTTTTCACACTTAAACGGTCGTGTACGTTTCAATTATATTTTGCGTATAAAGTGAAAAGAGAGAATTTTTGAAAAATAATTGTAACTTGGCATCAACAAAAAATCAAAAACGTATTAACATTTTAAGAATTTTTTAAACGTTTATAAATTAATAATATCAGGAAAATTCACAGTAAATTGTCCGTTTTTCACTTTTCCGGAAATCCGATAAGTATCGCAATCTAAAATAGCAAACATTCGTATAAAATGTTTTCAGTTTTAGAGACAGACAGTATAATGAAGGTGATATTACGGTACGAAATTTAATGAGTTTAGACACTAAAAAAATAAGCACAACTGAATTAAACATTCATTAGGTTTTAACCAATGTACAATTTACAAGCTTATATATTTCAATAAAAGTTAATTAAACTATACCTTTTTGGAACAAAACTTAACTTTTTATTATATTTAATACACAAGACCGTTTTCTGTTTTGTTTTACAACGATCATTTATTTCAAATGCATAGTGCATTTTAATTTTCCACAATTACACACTAACAAACCTACTCGCATATAAGGGACTCTCTTTAGGATTGTTGATTTTATTATATCTAGGGACATAAAATTTAAAACCTTATAAATGTCAGTACCTGCATATCTGGAATTTAAGGCATCAAACTAGTTATCTGTTAAACTTGTAAAGTCTTCAGTAGCTTCACTGAGCTGAAATTCCTGAAGGCTTAAATGCACACGACAAAATTTTAGCAACTAAAACAAATCATTTAGATCAATACGAACAATAAATTTCTTAGAGAATTAGGTTCCACTTGGAAACTTAAAACTCTTTGGTGTTATAAATAATTAAATTATTTATTTACACATTAATATTTTCTTATATTAAATACAAATAATAAAGATTATTCTACCCGTAAACGTTACGATTCCACAAAATTTAATTGTTTTTTAATTATTTTATAATGCTAATCTAGCTCGAAATCGTGGTAAATGGTTAATGAATGTGCGGATTACGGAACACCTGTGTAAACGTTTTGAGTGGAAGTAAAATTGTGTACCGCAATGTTATTAGCACTTTAAAAGATCAGAGTTCAAAATTGAAGCCAGTCATGTTTTTTATACTGACAAAATAAAAGTATTTTTGCATTATTTACACAACACCGCATTATTATTTTGCATTATTTACACATTTACACATCATAAAATTATATTTTTTAAAGTTTCCATCATCTAGTTTTCATATTACGTTTAAATAATTTAAAGGTATTAACAAGTAAACAAATTAAAAAGCTTTTGAAAATATAAAAAGACGTTAATTTTTAAAATAATAAATAAATATTGGTATTTATATCTATGTATACATAAACGCACGCGCACGCGTCATCATGCACATGTCATCGGGAATGGAACATTGATAGTCATTACAAAGTTAAATTATCACCATATTTTTTTTACTTTAGACATTTGGCAATTGGGTTATGTTATTAAACAATTATTTTCTTTATTTTCACCTTTAAACTAATTATATCATGCGGAGTTTGTGAAAGAACGTGAATTATTTCTGATGACTATAAAGTTATAATTCGAGCCAACAAGAAACCACCTGGAGAACATTTATGTACCTGGTATAGACGAAGTTACCATTGTAATTGTGGAAAATGGAAATACAAGCCGTGACATAATTCTACAAAGAAGAAGAGAAGGACTACAACGCATTGCAGAGACACGCCTTTCATATGATGCCCTCCAGTATCCATTAATATTTCTGCACGGAGAGGACCCCAACCTGAGGCGTAGAAAGAAGTAAAAAAGTCACTTTCGAGGAGTTTTATGCTTACCGCTTAATGATCAGAGACAATGAATTACACAGTATTTATCCCCAGAATACCACTGATCTCTACTGAACTACCATTTCGTTTTCAAAGACTGCAATTTTCAATCAGATTAGCTTATAATTTTACAATTAACAAAGCGCAAGGACAAACTTTAAAACATTCTGGCATCAACCTCAAAGAATCCTGCTTTTCTCATGGTCAACTATACGTAGCTTGTTCTCGAATAGGAAATGCTAAAAATTTGTACATAACGAATTGAAAAATGTTGTTTATAAACAAGTATTGCAAATAGTTAAAATAAGTTCCTGTACTTCCTGTACTTCAGCTAGTTATAAATAAACTATGGAGCAGTAGTCAAATTGCTTTTTAGATGTCGCACTTATTGCTTCGAATTTGGTACTAAAGATATGTTTATTTCGGAAATATACATTTCTTAATAAATTTACTAAGATGCTTTTTCCATTTAACTGATTTCATTGACATCGTTTCCACATTTTTCTAATTCAAAATAATAATTGTTTCTATAACTACGTACTGATTAAACACTTCATGTGAATTAATTTACATATTTTTAATGAATTGTTGCAGTATTTTTGAAGAAAAATTCAAGAAAAACAAAGCTATGCGTTTCGCTCACATGTTTTTTAATTTGATAGAATACATTTTCTCACCAGAACTAGAAAATCAATCAGATTCTTCAAAAATTTAATATAAATAGTGAAGTTAGACTCGAATCGGAATAGCTTCAAAACAAACCCCCCGTCCCGATTGCTTACCTCCGTATGTAACTAAGACATGTTATATTTTTGTCAATCCACTTAAATTTTTAATAAATCTTTCCCTTATTTCTAAAATTTATCCATTAGTTCCTAAAAATTCCCAGGCAACTCCTGTTTAAAAATTTTGTTCTAAATTTGATGTCTTCATTGCTAAAGTATTCGACATTGTTCTGCTTCGCCGTAACTGTGTGCAAATCCAATTACAGCTGACCTACTGCCAGCGCCGTTTACATCCAAAGAATTTTACCTTAACTAACCTCACTAATTGTGTAAATTGTCACGGGTAGAGAATTGAGGAGACGTTGTCGAGTAATGCATGTCTTCTATTTTAGTAATTTTTCACCGGTCTCCCATTTGATTTGGAAATGTTAAATCTTTGTCTTACATTACTCAATCTAGTGTCGGCTAAGGTAATAATTTAGATCCATTTCCGTTTCTTGTTATGACAATTATTTGCCTTCAGTTAGCAGTACTGCTGCTTGCTCCTTTTTTGACTATGATTTAACACCCTTTTTAAGTATCAATAGCCGATCTAATAGTGAGCTGTCCTAATGTCATATCAACTTAGTATTTTTAGCGTAATCTGAATAATAAGCCAGATTACAGCAATATAAGTAAAAGTGCAATGATGACATATTCCCACTTACATGTTTCTTTGTGCATAGTTATGAGCTAGGCGGACTACCCTTGAAATAGTTTCATCCGTCCTGTATCTTGCTGTAATTATGGATAATCATCTCATATTTCACAGTAATATCATTGATACCTGTCAAAAAGTCTACAAGTTACAAGGATTTGTCATTCGGCATTCTCATAATTTTCATAATATCGAATGCGAGGCTTTATTAAATTCTTTGGTCCCCAGTATTCTTGAAACGGATACAGTCATCTGGTCTTTGAAGTTACCTTTATCTTCATGCCGGAGAAAGTATTAAACAATTTCAATCGCTTTTTGTATTACAAAACATATGGATGTTATCCTTATTTATTCCCTTCCGAATTTATAATGGGCATGGTCAGGTGAAATTTCTTTCAACCCTGACAGGAATTTCTTTTGATAATAATTTTTTTTAAATTTTAAAATCATAGTAATGTTAACCCCTCTACTCAGTATTTAATAGCGATTAATGCTCTTGATGGGTTAATGAGAGGACGATTCCATATTTTACTTTACTTGCTTAGAGAGCGCATGAGTATCCTAAAATATTCACCGGTTTTTTTGTGAATTCACATTGTTTAATGGAGTATTGCGAGATGCACTTCATTTAGATTTTTTTAGAGATATATTTATGCAAATTACTGTTTGTTCCTCTCTTCTTTAGTTAACGTTACTACTTTTGTTTCCTATTAGTAGTTCTTTTATGTGTTCGTATTGAACCATTTGTGATTATATTTATACGTCCAACACTTTGGCCGAATCTGCAAGTCGGGCATGGAATTTTCATGAAATATCTAAGTATATATATATATATATATATATATATATATATATATATATATATATACATATATATTTAAATTTAATACACTCATTACTAAAACAAAACTATCTTCGAACTAATTGAGTAGTTGTTTCCGTAAAATCTCGGACGAAAACATTAAAATCATTTTAAAAAAAATAAAATAAAAACTAGAAATAAATTTGAATTGTTATAATAATATACCGGATTTCATACAAAATTTTATACAAATGCATATTCATGATAAGATTTCAATATTGGCATATCCCTTCGTAATAGGATGTTTTTCTCAAGGACTACTAATGTTACCTCTCGAAATTTGACAATTGTGTAAAATTTACTTATCCACATCTATTTCCAGTGAAAGATGTTGGAAATATTTTAATTTTGATTTAAAATGGAAGCAAAAATGAAAGATAGTAATTTAAATAAGGGGGCCACAATTTACGTCAGATAACATATGAGAGGACTTTACTTAAAGATTTTAAAATGTTATATCTTTTAATTTTATACAACATAGCTTTTACCTTATGCCAAATAAATGTGCGAATAACACCACCCTCTGTTATCCCTGAATTTTGCTAATTGAAGAGTCTTAAATAATTCAGACAGATATAAGATCTTATACGTTTCAGAAAAAAAATGACGCCAACTTTAAGAAATTTATTATTTTGGAGATAAAACTAAAATACTTAATTTTTTTCCGTCTTTAAAATTTTCATTGTAAGAATATGATTTTGTAAAAATGTGAATATTTGTGCAGCAAGACTAAAATAATAATCAAGTTCACCTCCTAAATAAAATTAATATTACAAAAAAATATTAACTTTATAAACTATTGTCGCACTCGATCGCTACAAACTACGTACGACGCCTGAATGAAAGCGTTTGAATATGGTGCGGAACGGAGAGGCATAGATTTGAAGTCATAAGTTATTTAAAGTCATATTACGAATAAACTCACGGTAAATACCAGTGTTCATGACATAGGCTACTTCATAGAATAAAAGTTCAGCCATGTTAAATGCTCTAAAGCAGTGCATTTTATTTGCGGGATTTACATTCGAGGTACTTGAATAAACCCTAATACGTAATTAGTACAAATAATAAATAGGGTGAATGTATTACATTATACATTATTGTATTACATATTACTTATTATCTTATTAAAATTGCTTCCTAACTATCACTACATTCTTCTCAGTCAATCTGAACCTTGGATTCTTTCATGACACCCCTATTCATCTCAAGCTTAGTGTAGTTATACAATCTGCATAATTCTCTAAACATCAAGAGTTTAAACTACTCTATACGACTGACTCGCATGGCCAGATTTTCTCTCTATCTGTTAGAATATTATGGGGATGATTAATTGATAATTGTTTTCGAAGGGACTTAAGATGAATTCTAAGATTATAAGCAATTAGATCGAGAAGTTAATAAAATCAAGTCAATTACTTTTTTTTTCTATATAACCACAAAATATTCTCCTATGCCACAAAATATTATCTTGAAAAAATTTATGAATCGGGTTGAATTTTGCAAAGATATTTATTTTATTAATTAGGCCTTCCGCAATTTCATTATTATTTGTTCATAGCTTTAAATATTTACAGAATAAACAATTTGACAATATGAAATACTTTCAAAATTACTTCGCCACGTTTTGTGAGTTCAAGTCACCAGATTCTCAAGCTAAAGACAAATTATCTACCGGTTAGTGACAATTCTTGAAACAAATACGGTCTTATGGTGATCGAAGTTACCTATATCTTCATAAAGAGGGTAAATGTATAGTACGATTTCTTTGTAACAATTAATTTTAAAGCTTTTTTTTTGCAAAAGACAAGTCGGAATTAAAAAATTATTGGTCACCTGACTAGAAATATAGAGAAAAATGTCATCGTGTTATATTTGAAAATTTAATTTTTTTATTGCTACAGAAAATTATATCCTTAACTTTCCTTCTATTTTTCTTTAATTCTCTTATTCTTCTTGCAGCAAATTTAGTTGTTTCAAATTTAGTTTTCAAACTTTCGTCTTGGAAATTTATATACTTAATACGGTTATATTTTATGTCGTCGTTTAGATAGACCAAATGATAAGCCAATATGTAAATTTTTCAAATTGATCGGCAAATTTCGTTTCCGTATTACATATACCTATTTACATATATCGGGCACACCGGGTTGTGGTATAAATAAAGAAAAATTACTAATCTCAAAGATACTACCTTTGCACATGAATCTGATAATTTTTCAAATAATACTAGAAAACCTTCAGATTTAATCAATTAAATTCTGTCCATATTACTAGATTTATTTTATGACAGGTTTATTCATTATGAAACTGTAAATGTTCGGTTGATAAAGATGTAATAAATTTGTTTTTTATTTAATATTATACAGAATGATAACGAATAATTACCCAAATTTTATTTTCTTAAAAATGGTATACTATTACATATTCCTTTTTTTTGAATATAACTTCATTTCCATTATTAAATTTAGATCAATCGTTATTTTATATTGATCGATGTAAACGATTAGTAAAAATACCGATATGTATAGTATAAATACTCTTCCACTAATATTGTGCCATCCTATCATATAGACATGTCCACATATTTTTTTTCAATGAAACTTAGAAAATCACTAAATACAAATTTCGTTGCTTCTATTTCTACATTCCGTTAATAAATTTCTATTTAATACGATAGGTACGTCGGTAATCTTCAATCCACATGCAAACATAATACATATACTAATATACATTTTATGATAATCTATATATACATTATTATTATATATATATATATATATATATATATATATATATATATATATATATATATATATATATATATATATATCAGGTGATATTCTAATAGTTTTTATTAGCGCCTTGAAATAATACCGACATTGACTGTCGGTGATAAAACCTTCAGCAGGTATTGTAAGGGTCTTAATGGAAATAAAAAGTTTGTAGTCGAGGACTGACTTTACAAGTATTTCTTGTCTCTAACAATATTTGTACTAGCGTGCGTTATCGCATGGAGTAAACAGATTTTGTTTACCTTTTTGGCTGGAATAGTGACTAGTTTACTGAATTACAAATAAACAAACATATCCTTTACACTTAATTTTTTACATTACTTCTTTTTTGGCCAATAAAAATTTGTTACAGCAATTTGCACTAATATTATAAAGATGCAAAGAAGAAACAATAAAGCAAGGAATATGTATTATTCAACAGAAATATATAATTTTCAAGAATCATTTTCATATGTAAAAATTTATGAAATGCTATGAATGCTTTGTGATGAAAAAGTAGGTATTTCATTTAAATGACCACATATTTTACTGAAGGTAGGAAAGTAAACAACGTCACTGCAAAATGATAATTTTATTTCAGGTAATTAAATCGTCAGGAGTAGTTTACATTTCTGGTAGTACTTTAACTGTAATGGAGTGCAATCTTTAAAATATTAAATGGAATTAATTTATAGAAGTGAAAACTTTGTTTCGAAAATTGCTTTGAAATTAACCACATTGAAATAGATTTATATTAAAATGTGCAATAAGCGTATTACATCGTATTATTACGCATCATTTAAATTCAGTATGGTAGTTTCGAATAAAATTATTTCGCATACAATTCACTTTCAACAAAAGAAATGAAAAAAATATTGGCGGCTATTATCTCGCGATTTTTTAATAATTGTTTTGCAAGTTCTTGACTCCTTGCGGGAAATTTGGTTTCTGCTGTAGTAATATTAAAAATTAATTAATATTCAAAATAATTTAAAAAAGTTTTGCACACACTTGAGTATTATCAAAATAAATTTCTTTGATATAAAAAATTGTAAATTAGTAGATAGCAATAAAAGAAAATATTTATGTAACGTTTGTTCACTTTTTTCTGCTTTTGTGTTTTACGGATACATTATTTCGGTTGTTATACGTAAGTAATGTCGTTAAATTTAACATGTGATAAAAAATATTACGTAAATATAAAGGAGTAAGACCCAAAAGGAGAGGTAATAAGAAAGGTTGCGTTAAAAAATTTAAAGTTTTTAAAGAAATTTTAATAATCAATGAAGGCAATGCATGCCAAGATAGTAAATCAGTGGCTATATTCTTTAGATATTTTATGAAATAGCTTGGCATCCTAAAGAGAAAGTTAATAATATACTTATAAATTTGGTATAAATGCAAACGTTTTATACTTTGTGAAATTTATTTTCCGATTTTCAGTTTAATTCAGAAGACAAAAAATATACGCCAATACTCGAAAAATATAATTAACGTAGAAGAATACCTATCATGTATTTCACTAAAAAGTAACCAACGCAACGGAGAGTGAATGTTATAGTGACAACATTTTTATTGTTTTAAATTTTTTTTATGAAAACGATTCTATTTGATTCGCTTAATTATTCATTGAATTTGGTCTTGCGAAAAAAAAAGAAACGAATCGATTAAAATATAGGGCAGGACTATGTTAACCCATTTCTTTCCATTACTAGAAAATACTTGTATGTTGAGAGTTAAAAACACTTAAAATTTAAATCAAGAGAAATGCCTTTTTTAGTTAAAGATAACAAATGGACGACAAGCTACCTATTTTTGTAGTCCTATCCGTCACACTTGATAAGACTCTGTTATGAAACTCGTTGCTTCACAAAAACTATAACGAAATTTTATTTGCTTCAAACATTTCAAACGATATATGAGTTTTACAGGTATTCTAATAGTTTTTTACGCCCTAACTGGTGACTAGTGCTAATCGTCTAGTGTCAAGAGGCGTAAAGCTGCAGGGCGGGACGTGACGCCGCGCGAAGAGGCACCAATTATCGAGGTGTCATTTAGAAATTAGCCGCACACCAAGTGACTATTGGTTGAGCAGACCAACTTGACGAAGGCTTTAAAATTCACTTACGTTTTTTGAATAGCTTGGTGATCGAATAGATATTTCTACATGAAGTTGATATGATGCAATGTATTTGAAAACATGTAAACGTTAAAACGGTCACCACTTGTTTTCGTTTAAACCCCCGGTTTTTCATTGTCCTTGTTTCTCATAAACTCTTATTTTATTTGATTTTTCTTATCGTCTAGTAACACATGCGTCCGATATAACGATGAATTCTATAAGAATATTATATTGTTTTAAATATATTTTGATGAAATTGTTAAAATCTGAAGAATTTACCTAAACATTTACATTAAATATTAAAATCTGAAGAATTTATATTAAATATGAAAGAAGAGATCATTTTCTTATTGTCTTATTGAGTAAAGTTTGTATTCCTGTAAATTTTCAAACGCATTTTTATCCTATTTAACGTTCAATGAACTCCAACACTATTAGAAGTTTTAATTTGTAACCAAAATAAGTTTTTTGTATTTTGGTTACAAATTAAAATTAAATAATGGAAATTGATAAATAGCTTAAAGCCTAAACATAATATGTATCATTTATTATATTAGGTAAATTTAGTACAATTTTGGTCCGTTATTTAGGGCATATATATATTACTTCAGCCATTCGGCGCACTGCGTAGACTGACTGATCTTAATATATCAATACAGATTATAATTTATATTTGTTGACAAAAGGAGCATTATAAAATTTATTCGCGTTTATTTTGTTTGGTTATCATGTACAGTTTTGTCTTCGTAAAACATTTTTTTCAGTAAACAGGCTCGTATTGATTCCAAATGTAAAACAACAAAGTGTAAATATTACCGTGTGTGACGGAAGTTATTACGAAGATAGCTCGTTCATATTTCCATAATACAGGGCGGTAAGAGTGAGTGGTAAATAGATACGTACAGAAAATAAACCCGGTTAGGGAAGAAGAACTGGATTAACAAATGCCTTATCGTGATGTAATGAACTTTTATTAAAATTGTTGATTAACTCCGTGATAATAAAGATATTTTTTAATTTTGTTTTTAATCTGCGGAAAGAAGTCTTATCGCCAGGTAAGGAAAGATAATGTGGAGATAGATTCATAATTTTCTAGTACGGTCAGTGTATATATTTCAATTTTTTTTACTTTGATAGTGAATATTAGTTTTTCGGAAGCTAATTGAAAGTTATGTATAAATTTAAGTTTTTTTATATTTAAAAATGTTTTTTCAAATGCAGGTTTGCTTTATACGATAATTACCCTTCCAGCGAATGAGAACGTAAAACATTCACACCCTAGAACCATAGATGTTACTATTTATTTACCTTTTCAAAAACTGTACATATTGATACCAATTACATCGATAGCGTGTAGCAGACTCTCAACGTGCCATCCATTTTAGGTATCAACGACGTGGCATTACTCACGTATTTCCTCTTGTCAGTTGTCTCTCGGCTGCTGAGGAATGAGACCTGGTCGCGTCTAAATGGAGCGGTCAACTTACCGTCATATTGAACCAACGAGAGGAGGGCCAAGAAAATTACTTTCATATAATTCGGATGATTTTACGATTGTACCTATATCTTAGCATTTACCTATGTATAGTTAAAAACTAGGCAGCTATGATATTGACATAGAAAATTAAATAATTGTGACAGAAAAAATATAATGAATAAATATGCGACAATATTCTTCAATATTACAATTCCAACGAAATAATATTTTTCTTTGATATATACGCAAAACTTATTTTGACTTTAATTATTTAGATCCTGAAAGTAATTTATTACTTTTATGAGTTACAGAAATAGGATTAGGTTTTCTTTATAATTTTTAAATAATTGGAATTTATCAGTAAGGTCTTGTACCACCTCCCCTAAATTCGTAAATAGGTATGCAAGGAAATTATTGCGATGAAATCAAATTTTCGTTAGACAACAACCTTATTGCGTTTTAAAGCTTCAAAGGAGTTTGTTATTAGTACCAATACATTACGTAAACAAAATAAAAAATATTTACCAGATTCAATTGTCAATGTATTCAAATTCCTCGAGTTATCAGCGAACTCTTTCGCTCTGCACGTTTTTTCCATGCTGTATAGCTTTTTCGAGTAATGTGATTTGCAGTCTGAAATCAGAATTTCCGTGTATCTCTGTGTGTATATATATATATATATATATAAATACATATATATATATATATATATATATATGCATATATATATTTATATATTTATATATATATATATATATATATATATATATATACATAGTTACTTACCTGTCTATAAATATTGAGTTACATTTGTTTATTAATGATATGTTAATTACTCCATACCTTTTTCTGTACCTGTATATATTTACCTTCCTATTTACTTTGTTAATTTCTTGTTTACGTCAAGAAAAGTGAAACGAGTTCAAAATCGATGAGTTTGCTCATCATCAATGAACTGTCACCATGTCACCATCTTTAGGCTCCATAGTTGTTTTGCTAAAAGGTCGATTTATGTAAATTTTAGTCGTGTCAAAACTTCAGAGACGTTATTATTAGATTATCATCAGGGTTATATTACCCAAACTTGATTACGATACATATGCTATTCACTTTTGATAAATTATGACGTGCACCTTTATTTTATATAGTGAAATTCTAATCAAAATCCGGTATTACTATACTAAGAGTTATTCCTTTCAACCAAAAAAGAGAATCGTGCAAATTGGTTTGTTAATGCCAAAAATACACCTTAACATACACAAAAACATGCAGTCGAATTAATAGATTCGTTCATTTTTGAAGTCCGTTAAAAGTACTTTAGGTGTCACAATGCCACTAGTTTTTTTGTGAATGAAATATTACCTATCCCTAAACTTTGCTAGTGTAATGATAGGATAATTTGTAGTTATTTTATTGGAAGGTTTTATCCAAAAATATTTATGATATTAG
Source organism: Druceiella hillmani (assembly GCA_039881145.1). Taxonomy (NCBI): domain Eukaryota; kingdom Metazoa; phylum Arthropoda; class Insecta; order Lepidoptera; family Hepialidae; genus Druceiella; species Druceiella hillmani. Next base: position 1,082,654 of record JAYKKI010000142.1, on the reverse strand, counting down.
TAATATTTCTGTTCTAAGTAAAGTGAAAATTTATTAACTAAAAATGCCAATTATAGTTCGATTACGAACAGAATTTTAGTAAAAAGGAATGCAATTGAGAAAACATTTAAGTGATATCGAAAGGACTGTGATATTTAAGATTTATAAATTATTGAGTACTATGTATATAACCGTTCACATCTCACCCAATATTTTCAGTCAAAAATTTACATGACCCCTTGGAAATAAGTAAAGATTACCCCATGAGGATAATCAATATAAATTCGTTAGCCAATTTCCATGAAATGTTAGAAACTGTATCGGTTTTGAAGAAAGCGATTATTATTTCTCCACGCATTTACGAAAAGCTTTACGCGTCCTTCCAGAATGATTTCCTCTTTTATTGAAAAACGTTAATAACGTATGTCAAATGATCAAGTTTTAACTATATATCCTAATATGTTTTCAGCCGTGTGCTTCAATAAATACGAAAGAAAAAATCGGATATGATAAAGAAAAATATATCAATTGAGCAATCGCACAAATGTGAAGTGTATATCAAATTATTAAGTTAAATGAATACGTGGTAAATTATCATATGTTTTTCTCACGTGCATATAGCATTAAACTATTTTGTAGTTTTAAGGAAACTAAAAAAAAAATTGATTCGATGGGTTTACTAACTGAAATTGGGATGTTTCTGTGACACCCTGCCTTGTGATCACACCATCCAGGTTATAATATGTAACTAAAGGACGTATTGATATAAGTGAAACGACATTAAACTCGATAGATTTACTATTACCCATTGAGAAGAGCTGACTCTCCCTTCGATCGTAACACATTCTTAAATACAAATTGTAACTAAAGAATTCATTGAAGTAAAAAATACAAACCAAACTCGATCTGCTCAGTATTAGCCATAAAAAAAGTTCCCATGACCACTTTGTCTACCGATTTTACTGGTTACAATACGTAACCAAAGTTATTAAGATAAATCAAACGTGGCCAATTCTATTGGTTTACATTCATGCATTGATAATTTCCCATAACCATCTCCCTCCTGTCCTACAGACTGAAATACATACCTAAAATATACGTTGAGACCAATCAAATTAGCTCAGACTCGATTGACACACATTTAGCCATTGAGAAATTCCCATGATAACTTCGATTCTCAATAGGTTTATTATGAGATTTAAACTTGGTTGGTTTATTATGAGTCATTAATAAGTTTCCGTAACCACTTCCCTTCTCCATCATCGGTTTCTATGGATTACAATGGAACCAAAGTACTTATTAAAGCAAGTGAAACAAATCCAAACTCGATGAGTTTATTGAAAATATTTGAAATGTTGCTATAACTATCTCCTTTCTCCATCCTCGTATTAGCTCGACGGTTTCAAATCGATACGACAAAGTTTACAGTTAAAAGCGTATGCAAATCGACTTTATTATTTTTTTACATACTTAGTTACATTAGAGTAAAGCTAATAAAACTGTGTTAAAGAAATATATATTCGCATAGTTACAATTTCGTTTAAAAGAAATTTAATTTGTTTTGTTTTTCAAACATTCAACGTTCAACAAAACTTTGATTTATGTGTTACTTTTGCTTTGTACTTGCAGAAAACACCAATTGTAATACCGGTCTGCAACTGATGGCTAAATCAACTTACCGAAATAATTTTTTCCGTTAGATTCACGTGAAAAATTCAATTATTGTTGATATATTTGAATGTACTTTTCCATATTGTACTTTAACGATTTTCTAGTTATAGAAAATAAAACTTAATCGTACATGTTGCTTGCTGTATACAATAACAAGTTGTCAATAATTACGGATATCGTTACATTGAAATCCAGTATTATTTTGTTTACAATAAAGGAACTAATCATAAAACTGATGTATAAATAGAGTTCAATAAAATCTCGAACCTAGTTTATTAAAATATATCGTATTTAGATATTCTTACTTTTGTAAACAGAAATTGAAAACCTACAATAGGAGTTGTTTAACAATTTCTTTAGGAGTTAATTTTTTTAAATGCTTGTTGCTATTGCATTCGTTGATATGCGCAATTGTCGGCAGTTAAAACTTAACATCGAATCAATTTATTTCCACACAATCCATTTTTAGGGCTAGTTTCTTCAAAAGGAAAAACGAAAATCTTTTATTATCCTTCATATAATCGTCTGTATATCGATTACAGCCGTTTTGTAAAATGCGAACAGGACGCAATACAGACACCAAGATTTTTAATATCTCGCGTATGAATAAATTATGATCACGTATTGGAATGAACAAGCTATTCAATTAATAAAAAAGTGTTATGGGGTTCATAAATTTTCAGCACATCTAACTTATTAATTTAAAGCGAAGTAATATTTATTGGTTGTAACAGTCCTTATGTAAATGTTGATACGGACAATATTTTTAAAGGAATATTTCGTAATTTCATGAATCACATTTCTTTACTTACTTTCATGTGTCACAAAACCTCAGAAGAGAAAAATAATACAATTAGAGCATTTAATTTTGGTAATTCCTACTCATAGAAATGTAAAAGTTGAAAGATTGAGAATTTAGTAAAATAAAAAATTATTTAATATATTTTGCGTTCATTTTGTAGAAATTCATTATCACTTAATTTTTATTTGTAACTAAATGCACTACGTGGTGTAGTATTATTTCTACTTTTTTTTAATTTTTCATCATGATCTAGGTTTCCTTGTATGACAACATATTCAGGTGGGCAATTTGTAAAGATTCTTCACAATCTTTACAAGTTTCTCGCCTGAAGATTTTGTCATACAACGAAAACCAACTTCACTTACCTGCGAAGAAAAATGAAATATTAAAAAATTATTATTAAATATAAATTAATAACATTTATTAAACTTTGAAAAAGACTTAAGCTACATAAATAGATTTGAATAAATGTTCCATGTAGCAGACATAATAATAATTTTGTTGCAAACAAAATGTACAAAGTTATATTTACAGTGTGTGTAAAATGTTTTTATTTTTAAACAAGGAGAGAAACAATGCCAAATTCCATTAAATATCTTCAATTCAAATAATTCCAAATGTTATCCACGCGAAACACGCATATGCACATACATATGTACTGTATGCATCTAATAAAGATTGATTGATAAATGAAATATATATGTATTTAATAGAACGTACAATTCATATGCGAGGTATTATATTCCCTCTGTCCATTGGCTCAAGAAATATTAAATATGGTATATAGTTTATTTCTGTAACGTAAGTATAAATGTGTATAAGGTTTTTTTGATTATATAATTCGGCATATGCATATATATATATATATATATATATATATATATATATATATATATATATATATATATATATATATAAACAGATTAAAAAAAATAAAATATATCTTTCGTTAAAATGAATACTACCTTTCTTTCTTGTTTTATTTTTATCCACTTTACTGTGAGCATACAAAACAAAATATAAAGATATAGCACTGATAACACAAAAAGTACTTGTACTAAAGGATGTAGAGTGTCGTGGTGGAATGTCAGTTATAAATATTATTTTATATCCGACGAGGTAAAAATTATCTTCCAAGTCACATAAAAAACAAAACATAACGTGTTAAAATAAAAAAAAAGAAATATCTCTATTATGTTACGAAAGCTCCTTGTTGTAAAGATATAAATAAACCAACTACAACATTCGTGTGAACAGTTATTTCAAGCTCTAGCAGGTTATATCAGTCAACAACAAAAATAATATTATTCATTGGGACGTGAGCAATTGGTGCACAAACAAAGTTTTAGCAACCTGAAATTCGGGTATAATCACTAAAGGTGGAAAATTTGTCAAATTCCAACCTAAGTCTTAATAAAGTATATTTTACCATATCTTAGTACGGTTAATTACAAGCTTAAAAGAAAAAAAATTGCTAATATTATATATTTCTACTCTTCTTTATGCATTCGATGAAAATTTGTTGAATTTTGCTGCATAATTCGAAACAAACACGTATAATTTTCAAAATCCACACTAAATTTGTTTATGTTTTTGTAACTGAAATTGGAATAAGCTGCAAATTTATCAACAATGAATAACTAAGGAAATAGAACAAAATTATTAATGCGAATATGTACACGAAAACCTTGTCCAGTAAATGCAACAACATTTTGTATCTGTGGAGTGTTTTGGTCTTGGTGAGACCTCCCCCCCCCCCCACGTGAAGCAACTGAATGACTACTGAAAATGCGCACTTCTGACTAACCTTAAGATGGGATTTTCAACTGCAGTCACTGCAACAAAAAGGTCCTAGGCCTTGACTAAGGATATTTTTTGCAATACTGGTGGACAGAATACTACAAAATGTTTTTCTTTAGACAAAACTTTCATGTAATATTTTGGTAATATTTTTGCTCCTTGAAAGGTCCCCACTGACTCTGTTCCACGAGTCAGCATTATATATAATGAAAAAAATATCAAAAGTTTAATTTTCAGCTTTTAAATCTCTGGACACTTTTTTTCAGTTATGTACGTATATTACATTATCAAAGTACCGTGTTTTAAAATTCCAAATACGTTGGCAGTGGTAGACGAGTTTTAATGTTATATAAGTGATTCAGTGGCGTCAAAATTAGCAATTTATGGAATTACTGGATTTCAAGATATCCATCTTAAAATTCAATAAATATAGATGTATGAATTGATAGGATCTTTGAAATGTTACTCTTGTTATACCAGAAAATATTAACTTTCTATTATAATTACTACTTAGATTAACATGAAGATCAAAAGTTATTTTAATGGTTCGTGCAAAAAGAGCATATTAAGCGAACGGGCAATTTAGCCCTGCGCACAACCTTGTACTTAGATAAATATCTTATTATTATTCTTTTTGGATTTATACAAGCACCTTTTCTTTTTTGATATATAATATTTTTATATTTTTTTGACTATATTTTATGGATAAGAGTTAAAAAGGAATGAATAAGAGTTAAAAATAACAAGAAATAAAGAAAATTGGCTGATATTAAATCACCGAAACATGGCCGACAATTAATAAACAAAGTAAGTGATAATACCAAACCTGCTATGCAGTCACAACCAAATCAAATGCATAAACTACCGCCTATTATTGTAACCGGTGTTGAAAATATTAATGAATTAACTGTTTTAATAAACCAAACAATTGGTAGTGATTATTTTCAAACAAAATTAATGAACAATAACGTAAGTAAAATAAATGTTTCGGGTGATAATGCATACAGAGCTTTGACTAATGAATTGAAAAAACATGAAATTTCGTGGCATTCCTACGAAAACAAACAAGATAGGGATATCAGAGTGATGATCAAAAATATTCATCATTCTTTCAGTCCAACAGATATCATAAATAATCTAAAAGCTCAAGGTTTGGAAGCATTGAATGCCACAGGCAAATTGAAATGGAAAACAAAGGAACCATTAGATATGTTTATTGTTGCGTTTAAAAATAATACAGACATTAAAAAAATATACAGCATTAAAAAAGTTTGTAATGCAATCGTTACTGTCCAACCAATTAAAAACAATAAATTAATACCCCAGTGTAAAACCTGCCAATCATTTGGTCATACCAAAAACTATTGCAACAAGGAACCTAGATGTGTTAAATGTGCTGGACATCATCTGACGACTAACTGTGATAAATCAAGTGATATGCAGCCAAAATGCTGTCACTGTGGGAAAAATTATACTGCCAACTATCGAGGATGTGAACTTCAAAAACTAAGAGGTAGCAAAAACAAACCTAAACAATAAGTAAATACTAATAAATTGATAAAAATGTCCACTAAGAATGAGACCACTCAGATTGAGCCCACAAAACCACAAAATCCCCAAATTTCCGCAAGAACATATAGCCAAGCTGTTTCTGATAATACCCGTGCAACTAAGCAAATGCCTAATAATGATAATATATTATTAGAAATTATGCAGATGCTAAAAGATCAAAACCTGCGACTTAATAAAATTGAGAGCAAAATAAAAGTCTCTGGAAACTAACAATGACTTCCCTACGAATTATGGAATGGAATGCCAATGGATTGCTACAGCACCAACATGAGCTGCAAACAATCCTATACACAGAAAACTTTGACATATGTCTTATCTCAGAAACGCATTTTACTAGGGAGTCCTTTATTAGATTCAAAAGCTACTCAACCTATTATTCAAATCTTCCTGCTAACACGGCTCGCGGAGGTAGTGCTGTTATTATTAAAAACTGCATCAAACACTTTGAAGAAGAAAAATATGTGACTTGCGATATCCAAGCTACAATTGTAACGGTTGAGACAACTAAACAAAAACTCAGGGTAAGTGCAATATATTGCCCACCTAGATATATTATATTTATGCAGATGAATATATTACACTTTTTAAAAAATTAAATTGTCGCTTCATCATTGAAGGTGACTTCAATGCTAAACACACCCACTGGGGCTCAATATTAATCAATACTAAGGGGCGAGAATTATACAGGTCTGCTGTAAGTTATGGATGCGAATTCATGTTAAATGGTAAACCAACATATTGGCCTACAGACCCTAATAAAACTCCAGACCTAATAGACTTTTTTGTTGTCAAAAACTTATCAGCAAATTATATTAAAATTGAAGAGGGACTTGACTTGAACTCTGATCATTCTCCAATTTACCTAACGGTTAGTGACAAAATCATTTTGAAAGAACAAACATTAACTCTTAGTAACAAAAAAACAGATTGGATTTATTTTGATTACTTATTAGAAAAGGATATCAATTTGATGGTGCCGATAAAGACTGTTGATCAATTGGAAAAAGAATTAAATGCTTTTACCGCAGATATTCAGGGAGCTGCCTGGAATAGTACGCCGGTTATTAAAAGAAAATTAAAAGGTCTTAATTATCCGAAAGAAATTAGAGTCCTAATATCAGAAAAAAAGAAAACTTAGAAGAAAGTGGCATCAATCAAGAAGCCCATATGATAAAACTCTACTTAACAGAGCTACTAGACAACTAACTACAGAAATAAAAAACATCAAACAATTATCAATCAAAAAATTTCTCACAGAACTTACTGCAGATAGCAAAACTCACTATGGAAAGCTACAAAATATCTCAGACGATCGTTAGCTCAAGTACCCCCTATAAAAAAGACTGATGGAAAATGGGCTCGTAATCATTAAGAAAAAGCAGATGTGTTTGCTCAACACCTTGATTCTATCCAAAACGAGGGAGATGATGCTCTACCACATCTTCATCCCAATGCTTATCCTGTCTGAATTCCATTAGTTAGGCCTAAGGAAGTTGCTGATGAAATTAAAAACAACCTCAATATGAAGAAAGCACCTGGATTTGATCTTATTACAGGTGACATACTTAAAAGATTTCAAAGAAAAGCTCTGATTAAATTAACTACTCTGATCAATGCCTGTATTCGACTAAACTATATCCCAGATGCGTGGAAAACAGCTGAAGTTATTATGATACCAAAACCTGGCAAAAATCTAAGTGAAGTTGAATCATATCGACCCATCTCACTCTTAACAATCATGTCAAAGCTATTGGAGAAACTAATTTTAAAGCGTCTCAAACCTGTTCTTGATCAAAGAAACCTGATACCACCACATCAATTTGGTTTCAGAAACAACCACTCAACAATCGATCAAGTACATCGTATTACTGATGTTATTGAAAAAGCGATAGAAAACAAAAATGTATGTTCTGTTTTCTTCTTGGATGTAGCACAGGCATTTGATAGAGTTTGGCACGAAGGTCTCCTACACAAATTAAAATTACTTATTCCCGATCACTTCTACCAACTCTTAAAATCCTATCTGACTAATCGACACTTTCGGGTTAAATACGAAGACTCGTATTCAGATTTGAAGCTGATTAAGGCTGGGGTCCCTCAAGGTAGTGTTCTAGGCCCAGTTTTGTATTTGCTATACATTAATGATGTTCCAACAACGTTATATAGTACAACAGCCATATTTGCAGATGATACGGCAATAATGGCAGTGGGGGAGATTGTGGAAGTTTCAACTAGAAAATTGCAATCTGCTCTCAACGAAGTAGCCATCTGGACCAAAAAATGGCGCATTAAATTAAACGAATCCAAATCCAGTCTTTATTAATGGCACTCAATTACCATATGCAAACACCGCTAAATATCTTGGTATGACTCTCAACGCCAAGCTTCGGTGGAAAGAACATATTAAGAAGAAACGCGACGAACTTAATATCAAGTTCAGAAAAATGTATTGGTTGCTTGGTCGTAATTCTGAGCTTTCAACATACAACAAGCTTATTTTATATAAGCAAGTCCTACGCCCAATTTAGAGTTATACAATACAGCTGTGGGGCTGCGCCAGTAAGTCCAATATCCAAGTGATACAAAGATTCCTAAACAAAGTGCTTAAGTGTGTAGTTAACGCGCCTTGGTATGTCCGTAACTATGATCTCCATCGCGATCTTGAGATTGAGATGGTAGACGATACTATTAGTAAATTTGCTAGTTCTCACCAAAAGAGACTTCAAAACCACATTAATCCAGAAGTGTCCAGACCCTCAAAAGTGCAAAATACTATTAGACTCAAAAGAATAAAACCTTTTGAGCTTGCTAGACATTAGAACACTAAGTGACTCAAAGGAAAATCTTAGTTTAGTCAGCACATAGTACATTAACTCAGAAACAAATTAATAGTTAGTTATATAACTAGTTTTAATAAAAATTTAAATAAAAAATAAAATGTTTTATTAAATTTCTGGCTGATAAAATTAAATTATCCTTACACTTTTCTCTAGATAATAAACCCTCCTCTACTTCATCGATAAATATAATATTTCAGTAATTTTTTCGCATTTTTTAGCGAATATAGGTAAACGGAAGTGATATTATATCTACCAGTGAAGCTACTTACGGTAATAGTAAGTACCGGTATGCTGTTATAACTCAGCGGATTTTATTTTTTATTCTTTATATTTCTTTAGCTTTCAGACGTCTCTTATCTCAGAATGGCTTTCACAAATAATGATTTCATTTAATTATTTTATCCGCATCAATCATTCATCATGTTTTCCTTTCAAATCAAGTAGTTATTTTTAGAAACATGTATAAGCTACGTTTGGTTTAAAAAATATACTTACATTTCTATTAGGATATCGAAAAGGTATTTAGTTTTATTTTTAAAATATTTGATATTAATATGTATTAATGTTAATAAAATGTATTGATATTAATAAAATGTTTGAATATATTTTATTTTTATTTTATTTTTCTGTAAAGGGAAAAAAACAAACACAAACTATTTGAATTATTCTATGAACACTAAATACGAAATAAGTTTGTGTTCTAACATTTCCAGAAAGAACAAAAAAATAAATACATTAATATATATCCAATTAAATGCAACAATACATAAATGTGACAATGTTAATTGAAGTAAGTGAAACAATTTTTTTTTTTTAATTAAGACATAAAATTAGTATAGAAAATACATGTAATTAACTTATCAATTAAATAAAGCTGCAACTATGGATTACAAGTTATTTATGTGACGCACTTTATTTAACTAATTTGAACAAACAATGAAAAAAGTAAAATGATAATAACATTAATGATCCGTCTGCTGTGCATAAATTTCACGAAGCCTTTTCTTTACATCTGATCGAAACTGGGGCGTGGACTTGCAAGGATGTCAAGTGTCAACATCTCTTTACTGTACAAGTCGCACAACCGCCGTAGCGGTGCTCTGACACCGGCGTTTGTTCGTGCATTATCGACATGAAATAAGAGTTGGCTACGAGTTAATTTGGACGTTCGAATCTTTATCTGACTCAGTAGAGATGGGCAGTCATAATTACTTTGACAGATGTTGAACATAATCATCAAGTCTAATAATGAACTTCTGTGATAGAGGGCATCACATTTATAATTATTAAGTAATATTTTATTTGGTAATTTACCGCCATCTATACGATGCTGAAGAGCGTTCAAAAATGTTTTTTGTATGTTCTCGATACTATCAGAATAAGTGGCATATAGTGGATTCCAGACAACAACAGCGTATTCAAGTTGTGATCTTACAAGAGCATTGTACAAGGTTAAGTATGTTTCAGTATTTTTAAATACTTTGGCTGTTCTTAGTATGAAGCCAAGCATTCTATAGGCCTTAGATATAATCTGCTCAACATGCAAACTAAAATGCAGTTTACTATCGAAAATGACACCAAGGTCACGCATGCTGTCAACTTTTTTGAGTGAATTCCCTCCTATTGCGTATTTAAAATTTATTTGTTTTTTCTTCTTTGTAAAAGAGATTTCTTTGCACTTCGAGTAACTTAAATGCAGTTTGTTCTCTTCACAGTAAATATGAAGTCTATGGAGATCAGCTTGTATATTCGAACAGTCATGTATGTCTTTTACAAGAGTAAATAGCTTTAGATCGTCTGCATACATTAGGAAATTACTATTTCTAAAACAGGTACTTATATCGTTAATAAATATAATAAATAAGAAAGGGCCTAATATAGATCCCTGTGGTACACCAGAAGTCACTTGGATATATGGTGATAAGAACCCATTTAATTTAATTGCTTGCTGCCTATTAGTTAAATACGAAATAAACCATCTAAGCAAGTTGCCCTGATACCGTTAAATGCTAGTTTTTGCATCAATAATAAGTGATCAACCTTGTCAAATGCTTTCTTGAAATCTATATATATCACGTCGACTTGCTGTCTGGAATGCAATGACTCGAACAAGTGCTGAGAGTGAAGTAGTAGGTTAGTGGTGGTATATCTACCACGAACAAAGCCGTGTTGCTCGGGCATAATGTAATTATGTAGTATTGGATATACTCGTCCATGTACTAATTTCTCTAAAACTTTGGGAATTACTGATAAGATTGATATGGGTCTATGGTTAACTATGTTTTGTTTAGCTCCATTTTTATGTACAGGTGTTATGTGCGCCTTTTTCCAACATGTAGGAAAAGTCCCATGTTTTACGCATTTATTAAACAAGAGAGTTAAAGGAATGCATATGGTATATGCAGTATATTTGAGGAAGGCTGGTTCAATTATATCTGGTCCTGGGCCTTTGTTCAAGTCTAATGACCTAAGCATTTTTAAAACATCTGCAACCTCAAACGATATGGAAGATAAGCTGACGTTATTTAAATTACTAGCAGGCATGTTTTCAACGGTGCATTTGTTTATGTCTGGATCAGTGGGCTCGAAAGTTGACTGAAAGAACTCTGAGAACATTTGGCAAATTTCGTTCGGATTATTACTGGCATTTTCGCCGGATGACATAGTTGATGGATAGCCATTTGTTTCATGTAGTGAAGAGACGTAAGACCAGAATCCTTTGAGGTTTTTCTTTATTATTTTCTCTGTGTTTGCAACATATGACTGACAACATTGCTTTGACATACGCTTGAAACAATATCGAAGCTTTGAAAATTAATTATAGGCGGAAATGCTGCCATAAGTTTTCCATTTCAACCATGCTCGTTCTTTTTATTTAGAAAGCCATTTGAGTTCACGAGTAAACCAGACAGGATACTTCGTGTTACGGGTAGCCTTTTGTGGTATATAGGAGTCAATTAGATTGAAGATAAAGTTGTAAAATCTGGTCACAGCACATTCCGTTGAGAGTTCCCTTAATTCATTATCCCAGTCTATTTTACTTATCTCTTTATTTATTACCTCAAAGTCGGCCTTATAAAAGTTATATTTTTTGTTTGGTAAAACGGGCAGCATTATTTTAGGGATACACACAATGGTAAAAGTGAAAGCAGTATGGTTGCGATCTTCACTTAACATTGGGTCAGCTGCAGTAAGTATGCAGTCCATATTAGTAAGAACTAGGTTCAAAATTCTGTTTTTATAATTTTATAAATAATTATATTGTTTAATATTCATGAAAGATAATGCACTAAGAGCAATACGCGTTATTTGAGACGTACATGTATATGACGGGATACAGTATCCTTCTTGATGTTGCCAGGTAATTGAAGGTATATTGTAGTCACCTACAATACAAAACTTGCTATCGCTTTGTTCCGTATACATTTTCTGTAAATTATTAAAATAGATTTCGTATTTATTAAAAGGTAGATCTGGAGGGAGATATACTGCGTTAAGGATTAGTTTCTGTTTACCCAAGGATAAATTTAATATTATTTTTTCTATCTCAATACTTTCACAGTCTGTACGTCGCAGTCCCATATAGCCAGACCGTAAGGCTACCACCACTCCACCATCACTCCACCACCACTCTGTTTGTAACTACAACAAATATGATAAATTTTAAGTTACCACAATTTTTCATATTGAATAAACAATTGAACTAAAAGAATTTACTGAAATTTCTTGTTTATAGTATCTTTAATTTAATAATAACTTATTAAAATAAAATATTTCTGTTTGTAAGTCAAGTTCATTCTATTTATAAGCTAAGTAAAGTAATTATACTTAGTTCTGGCCTCATCAAACATTATATATTCTAATTACTGACAACAAGTTTGCTCTAATCGTCAATTATATTAGTTTGCTTTAGATCCAACAAATAAAAATCAAACTGTATCTTTTCAGTTTGAATGTTTGAAAGTTTACATTTATTTATGACAATCACTTGTTAATCTGCATTAGATAGCTCTCTTGGTTCCTTTAAATTCATAAATCTTTATTTAGTTTTAAAACCTTAGGTTTTAAAACAGCCATTTGTTGACCATAGATACATTAAACTTTGTGTAAATATTTAGTTTTCAATTTACATAAATAGTTCTATAGACGAAGGATGCCTAAATAAATGTAAAAACATTGAAAAAATATAATTCACAAAAATTCGACGCTTTGCTTGGAATGAAAGTAAAAGCATTTGCCAAGGCAAGTTTATTTGAATTTATACATGTATTTAAAAAAAATTATATTTCGATACCTTTTAAAATTTATTTGGATACGTAGGTTAGGATGGTGGAATTATGACTTATTATTTAAATATAAAACACGTTAATGCGTGTAATTAATTCTTAATATCATACGATTAAAAAACCTATGTAATATTGTGATAATTTTTGTGATATTGATATGAATTTATTACAAAAATTATTTATACAGACAATAATATCAGAACGTTATGAATATTAACTTTTTCCTTTAGATTAAAGCAATTAAAGAAATACTTAACAATCATAACACATTGTGTTTTCTGAAAAATTTCAGTTAAGGGAAAAATTAAAGTACACGAAGAAAAGTAACAGCGTAATACACCAAATTAAATGCTGCACTGGAAGACAAGACAGCTAAATAATGGAATTAAACGGTTCGATATATAAACACGGTTAGATACTTTGAATTTTTCACGTCAGGAAAAATTAAAATGACAGATAAATTGAATAAGGTGTCATAGATACTACGGGAATGGGGCAGTGCAAAAAAAAATTGGCTAACACATTTTTCACACATAATATTACCATAAAAAATATTCCTTGATAAACAACATGATTCGTTTTCTAATTGATCCACTAAAAATCCACTATTTCAAATTTTTGTTTAAAACTCGAGCACTGTTTCATTCGTGTCGTTAAAGTTGGCGATCATAAATTTCAACAAAACAGTTTTTCCACTTACAAAATGTTAAGATTATAATAACAAGTTTACTAAAACAAACCATTCAATCACTGTTACAGCCAGTTGACTGTTATGTCATACAGTTCATCCCACGAGACTTTTTATATCTATCTAAAAATTGTATGCAAGTATTGAAAAAAGTTCTAAGTAAAATAATACTCAATAATAAAATACGAAGTGCTAGCTATACCAAAAACAATGATTTTAACACACGAAACGCATTTATCTTAATACATAATATTTCATCATTATTTAAGAAGAAAATAACTTAAAAACTGGTTTCTTGTGGTCAGTCACGTAAGAAAAGAAATAGACTGAATTATGTAAAGGTGGCAAAAGTAAAAGGGCAAAACGGGAGCACGTGGCCTGACGATGCAGTAAAAATCGGGTCCCTGATGGCCTATTATGGGCAAGCGCCCTTGTGTAAAGTCGTTAATGTTGGCGTTATTGTCGTTTTTTCGTGCACAAAGAGAAAATTACTTCTAACACATTTTAATTTCTGCTAAGCCATTGATGCAAGTAATATAATATACAGAACAATTTTTGTATGTAAAACAACCCGACTTGACTTCGTATGGTGCAATTAAGTTATTAAATTTAGTTTTTTTAATATACATTATTTTCTTCACGCATGTAGGCTCTGGGTTATATTAATTTACTTTCAAAAACTTAAAATAGTAAACTCAAACTACAATTTTTTACCGAAAATGCTTAAAATGACAATAATACTAAAACATGTATCCTAGATAAATAAATTAATATATATTTCGCCACTCTTTATCACACAATTTTCTAATCATAAAATTCATTACCGTGGTTTATCCATAAATGATACATAAATGCTATCGTAGGCTTTTCTTTAGACTTTTTAAGACCTACAATTTCCTTATACGTGATATTAATGTATCTGTAATGATTTTGTCAACTTTAGTAACAAAAACTCTTAGACCAGCGACATTTAATCAAACCACGTTGACATTATTAATTACAACCCAAAAATTATACAACACACGTATATATGGTATATTCTATAGCAATATTAAAGCAATCGTTTTGCAAAAAATGTGAATAAATCAGATTAGTGATTTCTATGTGTCTAACGAACAAAAAAACGTAACTCTTACTATTATTAAAATGTTATGATGAAGGTTTATATCCTCTTTTTATTATTTAAATATTATGATATAATCGTTAACCAGTAAACAGAAATCGTTTTCTTTTCAGCATTAAAATATATAAAATTACGGGTGTTTATTTAAGGTAACAAGTGACGTATATGAAAAAAAATATTCAGAAAAGAACGTAATGTTGCTTACGATTTTATTCTGTGAACAAAGCATTTTTCTGTTATCTTATAGAAAATTAGTCCATATGCGCACCGTAACTTACACAGCTTTTAATGACTCTGGGAAATATTATATTCATATATGTTAAACAGATAAATTACTGTGACCGCAACTGTTTCGAAGTTCATCTTCCAATTATGGATTCATTTGCATCGTAGACCACTGTGTGAACAGCTTCTCCACGATTTCAAATGATGACCTGTAATAGTAAATGACGGAGAAAGGCCCAACATATCTGCCTATTTTAATAAGATAGAGACATCCCGTTTATATTTCATCACCCAATACACAAATTAAATATTTCTGTACGTATGACGTATTGAATGACTGATTTGACTTCGACTGATTCGTTAATCATCGTTTATTAGGAAAAACTGCGGTTAATTACAGATATCTTTTTGGTATATTGGTAATTCGGAACAATCAATAAAGGTTTTTGATTTCTTATGAAAAGAAAACATAATATAGTCATTATTTTCTAATTCTTTAAATATTTCTAGGTCACTATTTAAAATTTTGAGTTCACATTGTTGCGGTACAGTTGTTATAATTTTTTTTAGATTTGTTTGCTTTCGCAAGTGAAATTAGGCAAAGTAGTGTATACGGTCGATATGTCACATAAATAGTGTTTTCCATATATAAATTTACATGCTTTAACATCGTTTATATCACAATATTTACTTTTGTCTTCATTATAACAATGTATTTATAAGAAGGAACTACAGAAATATATGATATTGAGTTATTCAGTGGCAAAGGTTATATAATTGTAGTACAAATTATTTTATTGTTCATTTACAAGGAGTAGTATTGCCAAAAATATAGTATTTTTACATAAAATATAGAATAAAATTTCAGAAATATTCATCATTATACGAGTATGTATACGATCTAATTCCATGGATATTATTAACTGCATATAAGTAGGTATAAATCTGTTATTATTGGTTGCATTTTGGAATAATTGAGTAAAAGTGATTAGCGATGAATATAAGATATGATTTTTGCTTATTAAAGTAGACTGGATAATGTTTCCAATCTTAAATGATAACGTTTACAAGCTCCCTGTACTTTCTAACATGTTTGATATTGACGTAAATGTTGATCTTAGTTCTAAATCAATCGATAACTTTACAAGATTTTTCAATTTAATATTATTTCGTCAACAGCGCTGTTCAGGCTGTTCAGGTTTTTGTTCATTATAATATGTTTTGTTTATGATTTTTTTAAATTTCGATATATTGAATGCGGTAATTAAAATTCTTTCTTTCACGAGTCTTGCTAATTTTTTTGTTCATCTTCCACAGTCTAAACGGCGTTGTCATACTTAAATGCATCGTCTTCGTCAAAAGCGGTTCCCATTTCGATGAAACACGCTGAACATTCGGACATAGAATTTATCAGATGAGACAATGCAAAGGTCGTAGAAAATCATGGTATTCCATATTGTTGAATGCACTACTCTGTTTGCACGGGATTTTACTATTTTCGAATATTCCATTTATGTTTGATAGGTGTGATTTTATGAAAAATATATCAACATTTAGATGGTCGTTAATTAATATTCACAAATCCATAAAGTCAAAATAAATACCAGAGCCACTGCTTACGCTATGTTTAAAGTCCGAATATGCTAGGATGATTACACTTAACAGAATATAGGAATTATATTAGTGGGGAAGGTTTATAAAGAAATATATGTACCTATTTTTATTATTTGTTCTTATAATGACAATAAAATAGGCTAGTCTAAGGTAAAAGTGAAGTAAAAGGAAATTGAATGAGCAAAAAAAATAAAAACTTAAATTTATTTTTCCAGTCGGCGAGCTAGTTTTACCTCATCATAGTGATTCGTTAAATTTTTTTACAGTTTAGAACTAGTGAATTTCTACCATTTATTTTAATGATTTTGTTGGGGCTTTAACTTTCAATTCGAAAGAAATTTTCTTAATATTAGATGTAGTGTAGGATATATGTAGCCCAAAATGTGTTTTGTGATGGGATGAATGTGAGAATCATAGCATATTTTAGAAGTTACTTTTCAATTCTGAATATTGTCTAGAGTTTTCTCATCGGAATATTTCATTCAGCGTTAGCGCATTTTTACGAAATCAGGGTATATAGCATCGGAAGTGGATTCGTATATTATTTAGTTAGATGTCTGTGGCCTAAAAAGAGTTCTTAAGGAGAATAGTATGAAACAATTTGATTATTAGAAAAAAGTGAGTCATCAGATTTAAAGTATATTGAAGATAGATGTAATTTTGGGTTAGAATTTATTTCTACTCGTATTGTGGAAGTATCCATCACTAATATACTGATACTGGGTGTGCAAATGGTAGATTCAGCGGATTCAGATGTATTAGATTCCATGGATTTATAAATATTTGATTTGGTGTATTCGGTGGCTTTAGGTAATATTTAATTTTAGCGGATTTGATAGATGTAGTGAAATTAGTAACAATGGGTTAAGCGGATTTGGCGGATATAGTAAATTTAGTAATGTTGGATTCAGATTTGGTAACATTAAGTTTAGCGGATTTGGCAGACACTGTTGTTTAGTAGTATTGGATTAACTGCATTTGGCAGATGTAGGGGAATTATTAACGTTTAAGTATAGCGGATTTGGTACACGTCAACTTTAGACTTTTTTTTTAGGTTTCGGGTCGTTCTTCTCTTGTATTTCTTGTATATCTTATTTTTTAATGGCTGAATAAAAATAATTTCTTTGAATTGAGATACGTTGGCGTTTTTATGTTGATATTATGCCTTTTTCTACTATTTTCTGGCACGTATCCAGGATGTATACTCTATCGAGAGAAAACAGCCCCATTAGGGTTTGAGTTAGGAAGGTTTGGTTTGAAACTTTTACATGATGCCCGTGTGAATCAAGGTTTACAATTGTTTATACTTTATAAATGGGAGTTTAATAAGGCAGAGCAGACATTTTTTGTGTGATGTTTTGAATTTCCTCCTCGAAAATGGCTAAGTTAATTGTTACATTTAGGGTTTTGGGATCTTTGCACTATACTAGATTCGAAATTCTTGATGTAAAAACGAGTAGATAAATGTAAAGACTAAGTTTTCGATGATAGCAACACGGCCCGTTAATTCGGGCTTTTCGACACTTGGGAATGTGATCTCCGTGAGGAGATTCGAAAGCCATGTGTCTATTTGTAATGCGAACTAATTTCCTTTGTCGAACATGCTGACTGTTTTTCCTTTTAATTGGCTGAACATATATTTTAATAAAATGGGTTTGTGGGATGACGTTGCTAAACTATAAGTGTTTTGGCAGTTCGCCAAGTAAGGTTTGAACGTCTGCCTTATACCGGTTTAATAAATTTTAACATAACGCCTAGTTTCACTTGCTTAGCAGTAGTTTATTTTTTTAAACATTTTTAAAATCTTTTATTAACTACCTGCAATAATAGCCGGGTGAAAAATGCTAGTAAATTGGTTGTGATTATGTTTAGCGCTTTATATAAACAAAACACTGCGATGCGCGTGATATAAGAAAGGTATTAACATTATAACAGATAAGTTTATTTATGTAACACGATATTGATATTACCCGGCTGATATTGTTTACGGATTAGCACGTTAAATAACGTCACTTCACTTAGAAATAGTGGGACCGAGACGGGGACGGAGCACTTGATAATGCAGTAGAACTAAACTGGAATTGAGTTCGAACTGAACTGGGTTCATGCGCCGGTTTCAGTAGACATAGAAATGTTGACTTAGCAGCAGAGTGAATGTGCTGCCTTAGTAGTGGAGCATTCTAGGGACTGCCTAAATCAGGATGATTTCCGCATTATGGCTAACAGAGCAGAAGAGTAGTGAGTAATAAAGTGTCTAAAAGGCAATTATGGCTTAGTTATCAGCGCGTTGCATATTTTTTATGCAATTTTGTATTTATAAATTTTATTCCAAATTCAAAGGCTTGAGTGAATAAAAAAATTTATAAATGTATAAACACAACATTTAAATCTTTGGATATTTCCAACACCGAGGAAACTGTCCGATGTCCAGTGGAAGATAAATCCGTCGCCAGACACTAATAAATGATTTATTTTTCAGTACACAGTCACTTTGAATGTAAACTTGTAAA
Source organism: Druceiella hillmani (assembly GCA_039881145.1). Classification (NCBI taxonomy): domain Eukaryota; kingdom Metazoa; phylum Arthropoda; class Insecta; order Lepidoptera; family Hepialidae; genus Druceiella; species Druceiella hillmani. Next base: position 1,063,544 of record JAYKKI010000142.1, on the reverse strand, counting down.
TATTGTAATTATGTCATGCAGATGCGCTATAAGAAGTAGACGTATACACGTTTACTTCTAATAGCATAAGGAGTTTAAATACTAAAAAAGACCGATAGTGTACTTCGTGCATTTTAAATGTCTTAAAAATAGATTAAAGCTTATTTAAAAAAAAAATTAAAAACAGGATAAATATCACTTAAATAGAAGCATTAAATTAAAAGAATTCGCAAAACATTTCAATATTGCATGAAGTGAATTTATTTAAATTTCACTATGATAAAAATAATGAAAGTTCCGTAATTGTCATTGCTATAAATACGTAGATATCCCCCATACATTTAGTCATCTATTGAGCTTCGTCATCTACTGAAACAACAAAGAAATATGTTTGTAAACAGAGTTCATTTTTAAATAAATATAATTTCGCCATTTTTGACTATCAATACATTATTAATCAAATATTCTCCTTTTAGCTTACAAGAAAAAATATATTTTCTATTGTTCTGAAAGACAACATTTCAGAACTTTACAATTTTTTGTTGCATGAATTATTCCTCTATAACTATTAAAATAATCGATGAATTTAAATGAAACATAATATTTTCAAAGGCACTTGCAAAGTTCTATCATTTAGGTACGAGCGTTTTCTATATACAAAAACATTTATTTATACAAAATAACAATGAAATCTAAGAGTCTATCTCGTAGTCGTATCTAATCTCCGTATATATATATATATATATATATATATATATATATATATGTATATATATACACGTATATATATATATATATATATATATATATATATATATATATATATATGTATATTGCGTAGTAGATACCAACGTGACATCTAGTATTTTTGTAAATAACTCACATTACTCACATATTTCCTCAAGCCAGTTGTCTCTCGGCTGCTAAAGAATACGACTGTGTCGCATCCAAATGACATGACCAGCAGAAAATCTCATTACTGATACTACAAGATAAAATTCGAGAAAATCACCTTTTGTTTGGTTCAGATGATTTTACGACTATACCTACATCTCATCATCTATGTAGGTACAATTAAAAACTAGGTAGTTTTAATACTGACACAGAAAATTAAATGAGTAGAAGAGAAATAATAAAAAGGGCAATTTTGTAATAACATTCTTTAATTTTACAACTTTTATGTAATAATATATTGCTATTATGTATATTTACATATAGCTTGTCCTGAATAATATATTGCTATCATGTATATGTACATATAGCTTGTCCAGAAAATTAAATGATTAGAAGAGAAATAATAAAAAGGGCAATTTTGTAATAACATTCTTTAATTTTATAACTTTTATGTAATAATATATTGCTATCATGTATATGTACATATAGCTTGTCCTGAATAAACTCTCTCAGAACATAAAAGGAATTTCGTAGTGTGTAATAAAAAAAAATTACATTTTCTTTCCTATTTTTGGATAATTACAATTTACAAATGAGCTCTTTCTCCTGCACACATGTTCATATGTAGGTATGTAAGTAAATAGGAATTTATTGTGATGAAATCGCCCTTTTTGTTGAGTTCACTTTTGATGGGCCGGGATTGGAAAGTGAAAAAATCATTTAACTCTATTTTCAACGAAGTGTGTTGATAATGAGGCCGCTCAATGTGTTTTTCCCTCGATTAACGCATTTCCGATTACTTTAAATGAAATGTGGAGAAACGTTTTTAGAAATTTAAAAGGTGAAAAATATAAAATCAATACGTTTACACTTATTTACTTTTATGTAGTGTATTGATGTACCGTTTTTATCTATCGCTAATTACACGTATTCTGATAGAAGTATAATGGAAATATCACTGGGTCATCCGTAAGAAAATACAGAAAGACGTTTTCAAATCACACTATATTTCCAGCCAATTGTGTGTTCAGTTTCATATGCATTCTTTCCTTTTTTAAGTTGTTTAGAATTGTGTGATTTGATAACAATAATTCAAAATGAGTGTTAAGAAATTCCATAAATGTTTAATTTTTTTAATTTCTGTACAAAGATTTAAATTAAATATAGATTATATATAATAGTATACTTATAAAATCGGAAATATTTAAAATAACAAAACGAATAAATACGAGTTATGTTATGGGGACAGTATTTTAACATAAATCAAGAGATGTTAAGTCGACGCTTTTCTTCTCTTTCGCGTATGTGCACACCGACGAGTGCTTAATTTCACTTGGCGACGACTCCAAACATTTCTAGCAGTATCAGTGTTTTGGAAATTTATTTCAATTTGGAAAAAATATTACTTATACTTCAAAAGTTCAAACTTACTCGTTTATTTATCATTTCATAATTTTCAGTGCGCCTTTTATTCGTTGGTTTATTCAATGATCAGTTAAATTTTTCTATAAAATGTTTTATATTTCCGTTTTTAGTACTTATGGAAAATGTCATGAACTTACGATACTATAAAATGTCATGAACTTACGATAAATTCAACATCAATAATATCTAATTTATTGAAATAGAAACTAGCATTTCGTACGTACAATGAATCTAAATATATTAATATTTATCTACATGTACACATGTCTGTTTGCACACACCTATACATATATACCTACTTATATACGGGTATATGAAACATATTCCATCTTCTAGCTCCATCGTAGTCAACGCTTCATGATTATAAATACCTGTCTTTATACTAATATCCTAGGTACTTAATGGCATATTACATATTTGCACATACGTACTTAGCGACCTACTAATGTTTAGTTAATCCATGCATTTGACTATTCCTCTATGTACTTACTTATCTGTCCACGTACTAATATGATAGGTGTTCATACCTTTGTCTGTACTCCCATATACTTGCCTACATATTTATTTTGTTAATTTTTACTTACAAGTGAAACGAGTCCAAAATAGATAACTTTTCTCCTTATCATTGAAACGTTCCCGTCACCAATTTCCGACAAAAAAATTGTATCCTGATTTTGCTAAACAGCAGATTTACATCACTCTAAGTTGTATAAATAAATTGGAGAGTTCGTTATTAGATTGTCGTTAGACCTATACCATCCAAACTTGATTATGCCAATTGTGCTCTTCCCTGGTGAATTTTGTGGGTATTCCAAAAAATAATGGAAATTAGTTAAATAATGCTAAAAATATGAGGTAACTTACGAATATAGACACTCACATTGAAAACCTACTCCTTATTTGAAATCGATCAAAAGCACATTAAATATGGCAACATTACTAGACATTTTGTAAATGTAAATAAATATTACCTATTTTTATAAACAGCTCTCTCAAAATTAATCATAATTGCAACAATATTTCTTCGTGTAAAATGAAGATTTATAAACAACAAATAATCCAACTAGAATACGATATACATTTTCAGTTTGATAATCGGAGAAAAGAATAAACATTGCTGAAGAACAAACAGAGCAGCTAGAGGAAATAGAGAATAGTACACTTTGAGTAAAGAACTACAAAAATGAGTGCGGTTGAGATAAGATGTAAGGGATATTGCAAGGACTCTAAGATTTATAAATTACTTGTTACTTCATAACCGTTTCATCTTGCCCAAAAATTTCCATTCGAAAACTTACACGATCACTTCAAAACTAGCCGATTTAAATGTTATATTTATGATTATTTAACTCCTGTCTGAATTGTAATTACATAAATAATGGCATTTAAATTCAATCAGCTGCTTCGAGCGGAAATTAAACGGATTATTTATGAAAATTACCAATGACATGACGGTTGCTTGAAGAATTTTTTTTATATTTTGTCGTCGCATGGAAATTCCATTTATTTTATGAATAAAAAATATTTGTAAATATTGAGTAATAATTTTTTAAATTTTATGTGGAAAAGTTTTATATATATATTGTTGATACTAAAAATGTCCGCAAAAAACTTTCTTCTTCGAAGCTGCCAAATGTAAATTTTGAAAATAAAATCCGCTATGAGGGTGTAGAATTCACAATAAGAGGGTTCTGTGCGCACTTCGGCGCATATAAAAGTTTAGATATTTAAAAATATATACAATTTCTATTAAATTAATTGATTTTTGTTTTAAATAATTGGATATATTTGGCGTTAATTTTGTAGAAATTAATTATTCACAATTAAATGAAACTACGTGATGTAGTACTATTACTACTTTCTTTAATTTCTTTACCACGACCTAGGTTTCGTTGTATTACAACAGCGTCAGTATTAGCAAAGAATATTTTTCTTTTAATTCTTTGCTAATATCCCACCTGAAGATGTTGTAATACAACGAAACCTAAGTGTGGTAAAGAACTTAAAGAAAGTAGAAATAAGAATAACTTGGTTGCTTGCATTTAAGTTATTGATGCAAGTTGACTGAGAAAACTTTGCTTTGAAGGACTTAGCAAATATCGCCATCAGTTTTCAGATCTTAAAATCGCGTGGCGAGGACTCACTATAAAAAAATTTCCTATCTCTTCAGAAAGTTCACGTTGTATCAATAAAATATTACTTAATATTCACAGCTGCGTTTTAAAAAACTATTGATTGATATCCCATTTAACGGCTGCCGCACAAAAAAAAACTGATTATTTATATTAATTTTAACTCTGTATATATTCCTAACTTTAGAAATGGATGAGGATAACATTTTTTTTTTTATTTTCAAAAATATCTCTAAAATAACCTTACATAATATTCCACAAAAAGTGTTTTGGAATCATTACGACTTGCAACTGAAATGACGTTGGAAGAATACATTAAATAAAATAACGAAAATTATTCGAGTACTGTGTTTGCCATTTCCAAAATTTGAATACTGTGTTTGCCATCTCCAAAATAAATTTTTTTTTAGTATTTAATATTGAAATATATGGTTAAAACATATAAATATGTCAAGTTACAAGTTTCTTTATCAAATAGTATTTGAGTAAACAGACGAATAGATAGTTGAATGCGTTTGAAATCTTCTAAGGGTTTTATCTTATCATGGAACCACCAAAACAACATTATTTGAAGTTTACTTAAAGTTTACCCGATAGGAAACTATGACTAATTTTCATATTTTCATATACTGACTTTATTTATATACCTGTGAAAAATATGCTAGATTATGTATTTAGATGTTGGAAAATAATATAAATAAATGTAAATAATTTATTAAAAATATTACGTAAACTTAAATGTTTATAAGTGTATTATTTATACAGAATCACCCATATACGAGTTGTACTCGTGCTTGCTGTAGCTAGGTAAGTCAGTTAAATCTATATAAATAATTACAGAATTTTTTCAAAGTACATACGATTACTTACGACTGTGAAAGGTCAACTGCAAATAAAGAGGAAAAGAGCGGCAAAAAGATTCAGGTTTCTTTTTATCTGTAAAATTAATAGTAATGATTTTTTGAATGAAAATTGATGAAAATACTCATAATTATAAGTGAATAATCGATGAAAATACTCATAATTATATTTGAATAATCTCTTAGTTTCTTTATAAATCTTATACGTATACATGAGTGGCAAAGTAAATTGACGACTTACGTCACGATTTAAAAATAAGTTGCTTTACATCAAGCACAATATTGCTTATGTATCAAATCTAAATCGCATTGCATCAATGTTTAATTGTCTGCCTCCAAAAACGTACTGAATATTTAACTGGGACGGATCTATATTTTCTTGTGACTCCAAACAAATGATACATTATATAATTAATTAGTGACATTTAGTTTAATGACTGTACTAAAATACGGAATGAAATGTATCATTTCTCAATGAAATATTTATTAAAATAAAATAACGTTGTATGGATGCCTCCATACAACGTTATTTTATTTTTTATTTTATTTTTCCTAAGTATCATGGGCGTATATGTTGAAATACAGGTCAGTGCATTATCATAAGTGACGGTAAATAAACTTTTAGATAAAAGTTTATTTCCTTTATATACATATATACATATATATATATATATATATATATATATATATATACACACACACACACACACACGTGTGTGTGTGTGTGTGTATTTGTACATTATTCTTATCTCTGCCGTTCTTTCCGTAATAGGATTCCTTTTGTTGACATTTATAAAGTTCCCGCAATACGTAAATAAATTACGACACCCATGTAAGTATCGTACCGTTAAATCAAATCAATCAATGAAAATATTATAGCGTTTGTATAACCATTTTTTGTTCAATCACTACGCTTTGCTCTAATTTAAGTAGTGTATCATCTTCATGAAGAAATGAAACTGTGTTTACGCCAATAATAACAAAAGACATTTTTTCTGACGCCTTTTCATCGCACGACTTAAGACCAAACGTTACAGCCAATCTATCTTCCGAAAAATAGGCCGCAAATCCGCTCCACGTGATTAATAATGCATATATATATATATATATATATATATATATATATATATATATATATATACATATATATACATATATTCCGAACTTGTGAAAGACAATCTAAACATAATTCAAGGCAAAAAAATTCGAAGAAAAGACCAGATATCAGTGAAGACCATTCAGGTTCCTAACGTTTAATGAAATTGTGTAGAGATGTATTAGAGTTATGGTATTTTACTTTACCTTAAATTATAATTGAAAAGTATTTTAAAATTCATCAAGCCATCAAGCACACTCATTTTGTTATCTGATCGTACTTCAGTCTGATTCAGTCATTATTTATTACTGTTATCAATGTCGGGTACACATTTATAACAGTAATAATTTTTCTCGACTTCGACTCTAAATTTTTTAACCAAAATTTTAGACGGTATGTTTTATTAAATCCTCATTTTTTACCGAATTACTCAAACTTTCCAAATATACTAATTTACGAATATACATCTTAAAAATTTCGCTGAACTTTTATTACTTTAATTCCAAATGTATGAGTTACAGTACAATGTATTGCACTCCATTATAATTGCACAGGTGTTTCAGAGATGATTTAGCATAGAGAGAGCAACAACTAACAATCAAAAAAACTTAACATCACATCACAGAAAGGTATTTAAAATTTTTCAAGTATAATTGATTTTGTAAATATTACCTCTGTAACTACTATCTCTTCATATTTGTTTTCAAAATTCGTTTTCAATATATATTTCATTAAGAAAGAAGTGAATTAAAATGAAAACAAAAAAAAACCTCACAAGGAAATAAATGCACGTAAAATACATATAGAAATATGTTACAATATATAACCTGCGGCTTCCCCATATTTACAAATTGACATTTATTGATTTTTGTAATACGCGAAATACCTAATTCGCGATCAATATTTGAGTGCAAATATATCCCGCTACTTTCAACGACATATAGTCTTATGTAAATAATCCTCTTAAAATTTATGCCAAGTTAGATATGCGCTTATAATGCGGGTGTCACGTAAAGTTATCGGGGAGTTATTACATATTCAACTCAACATATGCGGGGGAACAAGGGCGGAAGTAAAGTTGCGAAGTTTACTCGGAATAGGTGTCGCAAAATTCCGAAGTACTAATATATGAAGAGAATATTTACGTTTATGGAATATTTCCTTTGAATCGTGGCTTTATTTCCATGAAAAATAAAAAAGTTATGGTGTAAAAAAATTAATAATATGTTAAATTTTTGAATCTTAGTAGTGAAAATTACAAAATAATTTCATATGTACGTAGCTTGAAGGAAAATCTTCATACTAATGAAAAGCAATGCAAAGATATATATCAGTGGATATAACATGATTTAAAGCCTTCGCTATATTTTTTTCTTTTTTCTTTAATTTTATTATTGAAACAACATATATTTTAGGTTTTCATCATCAATAATTTTATATTTCTTTTTTTTATCAACCATGTGGAATTATTGTAAAACATTGAGTTTTTCATTTTCTTATCATTATTATCCTATAGAATTATTAAGTAAGTTAAACTGCTTCAAAGTATGAAACTTTCATCTTACTAAGATGACAGTTTCCACATATATTCAGGTTATCTATAGTTATGCGATAATAACATCAGTTGTCCTGCACTATTTTCAAGTATCGGTGCATCGATATCACCAACAATGTCTCTATTTAAAATCCAGAAAAATGCATTTGTATTTGAATTGGTTTTAGAAAATTGCGCACAAATTGCTTTTATTTTTGGATGAACTTAGGGCACAAAATTGCATTTTTTAACCCTATTCACCAGTGAACGACGAAGCACTATGTTTTATCGCATTTAGTCTACGATTGAAATATACGTCATTGCGCAGAAAATAATATGTGACACAAGGATCATATACGTGGCGCGTGTACAACGCGTACTTACTGCCTCTAGTTATATTATGTGATCTGTGATATAATATACACTTGTTGCTTGTTTCGGTGCAAATAGTAAAACTGGTTACAACAACAATAACATTGAGTTCTAAATTGCAAGAATCAAATCCGGATGGCGGTGTAGAATATAAGAATTGGTCATTACGTTGGTCAAAAAAAATATCGCCAGAAAATAATATGTGATACAAGAATCATATACGTGGCGTGAGTGCCACGCGTAATTACTGCCTCTAGTTATATTATGTGGTCTGTGCTATAATATCCACTTGTACTTTAATTTTAAAACTTGTGTTTTAATATTTACACCTAAACAAGCATGTTTAGGTGTAAATATTAAAACTGATTACAAAATCAACAACATCAACAATAACGTTGAGTTCAAAACTGGAAGAGTCAAATCCAAATGGAGGTGTAGAAAGCAAGAATTGGTCAAAAAAAAATTATCGCCAAAAACTATGCAACTGTAAAGTTTCGATCGCGGCTTCATCGGAATTATTCGCACCTTTGTTTGGCTTGCTTCAACTTTAGTTTGATCTTGGCGCAGATTAGTAATGACCGGATCCACAGTGCGCATCGAAGTAGCGAGAACGTAGACGACGTAGACGTAGGGTCTTTGAGTCTTGATCACTTAGGTTTCTGGAAGTGAGTTGATGCTTAATCGGGTGTTAAAAGGAGTGTTTCTGATGATAAGGCCATTGAACGTGACAAAGAAAAGAAAACTGCATGTCTAAAGTCCGTTTTTATTAATTTTATCAAAATTATCCATTACCTCTTCCCATACGCTTCCATTATATCCAGTATCTGCATTATCGTCTCCAGCCACAATAATCAGTTTGGTCCTTGGAATTGAATCCAGGTTGCAGCTCGTTGCAGAAATCACCTTTAACACGGCTGGTGCTCGTTTCTCTAGATGCATATACGGAGATGGTATATAGTGACTAATGGCTAGAATAAAGAGGTCTGATATTGGTGCAAAAGCAATGACTCTTTTAACTGAGTGATTGTTAAGTATGAAAGCGCCATCCAATTCTTTCTGCTCGCCACCTGAATAATATAAAGTAATTGGTGACAAATTCGTCGGAGATGTGGTTGTCATCTAGGAGTGACTGTAATTGTCACGATTCCTCTATACGTAATTATGATGAAGCCGCCGAATCACTTAGGCAAACATTTGCGACTGAATTAACATTGAAGTTGGACTAGCGTATTATGAAAACGTTGAATTGTCAGCCTGTAAATTTGACCAGTAACTAAAAAATGCCAATTGCTAAGGCTTGCATAATTTAGAATGTTAATAGAAATGAAATTATTTTAAATTTCGCATGAAAATAAAAAAGAAAATTAAAGGTTATTTATATTTTTTTAATCTTCTGAAAATCGATTTTCAAAAACAAAATAAATATTCTTAAATACCCGTTCATTCAGATAATTTCAGAAGACTTTTAAGGAAAAAATTATTAAAAAACTGCCAAAATTTGACTTAAAACATTATGACAATCAAGAATATAGATAGAAAGCAACGTTTATTTACTTCAATCTAATTATTTTGGCGTCAAATATCGTGAAAGAAAAATAGACCAATTTTTTTAAACTTTCGTAATTATTTGTATGAGTTTTTTTTTTTTTCGATAGTTAAATTAATATGATTTATCAAAATTTATTATGAATTACGACAAGAAACAATTGGTTCATAACTCGTGACTTAACTTATTTGAACCCGGTAAATCGACAAAATAAATGAAACACATTATCGTATTTAGGTAGGTCATTTTGAATTAAGACTTATTTCAATATTGTCTACCCAGGCAGATAATAATGTTCAATACAATTTTGGAAGTTGGAAAATAGTCACCCACCTTGAATATAACTTACTCAGGAGAGAATTAAGTGCGTAAAAGGTTTGAGATAACCTAAAATAGAACATAAATCTTAAGTTTTGCATGAGTCTGATAATAAGTGAAAATGAACTAATGAATACGAGCAAAAGTTTGGTTGCACTGTAACATATCTTGGGTATACGAAAACTCTGAATGCAATAAAACTGTCTCAAAACTACGTTCAATACGTACGTTTTCCAGGGAAAGAAAAAAATTTACATATAGTTACTTGAGTCTGTTTAAGCGGTTAGTGATTTCAGTAACTCGGGTAATAATGATGCATTTATTTTTTCCCGCTATTTTCTGTATTTTCAATTATTTTAAATGATTATACAGTTTCCGTTATTGAATTTATTTGGCGTTAATTTTGTAGAAATTCATTATTCACAATTAAATGAAACTACGTGATGTTCTACTTTCTTTAAGTTCTTTACCACGACCTAGGTTTCGTTGCATTACAACATATTCAGGTGGGCTATTAGCAAAGATATTAATTTTTTAATAATATCGAGTTGAATGTGGCATGAACGGGCCTTATAATATAATAGTAAGGATTAAAATTCATTAATAGAAACTCGGTATTATTAACAATTTAATATTAAATATTTACAAATTGGTAGGAGAGTTAAAAAAGTATTTACATATATTTGGCGAGGGACATACAAAGTTTTTATTGCCTTTTCTATTTAAATCCCTGCATTCATGACTTGTTAAATTTTATAGTTGATAATAAAAATACAATAAAATCCATAATACAGACGACAATTCAAATAGAAAATAAGTCGCAAATGAAAAGTATTCAAGGAACTAACATCTTTTATATACTTCCCATAGCATATTAAATAACATATAAAAGGTTAGGTTACTTTATTTGGTGAGAGATAGAGATATTTTAATAGTTTGTAATAATTTACAAAACTGATAATTGGAATTGTAAATAGTGTTACTATACAGGTTTACCTATCCCTTACATTTGCATCTTCCCGGATGCACGTGATATTATATATATGTATATATGTATATATATATATATATATATATATATATATATATATATATAATTATTTTATATTGTTAGCTATGTTACTAAACAATCTTCATTTTTATCTCCCCATTTCTGTGATGATATCCTTAAAAAAACAAGAGGCACCAAATTTAAATTGAAAACATTTTTTTTGGGTCAAATCCGTAATTATACCGTAGCCAAATCGTATTCGATGTTTATCTAGTCATATACTAAAAAGTAAATTAATTTAAAAACGTACTTTATCCATACGATGCATATGTTATTTTCAACCTTTATAAGTAAGGTATAGAAATAATTATGAGAATTAAAGCTATAATGAAGTTTTACCTTTACAATCGGGTCTATAAACGCAGTTAGAATTACAGTCGCTTCTGTTTGCAGAAACGTTTAACGGCTTGATAGTATTACAACTACGAGAGTGTATAGCCATAACAGTTAAATACATATATGCTTACCGCAATATCCTCTTCTTGCAGCTTCTTATATACAACGTTGTTGTTATGTGTATATATATGTATATATATATATATATATATATATATATATATATATATATATATGTATGTATGTATATATATATATATATATATATATATATTTATACATACAAACAAACAGTTTGCACATAATAGCTTCAAGTTTTATAAGTAAGGATACAGTTCTATATTTTAATTCATTAGCTTGGAACATAATTGCATCATATAATATCTGTTCCAGAATACAGAATAAGATCATAATTTAGGAAATAAAAAAATGTATCCCTTTTATAATCGATATTTTATAAATATTACATTACATATTATATCAACTGTATGTAAAAAATATTCTTTACAATAATGTGATATTTATTTTACCGTATATTTGCGCCTATGCGATTGTAAAAAAAGGAAATTTTGTGTCACGATGATCACATTACTATTGAAAATGTGTAAATAAACTTTTCAAGCCCGGTATGTGTACCCAACCCATCGCCACTCTGTATCCAGCTTATTCCCAAACGACATCTTCACTCTGTTTATGGGACGTCACGTTCTCCCTACACCTTTACACCCCTTGACACTGGACGATCCTAGTCGATACCAGTATAGCACCACTTTAATTAAAAGCTCCCAGGCCGCTGAAAAAACTACCCGGACACCTGTTATACGGGTGTGTGTTATTTGAAATGTTAGAAACAAACGAAATTCTCGGAACAATTTCGATAAATCAACAAGTTTCATAATGATAGTCTAACAATACGTAATGAAACCAAGTATGGAATATATATCTCATACGCTGTTTGGTTTTCCACTGTTTAAAAAAATATCTGTTTAAATATTGTATTCAAAGAAGGATGGGCACGTAATTAAAACATGTCCCAGTTTTTTCATTCTCTAACTGTGTCAAATAGCAAGTGAATCAAATAGCAACATGATTTGATAATAAGATACACAAGTGAATCAAATAGCAGTAAAGCTTGATAAAGAAATTAAAACTATCAATAAAAGTAAAACAATATTTCATTATAAATAAAATATTCAGTCTCCATTAGATAATTTTTCGTGAAAGACGTAAAAGATAATTTTCTATACTCAGTTTCACATTCAAAATTTAGCATATATACGCTGTCTGTTAATTTTAATTGAAAATTGATCTTCCCGGATTGATTGATTATTTATTCTCTCTTTAGAACAAGTTATCAAATAAACAGCAAAATGTTACTGCCATCGATTTATTTGCATTCCATGCACTGCTTGCATTGCATGTATTTAGCATTCCTTTTGGGTTCTGTTTCCTTTTCTTCCTCTAATATTTAATATAATATGCCAAATTTTATTTTAATTATAGAAAATATTTCCATATTAAAATTGACGAATACTTAAATAACTATACAACACTTAAGAATATTAACCAAAATAATTTATTTGTAAAAAATATTAAAGTGAAAAAGTGAATAAAAATGACTATATCAATATTTTCTTATGTAATAAAATAATTGGTTCGAACAAATTCACACAAAAGTTAATACTACGCATTGATATTTGTGCGCCTTAATTAATGTTGCTTACGGGTATGATATAAACGAAAAAAAATTGATAAATTTTGGAATATGAGTGAGAAGAAATATTAAATCAAGCTATCTAACATCAAAGAAATATTCAATGTTTCAAGATTGTGCTTTATTTATTATAAGGGATAACAATTGAAATTGTCTCCCGCTTCCATACAACGAGGCACTAATAAAATTAATTCGAAGGGGTGTTGACAACCAAATCCGTATCACCCCACTTGACTAGAAATGTACCCGTTTACAGGTATGTATAATGTACATAAGTACGCGTTTTTAATGTACGAATTATTGGGAGATAGGTATTTTCAAAATTTACGAACGTTAATATATTTCTGTCATTTTGCAATAATACATTGTTGAGTTAGAAGTTCATTAGCGTCAACCAACTGAGTATCGAGATATGTTAACGGACTTAACCCTTAACAGGAATTGTATGGTCGAGAAAAAACGCGGTCTATTTTTAAGCACGCGATGCTATAACAATGTGATTCCATGTAATATAATTTCTCGCAAGCTGCGGCGGGCGCCGGACGTTCGGCGATTGTAATTACTGAAATTGGAGTTACGTGACCTCATCAGGTCAAAATGGATTCACAATTCCACTTACGTATTTTTTTTCGGAGCTGACATTTATTTTGCACTGTTTTAGGTATTTTTTATAACAATGGCGTGGTATCTTACTGATAAGGATATAAGTGAATTATTATGTGAAGAAGACCACTAAAATAAGGAAATTTTAAACAACTTTGAGCTTTGTGATGACAAATTTGAAATCGGAAATGACATTTTAGAACGCTAAAATTCTTCAGAATCCGGTGGCATAAAATCTAGTGCTGATTCTTCTGAAGATGGAGACGATATTCAGGTAGAAACCCATTCAAGTGGAGTATCCAGTATCTCTGGAGTTAGAAGTCACAACATCATGATGCACTTACCTGGAATCACAGGTAGGTGCATAATGATGTTGTGACAGGTCCAGCCCGTGAAAAACAGAATATGTCACTAAATGAATCATGCCATTTGTTAATAACAGATGAAATTATTGAATCTATGTGCAATCATACCAAGCAGAAAATAACAGAATATTCAGAAAAATATAAAATTGAAGCATGCTGTCATGCCAGTATTGTAGGATTAATAGCATTTTTTGGCTTGTTTTTTGTATTAGGAGTCTTCAAATTAGAAAGGGAAAGTCCATGAGCTATGGATGGAAGAGGGCGAGATATACCCAGAATAATGATGTTAGTAAAACGATTCATGTTTCTGTTGTCTGCTCTAATATTTGATTTGTAACTTTTAGAAAAGAAAGAAGAACTTCTGATCTAGTTGCTCTCATTTCTGAAGTATTTACAAAATTTATTGAAAACTGTCAAAAAATTATAGTTTGTCTGAGTGACGATTGACGAAATAGTTTGTCCGTTTAGAATGCGTTTTTCAAGTTTATATCAAGTCTAAGCCAACCAAATAGTATATGTCTTTGCGGCATGAAAACGCATTATTCGTACAATATTTTCATTTATACAGGAATAGTAGACTCCAACACAGAGAAGCAAGAGACAATTTGAATCCAAAGTGAGCTTCAGCTTGCAAAATTTTTGTTTGGAATAAATTCAAACATTACGGTTGATAACTGGTTCTCTTCCGTAAAGCTTGTAAACAAATTTATTACTAAGGTATCATATATGGGGGAACGATACAGAAAAATACGCGATAAATACCTCACAAAATTTTACCTAAAAAATAAAAACAAAGGTCGACTCTATTTGGATTCGAAAACTTGGGTATCACATGTTCTAAAAAATCAAAGCGTCGTAATAATTTGGTATATGCATCATGATTCAATAAACGAAAGTAGGGGAAAACTGAAATTATTGAATTCCATATTAGCACTGAGGGCGGTGTAGACGCTTTTGATTAAAAATGTGCCAATTACTTAGTCTCAAGAAGAACTCAATGATGCCTTTTTGTCATTTTTTCGGCAATAATCAAAATAATAGGTGCAAATGCATTCGTTTTTGTGAAAAGCGACAAACGCTGAGAAACGTATAAAACGTAATCAATACATAAAAAAAATGAGAGTGAATTTGATAAAACCCTTCGTCATGGATAGAAAATTGGAATTTTCTACATTTTCAGCGGATTTAAAAAATACAATTGATAACTTTTTGAAGACGGAAACCGTAATTGTACCTCTTGCTCAAATGCTGTCAATATCACGGTCACGCAAAAGGAGAAGGTGTTACTTATGTGACCCTAAACTTGATAATAAGTATATGCGTAAATATGACAGATGTCTAAAATACATTTGTAAACGCCATTTAGCTAGAAAAGTTCTGTGCAACCAATGCCAAACTTAGAATAATACAGATTCAGACTTACGTTATACTTTTATTAGATTTAGGACCGATTTTTGAAAAGTACTGTTTTTGTAGAATTACACTTTTTTATTTTTCATAGCATGTTAAAGTAAGGGATTAAAAGTGTAATGAAAAATGTTAGGCCGCTACTCAATGAAAGTTTTTTACTATTATTAAAAGAAAGTGTTTCATTACATTTATAATAAATTTCGATATTGAAACCAACTTACTCAAAAATTATAAGGATTTTAAAATGTTGGGTCCAAATGGACTCATTATTTTAATTACGTGTGCCAAAATAGTGATTCCGGTTAAGGGTTAAATATGAACAGTGGGTTTCATTTCACAATATAGTGTAAAACTATTTTTTTGCTATTCATGAGCTCAACAGGAAACTGAATTACAAAATTCAAACTTACGATTCCGATACGATTTACAATTCCATGCTTTCTTTGAACGACCTTCTTATTAAAAATTTATCCATTCACACTATGTCTAAAAATTAAGTTTTCACTGTTGTAAATAAATTTAATATAATATTTTTTCTAGTATACATCGAAATAAATATATTATTACCACAATAGAAAACACTGCTGATAATTTTATTACTTAAGGTAACAATATGTAATAAATTACATGTAATACCCAATTTTTCATCACGCAAGATTCAAAGTATTTCAAGAAATTGTTATATTGATTATCCTTGATAAAATTTTATTTCTGCGTAATACGCACATCCTCACCTCGAAATATTATTTCTTTATTGCATCTTTGTAATATTACTGAAAATGGCTATACATATATTTTAGTGGATAAAAGATTATGAACAAAAGATGTTGTAAAGAAAATGGTTGATTATTTGTATTTTATTCCTACACTTCTCTCTGCTATTCAAGAAAAAGTTGTCAACAAAAATCCGTTTAGGCCATGTGGTAAGGCCCTCATGTACAAATAATACTTACTGATATTTTGGAATTTCGGTGTTAAGTAAAGTATACCACGCCTGCCAATAATATGAGTGTAATGATAGTTGAATTTGGAGATATCTTTAGTAGTCTTTGTGCAGATTTTAATTACATATACTATTTTGAAGCAAAATTTGAGGCTATTTTTAGGGCTTTGATTTGTTAACTATTTTTAGGGTTTAGTACCTCAAAAGGAGGAGCGGAACCCTTATGAGATCATTCATGCATCTGTTTGTATGTCAACATTCACGTACCCGTGTTTCTCAGAAACCGTACAGCAAGTTTGAAATTTAGCACAGTAATGAACATGTTAAATAGCACATATTGCAATAGCTAAATCTCAAAAACGGTCATAGGAAAATTTTATGGATGGCTAATTAAGCGCACGATTTTCATAAACCCATGTTCAGAGCGGGGTGTCATTTGAAATGGGTAGGGATAAAGATCTCAAGTGGTAACAAAAATATTTTCTTTATAATTTTAGGTTTCATCTAGTTAAAGATATAGTGAAAAATATGGGTTTTAGAATCCTACACAATAGTTGTCGGAAAAGTGTAGCGATGTTTTGATGTCTAGGAAAGATACAGTAAGCAATTCAGTTATATTTTTCTTTTTTCAAAGCCGATTTTCTCAGAAATTATGTGACGTAGAAACTTGAAATTTGTCATAATATGTTTTATTAACTTCCATATTCTACACATATTTCACATCGCAACTTATTCGTATAAAGATCAAAGAAGAGATTTTTCTCATTACATTAATTTTATTTATTTACATTTATCGATACAGTACAGATAAATTATTCGTAGCGATAAGCAAGTGATAGTTTCAGAAATTAAAATAAAGGAAGGAATATATTAAATATGAATACAAAATACACAAGAAAAACAAAATATAACGGCGGCAGATTTTAATAAATTTACTTTCACTTATCATAAATAACTCATGCTCTAGTTTGACCGCGATTTGGTGGTTAAGCAGTTGAATACCGAAGAAAATTGCATATAGTTGGAAGATACATTTCAGAAGCGCAACGACTCCTCTGAGTTGAAGGCAATGGAAACCTAGCACACCCAATAGAAAAACGGTAAGGAATAGAAAGGGGAAGTGATCATACTACCCTATATATACAAAAATATCGGAGGAACGGCTTTTGCACAAGTTCAGTCATCAAGCTGTACTTGGTTTTATGTGAGCTCCAAATAATGGAGCCGGATTCTAACCGCCTCTGCACCAATGAAGTGTACAGCAGGCAAACTATAATATAATATAAAAAAAATATTTTGAACTCTGTAACAGGAATCCAAATTTCTGAAATTATTTGTTTACTGCACCTGTCATATACCCACGAAACGTCAATGACGAAACAAACCTGACTATCAAATCAACGACCTCATACAGACGTTGCAGTAGGATTCCATTGATTGTGTATTCCTCATTAATAAGAGTGTGTGCTGGGCTGAAACTCACTATTGATCATTTGTTTGTGTTAAGCTGTAAGCCGTGTACCGTGGTCCACTCAACTGCTGCAACTTTTTGCCATCTGCCCACTCCAAAAAGTTTTATGTCTACCGCAAATAGCAAACAACGCTCAGTCTTCACCGCGCAATCAATATCGTTTATTAGAATAGTGAAAAGTCCCAAGATTCGATCCCTGACTCACCCCCAATCGAGTAAAGAAAGTGTCTGATACAAATTTATCCACTCATACGTCTTGCTTTCTGTCCGCAAGATACGAAGAAAAAAATGTAAAAGCGGAACAAAGAATCCTACCTCGCCAAGACGATTTAGTATGATGTTGTTACGTATAGGACCAAAAGCTTTCTGGTGGAACATCTAGGAACATCTAGTTCGAATAAGTCTATCGATGTAAAACAAAGTCGAATAATTTAGCCGGAGTAAAGAGGATAGTGATATGAAATTACTTACGTCTAACTCCGTGTCTTCGTTAGGTTCAGGTGTGTGTGTGTATATATATATTTCAATTAGTGTTCAGATTCGAATAATTTTTATCTTCAATTAATTCAAATTAATTAAATCATTGAATTTTCTAAGCATTCATTTAAACACTTATTAGAACGTTTTAATAACTTAATTAATATTGAAAATATAGAAAAATGACCAGAAGATGTAATCTCCACGAAAGTTTTCACCAAAATGCTGGAAGGCGTTTTTAAGCCGTTAGATTAGAACGGACTGGGCACTAATACCAATAGAGAATATATGACTTGGACGGATGACCTTGATATAAACTGAGCATTATAACGATGTTATCTGAGCGATGTAATCTGAGCATTATAACGATGAACGTGATCGATATAAAAAAAATTGAACTAACGTCTATGTCGTCCTATAACGGAACATGTTGGGATTGCTACTAGGCATTGGAAGACGAAAAGTAGAATGGCTTCCGTTAGGTGAGCAGATGACTCGGTAAAAGTCGCAGGATCCTGTGGAATACGAGCGGCACGAGATCAGCTTAGTGGAAATCTATGGAGGAAGCCTATTTTCAGTAGTGAACATCTTCCAGCTGGTAATAATAATGATGAAAAAAAGTTATGACCATGTATTTTGATATGAGAAATGTTTTATTAAATATAATTTACCCACTATTATTAACCCTTTGGACATAATAAAAATTTACCCGGATAAAATAACAATAATAAAAAAATTCTCTTAGGCGACACGACGCTAATGATTTTTTTTGGTTAATAAAGACATCATCACCACTATTCCTCTTTTGACCACTCAAAACTGTCCTCTGAAGGGAAAATCAATTTGAAGTCCATAATAATGCAGTGGTTAGTTCTGATAACGAATTAATATAGTGCGGTATTTCATGAAAAATTTAGCATTACTGCCCTGTGCATTGACCATATTAACCAGGCAATTTCTTGCAAATTACGAAATTTTTACATTATATAAAGCAATTTGTCTGTCTCTATTTCCGTATTTACTAACGATTTCCTAATACATGTCCTTGAAAGCTATACATTTATGGTTAAATCAAACTCCTTTTATACTTTATTTCTTCTTATAGAATGTTATTTATTAATTACTATACAAAATAATGTATATTAATTAAAGACAAAGAGAAAACGTCCCCGAAATAACAACTTTTTATTTCTATAAGCAAATGTCACATAATAAACCGTACGGTATCTGAATTATGCAAGCACTTCCTTTTCTTATTCCTTTTTAATATTTAAACATAAGAAAATATTTACCCTAAATATATAAATTTTCGTTACATAATTTCTTGAGAATCACTTAGTCTAACTAGATGAAATTTCGCGAGAAAAAAATTTAATAACTTTTTGTCTAGAACATAATTTTGCAATCGATATACCTGTGGAACAGGCAAATAAATTATCTAAACTTCAGTAACGCCATTCCTTTTCCATTTTAATCACTCAAACGTCCTGTGTTTTAGTCGAGCGTATATTTTACGTAACTGGTTCATAACTTGAGTGCCAATTAAACTATAATGTTTATAACGTGATACGTTCAGACAGTTTTATGTCGAAGATAAAGTAACTCCATAACTGTACATTATATATATAACATACGTAAGTAAAATAACTCCATAAGTAAACAGTAAATAAGGTATTAATAAAATCTGTTTTGCATGTGTAGCTTTATGTAGCCATTTGGAAATAAATATACGTTTAACACCAAGGAAACACCAAAATGACAATATAGTTTCGTATATCATAATAAAAAGGTTCCTTAGTATTACACAATAGTTCAAAAATGAGCATATTCCATAGAAAATTAGATATGAAAATTAAGTTCTTACACGTACAAAGATATGCTGAATGTTTATATACGTGTAAAAAACATTCAGTATATTTTTATTTATTACTAAACGCAACGTTCAATTTCGGAAAAAAAAATTGTGTGTGTCAGCTCCGACGTGCGACTGGAGTTTATTCCTTAAGTACGATACTCTTGGAATGGTAACTGAATATAAATATCAATATTATTAAATGTAAACGAAAAACTATTTAGTAAAAAAATGCTGACAATATAATTATTTTCAATTAAAATACAAATATGAACAAGATCAAATTTATAAAACAAAATTAAAAACATTTATTAACGTCGGATTAAGAACATAAAATTAAAAGAGACTTTAATTTTTTACGATAGAATACACCAAATATTCACACTTAATGACATTTAATGATTACATCTTATATAAGCGGACGAGGGTAAATTATGTGGGTCACACTCCGTTATTGGGATTACGCCATAAGAAAATGCCGAATAAACCAATTGATATTTCACTCTAAAGATGCGTAGAAATATTGCGCGGAGAGCTCACCTAACGTTTATAATTTTTTAAAGCTCTGAACTTCGTACGCAATGAACTTCTGATTTTACTCTTCATAAAAGTTTTTACCAGGCGCTACAAATGAAAATCTATTCTTAAGAAGTAAGTTCCAAAAAGGTTTCTGGATACGAAGACAATGGATAAGAGTATCTTTTTCCCTCAAATCATTATATCGACTAAAGAAGCGATAGTACAAGTCGCCATATTTTTGAATTACCTTCATGTATTTATATCTACAGCGCTCAGAATTCCTCCACATCGTTCACCTCCCGCTGAGTGAAAAATAATTTCGGTTTATATTTGATTCACTTCTGTGAAATTGATACGAAAAGCATTTTATAAATGTTAGTCGTAATCGTAAAGTGATAATTCATTTTTATTGTCGGTTAAAGAAAGTAAACTTATCTCATATAAACCTTGGTAAATAAAATAACACCCTTCTCAGTAATAAAACTCTTACAAAAATTATTGAATTAATATATTATTCTGAGTAGATAACAAGAGGTAAACTATTGCCTTTTTGTAACAAAGAATACGTCCAAAATTTGACGAAAAATCGAACAACTGCCTGAAATGTTTTATCCCTATATCTAAATTTCTAAAATTATAAAAAAGGATGAATATCAGAAAAAAACACGAAATATTTTTCTCCACGAAATAATCTTTTTTCTCAAAAATAACGTCTGCTATTAATATATTCTTACGAGCGTGAAACCTGCGACACTTATAAAATATGCTTAATACATATTTTGCCATTTGATGATACTTCTTTTATGGTCGTAATTAAGGGTTTCAATTATTTTACCGCGCATCTCGCTCTCACGAAATGAGATAAGCATTCAAAAACAGGCCCAGCACGCAACAGTAAATTTGCCTGACAAAATCAATTTAAATAATAAGGATCAATTGAAAAGTTTACAAAATGCGATTCTGTTTTTATTAATAATTTTCAATTTTATATAAATACATGTACGTGTACGTGTACGCGTACGTAAATATATAAATACGTATATATATATATATATATATATATATATATATATATATATGTATATATATACGAGTACAGAGTACAGATTACGAGAAATTACTCGTATATATATATATATATATATATATATATATATATATATACATATATATAACATTTTCTAAAAGATCCTTTCCGTAACTAGCAGAACAAATACTCGCACTACTTCTATTAGACGATTTTAATATAAAAAATTTGCAATTTAATTGTTGAAGGCAAATCATGCTTTGAAAGAAAAAAGTATATCAATAGTGCTCCTAGTAAACCATCCGTAATATTTTCTTCAAATGCTCAATAGCATTTATGTACGTGCTTTTATAATACGAATAGTTTAGAATTTTGAATGCAATGTACATTTATTTCATTTCCGGCTTCACGAAATTCGCAACGCAGCGAACTTTACCGGATTGAAATCGAATCCACGTAGCGGGAAATTATTTTATGGGAAAGCCAAGTTAAAGTACGAGTTTATTCGGGCAAATAATTACATAGCAAACTTCGCGGTAGAGGTTTATGTATAAATTTCTCGGTATTTAATTTATATAGAGTACAGTTATATTCGTGTATGTAATTTTAAAGACACACAGTATTTTGTTTTGGTGATAAAACTGTTGTGTGATTATGTTTGGAAAATATAAATATTTAAAATATTATCTGTTCCTTTAAGATACTAAATATTTTCTGAATATGGTAACATGTGGAATGTAATATTTCACTTAACATGAATACAATACGTTTTCTTTTTCGTTATTTCTTTTATTTTCCTAGCGAAGGGAACTTGAACCAGAATGATTTGAACAATTTAATAGTTTGACTGAGATTTTCCCTAATATTAATATTTTCATCTCTTTGACAGAGATAAAAGCATTTTACATAGATCTTAGCGTTAACTTCCCATAGCTAAACTGAATTGCTATTCATCAGTTTTAAACTCACACGCTGGGGTGTACTGTCATGAGTTCTAATTAGGGAACTTCAATAAAATGTTGCTCAATTAATTTGACGTGCATTTATATTATAAAAATAAATAGAGAAAGAGATAAACAAAAAAAAAGCAAGAGGCAAAGTGTTCCCTACAGAATATTCAAGGGGAAAAAAGGATATTTTAAATTTTAATCAAAATTTTAAAGACTATCACAATTATAGTTTCATTCAAAAAGATTTATTCATTTTTACATGACACTTAAAAAAAATTAATAGACACAGTGAAACGCAGAGTGTAAAAATGTGTGAAAATAAATTTAAATATATTACAATATTTTTTTCAAAATTGTACCCAATTTAGCGGTTTATACTATTGCTACTACGTAAAGCGTAGTTCGATTTACAATGTACGACAGCAGTATTCGTAGAAATATGTAAAGAATTTTATTGGAGTAGAAAATTTAAACTCACACTATTTTTAATTTATTCGCTCTTAGCTTGCTAATTTCTCTACGTTTTCTTTATATCAGTTCATTATTAATCGACATTTCTAACCACTTTGATCCTATCTCGTAGACCGCCATAGATAAAAAGCAGCATGTTAAATTAGGTAAAATATTTGAAGCAATAAATTGTCAAATCAAGGTCTTCTGAACGAGACGCGAAAGATGCTCGTAATCCTATGTCTTCCATGTTCAATTAGTTTTCCTTTCCAATTATCTTTCTGAGTAAATTCAAAATGGCTCGCGTGTAATAAATTATCGGACGATCTTCACAATGCTTTTTTCTGAGATATTCTGAAGCCAATTATTTAAATTACGGGAACATTTGTTAATACGCTTCATTTGTTTCTTCAAATTTTCCTTTTTGATAAAATATAAATATGTAGAAAGTTGTATTACTAAATTTGAGCTGGTAATGATCATATCTGTATTCTACATTAACGCTAAAATATTTGAGTATTTATGCGACTTTATATACTTGGCGGACTTTCATCGCGTATCTGCAAATATCAATAGCAGATTAATCGTTGTTATACCAACTTCGCGTTTCACAAGTTTGACTTGAATTACATCGAATAAAAATTATCTTATTTCATTCATAATATATATATATATATATATATATATATATATATATATATATATATATATTATATAAGATTTCATTAAGATTTTCAGGAAGATTTAAGAAAAGACGATTATCAAAGTGGCGAGTGGTCCTCACGCCACACAAGGTTGATTTTGTGCTTACGATGGAACTTATCCCAATGAAAAAAAAGCTGTGGGTTTTTTTGTAAGAACTCCTGACAACTGGACAAACTATGAAGATTTATTTGAAAAATATAATAGAAACGATGGCGTTCAAACAATTTAATAAACGAAACTAAATCGTTCGAAATTATAGTTCTTCAATAGAACAGTTGAACACGATTATAAATTGCAATAGTTCACTAGACGCAAACAAGATACGGGCAAAAGAAAATAAATTAAAATGATTTTGTTTAGTATTTATACTTTTCATTCGTAAAGAAATTGTACACAATTTTAAAAGCAAAACTCCCAATGATTTTAAAACGTTATTTAATCGAGATTTTATTAACGTTCTAATAATTTTACCTAGTTTCATAAAAATAATAATAAACTGATTTGCATTTCTTGCAAAATATCTAAAAAATTTATTCCTTATAATTAAAATGGCGTATTTAATAACATACGCCATTAACATGGCGTCTGTTATTAAACTAATAGTTAGTGTACTCACTCGAAATGTATACCTGTATTTCAGCATTTGTACACATTAACATGTTTTATATCGTATAGAAATGTGTTACAAGAGATTAAGAAATATTTTCATTACTAATCACTCATTTTGATACCTTTCCATGTTCCTTTGGCATGTTCAATATAACTGGAGTTCCAAAGATTGTTTATTGCCAAAATTATGAAAGATGAGGATAGGCGAATATTTTTTAATATTCTTCGCATTACTGAAACCGGTAGCTGATACTGAAATCTATAAAAAGTGTTCTCTCAAGATGAACGCGCAATTAGACACTTAACAAGCAATGGATAAATACGCAGTATGTATCGAGTAAACACATTTTCATACCCAAGAATTTTCGTATTTAAAATCGAATCTTTTTAATAACTATTTCATAGTAGAGCATCGAAGAATAACATATATTAAAGCGTAAGTCTAAGTATGTAAGTCTATCGATTAGTTTACTATATTTTCTTGTAATTACATGAGGCATCTTACTAATGTAAACTTTTCATTTTAAGAATATTATATTATTCAGTAAGTATTTTTATTACTTGTATAAAGCAGATACCATTGCGTGTATGTAAAATATAGGATATATAAAATAGTGTTTGCAACATTACCAGCTCTTTTGTGTTATGGTATTTTAAGAAAAACAATTTTTAATCATTTGTTGTGTATTGTTTCTCTCACTTGTGAAACAACACCTGTCGTCTATTTCCCGTTCTACTTTGTTAAAAACACCCACAACTACATCCAACGCTGTTACGTTTGCGAACCTCGATTATATATATCGATATATGTATATGTATAAACTTGACTATTTGTATTCTAGTAAATATCAATATTGTGAGATAAGAAGTAATTTATATACGTCTATGTTTGTCGCAATATATATGTCACATTGGATCCTGCATAATATTTATTTATTAACAGTTCTGCACGGAACTAACGTATCCAATTTTTACGTTCCCGTAACCCACTTTTTAATATTTCTACCACCCACTGATAAAATAATAATTTAGTCCGAAAAGGCGGAAAATCAAATTCAAATACAGAATATATTTGGCGCAAAGATTGAACCAATATTGCCACCTGAAGATATTGTAATACAACGAAATCTAGGTCGTGGCAAAGAAATAATACTAAATGACGTAGTTCCGTTTAATTGTGAATATTGAATTTCAACAAAATTAACGCCTAATATATTCTACATATTACTTAGTTAAAACATTTTAATAATTGATTACAATTTAATATTGTTTATTAAATGTATATAAACAACCAAAGCAATTGCAACCAAAGATTTGCACTGAAACCATTAGTTATTTTATTTTTTGAAGTACTTAACTTAATTGAGTGGAAAAAAATAGAATTTTTTATTTGCAAGGAAGTGCATTTATGGAACTATTTCTCCTCTATTCTAACAACTGAATTAATATATATATTCCGACAACTGGTTTAATAGTTTATTAAAATGTAAGTTTTCATTTCTGAAATAATTATTTAAAGTGAAACTTAGGAAGCAAATTATTTAAGCAACGTGGCAAAAATTTGCAACTTAAGAAGCGCGAGAATGGGAATATATAAATATCGAAACGTTTATGTATCAATACGTAAATTAACCAAGTAAGAAAACTTGTTTATTGTTAACTCATATGAATAAATTATGATAGTGGCTATAAACATATTTTAAATGTCCTTACCAAAACGTTGAAAGCTTTATACACTTTTTAAAGCGGGAATTCAAAAACCTTTATTTTGTATTTTGACGTAAATTTTCAAAAGGTTATTTTAAATGACTTTCAAAAATCTAAAAAAAATCGACTTAAAATTAAAAAAAAATCTAGGTATAATATCTAAATTTACCAATAATTATGAGCACTGCATTAAATGATACGCTTTTATTGTCAAAAAAATAGTATTAAATTGTAACCGTTATAAAAAATAGTCATGTCTTAATTATTTTCCAAGTTACTACAATGTTAACATAAACTATGCACGCACGCTTTAGACTCAAATATTGCACGTGAATCACATGCGTGTCGTAGGAATTTTAATGCCAGCAAGTCACAAGAAAACGAAGTATCTAATTTCCTTACGAAACAAATTAAAACATCTGATAAGGAAATATGTGCGCAAATTAAACATAATTCTCTATATTAAATAATTATCTATTAGTGCATCTTTGCTAAACTTCAATCAAAAATTAAATTATTCCATTCGTGTATAGCTGAGATAAGAATTATATTCAGTATTAAATCTGAAGATCATACATTTGAATGTACTGTTTAACCTATTGCCCTTAATACCATAAATACACGAATACATGTTGCACGAAAACTGTATCGTTATGCAAAAGGAAATTAAAAGGACAAACCTATTTGGTATTTTGATTTATAAATTTTTTTTATTTTAATAATTTAAGCTTTATCTTTGGATAATTTTTTACCACTCATAAGTTTTTTGCTTTAAATATTTTTTTCTGAGCTTATCTCTTAGAAACTTTACATATATCATTTACATGAATTTAAATGCTGAACAGAAAGGTCGCATGTTGGAAATATGAATGCTTTCAGCTTTATATTACCGAGTTGAAACTGGGTAGGTACTCATCAAGGAATCCGTTACCAAACTGCGAATGGCCCAAAGAGCAAGAGAAAGGAAATTATTTGGGGTAACACTATGTAAACATGAGACGAACATATAGCTAAGACCATAAAGCAAAATCACCCACGATGTCAACCCAAAACTTAAATTTAAATATAAATGAAACAACCAAGTAGACCGCAAACCGAAATCCTAGTATAAGACGGTTGTGCAGGTGAGACCATAGGAAGAAAAACACATTACAGGAAGGTCACAAATGGGTTGGCGTGATAACATAAAAAAAAGCTGGTTCGCAGGAGACAGAAGGATGGCATAGGCTAAAGAACGCCTATATATAATAGTAGTGATATGCTAAGAGGAAGAATATAAATTGTAAATGTACCTTGTATAAAGCTTGTTTTTTTCAGCAAAAATTGTTACTTCGGGCCAATTTAAAAACTGTGATATTACGGCAAATAGTATTATAATGTTAATTAAAGTCTGGTTTAGAGATATAAAAGCCAAAAAGTATGTCAAAAAATTATTAACATATTGCTATCTAAACAAGATAACAAATTTTAATAACCATTTTCAAAGTTATGTACATGCGAGTATATTGCAGAGTCCGACAAAATTTCCGAATATGCAGCTGAAGAGAAAAGAAATTCTTCATATTATATACGTGTAACTCGGAAAATTTTGAATTTATCCTAATCTTTTATCGATCGTGTTTTACTGTCGCTTAACAAAAATAATATCATAAGATGCACGAAATCTTTGTTTTTAGTTTAAAAATAATTTTTGGCTTCACCGTATGGTATCGAGTGTCTTAGAGTTATATTTATTTAAGAGACCTCATAACATGATCAGCAACACATTGTTTTGAAAACAGATGAAATCAATATTATCTGAGATTAAAAATAAATCTTTAATTATGTCTACGTGAAAGTTTTTAGAGTCTAAACGATATGTATTTCGATTTTTAAAAAACAGGTATTCAATATTTCATATCAAGCACAGGGATTTTAAGAAGACATTACTAATAATGTTATAGTGCTTGCTGTATTTTATATATATATGTAGTTATGTCTGTATGGTATAAATAGCAAAGTTAAAATATACCATACTTTAATTTTTTATCCGTTCGTTTGATTTACGTTCTGCTTTTGTTTCTAAAACTTTAAAAATATTCACTTTAAATGCATCCATTACGGTCACCAAAATGTTCATCAATGATTAATTTTACTTCGATAAAATTTAATATATTCATCTTCTAACTTTTTAATCGTTACGTGATGTTCACGTGTCGGTACTCTAAGTCAATTTTCTTCGAATACAGCTGTATTTGATCTATTACGCGTGAATTTATTTCATTAATTTTTTCTTCTACTATTTATAACTTAAGTTTATTCTTCTAAACTTCAACTAAGGTAATAAGTTAAATATGAAAAGGAATCGATTTGGATAAAAAAATACTTCTGGAAAAAGGAAATACATAAATTAGTACATACGAGTAGCAGCAATTATGCCATGTAGACAATACATGTATGATATGTGATTCATATTCTTTTTATTTTTACGTTCTGTTGAACACGAAAACTAATCGGCTAAAACGATTTATGTTTACAATTTCACGTGTCGAAAACTAAACTCATTAAAATATCAATACTCTCACATTGATATGGTTGAATAAATCTCAATGAAATATGTTTTTAATAATAATTTAAAATCTTATCTCAGTGAATATAATAAAAATCAGGAAATACTCATAACACCACTAAGCGTACAGTATATCGCAGATAATATTACAACCACTGACCTCGAACATTAAAAAAAACCATTGTAAGGTCCCAGCAAAATTAGATGGAATGTACATGGAATGATTTGATTTTTTTACATGTTTTCCTATTTTTTTATATCACTGCAGAACATTTACAGTCTAATTTTCATTGAAAACTGAAAATCACTTCTCGACAAGAAATCTAATTATACGAAAAGTTCCTTTGCCGTCAACAGAGTGTTAACGTGCTAGATTTCCAAGGAAAAGGTTCAACAAACGGGTAAACATCGAGACCAATCTTAATACCTCTTACATGTCGATAAAATTAAACCCATTCTGTTCAAATGCTTGATATTTACATAGTATTAAAAGCATGTATTCCTTAACAAGTTCCCGGTAGGCAGTTTATAATTATTTGAACAGAACCTGGCCATTTTTGATCAAGTAATAATAATAAGCCGCCTACAGAGAAATTGTTTCTAAATATAAACTAATTTATAACAGAGTAAAAATTGAGTGTGTTTAGGAAGTTACAAATTAAATTTTGCAATGACTAACACAAACAAACAAACAAAATTTGTTTCCAAAACAACCTGGTAAACAAAAGCTATTAAATGGAGATTAATATAATTACCATGGAGAGACGTTTCGGTATATTACTACCGTTGGTATATATAAAATGTACGTAAAATAACATGTAAAATTCAATAATTCTATTCTAGTTTAGAATTTAGTAATAATTGATTGAAAAAAAATGATTTCCTTACGTTAACGTGATATTTGTTTTTAACGTCGTCTAATACCATAGATTTATATTCTTAATATAATAAATCAGTGTCTAATACACATTATCGTATTATGGATAATTGGCAAACTTATTCTCAAAAATTATGTGAGTTAATACTTTTTACTATTTCTAGTAATTTTGCAAACTTAATAATGTCCTGTGAAAATAGGTTATACATTTAAGGGTCTACGTCATGCAAGATCTTTATAAATTTTGCAATAGAAAATAAAATAGGAATTAAATATATGAATAAAAATAAGAATTAAAAAATAAAAATAAGAATTAAAGAAAGGCTATAAGTGAATTTTGTGCACTAATTCTGGCGATGGGCTACGATGGCCCCTTGCTTTTAGAGGTTAGATTGGAAATCGTGGGGCAGCTGTTTGTACAATAATCATTTTCGATTTACTAAGAAATATGAACGTCAAAACTATTGCAGCCGCAGCCATTTAGTTGTTTAAAATATATCAATATTAATTGTTACGCTACACATGAAGATTCGTAAAAATAGCGTAAACGACGATGCATATGTAGGTTCTAACTATCTTTCTTTTGAAGAATATATCTGTCTCCTGATCGTGACCGATCGGTTTGTAATATAATTTTATATTTTAGTAAATGAAAAATACAAAGCACTAATACTAAGGCTAAAATTTATGAATTCCTAGTTAAACTAAACAATCATAAATTTACAATTTTATTCTTGTCGTGTTTGGTCGATTACACTCAGTAATCACGATGTAACATGTGACAAGTAACACGTATGCCTTAGCTATTTATTTATATCTAAACGTGGTAAACACAATGTAGTAAATACTATCGGATAATTTTCACCTGAATCGAAATTAATTTGTGAATGTTACAAAGTTGCCTATACAAAAATGTCTCGGTAGGTTCATTTCGCCGTCAGTTGCAGGATGATATTGTATTTCGTGTTCACCGTTAGATCAATGGAAGAGTAACACAAAAAGAAAAATGATGATGTATTTAGTTAAAGAATAAAAAAAATGATGTCTTTGAAATGAAATTATAATTTTCATAAGTACCTTTTTTTTGTTTAAAATTTGGTAAGGATATAATGTGTCTGCGATAATTTCTCAAATATGTAAATTTAAGAAATTATTCTTAAATTTATATATTA
The DNA here is from genome assembly GCA_039881145.1 of Druceiella hillmani. Lineage (NCBI taxonomy): Eukaryota > Metazoa > Arthropoda > Insecta > Lepidoptera > Hepialidae > Druceiella > Druceiella hillmani. Next base: position 1,032,602 of record JAYKKI010000142.1, on the reverse strand, counting down.
TATATATATATATATATATATATATATATATATATATGTATATATATATATATGTATATATATATATATATATATATATATATGTATATATATATATATATATATATATATATATATATATATATATACACACAAGAACAATATGTATTAAAGATCTGGGGCTACGAAGTCAATCAAAATATATATCCACAATACTATATTGAAACTTAAATAAACTACTCTATGTGATTAATATATGAATGTAAATTATACTTTTAAATATTAACTCTACTCAATTATGCGTCGGAAAAATTATGATGTATTGTATATCTCCAAATATTTAAACTGTGTTTTACTGTGCGCCCCAGAGGGGTGGTCTAGAATCTTGATGATATTATAAAAAAAATGGAAATATAATATAAATTTCAAATAATTGTTAAATTTAAAATACATACCAGTATCAACTAAAGAATTACAATATTTCGTTTTTGTCCCTGGTGGCATTTAAAGTGATTTTATTAATTATCCCTGGTGGAATTTATATTGAATTATGAAACTGCGTTATGAAGGTTATTTTCAAAAGAAGGAGATGTCGCTGTTGATTAATTTACTAATTTTCTACTTGTGGCATAGTATTTCCTGTTCAACTCCCATAAATAGATTTGATTTCTTCATACATTGATTTGATTTCTTGATACATTATGATTTCTTCCACAACTGACAACTTTCCATAAAGAATAGCAAATTTGCCTTTGAGCGTAGTTAGAGATATGTGATGGCAGCATACCCCTCACTTCGGCGTCCCCTCACTTCGGTACGTGAGTATTTAGATGAGCAATATTATTGTCACTGGATAGAACGCAGTGGACCTGTAACCTGGCGTCCGAGATCTCCAGATTTTACACCACTCGATTTTTCTCTTTGGAGCAGCGTCAAATCCGATGTATCTTCAACTGAATGCCCGGATGAGCAAACTTTAAGACAAAAGATTACCAACAGTTTTAGTAAATTAAGAGAAATGCTCAAATTGTGGATAATATTACTAATTTAATTATAAGGAGAGCGCGTTTGTGAAAATCTCCTTTAAAACCTATTAAAGAAATAAGTGAAATAATTTTATATGAACATGAATTTAATAAAATTTTTTGTGGAATAACTGTTACTAAAATAACTTTTTTGTGTAACACTTTACAAACATGAAAAAAATCATGAATTAAGCGGTTTCCGCAGATCTACAATATGAGTGAGTATGTTAATAATATTATTTATTAAGTTTTTAATAGTTATATTTCATGTCATTTAACTAATCAATTAAACGAAATACTCTCTACGCGTAAATTAATATAATATACAATGACCCGTGAGGCTGCTTGCACGGTTATTCCTCCGAGCGGCGCTGAACGATGCACAAAAGCATCGTGTGTAATCAAAAGATGACAAATAATTAAGAATATAATTTTCTGAAAAAAGGCATTTTTAAAATTTTATTTTGACGACACTCAACTATTTTTCAATCAAAGAATAACGTTTTTCTTTGTCCCACATTTATTCTGGGGCAACGTGTATAACTCTTGGAAAGTAATTGTAAATATTTGTATGTATATTAAGTACATTATTGTTGTAAATGTTTGTTTTTATATTTAGAATCCACTATCAAAAAAAATTGAAGACGCATTAGTATAATTTACCTATATATGACAACGCTACACTTTTCGAATCTATAAATACAAAATATTTACGACTTGTAAGTTATTATCTTGTTGAATGCATTTGGACTCAGTTAAACATATCTTGGCTCATTAATATGCTTATTTTTAAATTCTTGAATTAAATAATCAAGCAACTTCCTCATCAATGCTAGAAATTTAAATTCTTCCAATTCTTCAATAGTCTGATTAAATATATAAACCAATAAAATCTATTAACGATACTCGTAATATTTAATTGAATATTTATACAGTTGTTATTTATTACTGTTACTTCCTATTTTTAAAAGTCGTAGTAATGTCACGAATTTTGAATGCATTCCTTCAATCATATCACTCTTCAAGTATTTAGGATGAATAAAGTACAATCCCGGCTTATTTATTTAAAGCTCAGGTGAAACCAAGTTTCGTCGGGTCATTGCTATTCCTACACAAGATTTTTCAAGGTAATTTCCATTCTTTGCGGTTAAGAAGAGTTACTTTATTTATCAATTTGTTTTGTTATTTCTTGTACGGAAACATATTGTTTCGTTTCTATTCCTTCGTAAGTAATTATTTTCTACTCTTACAGAGTTCCCGTTATTTTGCAATAACAGTATTTAAGTAAGGATTTCAACGGAATTCTCCACTTTTCCATGACTGCTATATCAACGAATCAATATCACACCACAGTTTGTTTATTTAGAGAGAAAATAAATTGAAGAAACATTTAACTATACATAATACTGAGAAATATTTTAAATTAAATAAATGGTTTCTTGGTTCGATTATTTGTTAGGTTATTCCAATACAAGCAAGTGAAAAATTACCACTCAATTAGGCTTGCATACAAATAGAATAATGGAGTAACTTATACCTCGCAGCTCAGCTCGTGTCGAAATTAGCTATCAATTATACGAGTAGCGTGCCTGCTTAATTACTTCTAGGAGATAAAAGAAATTCATGAAGCTTCATACACAAATAGTTTATTTTGCTAGTTTTTACAAAGGCTGTTTTTTAATTCTAGAAATATAATAATTTTTGTAGGATGAAACCCTGTATTTTTGACATAATCTCAGAAATTTAGTTTTAGCACTTGGTCATAAATGATATAATGCATATACCTCTTAAACATCGAAATATCTGTATATTTCTGCTAATTAAGGCAAAATGTTTAATATTATTTGTGATAAGGTGTTGCGATAATTTTATTGTGTCAAGTACAATCCCATGAATCGAAAATTTACACAGGTGAAGCAGCGAGAAAAACCAGGCTATGACAAAACATTCCCTAGATAGATAAATTAGAATCTTAGAATTTGATGACAAATATTCTGGGTGAAACAATAGACAGTTTTATTTCACACTACCTGTCACCGCCTACTTCTAGCGAATACTGTGTTATATAATAGCTCTTTGTTCCGCTTAAACAAGAGTGTCGTATCATAACTGCATAACTGAGTTAGTGTAAACCCTAACACGAATATTTATATAAATCGACATGCCGCTTGCGACAATATATACTTTCGCACAGATGTAGGTAAAGGATTGAATGTGATATCCTTTGTGGAATGAGAGATATAATATTGTATAAATATAATAAATACCGATTTACGTTCCGATAATTCACGGGTTACCTTCTTAAATATATTTACTGTTTTAAAATATATGATTTTATTTTAGGGGAAAAAAACCATTTAAATTTTTTAATTATTAACTTTGCTGAATGGTATAATTACAATGTGACTACTCTTAGAAATATTATGTAATAAAACCACGAGGAAAACTACGACTTGCGTCAAGCTCGTCTTAATGTCTTGCTTAATATCGTTTTACTTGAAACTGAGTTTTGACTCTCGCTTTATAAAAGCACACAGAAAATATGAAATATTAATAATAATAATAGATTATGTAAAATATTAAAATGTTATGTTTACATAATATTTTGTAATGCTGTTTTCAAGTGATGTTTTAGAATTTATGTTTAAAATAAATAATATCACTGCGATTTTTTCTTCATCGCTGGTGTATCAGTATTAGACAGGTTTTTCACGGGAGTGTAAATATTCAATTTAATCAGACAATACTATCTCGTTGAATTGTTGGGGATAGGAGTAGACAATTCAAAGCAATAGGTGAGAGGAGATTGAAGTGAGTTGCGTGTGGCCTGTTTGTTGAGACGGCAATGAGTGTTCGCCAGTACTGCAGATATAAACGCGATGTGGCATTGGGCATTGAGGAACAATGGAAACCCACCATAATTGCAAAATCCGTGAGAATATTTAAATTGCAAATGTAATGTCGTCGAGACTTTGATGCGGCTTTAGTAGTTTATTTATGCAGATATCGGCGGGTAAAATAAATTCCGAATGCTAAGTTATTGCACATATTATATGAATCTCAATAAAATATGCAAGAAAGCAGGTGTTCTAATTGTTATTAATTCAAATTATATTTATGTGATATTTTTAAAAAGGTTTCTAAAAAGCCCAAATTATAAACATTTCTTTAGAAGCCTTGGCAGATGTCGGCTTAATATTACACTATGTCTCTTACGCAAACGCAACAACGTAAGTGAGGACAAATATTTTATGGTGATTACTTCTCGAAATGAGTAATAAATCAAAGTAAAAGAGCCAAAGCAATTTTGATAACAATTTTGTGTTCCAAAAAACTAATTTTGGTAGTTTTTGTAAGTATGGTCGAAATATAATTTTTGCTTCGGAGTGATAATAGGAGTGAAGAAAATATTTTCATCAATAAATATAATTTTAAAGGAAATTTATTCTAAACCGTTAAAAAAATTAAAATAACTTTACAAGGCAAGTAATGAAATAACACAATGTGATATTTTTAATAATATTGATAACAAAACAAAATTTAAAATTGTTAAAGTCTATGCTAAATAAATTTCTTTGTTTTCAAAAAAGACAAAATAATTTTTTTTTTATTTTTATATTTGAAAGAAATACAGCGTATAGGATTAATTTCTTTAATTAAAATTGTGGAAATTTAATTATTGACGAAGAGTTTCGCTTTATGTAATTATCTAAAAAGAATGTTGTGTGAAGGATGAAATGAGTGCGATTTTTAATTAACTTTTTAAAAATTGTTATAATCATTTCACGTTATAATGTAAAAAACTATTCTGATATTCAAAAATTATTTAAATTTGTATTTTTAATAGTAATCTATATGCTATTTTCTGTCAATATTCAATTAAAATACTGTTTTTATATGTAGTATGAAATAAAATTCTAGTGTTAAAAAATTAATGTAAAGGAATTGTTGACAGTTTAGTGATAAAACACATATATTTGAACAAATTTTAATATTAGGTAACTCACATGATTCATAAACTTTTATTAATTGTTCTCATTTTGTACTCGACTCATAAGGAAAGAAATGCCCGACAGAGTTGCATTTTATGTAATTGAAATTTACATTTTTGCATTTTTTTAGTTAGAACTTTAAACTGCATTGCATTTCTTCCATTTTAAATCATTAAGCATTTTTATTCACGGAGTGAATTTAATTTGAATCATTTGATCTCAAGTAAATGGAATTTTTAATATTTAACTCATTATTTTCAAAGAAAATATATACGTGATAAATATATGATAATAAACTAACTCATATAATCTCAGTGATTTTTTTAATGTGCTTTACTGGTGAGATAAGTAAAGTGGAAAATTGGTGAAGAAGTTTGCTTGAAAATCTCTTATTGTATATACCCTGTATTATAAATAATATTTCGTGTAGATCTGCAGATAAATTAGTGTCTTAATTGGTAAAATATACCCAAGTTTTGCGTGTTATAAAATCAAAAAGTGTAAATAATCGTAAACTATTTGGAAACAAAGAAACTACCAACTGGGAATCGAATTTGCGTAATTAGTACACCGCATCACTTTGTAGACACACGTAGATATGGAATTATGCATTAAGGTTATTCCAGTCGTGTTCCATTATTAATAACACTTACTATTTAGAAGGAAATAATTAAAACTTACATTATTCGAGGTAATTTTTTTTGAACATATCACAAAAAATTATCTCGTATAATCCGAAGTTGATAGTTTAAGCTAATATAAACCACAGCGGGAACAGAATTTTTAATTTCTCGGATAAAAAGATGTTGAGGGACCACAATTTTTCAAGGGATTTAAAAAAAAATTTACAAATTATATTTTTGAACAAATTTTCAGTAAGTGTTGTCTTGATATGAAACACGATCTTTATAAAAACGATAAAGAATTCGCTGAATATTGTTTGATATAAGATAATAATAACCATAGACTTAATATACTACGACTAGATGAACAAAGCGTGCAAGCGAGAATACATTTTTTATGACATTACTGCGAGTGGAAAAGAGATGCGTGCACAAATAAAACAATTTTGACAGATAAAAGTGTCCGATGTGTATTTTCAAATAACATTTCCACAATATTGGTTTAGAATAAGCAATGGTATCTCATTCAGTATTGAATTGTGAAGCAACGTATGTGAGTAATCCATATAAAGAGATATTTCATAGGTATTCACCTGATAAATATTAATTTTTCATCATTTATTTTCCGCTAAATTATTGTTATTCTCGCTATTTTGCCAAATGTACATAACACAGTAAATTCGTTCTACTTTACGTTTTATTGTGTGTTTATAATTTTGTGAATGCAATTACGAGATATTGTACCCGTGAAAAATACATAGGGACTGACTTTATATGGATTGACATATAGAGATTGGCCGATAGAGCTTGGGATAAACGTAGATTGCGATATAAATTTTTAATATATGAAATGAAACGAAAATAATGATTAATATGATTTACAATGTAAGCGCTTAGTGATATATGTAACCAAAAAAAGCGTGGGTTGAACATACAAATCAGATACAGATAAGAAAAATATTTTTAGACTTAAAACAATTGAATCTATCTAAATCATACAGTACTTAAAATAACAGCTGGCTTTACATAATGTTGGTACATAAAAAAAAAAACAAGATGGTTTCCATATTATCATTGGATATTTTGTACGACGAGAAAAATGGACATGAATTCCTAATAGATACATCTGGACTCCTCAAAAATTCTATGGTGTGTAGTAAATATTTTGATAGAAAATGTTTTGTACAAAGAGCACATCGACGTATTTTGAAAAAGGACTCAGTGCCTACCGAGTTTGTATTGGTGTGTTTGTCAACATCCTAATTTATATTTTATCAATTATAATTAAGCCTCTTATAGATGTTTAGTGTTTTCACAAATATTGAATAAACTGCACACTGTTTAGTAAGCGTGCGTTTATTCTATGTCGTGTCCGGACAAGGTCAAAACTCTAGAGAAAATTCGTATCATGTACATATTTGTAGTTAAAAGAGAAACAACATTTCTTTTTATTTAGTTTAAAATATTGATGTAAATATCTACCTGTTTTTATGATATCACAATGAAGTGTTATTCATAAAATTGGTAGATAGATGTCTTTCATATTAACATCATTTTTGTTTTCAGGTAAAGTTAATGCCAAAAATACCAGTATCATCTTAAATATATATAGAGGTATTTCATCTGAGCCATCGACTTTCCAGCCACCATTGTCATCAAGTGAAAAGAAGCTTATTTCCAAATGTAATAAATTAAACAAAAAATTAAAATATAAGCAGAAATATATCAGGAACTTGATCGTCAAATCCAAGAGAATGAAGAAAAAAATGATAACACTCTAATCGGTGCTTGGAGAGTTTAAGAAAACGTCCAGATTTTCACGATAATTGATGCAATTATGCATTAAGGTCGTACTTACGGTAACTTCAACGACTTTACCACATCATGTAGTAATGAAATGTTGCAATTTTCAGGAGATAGGCTAAAGAGTTTAGAAAATTTGCACTAACTCTTCATTTCTATAGTCCAATGTATTATAGTTATATCCGTGAAAAGTTTGATCTTTGTTCACCTCATATTAACACACTTAAGAAATTATAGCAGAGAGTAAATTGCGAAACTGGTTTTACAGCTGAGCTGATTATAACATTTTCAATTTACTTGGCGTAAAATTAAACAACGAACCATGTACTCCATATTTCACATATAAGGCCAAAAAATATTATATTTTACTCGATACATGTCATGTTAAAACTGGTAAGGTATATGTTCGGTGACGAAAAGTTTCAGTGGGCGAAAATGGTAGAAAAATTGAATTTATTTTTATTACGTAATTACACAAAATTGAAACGAAGAAAGGTCTGAAATTGGAGAAACAAATTACATTTAGGCATTTTAATTATTTCAAACGCTGCAATTACTTTCAAGGTCTGCTACGACAACCGTTCAGTACCGCCATGATTTTTCGAATTTATCACTATTTGAATATTCGGAAGCCACTATGCTATTTATTACGTTCGTCAATTATTTGTTTATGTTTAATTCCAGGAACTTTCTTTCTTCTTTATTTAAAAGACGTTACGTTCAAAAAGGCCATTCACAATTTTTACCTTTTTATAAACTATCACAAAACCATTTGGAAACATTTGCCGTAAGTTCTAGGGGTGGTTTTAATAATAAACGATCAGACAATGTATATCAGTATACAAAAGGTTACTTTGTCATGCAGAGTTGAAAGTGAGTGAAAGTATAAACCGCTTGAAAATTGAAAAAAAAAACTGTTCTTTTCGGTATAGCTTCCACTGCAGAGCGCGTTAATTCTGCAATATTATTCTATACAATTTTAAAGGAATTTCCATTGAGCGAAAATTTTCTAAATGACAGTCCAGGTAATATTAAAGACGTGTCCTCGGTATTATTAGACTGACTACCTAACACTTCTGAAGACTTAATACAATTTATTTAATTGCCGAATATGTAGGTGGATTCATGGTTAAAACGATAAAAAATATGTACGTTGTAAAGTTTGTATTGATTTCTTGGTACAATCAGGAACTAGTAGGCTATTTTTAAGTCAATTATTTTTAAATGAACTAACAAGAGGATTATTTAGAATTGTAGAAATATATTTTTGAGTTTTGGTACCATAATATCATTATATGAGGAACTGTAATGAAAATCCCTTGTTTCATATTGAATTATGTAATTTTTACTCGTATTAATTTTTACTCGTAATTATTACTCGTTGAACTGTGTATTTAAAATCACTACAATGTGCAGTCTCAGTAGTTATTGTATGACGAACTCGTGTTGGTTATTTTTGAAATTTTAAAAATGAATATAATATGATAATAGTTAATATTTAAAGGTTATTTAGTAAAATATGTTATTTGTTTGATTTTAAAATATCTATGTGTAATTTCCTATTTTTTTACATTGACACTTTATAAATTTTCTACATGAGACGTACTGTTACTGATACAACTTTTGTTTTATTCTTTAGCCTAAATTCACGTGTTTTTGCGGCATTTCTGATATAGATATCCAAATTTTTATACGAATACTCTCGGATTAACATTTTTTCACAGCATAAATAACGCATCTAAAATGTTTGAAATTAAACAAATATTTAAGGTAAAAAATATGAGAGTATTGCATACTCATTTTTGAAACGGTAGTTACTCGTATAGAATTTAATGAATCCTGAAAAATGTGTTAAATTAGGGGCTAGTTCATAATTATGGACTCTGGAAAAAAAATTGTTTACAAAATGCGACCAAAGATGTATCCCTTTATTTTTATTTTATCGATATAACATATTTACAATTACGCACACAAGGGCAATTCAAGTTTGGTGATGCAAGGCATGTCGATTATGTTTCTCTATTCACAGTACATTAAGTCTATAGTAATAACGGAGAGCGTATAAATATCCGCATAGCACATTACTTCATTCAAGAAGCTAATTTTCGGAATAAAGTATATGGAAATCAAATAGTTTTCCTTTAATACATAATATAGAGCTAATTATATTTTTTGTATTTAACGTTTTTGTGGATAACCATTTAGAAATATTTGACATGTAAAAATGAGAAACAATCTACATTATTCTTTGCAAAATAATTTCATTTTCCTTAATTTGTAAGTGATGAAATCCTTTTAACCTTACAGCTCCAACTTTAATTCTCATATTGCAACCAAAGAGACCCATTTAGTATTTTCAATCGAAATAACATTCTCGAAAGTGTAATATCCTCTGTACAATTTGATGCTGTTGGGGTTTATTTCTTCAGTTTATTAAAAATTACATACCTAAGTAACAAGTTAATACAAGCAATTAGCTATATGTGAGTTTAGATACAAAATTAATTTAAAAAATCGAAAGCTGGCGTAAATCGTGTACTACAGAAAAATACAAAATCTCACAACCCATATCATTCCTGAAACGGGTAATGTAGAAAAAATATCAAAACTACGCGCATCTCGCAAAAGTGGGTTAATCAATGCAGTTCTCGAAAAACAAGTTCAAGTTACCAAAAAAGTCGTATACGCTTTAAGCAAGTAATAAAGTATGATTATGTGTTCTACCTGTAAAATCTTAATACCAGCAAAATCCAAAACTAAGGGATTATTAACAAAATTGTTAAGAAATTATCTAAGGATACCTTGATTTATTAGGCAACTAATGTGAAAATCTCAATTAATAACTCAACAAATTTGGTTGTAATAAATTGGTTGTAATAAATTCTCTCAACAAAATTCTTTATATCTGGCTATACTGTATTATCTTTCGATGTTCATTTTAGGTTGACAGATTGATATTAAGATTACTATGCACGACCCATTTGTAATAATAGTACGGAAAAAAATGGTTTTGATTTTAAGTGTGTGAAAACTGACATTTTTGTAAGAAAATAAACAAAGTAAATATGTAAACATTGGGACACATACATACTATCATTTCTAAAAATAAGGGAAAAACTTAATCAAATGCAAGCTATGCAAGAGATTATCTCTTACTATATTATATTTCACTAAATTATTAACACTAATGTACTCTGATTATGCGTTTAAATTCGTAAATATACAAAGGCTATGAATTCTTTACTGATGTCATCTGGCGCGCTACCTGCCAGCGACCGCACAAATACCGCATCGCGTCACGTATACGCGGAGCAGAGTAGGGAGCGTTTCGACTGAGCAAAATGAAATCTTTTAAAAAATGTGCGAAGACAAAAGTTGGTTTTTACATGGTGAGAAATATTGTTAAAAAACCTTTTCTCCAAAACTAATGGATCAGCTGTTACGAGGAAATGAACCATTGAATGGTTTACAACAATTAATGGCGCTAGAATTTTTCAATCTTGATAATTTTGTTTCATTTTATAAATAATTCTTGATGGTTACGATTTTTTAAAATCTTTCTGTAAAATACTTTTAATGATAACAATGGGGAACATCAAATTTTAAGTATTGTTTCCAGAAAAATATTTAATTAGATGTTTATCGCCCTTGATGATTTGTCACCCTACACCATAATCATGAAATAAGTTTTTTTCATTTCCCAATTTACACCCCAAATCAACCCCAAGGAAATAAAAATTTCACTTTTTTAGCACGTCTATAATTAGGTGACTATCCTCTATCTTCCTGCTAAATCTATTCTACTCGTGTATTTTTTATGTTGAATAGTTTTCGAGAAAATCGTCTGTGACAAACAGTCGAACAAATGGATTCCGAAGCTATTCCAGTAGTGCTATGGAATAGTTCTGGTGTCCATCCGTAAAAAAGTGATGAAATAAGAAGAAAATGTGGGAAGGATGAGATATACCTGAATTCAAATTTAGGTATAATATGTCATACGAACAGTGTGCCCAATGAAAAAATCGACGTATATGAAAATCTACATAGTACAAAAGGTAAAATAAATATGCGGGAATACTGAAATGTAATTACTCCTAAGTAAAACAAAGCAGGTAAAACGTGGCATGACGATATCGCTAAAGGTAATTAAATAAAGTTTTAGATGACTCTTCAGAAATCAGAGTAGATTAAAAACTGTAGTAGCCACATTCATTTTGATTAATTTATTAAAAATATTCATGGATTCAGTGATATTTTACCTGTTAAATTTGTGTTGTTTGTCGAATGTAGTGAAAGGTTGATCAAGTTTTAAATTACTGTGAATCGGTTGAAAGTTTCAACATAAAGAAATATTTACAAATTCAACTTTGCGCGTATTATAGATTTTTCAGTCCAATTAGAAATAAATTTTCAAATTCTTTTGTAACTGTTATGGCTCGTCTAATTTAATACGCTTACTTATTTTATCTAAAATTAAGTTCAAAGTTTGTAATCAAATACTCGTATTAATACTACTTATCGTTGTTTAATCGTTTCACCCATAAGCAATATTTTAGCACATTTCTTTAGAACCGTTATTAAATTTCATTGGCGAATTATATTTGAAATATTGTACGAGTATATTTGATAGATAAATGGAAAGATTATCTAAAAAATAAAGTGTATAACAAATAACATTTCCTAATAATTTTGCTTGAGTTTCGGTATCTTTTCATTAGCTTCTACAGCGATTTTTGTTAACATACATGCAACACGCAACATATCATATACTTGTAACCTTTTACCATTCATTATAAATGTACATTAAAATTTTATGATTTATTCATTTCCTCGTATAATCGAATATTATGTAGTCAAAATTAGAATAAAAATTAAAGTAGATAGAAGGATAAAATTTAACTTTTCCTTCACAATCTTTGTTAATAATACCCCCGCTTTAAAGCAAGCTTTACAGATATTTATGAAAATTTCCATGGATTACACAGGAATAAAAATTCTTTTGTAAAGCTGGATAAAAGAGTATATAGGTACTCTTCTGTCTTTAAGTAGTATAATCCTAGATAAAACAATGGGAAATTTTGATATTAATATTCCAACAAAGAGGAAAAATAAAAGTAGTCTTCATAAAAATGTATTGGTCTATATTGGGTGGGTTCCAAAATTGAATATTGGGATTTGTACTTTTTATTTAAATAAGACATTTTATATTTAGTAAGATGAAAAATGTCGCTTATGCTTTAAAACACAATCGAAAACTTTTAGGAACTACTGGCAATACTCAACTTTATTTTAATTAGTTAATAGCTCGACGATAATCAACTTATTTTCATTACTTACTTTCATTACTACCGTTGCCTTTTTAAATAAATTTTGCTTTATTCTTCCAAGCATGTTTCATAATCAGGAATCAATATTTTATAATGTTGAGTATGTTTGCACAACATGTCTTACCAAGTAGTGAACCCATTTCACAAAGAGGGTTCCTAATCTCATATAATCTCATTTCCCTTCCTATATTAAAAATCAATACTTCTTAGTTTTCACGGATATTTTACTTATAATATAAATATAGCCGTGAAAAATAATTATGTAAGTGTTTATATATACACATATACACATCCACACATACAAACGCGCGCGCGCGCGCGCATATGTAGCTTTTAAGAAAATCGCGAAAATACCAGCATATATATACATACACACACACAAAGGCGCGCGTGCGCGTTTTTGTGTGTGTGTGTATATATGCTGGTATTTTTGCTATTTTCTTAAAAGCTACCAAACCGCTTTTGATCATTCGTTGACTGGAAGAATTTATAAAAGAGAAAGTTTAAGTGTACATTAATGCGTCACACTTGATTTATTAATTATCATCCAACAACTGGCGAAAGACGCAATAATTAATCAAGTTGTACATGTTGATGTCTTTTATACGAGTACATACATGTCAGCTTATAAAAGACATCAATGAGTAACAAGAATGAAGAATATAACAACTATATTTATATTTAATAGTTAAGTTTCAAAAAGTGGTCGTAGGTACATGGGTATATCAACATATGACACGTGTTAATGGGTTTTATACGAATAGACTCTTATCGCCTTATAAAAGATATCAACGAGTAACAAGGGACGAAAAGAACAGAATAAAAAGATTTCAACTGGTACTTTGTGTCTCTTATTGACCGTCTCTCTCATATCAGGCAATTTGATTTCTCGTCGTTTTTCAGATTTATTATTATGGCACAATAAAAATGTTGCCGCAACGAGAAAAGCCTTTGCTGGATTTGCTGATCGGTTTTGTCTGCCTTAAATGCTCTAGCATGTTCTCGGAAGAGGAAAGCAGTTGCTGAATTTGATATAAAATTTCAGCTGACCGCTACCGCTATATGATGTACCGCTATATTTGTGAAAAGATTTAATTCATTTTTTTGAGCTTGGATGTTAGTCTCCACAGATCTCGTTTTATAAGCGTATGTATGCTTAAAAGACATATGTATTTCGCTTATTTTTCACTCTTATTATTAAAAATGGAGCGAGCATACCCTCTTGTGGATTCAAAATATTGTCTCGTGTGCACATTAGACTCTTTATCCCTGTTAAGAAGCAGCGCAAGGCAAGTTTTTGTTTTTTACGTCAAATCCATTTTTCCTATTACTGTATGCTACTAAAGAGGCTGAAAAAAGAACCGCCTTAAAAAAAAAACGTTAAAAGTTTAAAAATAATTTATACCATGCATCCACTCTTCAAGAGAATACGATGTTTGAAAAATACAAGTTTATTTACAACAGAAAAATAATTATAATAGTAAAGAAGGATATGAAAATTAATAAAACATCTTTCACTCTTATCTATGGAGCGTCTTTCGGGAAATCTCCATATATTTTTCCTTTTCATCCGCTAAACCGGATATAACACAATAATAAAAAAGGCTCAGCGAATGTTCAAAATCTACTTTATGTAAAATTAGAAAATTTTTTAAAATGTAAGACCATAATATATGATTAGAATGTAATGTTTTATTTGATTTTTCTTGATGATTACTTCGGTCCTGATGATGGAGCCCGATGGTGTTTTATAGAATTTTATAATGACACAATATAGCCCTCTTGGATTTGAGCTTGTTTGATTTGTCTCGATCCTTACTTTAGTACTAGACGATATATTTTTGATATGTTCAGCGGAGCAAAGTGTTAGCTAATATTATTTAAGATTGAAAAAGCGTTCCAATCATAGACGATGCTGATGATAAATGCTCCATCTAATTTCTATACCGTATCCTTAATTTATATGATATGAAAATTATTTAATTCTAGTGGTCATATACATTAACTGTCAACATATATATTTATTTCACATGGCATATTCTTTAAATATTACTGCGAAACGTATTCTCTGAAAAAATAAAAGAATATGTTTAGTTTGTTTTGTTTTTAACAGTAAGGAAATTTTCTTTATTTTATATATCATAGCAATTCAAGCAGAAAGAAGTTTACAAGACGTTTAGTCTTAAGAAATTATCGAGTTATAAATGGTTAAACTTAATGTTTAAGCGAGGACGGAAATATTGAATTATGATGCCATCTATAATGATGCTCATTATATTCTACTAGGGCCAATCGCATAAGAATATATATTTACTCAGTTCTTACTATTATATTAGAAACTCATAGCTCTTTTATTTTTAAATAAAGTTTTATATTTTTATGCATTGCTTTTTTAATTAACCCATACTTTATGATATTTTATTTATTACAGCAAATTTTGGAAAAGTTTACTAAGCTTTTTGTATTGTTCTATGTATGCGATATAGGTTATGCGGGTGAGGATTACAAGTAAATATCAAATTATACGCATACAATCTCTCACACATACATATATGAGTAAACTAACTTGAAACTAAATTGGGACAAACACATTTTTGAAAAGCATATTTTGCTGGAAATTTAAATACCAGCTTGCAATTTAAGATACTTAAGTTGTGGAGCGTTTGTCTTTTTGTTACTTGTTTGCAGTTAGGTTGAATAATGTATATTTTATATAAAACACTAAATAAATTTAAAGTAAAACCATAGTAACCATGTTACAAAAATGTAAATATATATCACAAAGATATAATGAAAATATTTCAAAATAACAAATGTGTTTACGCGTAAAATATAATACATACATTAACATAAATTCTCTTAAATTTAAACCGAAAATAAAACTGAAAACTAGGTGTTTGTATCCATCCAACCTTGTTTTACAATTTTTAGATAACACTATGGATACTATTATTAGCCGAAATACGTAAGATCATAGGTCTATTTAATACGTACTATATAGTATGTTTGACTTTCATATGATAATTATATAAATTTGGCTGATGTAAAAATCAAATGGGATTCATATATGGTCAAACCCAGCTTAATGATAAAAAAATAATTTCTTATTATACATTTTCACTTTACTTTTATATTCATTCTAAACTGCAAGACATATATTAACAATATTTTTAGTAGAACAGATTTAAACTATTTTTTTTCGTATCACCATCTTACGTATATTATGAATGTTTTAATAGATACATAATATTTTTTTCTAAAGGAGAAAATATTTTTGATCATCACCTAAGATGTTCGAATGACAAAAGGCACTTTAATTTAATGAAAAAATTAAAATAATAGTATGTGAATAAATAAATTAACTCCCGGCTGTCTCAAAACATTCTAATTAATTCTATTCCAAAAATTGTTTGTCAAAATTGTATGTAAAATTATAAATACAGTAAGTATTAGAAACTTTAGTTTCTACCCTTTTAACCAATCAATTTTATTTTTATTATATTTTCTTTGTTATTAGTAGATATAAGAAATGTACTTTTTATTTAGTGGAAAGTTACTTTTCAAGGCATTCTTCTCTTTTTGCTTTTTCTTTTCTTCTTTTCATCGATTTCGATTCTGTTTTGTGGCTTATTTTTGTTTTTTTTTATTTTTGGTTAGAGGTACGTTTAAACTATTTAGATACGTTTAAAATTATTTTAATTTTTGGTTTGAGTGCTATGGGTTTCGATGACTTAGTATTATATTATGGAAGATGGACATTTTCACTAGCCAGAATTTATAATTTCCTTTTTTTCTTTTGAGGTCTCCATATCCCATTTAGGTTGGACGATACGTATCTATTTTTCTTTCCACGTAACGTAACTATTTTCCGGTTGCGTGATTTCATCAGTTAACTAATTGAGAAATATTTCATCCATTCTATTTTCATCTTTTTCCATTATAGGTATAACTTGGTTTTCTAGCTAATCTTCAATGACATCTTCCTCAGTCGACTCATTTTGCCCAATTAGTTAAATTTTCAGCTTTTCCTTTATGTTACTATTCTCCTCCCACAATCTATTAAATTTCTACCATATGCTAAGCATTTGAAATTTTTATCATTTTTGCATATTAAGATATGTCATTGTTTCATAATGGTTAATAATTAATTTATGAATAAATTGGCAATATCTGAATAGGGCAGCCTAAATTACTTAGGTGTTTGTCGTTGTTGCAGGAGCATTATCATTTTGGTTAACAACTTTTGTATTTACTTTTTTACGAATTTTTCTCTCTCTCTTCGTTATCTGGATAAAATGCTCTCCACATTACCTGGGTAAAGTGGAAAAAGACAAAACATACGAAATACCTTAAAAATAGTTTCTTTTTTTACCAAACATTATACGACGGATTTAAATAAAGGAGCAAAATTATCCTTAGTCAGATTGAACTCATAATTATTTGCTGCATACCTTTCTCGTAGTAATTTTTTTCATTCACCTTTAATGGGACAGATCACTGAAACGTCAGCTGGTTGTACTACTCGCGTTACATTTGGATACAATACAGTCAAGTAAATCTCCAAAATGTCGGCACGTACAAGACTATTGTTAGCCAAAAGTTTCTGATGGAAACGATTTGTGAATGTAAACGGGAAAGATCGTAGCGTCACCAGGTTGGTTATTCTTTTGTGAGGATAGATGATTATAAGATTGCATATGAGACTGGGAGCAGAAAAATATAAACATCGCTGTTATGTTTTCCTTTACCGGTTTTTCTCTAATTAGTATATATTTTTACATACCTTTTCTGCAAGAACGTTATCTGTTCGTAGAAAAATGTCGAAACCAGTTTTGGCTACATTAAATACGACTTGATTGATTGGACTTTTAATCACATCGTTGGGATGATTGCACTAAATGATTGCATTGATGAAGAAGGCTTCATCAATACACTCTTGGATTTTGTGGAACCATTTACGTATTTCTTATTCAGATACATATGCGATTGCATTATTTTTTCCTGCAAATGTCCGAATGGTCTCGAAATTGATTTGGTCTTGGTTTCTATTTTAGAAATATTTAAACATATTCTTTAATATTTTCTTTTTTTTCCTGGAAACTAACGTCTACGCCATCGAATAATAAACTTATACAGCGAGTCTTTATCCGTTTGTATTTGCCTTGGATCAGGCCCAGACTTAAATTTCGTGTCAAGATTTTTCATTTTAAATCGGATGTTACTCCTTTGTATAGAAGCCTGTCGAATTGAATTCTTTTCATACTTGAAATATTTTGGATATCTTAAATAATGCCTGCAAATAAAAGAAACATCCCTATTAATAACTGACCATTTTGAATTTAATAACTGGCACCCCTATTCCAGTTAATAATAAATATTTTTAATCGGTTCAATATTTTTAGTTGGTGATGCTACCCTAGGTCCATAACAAATAAGTCTATTTATTAATTGAATTCGAACGTAAACAAATAAAGTAACTCGCATAAATAGTTATTGGCTACCCCTTGTATTACGGATTATAATAGATTTTTATCAAAATAACTTATTAAATAAATAATACTCATCTCATAAACTATTCAAATAATATAATTGGTAAAAACAAAAAAAACGGTTCGATAACAACTCGTCTTATTAAGAACTGCACAAGAAAACGTTTCATTCGTAGATAATGCCATCTGAGTAAAAAAAAAAATAGCCATATTCGGCGGTTATTTTTAATTATAACGGAATTTATAATTATAACGGAAAAAAATATATATTATATTTTTTCCTCTATAATATGAAATATGTTATAGTAGACAAAAATTGCGGAAAGAAATACTTTGAAAGTTACTGAGGTAATGAGGAATATTTGTGCAAAGAAAAAAAAAGAATATTTTGGAACGTCTTCAAAATTTATGCATCCGGGATATCTTCGGCCTCAGAAAATATGATCACATTTCTCAATACAGGTCACCTCTCAAATGGCTGAAGATCCATGAACGACGCCAACTTCACATACTTACACTTCTTTTTAACTTATTAAAAAATTCTCATAATCCAAATTATCTTAGTGGCAAGTTTAAAGATTGGTCTGTTCACGGCCTTGGGCTACGATCTGAAAGTTCATTCACCAAACATACTTCTACCACTTACGAAAAATCCTTCACTGTCCAAGCAACAAAAATTTGGAATCACCTGGATCCTGACTTCAGGAAAATCACGTCTCTAAATATTTTTAAAGATCGAGTGAAAAAGTCCTGGCTCTCCTGAAACCTCTTCCTTTATGTCCTTATCCTTTCCTGTCTTTCCCATCCCAAATCATATGAATATTTTGTTTTCTTTTTATAATTTACTTTTGTATTTTTTAATTTTTTTTCCTCTAATGTGCTATAAGGAAATTTCATTTTAAAATCTCTTACAGTCTACAAACTAAATTTCAATACAAATTGTTATGGTTGACAGAAAGAGATTGCTCATATAGCAATACGTCCGCCATATGTACTATACATAACAGTTATGAAATAAGTAAATAAAAATAAATAACATGGCCAATGGCCATTTATATCTTGTTTCGTGAAACCTAGTCAACCCAGCATTCTTGAAAAAAATCGATTTATCCAATTTTATTTTGATGAAACTTGTGACAAGACAATAACAATTTTACATTAAAACCTTAAGAGTTTTTGTACTTTAAAATGTATGTCTACTTTCAGATTTAAAATGGAGATTTATTTATATATTACTCAAATATTCCATGTCTAACAAATATGTTGTTCTAAAGCGTCTTCATGTCTAGGAGTGAAGTGCATGAAAAACTGCTGATTGTTGCAGGATATTCATGTACGCATTAAGCAGATGAAATTAACTACATATTCCATCCTATTACGTAATAGTCAAGAGCATAAAGCGTTATCAAACTTAGGGTCAGGTTTTTACCAACATAATGATTTAATAATTAAGAAAACTTATTTTAATTATTAAATAATTATATATATATATATATATATATATATATATATATATATGTATATATATATGTATATATATACATATATATATATATATATATTAATTATATTGACAATCAAACAAATCACATGCATTTTTCAAGTAATCAAAAGAGATTCTCGTTGGAGGAGAAGTTTTCGACTACCCATACATTTTTTTTCATAAAGAATCCACAAAATTTTTAAAAATTTTCTCATATGTAAACTATTTCAATCGGATACTAAATGATTGCATTGATTTATGTGATACTAGGAACTGGAGAATTAAACTAAATCAGAATACACTCATTGCCATGAAAATAGGGAGATCATTAAGGCCTAAATAACTATATTGATGAATTCGGGATTGAGTAATATAAGACCGGGACTCGGGATTGAGCATATAAAAAAATTACTGGAGTGGAGGATGGCAGATCGGTCAATCTGCGTGTCACAGGCAATTTTCTCGGAAACTGTTCGACGTAAATATTTAAAATTTAGACCGAGATAGAGTATGGTGGCCATAGAGTAACGAGTATAAAAAGATGAATTTTGATTCTGGGAGTTAAATTCAATGGGTATATTCTGAAATTTAAAAAAAAACTTTTAAGATTATAGCCTAGTATGTCAAATGAAAGCTTATTGAAGCACGAATTGAGTCATACGTAGCATATATTTTCTTATGAATTGTTTTGACAATTTTTAGGGGAAAATATTTAAAAATTGCTGTTCCATGCTTATCACCAAAAGAATCACTCAGAATGATCTAAGGAAAAATACGGAACATTAGGAATTGCGTAAATATAGAATGAAAATTATCAGAATTGAAACATTCCAGCACAAATTATTTTTAATAACATTTAATTGTTTATTTCCTTAAAACTACTTAAGCACTTATTTTAGAGAAAAAGATTTAAAGAAAAATATTTCTGAAGATGCAAGGAACAAATTTTGTTCTCACACGCTTTTCGAAAATTTTGGTTTGGTTCAGTCAAAACTCAGTTCCGTACGTAGGCGATGTGATATGGCATCGGTGCGGTCGGTGAAAATTAGTAAAGACATTTAGGTTATTCTTTATATTCTTGCTGATAATCCCGAACAAAATAAAAGTTTTAAAAACAAAACTAATGATAATGTATCATTGGTTCAAAGTTCTTTATTGATTTTATTTTTTTATTAAAACTCGTCTTAAAGAAAGTTCAATTATTGTACTATATTCGTTTATAACAATTTCGATAGTAATTTGCTACACAATCTAATTATAATTTTTCAACAAATATCTAGGAAAATGTTCCACTGTAAACTGGTATGACGGAATGCAATAATGTCGAGTTAAGCGGAACCATCTTTGTAGCGGGTGCGAATATGATGGTAAGTAATTGTATTTAATTATTAATATAGAATATAAAATGATATTGGCAAACATATTTCACATCATTTATTCTACATGATATTAATTTAAAATGTTCCTTTACCAAGATATATTGCATATAATATTTTTAAAAATTGAATGCAATATTTAAATATAGCCAGCTTTGCGCGCACCATGTAAATTTTTCCACGAAACATATCGAGCTACTTTTAACACCATCCTAACTTAGACCTATTTAATGTACTAAGAAAAATTCATAAAGGGAAAGAGTCATCAACACCACACAGTGTTTCTTTTAAATTTCCTAATATGCAGAATCCAAAAAAAAATGAATTTTAGACATTAACGGAGTCAGTATTTATCAGAATCTCTGTCATATTTAGTGTAATACGAACGTTTAATAATTTCCTAAGGTCAAAAAAGAAAAAGTTAGAAAATGTTCAAGGGTGCATTAGATAATTTGAAAAATTTTGTAGTGCTGTTCATAGCCTAGTTAAGTAGTATTTCCGTGTCTTCTAGGTAGTAGAAATTTTTTCTTTGTTTATCTAGGGAGGTTGATTGGAAGTGTAAAATCGAATTTTCGGGGTACCAACTTCTCACGTAAACCCCCTTTTTTG
Organism: Druceiella hillmani; assembly: GCA_039881145.1. Taxonomy (NCBI): domain Eukaryota; kingdom Metazoa; phylum Arthropoda; class Insecta; order Lepidoptera; family Hepialidae; genus Druceiella; species Druceiella hillmani. The sequence goes on along the minus strand of JAYKKI010000142.1, from coordinate 1,010,896 downwards.
GCTAGTATTAAAAAAGGGGGTTTATTAAGTTTTTAGTTTCATTTCTTAAATGTCGATAACCATAAGCTTGATAAAATGTTGAATAAGATATTTTTGTAAAAGTAAATAATGCATATTTTTACGATTTACGTCGATAACCATAATTGTGATAAAAAAATGTATAGCTCTTTTCGGTAGGAAATCAAATTACCTTACGTTTACAGATTACACATATGTAAGATTATGCTTATTTAAATTTTAGCACTTCACACACTTCTAACTAATAAACGCTAGTTCTTGTTGTGCAAAATTCAACCATTACATGAAATAAATGTTATTTTACGGGTTTTCGAAGTGAACTTACAATTTTATTCATATTTTCTTTTCAAAAAACACTTGATTGTTAAAAATTTAGTATCACCGCTATTCTTTTCCAATAGATAACTTGTATTTTATATCGCGCTAATCTTTATTTCTCTTAAATACTACGTAAAGTTTAGATTGCGCATATCATTCTGTACATTTACACTTTGATATTGAGTGCACATATGACGAATTATGACTGTGGGTTATGGCATATTTTGATTCATCAACTTAAATGATTATATCTGTCATAACGATAAGTCAAATAGTTCATGGTCGTAAAGAGTGCAGTATAACTTCTCAAAATTCTTAAGGGTCGACATGTCTTTTTGCTGAAGTGTTACGATGTGGCGTTCTTTTGGTTTTGTTGATACTATAGTACAATTATATTCTAACAGTTAATTTTTATACTGATAATGTTTAAATATACTCTCAATATAAACCTAATGAAATTTCGTCCCATATTGGTGTTTTGAATGTAGAATTCAATTTAATTAACTGTTGGAAAGTTTAGTAAAGGGAGATTAATTATAAATCTCTGAACTTCATTGACTTTAGGAGTTTGTCATTTATCCAGTTAAGCCATAGTCTATAATAATTTCTTGTTCAAAAATTCTATTATAAATATACGTAATCGATTTACAACGTTATATGCTTTATGCTTCTACTAATGAATATCTTGACCTACTGATTGGTAATGTTTAATTAAAAATGGATCAAGCAACACAGAATGGCAGGTTGTAATATTAAAAAAGTTTTATTTTAACGTGCGAGATGAGCATGTATTCTTTTACCTGGTGTTTTTATTGTAATTAACTTGTCAGTATGAGTCTACCGCTGCACATATACGTGTAACTGTTGCAATGTGGTTGGCTCTAAGATATTGTTACTCTTGCAGTGTTAAGTACGCCATCTGTACACTTATCTTTTTGAGTTTCAATAAATTAAATTAGTCACTAAGCAAAGTAATTAATTTGATATGCTATATAATTTAACAATAATTGTCTAGCCTACTAAAACATACCGAAGTGTCTCGAAAAGGCGAATGCAATAAATATTATATATTTGTTCCTATTTATGTGATAAGAGATAATAATAAAGACTTTCAAATAACCCTAGAAACCTCAGGCAATTTTATGGGCCTACAGTTAGTACAATACACTTTACGGTCTGTGTATATCAATATAGTGAGATTACAGGGATTGCTAGATTAATAGTTTGATTGGAGGGGCCCGATCGCTTATGAGATAATTATCAAATCGAAGTTTGAAAGATCTACTGTAGAAAAAAAATTGCGTTGTAATATGGGTGAATCGGTGAATATAATACGTCTTGTATAAGACGTTGTTATTTGTATTAATAATAAGATCATATAAAGAAATAAGTAAGTATAATTCTTGCAAGTTTCCATATATATATTTAAGTAAGATTTTTGAGAATATTTTGGTATACATGTGCATTTTTTCTTTGCAGCTTTCGTGTGCCGCAAAAGCCACGGCTTGAATACGACCCCTAAGTTAAACGTTGTGGCACAGGTATTATTTCGAGACAAATTTCATGAAAATTATACTCACAAATAGTTTTACCAGAGTGTAACACAATTTCATTCCTCAGTTATAGACTAAATTTTATAAAAACAACGGCCGTGCTCAGTTAGAATTTTGCTTGCCGTAAAACAAAAGACTGAATGTAGAAATGGGGCAAACGCTTGATTCTTTGCAAGCTTCTGATGCTTATATCGGATATTAACATTTATTGAATAAGTTTTGTAATCTCTATGTAATAATACATATTTCAACGAAGTGTTCTTACGCATTTACGATTATATATTTACACGTGTAATGTTAAATGTTACATTCAATCTTATTTGATTAGTTCTAGTCACTAGTTACGACTAACTTAATAAAGTTCGGTAGGCCAAACTGGACGTTGACCCTTAGTAAAATAGCGGCTGGATTGAAGAATTAGTTATTTAAAAATATGGGTTGGATCTATTATTCACACGAACGGTATATTATTCAATAATTAACATTCTAAGGAGCTCTGTCAAATATATATACGTACTTTATATAAATTTAATCCCGTCATTGCTGTTCAGAAAAATTGGATGGCTTATCAATATATCTAAAATTATGTGAAAAATTGATGTACCCTTATGTATAACAAGCAATGTTAAAAAAAACTTCATGATCAGCGTCGTATCATAACAAAGTTAGTCTCCGATAAAACAAAAGAATGATTTCCGAAGACAAGTCAGTACGGTTTTTCATGTCTGCCTGACTTAAGTTGGTGAATGGTGACATATATTTAACTTAGCTGTATTTGTAGCTTAAAGTTTAACAGCGAAAGTTGGTGTTAAATTCAATTAACTACTGCAATTTTTATAGTATTTACTGGTATAGTATACAATAAATAGATACGAATATTCTATAACATATTTTGAAATATTATGTCATCATAATTGTATAAATATCTATACAAGATCAATCATTCATTTTTCATGCAACCCTTCTTAAAATCAAATTATTTAAATACGTCTTCTATCATATTATGATTCTTGTATTCTGCAATAAGCACGAAATGCTTATTCCATTAGAAATAAATGTATGATATACGAATAATATATTCATTTCTTCCAGCTGTTGTTAGCTACGAAATTGAGGTTTGGAGATATGATCACCATGTGCGATGACCTTAATATATGAACTGAATTTTCTAAAAAATAGAAAAATACAAATTTATATAAAATAAATTCTACCCATGTATCGGCTTTACCTTAAATAAAACCATCTTACCTAAATCCATTGTTCCAAATTCCTTAATGATTGAAGCGAAATTGATGACACAAGTTTTTACAAAATTTAATATCGCCGACGCTCCGGGTTAATAAAAATGGAAATATTAGTTCCCGGTGTGAATATTAATTTTCGTTTCGTAAGCATACAGCTTAGGTAATGACATCGTTATATTGGCGATGTTGATGTCGTTTATAACTATTACGTTTAATAACTGTTATTATATTTGAAAAATCAGATATATAGGTAAGGTTTGTATACCAGGCAACAGAATTGCACATTGATGCATTTAATTGCCCTTAACCGATATTAGATAGTAGTTTTAATCGTTAAAGTTATTATTTATAATCCAGCAAACATTAAGCTTTTTGAGTAATATATAATTGAAGAGAGATTAAGACTGTGATAAGAAAATGGACTGAATACTGAAAACATCCGCCGCCTCCTTATTTCAAATCAAGTTAACGTCTTATAGCAGGGGGCAGGGTTGCAACCTGTATATAAATTGGGGCAGCTGACTTGAAAGGCGAAGTTTTAGCTGGGAATATGACAAGATATTGATAAATTAAATATCATTTTCACATAAGAATAAATTTTCGAAGTATTGCTACTCTTTGGCACTGAGTCGATGCCAAGTCGATTGTGGCGTACATGTATTGTTTGTGGATGCATATGTACGTGAGACTGAGTTAGAGACTCATCGATGTTTATCCTATCGACTCTATACCGATATTTATTGCCTGGAAACGATATATTACCGCGAAAATTCCAAATAAATATTAGTATCTTTATTGTCTCTAACAGGAAATCTCCAAATTTACTCACCTTTGGAAATGTTATTTCGCAATAAACTTTCCAATCAGTATTATTCTTATTTTATACTTTTTATTCCGTCTCTTATACGATCTTTGTTTGAAGTCGGTTAAATCTTTTTGTTAAAAAATGAAAAAGTTATTTTTTAATGTTGTTTTTCTTGAAGATTCCAGGTATATAGATCTTTAGCAAGTTTTTTTTAAATTAAACTAATACAGTTTTTTCCATAAATAATTCTTTTTATAAGTAGGACTTTTTAAATTAAAATCTCCGCTACTATACTAATTATCTGCAAATCATTAAACAAACTTTGAAGAATAAGCAGTAATCAAAGAAAGGCAGTATTTAATTCTTACTAACTTTGATAGAAATTAAATGCAACGATAGATTGGAAATTAATTTTTAAAATGTCAATGCACACTAGAAATATATGATTTTGTTGATTATTTAATACACAAATAGAAATATTCCTTCGAAGACGGGCATCGCCTACGCAATATCCGAGTTTTTCGACGCGATTGATATTACTAAATAATTAATCTGCCCAATTTATGCACTATAAAAGCAAGTAGTTCCAATTTTTGGCTAGCCATAATAAATTATTTTATCAATGTAAAATTATGGATGATTTTCTTTTAGTCTATTATTAAAAAATAGAACTGTCCAATAAACTTTTCATATGTTTGCGATTATACAATACGTCATAATACGTTTTTAAATATTTTATTTATTTATGAAAAATTTATTTATTAATTAGATTTTTAACAACTTCACTTTAAATTGCAAAATATAAATGCCAGAGATATCGCTAAGAATGAAAAGAATGAAATGTATGAAAATAATGTCTAACAAAACCCAGAGGTTTTTTATAATATTCATTCAAAATTTTTTCTATTTTAAATTTTTCCCAACCAAGCAGAGAATTACTTAATATTTTATATATTTTTGATATACTTTGTTAAAATAGAATCGTTATTATTCAGTAAACAGAGACGTAACTTCTGGAATATATTCTTGTCAAGATACCTATTATTTTATTCTCATCAAAAAACCCCCCTTGCTGAAAATCATCATATGTTATGGACATTACGAAGGCAAACTCTTCACTACTCAAAATGAAATATGATAAATCTGTGAAACGTAAAAGTTTCAAAGGATTACAAGTAACAAAACATGTCCTTATTTATTTTTAATATTTTTATATAATTTATGTATAGTTGTAATAATTCAAATATATAAAGTAACTGTACGTACAGATAATTTTCAATAGTATGTAATAATTGGCAACAAATTTCATTTTATTGCAGAAAATATTAACTTTGAAAGTATTTCCTAAAATATATTCTGTAACACATTATGTCACATATTTATATATATATATATATATATATATATATATATATATATATATATATGTATATATATATATATATATATATATATATATATATATAGATATATATATTCCATAAATCAAATGTATTAAGAGATAGCGTGTGCCAAAGGTAGAAATCAGCTTTAAAATTCAATACAAATTCGTATAGAAAGCATATGCATTTTATGTTATATAAATTTCACGAAATAAAATTTAAGATATTAGTATAATTATGAGTTTTTACTGTCCAATAGATTAAAGTTTGATTAAGCTTTTTTAAATATACACTGTTAGAGAATTAGAAAGAATCAATTATGCTTTCATTAGAAATATATGAATTATATTATGAATAAAAATAATATGAATCATATTTTGGAATTCATTATGTTTTGGAATTAATTGTTCAATTTCTTTATAACTTTTAAATGTTCATTTCTGAATAAGCGTTTTTAATAAAAATCGCTGTGTTAATTATGCCAATAAATTGGAATGCAAAATAAATTATTTAAAAAGTAAACACACAACTGCGTGAACAAATTGAACACTGAAATAAAAACGACGATTTACAATAGATTTGAGCTTAAGAACCCTAAGAGTAGAACTCTGTCAACATCGAACCGGAACATATCTTCTTCATCAGAAGGAAATTTATATTTGTTAGTAAAATTTTCATCAATAATGGGGAGCCTGTTTGATAGGTTAGTTTAAGTTCTGGAGAATAATATGTACATTAAACATATTTTTTCTTTTAATTAATTTTTTTTAACAGGCATGGGGGGAGTGGATAAACTTAAATAGTTATATAAATGAATCTTAAATACATAATATTCCTATTCTGTGCAGGCGAATGAAAATGTTACGTCGGCCCAAATCTTATCTTTAAAAAGGTGAGTTAATTGGACGGTAACCGAAATATAAATGCGATAAAAATTAAAGTGTTATAAATCACTCATTTCCCAAGGATCACTAATGATCACGGCGAGTATTTGCTATTATTCAGCTTGCCGATTTTAACCCAAAACTTCAAAGCGGCGATAAATTAAGCGGTGCTTCTCCAGTTAGATGGCTGTCCGTACACACGGGAAGTTAAGTTTGAAGCATACATCAAATTTCTAACTATGTTGTTTTCAAGTTCAAATTTGTCAGTCGATTAAAATCTTGTTACCTGTTATAATCATAGATCGAATTGTGTTTATATGGTGATTACAGTAACCGTGAAGATATTAATAGTTTAGAACGAAGCACATTTTAAACGATTATTTTTCTCCGTTGCGAAGTTTACCCTAATTTTCGCATATAATATCTTCGGTGGCATTAACACCTGTATGCATTCATTTCCATTTTGCGTTTTCCGTTTTGTCCGATATTTCTGCAACTCCATGAGTGACGAAAGGTTAGAAATATGGGGTCCATGGCGCAGCAAACACAACACGGCCCTGGAATCAGCCCAGTAGATGTATCGTGGTAGTTTTGAGTCGTATTCTTCAATGATGGTTCTGGCTAGGAGGCAACCCATGACAGCAGCTTGGAGTAAAGCTTTATTTTTAAAAAAATTCGACACCATTTCAAAACGTAATATTTCATTAATTGCCGAAATTAATTACACCTGTATATACGTATATATATGTGTATATATATATATATATATATATATATACGTATATATATATATATATATATATATATATAAATATAATTTAAAAATTTTTTTAAAAATTTATTTATTTACTTATATACTTATATATATACTTGGCTTTGCTCGCACAGAAGTCAATATTACAATACATTCCAATAAATATTGCAGTTCTATTTTAACCCTCTATGTATAATTGAAGCAAATCTAGGGATTTGGGGTATAAAGACCGTCTCTCTCCTAGCGCACCTAGTCAATATTGTACCTTCTAGTACGTTCCAATGTAAGACTTTGATTTGAAGTCTGGTTTCATAACAAAGTTTCGGTGGCTTCAAATTCCTTGACAACATAATGGTTGTGAACATTCAATCGTTTATGACGTCTGCCCTCAGGCGTCTGCCTGCGTTCGGGTCGCCATTTCGCAAATAATACCCCCGCCATCTCGCTAACTGGTCTCGGCCCAGCACGCTCTTTCCGCTTAACTTGCCTCGCACGCAATACGCTGTGATAGATGATACACAAAATCAGAATTTATTTTTCTCGGATCGAGTCATTTATAACTGGTGGGTGGATGTCTGAAATTATCATAATATTGGATATCTGAAATTATCCTTTTAATAATTAAATATAACTATATTAGGGCACACTATCTGCCTTACGAATTTCCATACAAACTTTCATACCCTATTTCACACCACCAATGAACGCATTAATTTTTGTTATTAACAAAGAATGTAGATTTAAAATTTCACGTGTCTAATTGATAAACCGAAATGTCATACAAACTTTCAACCACTATTTTACCACTTAGGAGTAGAATTTCCAAAAAACCAGTAAACGCATTAATTTTTTTTATTTACCAAGAGCGAGAATCTAAAATTTCTCGTATTTAACTTACACATCGAGGAAGCTTCATACAGATTTTCAACACCTGTTTTACCCCTTCGGGAAACCTTTTCCTTAAATTAATAGACACAATAATTTTTTTTAATAACCAAGGGCGTAAATCTATAATTTCACGTACCTAGCCTATAAACCGAAGAAATTTCATACAAAGTTTCAACCTCTATTTTACCCCTCAGGGGGGAATTTTCAAAATTCCTTTTTTAGCGCTCACTTACATTATATAAAGAATCTACTTGCAAAATTCTAGCAGGATTCTAGGTTCTTTCTTGCAGGATTCTAGGTTCAACGGTTTCTGTTGTGCGTTAAACTAGAGTTCGATTTCAATAGCACTGCGCCTTCACTGTTGAAAAAAAATCTAGTTATGTAGCAAAAACAGGATATACCTTTATTAAAATTTTGCTAAATTAACCAAAGCTTATGTTTAACCATGTAAATGTATTGTCTTGCTGGCTATTCCTAGCAATATATTTCACAATCGTATATTCTAAATATTTCTAAAGCAATGAAATCACTGTCTATTAGTTTTAACGATGGAACATGTTTTAAGAAAATAACCTTTATTTAATATTTGGGTTTTGACAAGAGTTTCATGGTGGACTTATTGCCAGTCCAGCCCCGTTTGACGAGTGGCCGGGAATCGAACCAGGGTCCCCGCGGTGCGCCGCGCGGTCAAAGGCCGTATGCCTTGTAGTGAATCCATTACACCACGGCGATGACGGACGTTAGGTAAATATTCATAATTACCTAAAGATTATACAATTTGTTGAAATTAGATACCTACACACATAATTGTATACTTGTTCATCCATTAAAAGTATTTTATATTTACAGTAATGCCAATAAATTCCTGCACAAGTATTATACTACTAAGTTATATTTCCTATCCACGTACGTACCAAATTAGAATTTGGTAAAGTACTTTTGACTATCCAAAGAAATCTTGAAATTTCTAAATGAGAGGCTAGCTGTACTTGAAGCAGTACGTTCTAACTATAAAAAGAAGCGCTAGTATTCGATTTTTTGATTAAATTCATTTAATTTTATTTTTACCATAAGTTTTGATAAAAAACACCATTCTACTGCCTATGAGAATATCATAATCACTGCCTGCATTTGGATATAAGTAGACCCAATAAGAATACAAAATTAGAATATCAGATTTCACCAACGGATACTAATGGACTTCTGTCATTGGAATAATATATGTTTTCTGTCATAATATTTTTTTATTTCAGATACTCAATACCTTCAGCTCGACACGGTATTTATGAAAATAGCATTGATAACCAGATATAAAGCTTAATGAACTAAAGTATACTTACCAAGTTCGTTTCTGTTTGAAAGAAGGTCATTGTTATTTTTGGAGACCAACTGTTTTCACCATGGATTTTATTTTCACGGATGGAACAAAAACAAAAGAAAGATAGAGCAGAGGGAACAAAAACAAAAGAAAGATACTATTAAACTATCCATTTCACAGGAGCAATTGGTTCCATTTATTATTTACATGTGGGAATCGTTGCACGAAATTTTTATGACCTGTTCAGACCTGGTAGAAGTTACCATAATAGAAAAGGTTTTCGTAGCCTTAAGTCCTAAATAATTTACAACATGATTTTAAAAATATTTAATTTTATTAAGTTCAATAATAAAATCTATGTTTTGATATGGGAAATTTCAAGAAGTACATTAAAAGAACTAGCAGTTGCCCACGACTTCTTCGGTGCCGTACGCCTTTTTAACTAATGGAGAAACCATATTGACCGGGACTGATATGATTAACATTAAAACGTTGTAAATTAAACCAGAAAACATATATGTTACACTCATACTCAGAATAACTATATCCAAAAGCAGGTAACGAATGAAGGTAAGATATATCTATTCTAATATAGAAACTTAATTGATGAATGAGGTAACTACCGACGTGAATGTTAATTTGAACTCTAACACAATAAACATTTAGGAATTTCCGGGATTTTCACCTAACTAAAGGCAACCTTCATCAAAGTTTCGGAGAGAGAGACATAACAAAAGTAATAAGATAATCGCATGATGACAAACACTAATTATTTGATTGCATAAGAAGATGGTTTGGTATATTATACTCGTATCATATTTGGTGTGTTATGTTAAATACACAATAGAAAAGTTGTTTTGGCATTCACACCGAGAATACTGTTTGATTAGGACAAATTTATGCTAATGTTTTTTTCAGCCGTATTATATAAGAAGAAGATGCCGCCCATTCAGGGCGGTATATGAGCTTGGTTATGCTTTGCTAAATTATTAGTTACGTTTGTATTTTATGCTACTCTTTAAAAATAGTTACTATGAGACCTACGCGTAACAAAATACTATGTTTATATAGAATGAAAAGTCGAAAAGTATTTTGTCTTTCTTGATCCAGTCTTAATATACTTTTATTGTTATCATATAAATCAATGACACTAAAAGTGAAAAATATCACTTTCCTGATTTATCTCCATCTCTAAAGATGTACACCCTTTTTGCGGTTTCGAGTTGGAAAAATATTCCTGTTGTTAAGTTTTTTCAGTACAAGGCTGTCAAAATGTGAAGGAACGTAAAAATAAAATATTTTTTATGTTTTGAAACTTTTTCACGCTTTCATATAAAATGAAAAAAAAACTAAATTGAAATGTTTGTCCTTGAGGATTTCAAAATATTTATTTTAAGTTTTGTTTAACAAGAATATTTTTAATTTTTAGAATTGCGTACCTCAAAAGGGAAAAAAACGGAACCATTATGATATCACTCACATGCACGCCGTTTATCCGTGCGTCAAAACCGTTTACATCCGAAAACATTTTACGTAAAAGTTTGAAATCTAGCACATCTATGAAGCACATTAATCTGCATACATGTAAGTATTACAAGAAAGCACGTAAAAATGTAAAATGAAAAGTTTTGAGGCAAATAAAATATCTGAAATTTGTATTTAAATTTATTGTATCGTGTGGAATACCAACCGAGAGAGGAATTGAATGTGTGTTTCAAAACTATATTTTTCAGAATATTACGTGATGTAGTTTTAGAACTGATGCTGAAAATTTCCACCAACCTCTCAACGAAACGTGTAAAATTAAAGTTATGAAAAATGGAATTAACGGAACTTTACGTCAAGTTTATCGGATATTATAGCGATAATTTTAAACATCATATTTTTTAAAATATTTATTAAATTTTTATGCTCATGAATGACATATCATGCAATATATTTACAGACTGTAAAATAAAATTATTGTTTATGTATAATTGTATACTATAAATATTCCAAAAATATTATATACTCCTAAGTATTTATGGGACACTCTTTGGTGTGAATTCTACTCGCACTCATAGGTTTACTTTCATATAGAGTCAGGAAACTTGCTGTCTAAATACACTGTCTAATAAATGTCTAAATAAACTGTCTATTAGATTTCCCATAAAATCAATTCAGTAGTTGGCAGAATTAGATTTTGTCATTGTCTGCTGTTCCACATATCTAAAACTTAGAGTTCAGTTTGAAAAATGAAGTAATTTGATACATTTTACACAAAACATGCTTTCTTTGGTTGTTTAATTTAGAATTATTTACTATGTAAAAAAATTAAAAATAACAAATTGTATTTACAAAAATCTTTTCTAGTAGTCAATATATACTTGGACATCATCCATAAATTCATGTTTTGAAAAAGAGATACATATAAATATATGAAAGGAGTCATTTAAAAAAATATCTACGTCCTTGAAATAGTCAAAATATTATATTATTGTATTTTATAATACAGAACTACTTAATTTTCACGTGCGTTACTGTTAATGACCATAAACGTTATGAGTATATAAAAATATATTATAACATTTAATGAATGGGCGGTATATGAGGTTCGAATGCTTCAATAAATTACTAGTTATGTGTATATTTATGCTACTCTTTAAAAATAGTTACTAGAAGACCTTAAGTGTAACAAAATACTGTTCTATATTGGTATAAATAAGCATTTACTAGGTTGATATATAAATAATTAATATCAACGAAAAATTTTGTGAACATATGTATGTGCATATGTACATATATATATATATATATATATATATATATATATATATATATATATATATATATATATATATATATACATACACACATTTGCATACATACATACGCACGTAAGGGCTTGTTAATATAAAGGAATAATAAATTATTCTAGATAATTTCAGACATAATTACTTTACTTCGCCATTTTAGGTTAAACTTCAAAAATACTTTATAAATATGCCATAGTAAAAAAACATAATAACGATCGTTAATATCGTCAAGCAGGTACAAAAAAGATAGTAGATATGTAGGGTACGTTTCACATCCGGCAACAACTCGCGTATTTATGGACCTAATTACTCTTCCCTGTTTGGCTTAGATTGAACAAGTTCACAGTGTTTTATTAAATTAAACATGTTTATTTATATAAATCATTCATAATGTGCAGTGTTCCCTTTACTCTAAAATGACACCTCGATCCTGTCTACTTTTTTACAGTAAAGGCAACAGAGCTGGGTTGTAAGTATGAGAGTGTGTACAGAAGACTAGTCAAGTAATAAGTTACTTAGTAGCTTGTCACTAGACTGCCATGTTCTTTACAAAAGCTCCATATATATTCCGCGCGCTTTAAAATTTATAATATTTGCTTGTTAAATAAATAAATTTAAAAAATGAATACACAAGGGTTTATTGACCTTTTGTAAAAAGATCAATATTAAAAGAATATATCGATTAAAAGTAGATTTCCGAAGAAAGGCTGAAAAACCCTTAAAATGAAATAAAATATTACCATGTGACACTAACATATGAGTATAAAGTGAAAGGTTAGGACAATTCTACATATTAGAATGTTTATCAAAGAATAAAGAGATTTAAAAAAATAGTGACTAGATAGCGATTCTTGATAAATATTAATGAAAAGAAGTACGAAGTTCGTTTAAGAATTTTCCATATTAACACGACGGAAACTGTAACCTATACGTAATAAATACACGGTAAGAATGTTAGTGAAAAAATATATTGAAGTAGAAAAGGGATATTTTATACGACGTATAATGTTATAAAAGATAATGGCATAAACCAAACAAACATAATATGCACATAAACATATATATATATATATATATATATATATATATATACACACATATATATATATATATATATATATATATAATTTATGTGCATATTATGCTGGTTTGCTTCATGCTATTATCTTTTATATCATTAAATGTCGTATAAAATATCCCTTTTCTACTCTTCTGAATAAAGAATCTAATTTGTGAAAAAAGAAACGCCATTTTAATTTTTTATTCAACTATAGTTTTTTCTTATAAATATAAGAAAACATTTCAATTATTTTGTAGCCTAAAGTTTAATGATAAAATAAAACTGACGAAAAATCGAAAAGTGGAAAAAAACGTTATAAATGTCAAATTCCGCAACAACAATGAACAGTATTTGTAGATATATTACATAGTTATATATGTCATATAGTTACAGTTTAAATAATTTGTTGCCCTTAGTCTCTATATAATATATTGAAATATTGTGTATTAATTAACAGCTAAATCCGCAATTAGCACGGAGGACTGGGACGCTGCCCAAAGTACTTTCGTTCCTAAAAAAATATATTTTAAAAACTATTAATTTAATATAACAATTCACTTATATTGCTGAATATTTTCTTTTGACATTATCTTACACATCCTTGAATGTTTGAGTTAATTAAAGTGAAAATAATATAAACTATACTTTTTGCACAATTAAACACTGACAATTTATCTAATACAATTACACGAATGAGCTTCAAAACACATTAATTTCTTTATTTTAATGAGTATATAATATTCAACAAAATCACGTTATGTATAAATATTTCATTGATTCTATTTTCACCAGTAAGTATTCATATAGCTATCTGCCATATTATTACAGTAAGACTATTGTGATGAATATTTATACTCTTTCATGACTGTAAATGACGTGAGATTTTTGATTTCTTATTTAAAATGTAAATAAATAAATTATTGATATGACATCAAGTTATAATAAAAATACCTCTTCTGACATAACCATAACTACACTTTCCCTGCTAATTAAAAAAATCTGAAAAGTATTCCGGGTGTGCTTTATTTCGTTTAGCTTTATAGTTTCTTTGTTTTTCAATAGCTAAACGGCTATTTTTTGCTTCTTATTTGTGGAAAAAATTATATTCGTTCTTGAAACATAGTTCTAGAGTTGCTAGACCTCCCTAGTGGTAACCAATTCAATCTAGATGTTTGTATGAAGCTTTGACGATTGGAAAAATTTTGCTTCTTTAAAATGAATTTTGGTGGTGCTAATTAAATGGTACAGTTCGATATGCCTCAGTTTTACGTAAAAAATCATCTTAAGAAAATACATATACTTTATAATTTCAATGTACAAAAATAGTTCTAATACATCCTTAAAATATGTATATGATTACTAACAAAAAGGAACCTCAAAACCATTTTGGTTCATCTCATTTAACTCATCCACCTAGTGTCATACACGTAGTATGGTTTATTCTGCTGTATTTTCATTGAAAAATGTTATTTAAATACACAAATATGACTGATTGTGAGACCATTTCATGAAACTTGCGTAATGTTTTATTCAATCGAGTTTAATACATAAATATTTCCAAAAGGGCCAAAGTAACGCTTTTCCACATTTTATTTCACCTGTAAGATTGTATTATTAAAATAATTTTTTTTTTTCTATTTATTTGAACACTTTCTATAATTATTCGCATTCTATCCAAAAGTAATTTCTATCCGAGACTTACCACATCTTCATCTTTGTAGTTTTCCATAACTAATTATTGCGCTATGTCGGCCTGTCGGTCCTTTTATCTATCCGTCCATCATCGTTATCGCAGTCTCAAAATTCTTAGTTTTGGACCTATAGATATGAAATATTGTTAAAGTTAATATCAAGTGGAGATCTCAATAAATGTATAATAGGATTTAAAAAAATATAATATAACTCTATAGTCCATTCAATTTTAAAAGAAAATTTTTGTAAACAATGGAATTTGACAGTTCAGGTATTGTAAACGTTTTTCCTACATTCACGTCAGTAATTTGATGTGGATTTATTTAGTGTGGACGATTAAAAATATATTTTTTATTAGTGTGCATATTTACACTGTATATATACGTAACTTATATTATATAGGTTATATTTTATATTTATGAAAAATTCAGATAAGTAAGATCAAGTGTTTCGAACAATTTAAAAGTATAACTGTTACATAAAAAAGATATAATAAAATAATAGCAAAACTTTCGATAGAAATAGTCGTTTAATTAAATGTTAAGTTATACAGAAAATTATTACAACGTAATCGCATATACTTAATGTTTGTGTAATCATTAAAATATTTTTTTAAAAACGAACTAATGTATAAAAATACACGAAATACAATTACATTTCACAGACAAAATACAATGCATACATATACAATTACATCACAATGCATCTGGACTTCACACCGATAGCCAAAGATAGTTGTGTCCAATGCTAGTGCCGCGAGGCCGGCCTCTAGCCGATATCACTGAGAAATAGTATTACAGAACATATAATATCTATTATAAAACATATTAGTAGAATTTATTCATCATAAATCTATGTGTTACATCGTATATCAACAGTAATTACATCGTATATCAACAATAACAATGTTTGTTCAGCCATGCCGCGGGGCTCCAAGTAGAAATCTTTTGACATCGTTTAATTTAAAAGTAGTGTTTTCTTTCGCCCCATATAATTTCTTTTGTGTCCACATCATTTTGATTCTGTTTATCTTACAGTGATATGACGGAAATCTTAGTATTTTACAGTGATATGTATTACTGAACAGCGGTATAGGTACGGTCCTTAGAAGAACATTTGCCATTTTAATTACACTCGTACTTAAAAATATCACACATTTAACACAACGAATTTAACATTATAAAACACATAATAATATAATAAACTTAATATAATACAAAATATTTTTATGAAATATCAAAAATTTAGAGAGCAATATTGGACAATGAGATGTACGGACATCTGCCGCCATTACGTTGATAGTGTTGCAAGCAAGCATTGAATATACGTTGTATAAATAAATTGCCATACGTGGTCATACAGTAAATAAAAAAAATATAATTGATATCTTGAATCTGTACACCTTTGGACAAGAAGTGTGCCCCTTGTGAACATGTAAATAATGAAAGTCGCAAATAATTATACTAGCTGTGCGCTCGGATTAATTAAAATTGTTTAGTCCTACGTAAATTTATATATGGCCACTTCAATACATTTGTTAGGTTTCGTGTTTGTGCAACAGGCGGACAGATAGATAACCATACGAACCCGCATTGGTTGTCCTCAAACCAAAGACTAATAAGTTAGTTTTACCAGATATACTTATCCGAATGGAGAGTAAAGCTTATTGTTAGGCAAAATTCAAAAGCACAAATCAGCATTTTTATATGATAAACTGATGATTTTTTGAAAGTCGAACGAAAGCACGGTGTCAAAATAATATTATTAACTAAGCCTCAAGGTGTATTGACCATAAAAATGGGTATTACATTTCTTTTCTTTCTTACATCTATTCAAATATTTTTCAGATTATTCGAGTAGTATAAAAATTAATATAGGTATGTCAGTATAAAATAAATATTTAATTAATTGTTAAAGATTTTGAGATGAGGTAAATATTAAATTTTTCGCAACCATTGACGTAAATATATTATTTTTAAACTACTTGTACGAAACACAAACGTAGATATATGTTTTCTTTTCAGAATAATATTTTAATTATTATATCATTTTCCGCTTAGTACACAATACCGCTCATAATGCGGCACGGAATAACTGCGAATGCACTATAATATATATAAATACAATCAAGGTTGAGTTTCCGGGTATTAGTGTAGGGTAATTTAATATGATATGACCTGATCGATGAAACGACCAATCAAAACATTTTACTCTCTGCTCTATTGGGGAGTGATTGCTGCTCGAATGTGTACGTCGCTGTATACATTTTTTTTATTAAAAAAAAAATAAAAATTAAGTGGTTTTAAAATTCAAAGTTCCAGTATACCTGAGATTTTTTTTGTACGTTGATATTGGGCGTTGTAGTGTTAATATTTTTAAAATTTATTATGCGTTTATTGTTTTTTCGTTGAATATAATAACCAGTCGATAATATAACCTCAAATCGAATAACAAATTCACAAATGGTGCTAAATTTAGATTCCGGATGAATCTTTCCCGATTATGCTTACATATCTGATAATCTTAAAAATGACAAAGTTATTGAAGAGATTTCAATGATACCTGAGGATCCTACGTCTGAACGGGTTCAAAAAGAACTACCACCAACCGGGCCTTTAACATAAACATCTAATGAGGATGTTTACAAAAAGACCCGCCTTCAAAGTACCTTACTGATATGTACCCAGTTGTTGAACTGCTTACTAGCGTTCGGAAACTGTCCAAACACACAAATGCGTCTCTTCTTTCGTTTCTTTTTTATAATATCAAGCAAAGATACTCACATCCCTAGATTATATTAGTGAAAAAAAGGAGAGACATAGTAAAAATAATAAGATTATGAAGAAAAATCTTAATATTAAAATTACATTCAAGTTCTGAAGAAGAAGAAGCGATAGAATTAACCGGTGAAAATTTCGGTACCGTGGTGTATATATGATGCGTGGAATGCGGTGAAAATCACTACGAGACAGAAAAAAATAGATTAGCTGCAATGAATTATTTGTAAATTATGGCCGCAAATTGTATTCCATTCAACAATTCTTGCAATCCTTTTGGCAAGAACATGAAGAAACAAGAAACGGAAAAGAAAAATTTACCCGAGAAAAAAGAAAAAAGTATCGGAAAAGGCAAAGGGAGAGGAAAAATGACCCGGAAATTAATTGGCCATCTTATCTTTACATGAGCGGCTAACTTCTATCGGATTTTAAAGTTTTTTATAATGTTTTTGAAATAAATATGTCTGATATTAAGAATACTCATCAGAAATATACATCGAAATAAGAGTAAAAGTTCAGTTATTATAAGAACATTATCCTAAGTATGTGTACAATTTATAGGCTACACTGAAAAACATTTTAGTACCAAAATTATCTGAAAAGAAAATAACATATGTCACAATGTTTGTTTAATTATCTATACGCCAAATAACTATACCTGTATATAAGGTAATCAAATCTAGAAAAACAGCAGCGTAAGCTGACACGTTGTAGCTATCTCACTGTAACGCCTTATAAAATTAATGAATAGCATATATGGTCTAGGCTTTTTCAGCATCGATATTTCGAATATTTTCACGAAATGTTTGAAAAAACTATTTCGCAAAAAAATAGAGGTTGTCCATTTTTACCGTGTAAAATTCTGCAATTCGTATCAGTAAAATAATGGTGTAATACTTGTATTTATAACATGTTTTATAGTGAAACTGTCTGAAGTTATTATTTTGATTATGTATACAGTTTTATAACATACTGGATATAACACAATGAATTTTATAAATTGGCGTCTCGATCAACTGATATATATTTCTGCCAACCATATTTTAACTATCAAATTCCATTTTTTACTAAAATTACTACTCCTGAAATTGACTGGACTACACATTAATATAAAGTGGGGGGAATTTTATTTCGTTCACCTTATCACGTGAACTGTTACCGTAATAGTGCTCGTGATATGGTGAACGAAATAAAAATAGAGTTTTATAGGTCTTTAACCTATAAAAAGTATGTTTAATTAACCTTTTGGGTTTATTCCTAAGTCCCAATTGAATAATATTAAGTTTCAGAATTACGCACAATGTATCACTCCTATCTAAATTTTTTTCACAATTGGGTTTGAGAAATGTTAAAAAAGTTTTAGTTATTAACATTTCTTCAAAATATAAAATTTAAATTTAAATAATTTATCAAGAAAGGTTCATTTTACCAAGAATTAACAGAGATATACATAATTTTGGAACTCTTCTTTGATCGCATTCCATCATGCATTTGGAAGGTTGTTATTATGATGAATTTAAAAAAAACATGTATGAATATCATTTTTCATATACTTTGTTATCGAAGTTACGGTTTGATTACTTTTATCATTTTTATCTTTATAACAAAATACATACCACCAACACATTTTTCACCTCAACTTTAACAATATAGGAATTAAAATGACTTGCATCTTAGCTTCAACCACGTCTACGTCTCATGAGTATGCTTGACCATGATGCGTGTGCGTGTGCGTGTGCGTGCGCGCGCGCGTGCGTGTGCGTGCGTGTGCAAGTGTGTGTGCGTGTGGGTATGCGTGTGTGTGTCTGTGTGGTAGGATTTCCATCGATAGGAGCAATACCTGTAATTGTGGATGGAATGTGACCACCAACGAACCATTTAAAAATAAATTTAGTCGGATGGAACTGAGAGATGAGCTTTACTCCACAAATGAACTTTATATGATATACGTAATATATATTCTTATGGCTCGGACTGTATGGTGGAAATATTGTTCAATCAGTGGTTATATTTTAAACAAATGTGTCTCTTCTTTCGTTTCTTTTTTGTAATATTCATCTCATTGTGATTAATTTCTTAAAAAAAGTTAAGTCTAAAAAATAAATGTTAAGGTCATTAATAGTTTTGGATTCGTACATTCTATAAAGATATTCTTTTTGGGAATTTATCTGCATCACAATCGTTCACACTAAATAAATCAATGAATGTTTTTACGTAAGATTGCAATTTATGTATTAGCTCAAAGTTTTTTTTCTGTTACATGTTAAAAGAAGATTTAAAGTAGTATCATGTAAAACAATGGAATACCGGCAATGGTAGGCTTAAGTTGTGTCCTAGGGTTTTATATAAATCATACATTTCGATATATCATTAGGTATTTCCGTTTTCAAATTGCATATTAGTTTTTAATTACATTAGTACTAAAGTTCAATAGAGAAACATGAAACATATTTTAGTCTCTGCTTTTCAAGTACTGTACAATTCATTTGCCCCTCCATACCTTTTTTCATTTTATACGTTTTATTTATTATTTTTTTTGTAAATTAAGTATGTTTTTTTGGTATTTATAAACGAGTTACTTTCCCAGTCATTGTCAATAAGCATTTTTAAAATTGAAATATTATAACTCGTTGGCAAACTTAATTGTTCCTAATTGATCAGGACATAAATGCAATAATTTAGACCCAGTATCTTCCCTTCTACGGAATGCTCATTTTTTTTGCGGACGAGAAGCTATGTCCATCGTAAATCATTACTTCACATGATTCAGGCAGACAACTGCATACATCCTCCGCTGAAATTAATCATGATGCTAATTTATTTATTTTGGAAATTGTTGTATATAGATGATACATTGCTAATGGGACTAGGGTTAACGTAAGCTGCATTAATATTTATCTTTTTTTTTTTAAATAATAGTTTTAACTGTGTAAAAACCCTAAATCAGCTGTTATGTCACGCTGTATCGATACTTTGACTAAATTACCAGATTCGCCCATTTTCGGCACAACGTTTGCAAAAGCCAAAACTTAGATCTTTGTGATTTTCTTTTAAATTTTTGAGGATGTGTGCTACATTATGTGACAATTTTTCCACATTACTCAATTCTGTTATTTTCCATATTGACCAAAATTATTTATATCATCTAACATTGTTTGACCAATTGATAAGTTAAACAGAAATTTTGCATCAAAGTTGTCGGAAAAAGGTTTGTTCTCCTTTATATAATCAAGGAAATATTCAGTTCCGGTTATTTTTATAGTTAGTAGTAAGATTTTGGTTCTTTTGTAGGCCTGCTGGCATAATATGTTTTTAGCTTACCTCGATATATCATATGTTGTTTGTAATGCCGTGAGTTGCCTCACGTTGTTGTAATTTCCAAAATTTGTTTATTTCCACTGGCACTTTAGCATCTTTCCTATACAATTCTTTGTATCACTGAATAAAAAAAATATTTTTCAATGTCCTTGAGGCAAAGTGCATAAAATAGTTTTACAAATATTTTCACCGATATGGTTAAAATTATTCGTTTCAACGGCACTGGCTTGCGATCTGGAGACAAAATAATATATTTATACATTATTTTGTCTGTAGATCGCAATGTACTGTACTGTTGAAATATATAGTTTCAACCATATCTGTGTAATATATATATATATATACATATATGTGTGTGTGTATGTGTGCGCACGTGCGTGTGCGCGAGCGCGAGCGTGCGTGCGTGCGCGTGTGAAACAAAAGAATATATAGCAGAGACTGAACCCAACTAAACCAACTAGTCAATATTGTAAAAAATCATGGAAGCATGGATTTCTTTTATATAGGCGTGTCTCACTCCATTAGGATTCCTAAGACTGCCCTGCGCTAATTGTCAGTGCTCTGAATTCTCTTCAGGCATGTTCTGGTACATAATGAGAATAGGGCCTAAGTTATTCAGTTATGTCATAGTTTATACGGTACACGCTGTCGTGACGGTTATTTGAAAATTGTGTATTGAACTTACAAGATTACTATTGAACTGATATGACATTCGTCGGAATTTCTTTATGTGATAGTGTCACTATTAGCAATTATAAACAATGATGGAAAACTAGCTACAGGCTTAAAAAAGAAAAAAATATGTTTTTCCTTTTATATGTATTTATGGAATAGAACAGACAAATATGTAGGAGACTGTAGGTAGTATTCATTTATAAATATATTATAAATATTTAATCAAACTTTCGTAAAGCTTTGATGGTTGTTTGAAAACAGTAAATTAAAAATGTAAAATTAGTCATAATGTGATTTTATATCGATTGATATTTAAATATATGATGGTTTAACTACGAATAAATTTAAACATCCAGTCAATTAAATGTTTTGAAGGGGCAGCTCGTTAGTCGACCAATTAGAGTTACTCTGCGGTGCTCAAATTTACTTGGCCCAAAATAGTTTTTGACGTCGACAGACAGTCTTACCATCAACAAAACCGCAGTTGATTTTTTTTCCATAATCATAAACATATAAATATTCAATTCTAAAGACTTCATTTGATGGAAAATGACTTTACGCTTGAGTAGTTTTTGATAGGTTTATGTGAGTGACTGACGTACAATTCACTCACAATATGGCTAACCATTATTTTCGTAAATAAAAGGGGGTAAACATTCGTCTTAAGAATTTTTAAATTGTGATATAATTCTTTTATAAAAAAAATTAATTAGTCTAGCTCTTCTTACTACCAGCTACTGCTAAAACTGACAGTCAGATCTCTTATATATGTTATTGAAGGTCAATAACTAAGCATCATTTCCAGCCGATATAAAAGGATTTGCTAAAATTATATGTTATTATTCAGGATCCTGGGCTATAACCCATTATTTTTCAATTAAGCCACTAGAGATTTGGTTCACAAATAATACGAAAGAGCGACTTAAATTATGTTAATGGATATCCCTTACTTTTAATAAACGCGTCTAAGTCGGAAGTGTTTATCGACTTATGGACAAAATTTTCGTGTAATATTTTTACATCCAGGAGCGATGTGCTAACTAATAAAAATTGGATGTCGAGAATTCATTGGTTGTTGTAATGGAGAAAAAAACTTTTCACACTGTAATTTAGATGCAAAAAGTTCCATTACAAATATTTCAAGAAAGTTGGAGCAACACCTACACCATGTTGTCGTCTTGCTAAAAATAGGTATCTTCGCCAAAATACACTAAATCTTTTCTCTTCTTTGTAGTTCACCGTTTTTTTGGGTGCTACGACGGAAAGCTTACAAAATATATTTGCAATTACGCAAGAATGACATCTAAGGTCCGCCTAAACTAAACAAATAGGCAGATATATTTTCATCTTTTTTAAATTTCTGTACCCAAATAGTGTAAAAGAAATTATGTTCTCATATCAACATAGTTTGTCCGTTCATCCATTTTTCTGTCTGTTGGAGGGTTCTTACTCCGAAAAACCTATAACCTTTTTATTTTTAATTTCTTCTGTTGGTATTTTACTCTAGTATGAATTCAGTTACCTTTTTTCTCCACATTAAATTGTATTGTATTTGCGCTTCGACTAGGTAAGTAAATATCTCTCATTAGCGGTGCCTGTGACCGGGCGTATGTAGTGGTATGATTTTAATATGATTACGCAGATGATGACCACTAAATACAAAGATTATAAGTTCAAGAAATGAGAATGTCAGATTCTTGAACTAATCATGACAGTGCAACGTACCTTCTATTTTATAAACAATGCCAAGTTTTCCTTCGATTGTACGTGAGCTCCCGTTTCTTTTCTTGTAGCAAATTCCTTTTCTTTGTGTAAAAATCGCAAGTTTTTATCCGTGTTTAACCTTATTTCATTAAATCAAATAAGGCTTTATATAAATAGAAATAATATCTGAATACAAATAACATCTAGTTCTACAAATAAAATTTTGTTATATTTTAAATTGGTACGCAGTATTAAATTTGAAATTGGTACGCCACGATCTTGTTCTCTTTTATTTAAAATTGATATGCTATATCTAAAGAAATCAGCATTATTAATACAGTGATAAATCAACAATTTGCCTAAAAGTTTGTTGTAGTTTTATATTTGGATTATTTAAAAGTTATATTAGGTATTTTGCTACCATATAAAATTAACATAATATTTAGTAAGCATAAATAAGGAGAATGTTACAAATAATATTATGAGATTAGATCTGAATAATATCGTACGTAAAATATGCAAAACTTGTTTAATATTTTATTTATACCTAATATTATATGTACATTTTTCTGCGTACCGTATCCATTCTGTAATAACATTTCTTTTAGGTGCACTTTCATCACAAAATCAAAATCAAGTGTCGTAGTCTCGTCACAATGTGAGCTTCAAAGCTGCGAGAATTAGAGTTTCCAATTTCTAGAGAGCTTATAGTTTCTGCTAAGCAACAGCATACTGCATAAATACAGAGTCTCTGCATGCCCTCAGTTAAGAGAAATCTCGCTAATACGAGAGAAAATGTTTCGTTTATTAGGGGATCCAAAACTCCACTAATAGAAAGCAAGAAAGATAAGATTTGAAAATATAAGAAAGTTTAAGGTAGGTTTATGTACGACAAATAAATTTATTACAAAGGTGCTATTCATTTTTTATTGTAATTTCATTTGAAGCTGATCAGATATATAATTTGCAAACAGTTGAAATTTGAAAAGCAGTCAAAAATGCAAATGTCACTCTGTGGTTTATTACCAAAGGAATATCCCGATGATTTTTCGTACGAAATAAATGTATACAATATATGAATATAACAATATGATATATGTATTACCCATATTCCACAAGAACAGATTACTCTAAATAAAATGGAACCGAGATTATTAGACTATTTACACAAATCTCAACACTCGCTGGTCAATGCTGTCAAAAATATTTTCACAAGGCAGGCAATTTTGTTTGCCCAACAGGTAGTAATGAGCAGATGCCTTTGTTATTCGAATAAAGAGGACTAATGGTTGTGATAGCAAAAGTTGCATAAAGTTATTTTAGTGAAAAGTATTGAGGCGACATAAAATTATTTAAAATATCCTGGCACTGATTACATCGAACATATATATATATATATATACATATATATATATATATATATATATATATATATACAAAATATCAGAGCATATTTTTATTGAAATGTATTGTCATTAGTAATGAGAGGGAATACTAAGAAATGGCTAATTATTCCTCTCACCTTTTCATCCTCTGAGGTTCATTCTACGATTTTTTATAATTTGATCAGCAGTCTCGCATACTTTCTTTATACATACCGAGCTTTACGAAATAAAGCAAGATAGAGATTTTTTTATTCATATAAATATCTTGTTCTCCGTAATGTCATGCAACTGCCTCCATTGATAAAAATGGCAGGTACATATTAGTGTTTTATACATTTTGATCGTTTAATAGTGGATTCTCTATCTAACAGATATTTTAGTTATAATAAATTGCAAGAAATTCTTAACGAAGTAAACGACACGACATTTATGAATATTTTGAAGAAAATGTGAGTTAGTAAACTAACTGTTAATCAGTTTGCAGCCTTAGGTAGTCGATGGTTGAATGATATGGGTAATCTTAGTGATAGTATCACATCCACACTTTGATTATATATAGTTACGCTACAGCTTCAAAAGAAGTTTCACCCAAACGTGCTATAAAAATATTAACCCCGTCTACACCATACCTATAATATATTTACACTTTATAATACAATTCATTGATCCTAAATATTACTCTTACATTTTAACTTCGGCTATATCAAAACTTAAAGGGTTTGTTAGTCCAAAGCACGGGTAAAGGAGGAAGATATATATATTGATAAATATTCATTTTAGAACACTATATACTAAGTTAAAAATAAAAATTAGTATATGGTATACTTGTATTTAAGTAGTGGGTAAGATCTAACAAGGTAAACTGTTTTGTCAATGTCATCGATTGAATTTAAGCACAACGGAATAACACACGTTACAATTTAAATGAAAAAAATCTCGTATTAATTATCTACCTGCATATAAGCCAAATATATTATCCGTAGCCGGAGGGGAAATTGTGGGCTGGTGAATATAAACTTTGTTGCCTTCTACGGACTCTGACTTTTTACTTAACAAAATGTGGAATTTTGCCCTTTTCGATGGTTTGGTGTCACATTAAACTGAAATTCGGTTGGTAATTTTAGTATTTTCGATAACTTACCTTTTTTTCTGCTTATAACTCATGTGAAGACATGCAGTAAACTAATTTTTTTAGATTTATTTTCTTTACCGAGTTTTAGCTTTTTAATTTTAATTTTTTGCAAGTTCATAATGATTCTCCATGTACATAAGCATTATTTAACTAGACTCATATTTAACTACCAAGAACCAGCTCCAAATATACTTAAAACTCTTTATTATTTTGATTTTATGTACATAATATTTTGTTATCAGCAATTAAAAAAAGTAAATAAAAAGGAAGTGAAAATATTTTTTTTTATTTCCTTTTACACTTCCTTCTTGTATCTTTATTTGGTTCTTGCAACTAAGAACAAAATAGAAAAAAGTAGTACATAATTTATAGGTTTGATGTTTTAATTTTAACGACACTTATTCTTTACTTTACGTCTCACTATTTAGAATAGTGAAATATATTGAAAGTATGGTTTAATATAGACCAATATATGTATACAAATAACATAAATGCATTCCCCTTAAACATATTTGTAAAATTAAATTTTAAGATTTTACATGTTACTGTAATATCAATTCTAATGTTAACTCAATGAAACGATAACGAATGAAAAAGCCATAAAATAAAAATTACTCCACGACGACTGATCTTCGATTTTCTGATGAAATCATTTCGATCGAGATTCCAATTAAATATATCTGCAGCTATTTGAGATTTTTTAAATTTGGGTTGGAAATATTAGAAAAGTTCATTTACACGATGTTAATTAGCTAGTTAATATTGCTAAAAAGGGATTTAAAAATAAAAAAAATTAAAAGAAAACCTATAATTTTAAAGACTCTCCACGAGATGAAATGCGCGAAATAAATTTTTATCTCCACTTTATTCACGTATACAGAGTGCATAAAAGAGATGTTTTTATTTTGTTACACAATCATTGAAGTCTCTATAGGAAATGTCTATTTCGAATGTATGCCCGTAAGTATAAAACTGAAGAAACTATGAAGTTGTCACAGACGAATGGACGGACAAAACAAAATTAGGAAGGTGCCTTACATTACCAAGTAACTAATAAAATTAAAAATATCACGTGTTTAACATCGCATAATCATTTCAAATTAAAACAAAGACAAACCAAACAATTGAATTAAAAAAAGCGTATGTGGTATGATGTGGTTCGTAATACTAGTTCAGTTCATAAAAGTTGACAAAATTATATGGACTGTACACAAATCTCGAGCACATACTAGCTTTGTCAGAACGACTAAGAAGAAAAAATCTGGAACTAAAGACCTGATAAAGTGAAAATTTAGTTAATTTAACACAGTGCATTCATTGTCTCGTTAACAAAGCTTCTGAAAATGCAACTAGCAGATTAAATCTTCAGGAGATGTAATGTATTTTAAAAAATAACGATTGTAAATGAGCATAAAACATTTTGTTTTTATTGAAAATATAACCTTACTTTTATGAACTTACTTTGAAAATATAAAAACCGTGGAAATGTGCATATATTTAAAAGGATATGGGCGTTTACAGTAACAATTTTTCTATTAAATTTATGAACGCTGAATAATTTGAACACAAAAAAACATCGTTTTCGCTACTCATACAATAAAATTATATAAACTAACGGCACCTTTGAACTTT
Source organism: Druceiella hillmani (assembly GCA_039881145.1). Lineage (NCBI taxonomy): Eukaryota > Metazoa > Arthropoda > Insecta > Lepidoptera > Hepialidae > Druceiella > Druceiella hillmani. The sequence goes on along the minus strand of JAYKKI010000142.1, from coordinate 983,562 downwards.
AGACGATCACCTAAACATGTACAGAGCTAATCAAGCTTCCTCAAATCCTTTAAATATTCAAGCTTCCTTTATAAATAAGTGCCTCTGAGGGCAGCACAGACTTTCCTTGTGAAGTCGATCATTCGTAATCTTACTACATCCGCTATATTTAAAGTAACAAGGCAAGAGAATAATTTCAATATTAAGCTTTTGGTTTGCAAAGAAGTACTCTAAATTTTGTGTCGTTATCAGCTCTTATTCCTACAAACTTTGCTATACACATTCGTAATGTGAATATTTATATTCCATTTCATATTAACAAGAAGAAAGTAACAAAAGTAATACTCTAGTCATTACCATGCAGCATTTTCTCAAAGAAATTTTGTAATGAAATTTTTAATTTCGATTTAGTTCGCTTTCTAGAATTATGTGTAAAAACTAATATGTACACGAGTTTGTATTTACATTTCTATACATGAAATCCATACGAATATTATAAAGGGAAAAACCGAATTTTTCTACATATTTTTACTATGACCGTGATGTTTCCATGACCATTGTGCCATTGGATTTTCTAGCAAATGGTTGACTGTCTCAAAGTTAAAAACGTACGAAATTTTGGTAATGGTAACAAAGTAAACCATAACCCTTCAAAGGGACGTACTCTTATGGAGGGTAGTGGTACATCTATCAAAGGAGGATGTTCCTTGCCAATAGAGAACACATTGCATCGACGGTACTTTCGCCATTACCCATAATCATAAATATATTCGCAATTTTTTGGCATTGTAGAAGTTTTTGTAGATACGAATACTAAACAGGAGAGTTTTTCAGTCATATTGTATTTACTTTTTGATTTGATTACGTGTTGTATGCAAAAAAAGTTGGACAACATTTTAATGATAGCGCTGTATTATTTGTTAATAAGGTGCGTAAAATACGTCAAAGAGTTAATTACTTTTTTGTTACGATTTATTTTATTTGTTATGTCAATTTTTGTGGTACAAAATGGTATTCTACCATACTAGGCTTAATCCTTAGCTTCACCCACGTGATATTTAATCAGGTTCCCTTTCCTTTTCTTCATCTTGAGGCTGATAAACTTTTTAATTATTGAGTTATGAATGATAAGTATGTAGTACTAAGGTACTTTAGTAACTAATTACATTTACTTGCTAATTGCAAAAAGACTAAAAATTTAAATGAAAAAACTTGTTATTATAATATTCAGTCATTTGCCTTATAATTTATTTATCATACTAAAGTTAAAAAATGTCTCTAGTCCTTTGTCACACAACTATAATAGTTAACTTCATAGAGTGTTAAATGATTGATAATTTGCTCTGAACGTATTTGAAATAATTTTTCTGATATTTATTAGATACTCAACGACAAATACTTATCAGACTAATCGAATTGAAGTCCGTCTATTTATAATCATTCACAAATATGTGAAAACAATGTTTACGTCTTCCGTTGAAGTACAACTCTTTCAAAATAAAGACTTCGAAGTGGACATTGACCGCAAAGCGAAGCGCGACGTGAACATAGTATACATCGCCGCATGGGGTGCGCGCCCCGCAACCGATGTTGCGTGTGTGAATACCTGCATTCCATTTGTCGGTATTCATCACTACAGTGTGCTTCACCCAAGCCAACTTATGGCTATTATGAGGACCATGCCAAACTGTCATCAACTAAATAACAGCTACAATGTTATCAGATACAGGTAAGACGTTGTTATTTATATTGAGCATTTAAAAGATTACCACAATATCCACAATAATTTTTCATGAATGTGATATTCATAAATAACAATCATAACTTTATTTACTATTTGATCGTTTATAGTGTATCATCATTTGATGATGAATATAGGTAGTTGCGAACTTTTCTCATAGTTTTGGCAACGCACTCAATTTTTCGTGGCGGACGGTTATTTTTCAATATTCTGCTTCGATAAACGAACAAAGAAATGAAGTTTAACGGTAATTTATTATATATACCTAAGCTTTTAATCTAAGATGTATATAATCTGTAGCATTTTATTGAAATCCGTTGTGCCGTTTAAGCGTGAAAGAACAAACAAAGAAATAAACTGAAACGTTTATTTTTTATTATATTAGCATGGATAATACAATTTCATAAAATTTATACTTAGCTTGACTACTTATGAAAATGATTTATGTAATTTTTCGATTATCCCTTTAGTAAATAAACGTAGTTATTTAAATTAAAAACTGATATAATTCCTGAGAAATAGTGTTCTGGATTGAAAAACATTGCAAGACATTTGTAAGTTACAAAAATAAATTTTTGAAAACAAAATAATTATATGCGCTACCAAGATATAGAAAGCAGCTTTGTAAAATATGTGAAAGGCTACCATCTAGCAAAACTTGGATGAATTTTTAAAACATACGCACTTGTGAATCATTAGAGCGATTCCAGTTGTGAGTTGAATGTAATATGATATTGAATACTCTCAGTTGAATACTCTCATGTACCTGTAGGATCGATACCGGCTGTTATTAAGGAATTTATTTTGCCGTTAAGATTCAAATAGTTCATGTAATATTCTTAATTTATTCCCAAAGAACTAGTCGATTATTATGACGACATTAATTAGTTATATTTAAGGCAAAAAAAAAGCGTTTTTTTATCAGTTGCTATTTTATGTCATTAATATCTTCGGTGAGTAATTAACACAGCAAAAATGAATCAAGGAAATGTTGAGGTAAAACCAGTGATCTGATAGAAAATATATAGCCTGGTTTCAATGACACTGCTCTCCCGTTGTTTGTTAAGGATTCTTGCAATTTTCAATTTTAATATCAGAATTTCGAAACTAGCCGAACTTTGTAAAGCTGAAACGTCTTCTGAATACACAGCTATTTTAACTGTCTAGCATTTCTAGCTAACTTCTTTTAAACGTACTTAATTTTTCAGTTTTCCTATTATAGAAATTGTTGATGTGTAATCACCCATTTTTAAATATAGGACTAGGTTGAACTTCGCATAAAATTTTTTTTCTACGTTGAACAGTATGTTAATATACTTGATATTATATGGTAATATAAATACAAGTATGAAAATCACAATTAATTTCTATCCCTTCCATATTTTTTTTAAGTTCAACACTTTCAGCTATTGCATTTTTGACAAAGATTAATTGGCATTTTTGACCAATATTATTTGTTACCAATCAATACCAATGAGTTGGACGTTTTAATTTTCCTTTATTAATTGAATTCTTTTTTTCTTTATCTTTTTTCTTCATTGCCTGCCTTCGCATTCTCTCAAACTGAAAAAAAATTACTAGGCGTGAAAAAAGTGGTGGCTTCTTACTCCTATTTTTTATAATAAAACAAAATTTCTTCTTTTTTTTATTAGTTATACACTACTTTATTACATGATGAAATAAGCAGGAACAGATATTTATTCGCTTCTGCCACTGACGTTTTTGTTTCTGTGCTCATATTTGCTCACAAAATGTTGTCTTGCATGTTTATAAATTTAAACATTATAAAAATATGATAACAAAGGCCGTGTCAATAGTTCTTCTACTCCATGCAAATAGTGTAGACTTCTTTAGTTCTACCATTACTTATTTTAAACTCAAAATAGTTTTGAGACTCGCAAAGAATATTTTCTTGTATTTTTACAGATATTTATAAATTATTTACCAGACTACTAACCCTGATCTAAATAATATTTCTTTTATTGTAAACTAATATGTACATCTATATATAAGTAAGCCAAATAATTTCATTTTAGGCTTATAAATATGTTACATTTAAAAATTTACATTTGAGGTATTTTTCTAATTTTTTCATTCATTTTAAACTGTCAACTAGCAATATTTTTGATATTTTATTTAATACTTAGTTCCTTAAAAGGTAAAAAAAGAAGATTAATTATTTTTATTTGCAATTGGCAAATACTTCATTAAAGATTTTATTTAACCAGTTTAATTTGAGATAAAGATGTCTCTCATATCATCTGCCGTATTTAATAAATAACAACATTTGTAAGACGTGAAAGATGAGAATAACGCAATAGAGTGAAATAAATGAAATTGGCGTCCGAAACGAATCATAAATAAGTAATAGAAGGAAACTTTTTGAAGTTACTTTGGTCATCTTGCTTTCAAATTTCCCTTGTATTGTTCTTGTCTGTAAATAATTTTTTTTTATTCACAATATACACTATTTCGTTGTAAGTGTTATCTCAGTCTTTCATTTTTTAAGGTATGTTATTTTAAACGAATAGAGGGGAAAATACGTATAATTTGAACTTATCTATCTAAATTTACATTTCCAAAAAATTAAATGTGGATTTCTGTTTTAAACATTGTCAAATAATAAACACAAAATTATTTTAATTTATGCAACTACGAAAATTTTTTGAACACAAAACTAAAATCTTTTATGTATAAACAATAATTATTATTTATGAGAAATCTAATTAATGTTACAACTCAGCAAAATAAGTCTTAAGTTTCTGTTTAGAGAATTTCTGGTTTCAAGTCAACTAGAGGTAGCCCATGTTTTACATGAGAGTATTAAATTACCTTTTAAAATATATTTTAAATAAAATTTCATAGCTTTAGAAAATTAGTATTTTTAAAACTAAATGTGAGCTTACGATCATTTAAAACAATTCTATTGCTGAATTAAATAAAGTTTTATTTTGGAGATTACTTCTTAAAAATCGATTTGTAAGTTTGAATGTAGGAGGTAATCTCCAAAACTACATATCCGATTTCAAAAATTCCTTCAAAAATATTTAGAAAGAAGCTTCAGAATGAATATACATTGTATATTATACCGTTAAAAATGTCGTATCATAAATAAGGTAAATTTTGAAAGTTTGGATGTAGTAGGTAATCTCCGACACTACTTATCCGCTTTCAAAAAATTATTTCGCCAATATTTAAAAAGGCCCTTCAGCATGGTCATAGATTATAAACTATCCCGTTAAAAAAAATTCATGGAGACCAGTTTTGCAACGTAACTCAACAAAAAAACTGTCGAGCGAATGCATTTGTTATGAACGCTGCCTTAACGGTAAGAGATTTATTTATAAGTGATATTGATATTTATATTTATATACAGTGTCACCTATTTTTTACATTCCTAGAAAATTGTAATGAAGGAGCAAATTCCAGTGGCGCATCGGAGCTGACACACACAGTGTTTTTCTTTTCTTAAAAACGATACCAAGAGTTTAGGAAGTTTTACTTCCCCTCATATATCAGAGATATCTTGCAATATTTTACGATACGGACAATAAATAATAAAATATTTTTTAGTCCCAAAAATTTGAGAGAAATCCGCGCAGAAATAAAGTAGTGACAGACCATGCAATTCTAAACTGTTTGGAATGTTTTTATGAGCAATTTTTTTATACGTTGTATTCACATATAATCATAAAAACTCAATATAAGGAGAATAAAACCATAATAGGTAAAGAAAATAGCAGCAGAATTAGTTAAAGGCTGAAGCCAGTCACCCTATAATAATAAAAACACAGTGCACCTTTTCCATTTTATCAATATTCATTCTCCTTGTATTAACTATGGACCCCTGCTTGCGTATTATATTTATATAAGACCCCCTCACACGGCTACGTTTTTCATTGTTTTTTTATAAAATAACACAAAATAAGTATCGGACCTATAATGAAGCTTAAATTGCATTTTTTGCTAACTTGGGTATATTTTCTTTTTCACTTTTTGGAGAAAAGTTTTTAATTAATTACCATATTTATAAGCATATTTTATTCTACTATTCACTTAAGTAATTAAAACAATGCTTTTTCAGTTGGCAGGTTTATAACTGATGTCGTTATTTATTTAAAATGTATTTAATTTATCAAAATACTAATTAATATTTATTAATTAAAGAAACAAATTATATACCTTGTAAGTTGTAATTTAGAGAAATTTTGACAATTCTCTAATGTACATGTTATGTAGATTTACTTAGAGATGTTTATTCCAAATATGTTTTTTTCGGGTTTATAAAATTTAAATATACTCAGTGAATAGCTTTAGAGTTGCGAAGTCAGGTTGTCCATTATTTGTTATTATTTATACCATACCACACACACTATTTCGTCTCTAATGGCTTTTTTAAAAGGAAATAATTACTTCTTTTAAACTCACCTCTAGGAGGAAAAACAAGTTTGTAATATTTGTTAACATTGAGAAAATACTAAGAAAATAACGCGATTTCTATCGGATTATGAATATTTCCATAATTTTTGACACATGGATAAATTTTTGTTTATTTTCATGTTGTACGAAAATCTGAGAACGGAAAAAATGTTTTTAGTGCTGACGATATTTTGAGAGAATTTTTTATATTTTCATATATATTATATGAAAATATAAATACATAAATGTGTCTCAACGGAACTCTGTGGTATGAGAATGTCCTTTTTCTGTCCGTCTATTTATACGCAAGGATAACTTTTAAACGATAATGAAAGGAAGGTACTCAAAATCGGTACAAATCAAGAGGGACATGAAAATATTATTTTCTGCATAGACACGTGCATAATCGAAAATGGTTTTAATGAGAGAGTCGCTCGCGCACCTGTAGTTCAATAGATGTGCACGCACGCAGTAGGTGTAGGTAGTAGGCGTGCACGTACGCATACACGTGCACACACGTGCATACGTGGGTGCACGTGTATGCGTACGTGCACGCCTACGCGAGACACGCATGTGCGCACACAAGCTCATACGCACGCTCTCACATCTATACAAGCTTACGCCTATACGCACATAGGTGGGCATATACACGCACATATACGTATACACAGGCATACATACGTATACACGCTAGCGCACGTGCACACGTACACACACACATATATGAGCCTATGAATGTAGGTATAATCAAATTTCTTTCTGAAGCTACGAACTTCTATGCAATACACACTGATACTAAGTCATTCAATTTTATATGGCACCCAATTCCCACCAAAAAACGTTCCACTTTTATCTTCGACTGAAAATAATTCCGGAATTCAAAGACACCGAAGAGATGCGGATAGCAAGTGTGTCAATTTTACAATTGTTCCGTTTTTATTAATTTGGTATTTAGCTCTGAAATAACATTTTATTTACACCAAAGGTAAATAATTACTGTTGTGCAAATTATCTAACGATGTTACGTAACGAATAACACTTCTCGAGAGAGATTTTTACTTTATTTTTAAGTAGCGGAAATATTTAATTACACAATCCATTATACAGTTTACATTGTTCATAAAAATGTTATGAATTTAAGGAATGTTTGTATTCTTGGGGATAATGTCTATAGACGTGGGAAAACTGTTGAAATTATCAATGTTAATTGAATAGTTTAAAAATATAATTTAATTGATGTTATGCACGAAAATTTCTACTCGTAACGTTTAATCTTACTAAACGCTTCTTAAAATTAATATGAAAATAAGCGGGCAATACAAAATTATATCACATATTAATCCAAGTTTACATTCAAGGAATGTTTTACTTACGACGTTAAATTCTGTGCAATATTAGTTTCATTTTAAAATCGAGAATGTAGTTCAAGAAAAAAATAATAACTTAATAGTTCCTTTAATTCGTAGAGCTTTAATTAGGTTACTTAATGAAAAGGAGGAATCAAGATAGACCATGAAACACGTAATGAACTATTTTTTATTAATTTTTATTTCAGGGAGTTCACGGATTCTAAACAATCGAATTAACAATAGAAAAAATAGGAAATAAAGAGGAAATACTTTAAATCTTAATTATATTACTTTGACTTAAACATTTATGATTTAATATATAATAGCATTAAAAAAAACAGTATTATTTTGTAAAACTATGAAGTAATTAAACGTTTATGTTCAACTTTGTTACTGCACATTTTATAAAGAAGAATAATAATTATTTTTCATTTTATATTAGTACCACTTGTCAAGTAATAAGGTACAGGTGCAAATTAACATGCAAATTAAACTTCTAGACGTGAAACGAAAAAAACATTGATTACGAACATAGTTATAGCACAACACATCTTATAATATCAAGGAAACACTTAGTTTTCATAATCAATGTATTTTCCTTGATGTTCTACCTAAACTCCAATATCTTTAATTTAATTGAAATTAAATTCATATAATGGAATAAAATGAGCCTCTGCAAAAATTATAAATTTATTAAACATTATACACGCTTTTCGTTAACCATTAGTTTTTCTACGTTAAATTATTACTGGGACAATGATAGTAAATTATACTTTTCGATCACTACACTTCTTAAATAAAAAAAGAAACAAAATAATAACTAGAGAAAAAGAATATTTTGGATGATTTCACGGATTTACGATTTACCAAGATAATAGTACCACGATTGTAATTCCGAAATCGTAAATAAAACTAATTGCACACTGAACTGTAAAAAATAAGTATGCGTAAACATTTTAATCTCAGAGATTTCTTTTTCAAAGGGTTATCTTGAGTTAATTCAATGGTTTCTATCGCAGTTGATAAGAAAGTCATTCGCAAAATTTCTAGTAGAGTCAGACGAACGAAGGACGCGATGTGTAAAATAATATGTAAATCACAGTAATTTGTTTTTCAAATAAGGCAAAGTTAGAGTTTAATATACCTCATACAGTAACTAATTCTTAGATGCAAACACGAGATAACTGAATTAATGTATCAACAACGAAAACCAATTATATTTCAATTTATGAGGTTGTGTACCTGTCCCTTTATCGGATGTTTAATTTTAAATAAAAATTAAATTAAACACCGATAAAGGGACAGCTACACAACCAAGTGCGTAACATAAAACGTAAAGTCAACAAAATGTCTGGAATATGTTTTGTTTAATACTATATCAAATGTTGTGTCGTTCATGTATATATTGTTTTCGAAACATAAAATTTATTCCGCGTCGAAGGAAATATTTGCCAGAAATGTTTGCTAATAATATTTAAATTTTAGTCATATGTTGTATTAAAAAATGTCCGATTTCTAAATCAGTTTCGATTATATTAAAATACAATACCAAATATGTATTGTACGTGCTTTCAATAGAAAAAAAATTGTAGTAATTTCTATCCTCGATATTCATATATCGAGCACACATCAACTTAATATACACGTGTAAGCAATGACAATTGGGTTGAAGTAAATACGAGAACCTTCTCTGCATTTTAGACAATAATACCTTTATTACTAATATCAAAAACAAATTTTTGTACTGGATATTTAGTAAGATTATAAAATATATAAGAAAATATGTAGAGAACATGTTAAGAAAATGTGTACTGTAAATAGATGAGTAGTAAAAATATAAAAACATACCAGGTATTTAGCTCTGAAATTGTTCAAATTTCCTTTGTAATCGATCGTTATTGCGGAAAGTTTAAGAACGTAGACAAGATAATCTACAAACACGTGTCTTAGTGTTCGTAATCTATGATTTATTTGAAGTAATATTTCCCTAATGATTATTTTAAATAATCTTGTGTTTTATTTTTAACACCTCACATATTTTAAATAATCTTATTTTATTTTACCACATGTAAACCTCATTATTATTGTTAATTGTCCTTGTAATATATGTACAAATACAAACAAAACAAGTACAAATAATTTTATTAGTGAGAAAAGCCTACCAATCTCTTACCAGTTTTTTTCACTTTCAGTCTGTTTCATGTCAAGCCTGCTATGGTCTCCAACTCATCGTGATATCATAATCTTTTAATATATATTGAGCATCGAGTAGATGTATATTGAGTCGATTTGTTTAGTCTATAGCAAATGAAGTGACGTGCCATGACTATTTAATATTTTTAGAGAATTCTAGGACCTCGACCATTCTACTTGAACGATGTAGGTATTCGTTATACATTTTTGGACCAGTCTTTTTCCGCCTATGGACCTCCGCGTTTTAAGTTGAGTGATTTTTAGCTTCTAAAACAAAGATTTTAATAACACATTGTCAACAAAATGTCTGGAATATAATAAAAATAAATCGTTGTCTTTTACGAACTTTCTTTATTGCAACTCTACTTAGTTCATTTCGTAATTTTATTTCCTCGTTAATTCCTCCATGTTTGGTTACTAAGCGCCTGACTTGATTATTTTTTCGTTGTTCATATGTAAAGTTTTCCCTCAAACTATACATATATTCTCTTCCTTTGTATATCTAAACGTGCTTCCCGCTCCCCTTCTGCTTCATTTATTTACTGTTCTTTCACATTCCTCCTTTTGTTTCACCACTCAAAAGATATCCTCCTTTTGGCATCCTGTTAAACGTTCTCCAACTTTCCACTATAGAAAATTCCTTTGACTGTCAAGAACCTTCTGGAAATATTGTTAAAATTTCACTTAATACGCTGTTCATTCTCGCGAGCAATTCAATTTCACTTATTGCGTTGAAAGATAACTTTAGAGTGGTGAAATAAAAAGGAGGAATGAGAAAGAACAGAAAATAAATGAAGCAGTTCTTTTTTAGGAAATTTATAATATACTTAGAATTATATTTATTAATTTATATTAATTAATACCTTTTAAACTATTTTGAGTGTTGATCATTTCAAGTTTTCTACCATTAATATTTATAGAAATTGTTTACAGAAATATTATGTTATACCTATTATTTTTCAGTAGATATAATTCAGAACCAAGCCACCATAATTTTTATATTCTTAAAGTTTAAAATTATTTTCAATTTTTGTAGGTTATTCAAAATTACTGAAATCGTTTCCTGTTGAAACGATTATCAATGATAATCATATGATAATCAAAATTTTAGAAAACAGCTGTGGTGTGAAAATTTTCAGGGATATTAATTATCCTGAAGACTCCGAATATGATAAATGTCAATTTGATACAATGCTACAATAAATATTTTTCAACGTTATGGGAAAAGTTATCGCAGTTTTCTCCATTCCTTTTTCTGTTAATTTCTTTTGCATTATTCCAAGTTTTACCATGTAAAATATATAAAAAATATTTTTTGATATAATTGAATTTTTCCGCTTAAAAAACTGTGAATCTTATATTCCTTAATAGGTATTTGTATGGAACACAAATCACGCAAAACCTTTTTAAGCCGCCCGAGTTCTAGAAGCTACAGAAGTTGTTCACCACCATAAAACATTATTACATATTTCACAGTACTTAATTTCATTTCTGTCTAATTGAAAATTCCGCATCAATAAATCTTTAATATAAATAAAATTTAAGTGTCTCCCTCAGATTTTGAAACAACAGTCAGCTTCTAGGCTGTATGGGCTACTAATATGACACCTAAACATAAACAACACTTTGTACAATCTTTTATGTTTTCTGTCGTTCTTTCAGTCTACTTTCCCCTTGTTTACGACACAACAGCTATAGGGTTTGTCCAAAATAAACTCGGAAACGATTAACTCTTTAGTAAAACAAGTTATATCTATAAATGGACGATAAAACCGAGCATAATTCAATTTTTGTTTTATTTTGATATAGCTTTTATTTATGACACGTAGTCGCGAGACATCTGAAGTTGAAACATAAAAAAGGAGAACATAATTAACTCTATTTTACATACATTATTTTATTTTGAATATAACTTAACAAGCCAGATAATTGACATATATCCACTTTTAAACTTTAAATCGATATTGGCTTAAAATAGTATGTAGATTGCTAATGTACACAATAAATCAACAACGTCTGTTCTGTTACAGAAAACTGGTGACGACAGATTTGAACCTTAGTTTTTTATGACCTAATTACAAATCTAATGAAAACTTTGTCAGTATACCATTGAAATCTAGCCACCCTTTTCCGTTTTAATTATAGTTAAAATATAATATAATTTTAATAATTTTAATAATTCATTGAATGTGAAGTATTTTTAAACAATAGATCCTGAAAATTTATTAAGTTTTCTAATATTCAAATTCTGTTTGTGTCTTAAGCCAAAAATAAGTCAATTCTTGTAATTATTAAACGGAATTTTATTGCAAGTGGATTCATTTCAAAATAGGGAATGCAAATGTGAACTACTAGTGAAATCCGGATTTTGAAAGAGGATTTTCATAAGCAATCCGGATAATCCGGATTCTTTCATTTGAAAGTGAAAAAGTTTGATTATAATGTAAATTTTGTTATTAAATAAAATTGCAATGTGCTTATTTGGAAATTGAGATCACGGTTGTATTCACAATCAATAAGTCTTCTTTGAAATTAGTCAAAAATAAAAGAAACCAAATAAAAATATAAAAATAAAAACTGAAAGTCGACTAACAAAAACACCTTCTTCAGTTCATAATTTAAATGAAACCTTAAAAAAACATGAAATTAGAATTTGAAAAAAAAAAAATTTTTTTATATTAAGATATTTTTTAGTTTAAAAAAAATATTTTTTTTAATTAAAAAATATCTTAAAAATGATAGAGCGTCAATAGTCACATCATTTAGCCTGCTACTGATTCGATTACATGTAATACCTGCCGGCAAAAAACTTGCTCTGACTCGACACTCGACGCTGTATGTGGTATACAAATTAACTGTCTGTCTCTGGCTGTCTCTAAATATCGACTCCTACAAGCGTTGTCCTCATGCAATGCCATTTCCACTCGCACTAAGCTTGAAACACCTGTTTTAGACTGTGTGTTGGTCGATTCTCTGATAGCATAATTTTTTTTGTAGTTCACGATCTAATTTTTTTTTGCAACTCAGCCTGGAAGAATCTTGTTCTATGGTCAAATCCTTCATCTGTCACAACATGATCATGAATCATCAAGCTACTACAATTTTACACAATTTGCAAATTGTTTCCTGCATTTCTGTAATAGAAGGCCAGTAAAACACTTTATTGTTGGATTGTTCCAAAAAATCATTAAGACTATGGAGATGAAATAAGGTTCCCGAAATAATGTGAAGACGTCGGTCTTTGAATCTTTTTTTTAGAGCATAAGAAATACTTTAGTTAATTATTCCTTCTTTGCTATCTAAGCTTTTGATCATGAGTTTGAGTGCAGTATCAGCTGTAAGTAAGGTAGCATCGCATCTGCATAAGGCTTCTACGTTCACCTTAGCAATATCGAACGATAAGTGTAAATCTTTAATGACTCAAAAATCTTTAGTTAATATCGCTTTCAATATCTCATAATGACTTTTGGATGCAGGTTTTCAATTTAACAAATCTCTCTAGCATTATTGCCTTAATGCTCCGACGTGTTTTGCAGTCAAGTAATAGTAGTAGTTCTTTTCCGAATTCGTCGCTCTTTAATAAAATAGAATTATTTTTGTTTGGAGAGTTTTTGAATAATTTTTCTATTAACCTGACTTTATTTAATATGCTTCGAATCTGAAAGCCTTCATTTAATAAACACACTGATCCAGTTTCTCTTACCTTCTACTGCATCTGAGTCATCATCATAAGATATACTGACATAATGTTCATTTGAAGGAACATAATGTTTATTATCAACTGTTTCAGCTAGTAAGGAACGATAATTTATTTTGTACAGCATGTCAGAGATAGCTACATGCATTCTGTGTGCAAGGAAGACCTGATGATTTATAGTCAAAAGTTTTCCAATTTTGCACACGACACTTGCTCCATCAGTTGTCATAGCAAGAACATTTGAGGTTCATACTTTACAGTCGCTTAACCAAAGATCGTATGAAGCCAATCGAGTCTGAATCAGAGAAATACATACCTCTACTCTCATTGATCTAAGAATGCGAATCAGACCCAAGTTATGAAACATTTTTCCGTGTTTAAAGAATCTGCTAACTATATTTATGTTAATAATAGGTGATTATTGACTGCGATCCAATCATCGAAAGACAATGCGAATGTTTGTTTTTCTAATTTTCAATTATGCATATTTATTTTCGTTTTCACATCCTCATAGACTCGTAATACAATTTTTTGACTGTATTTTGAGAACTTGGTTATATCTTTATAATCACTTTTACACAGCAGATTTCTGAGGTGTTCTGAAGTACAGCAAAGGTTAAAAGAACTCCATCTTAGCATACCATTTTTGCCACAAAGCATTCAAGCGAGTCTTTACTTCTAAAACATTCAGTTATTTTTTTTTTGACAGGAGAGTCATCAGCATTAGTATTACTTGAAGTGCTGGCTTGTATAATGGAGTGAACTTTTCTGAGATGCATGTGTAAAGTTGACGTACTACCGCTGACTTTAAAAATGCATTCACACAGTTGACATTCTGCTTCTGAGCTATTTACGGATTTTAAAAAATGTCCCCATACACTAGATTTATCTCCAAATTTTTTAGAGTAATCTTTTATCTCCATGATACAAGTACTGAAACAATTTCAATATTTGCTATAAATTTATAAACCATTACAAATTGCTAGTTTAGCTGCTCGTTTTAGCACGATACTAAACATATTATAATCAAAAATATGGTAAGAAAAAAAAATGTACATAAATATAAAAACAACCACAAGAGATACAAACATTTTTTATCTGCCTTATTATGTGAAAATACTAAATAATGCAATCATATTCTGTAAAAATTTAACATACTTTGGAGATTCGTTACAAAGACTGTCTAATTTTAAAGAAAAATATGATAGCAGTTTATTTTGGGAAGTACAGAAAAAGCCTTCTTTTAGTTACAAACTAATTATATACAATGCAACGGCTATGATTTACGGAACCCTACATATACGGTCTAAAAACACTAGTTCATACTATTTTAAGGGCAAGTTCAGTGCATGAAATTAAACAAATTTTTCTATATTCAATTCGAAAAAAAAACTTATCAAAATGAAGTAACATTACCTAGTTACTAAATAGTGAATCTTGCTCTGTGTTATTGCTAATAAATACCTGCGGTTGCCACGAGCCCGGAACGGCCGGACGGCGAGCATATTGTTATTGAAGGTCATCGATCAAGATTCACAAGACACCGACTGAACGACGCGACAGTCGTTGAAAACGGAATAGGGACTGCAATCCGGATAATCCGAAATTGAAAAAAGGATATTTGTGCCTTTTCACTGGATTTCAAAATCCGGATTTGAAAAATTGAATCCGGAGCTTTCGAACATTTTAAGTAAAGCAAGAGGAAAGATTTCATTTTTGCTCACGTCGTTTGCGCTATATTTAATGCCGATTGCCACCGTGTATTGCATGCGGTTCCAACGAGCGTGCGGAGGGAGAGATTCATTCGTACGTTACATAACTTGGGTCTGATTTGCATTCTTGGATCAATGCCAGCAGAGGTATGTATTTCCCTGGTTAAGCGAACGTGAAGTATCAAACTCAGATGTCCTTGCTATGACAACTGATGGAGCAAGTGTCATTTGCAAAATTAGAAGACTTTTGCCTATAAATCATCAGGTCTCTCATGTAAACAAAATATTTAGCTACCTCTGATATTCTATAAAACAAAAACTATCGCTAATGTGTGAACGCATTTTTAAAGTTAGAGACAGTTCTTCAACTTTACATAGCACTTCAAGTAATGCTAATGCTGATAGTCCTCCTGTCAAAAAACAAAATATATCTTATTGTTTTAAAAGTGAAGACTCACTTGAACGCGTTGTGGCAAGAATGGTATGCTCACATGAGGCCCTTTTAATATTTTCTGTACTTCAGAACACTTCAGAAATCTGTTGCGTAAAAGAGATTATAA
The DNA here is from genome assembly GCA_039881145.1 of Druceiella hillmani. Classification (NCBI taxonomy): domain Eukaryota; kingdom Metazoa; phylum Arthropoda; class Insecta; order Lepidoptera; family Hepialidae; genus Druceiella; species Druceiella hillmani. Next base: position 967,912 of record JAYKKI010000142.1, on the reverse strand, counting down.
AAATGAATTAAGTTCTCTAAATACAGTCAAAAATATTATATTACGAGATTAAGAAGATATGAAGACAAAAATAAAGATAGAAATACATAATTTAAAATTAGAAAAACAAACATTTGCATTGACTTTTGACATGTAGTCAATAAGTGAAGACTTAGTTGAACATGAATGGTATGCCAAGATGGAGACCCTTCTAATCTTTTCTGTCCTTTAGAACACGTCAGAAATCTGCTGAGTAAAAGTGATTATAAACATGTACCAAGTTCTCCAAATACAGTCAAAAATATTGTATTACGAGACTACGAGGTTGTGAACACGAAAAGAAACATGGAAATACATAGTTCAACATTAGAAAAACTAACATTCGCAATGACTTTCGATGAGTGGACCGCAGTCAATAAGCGAAGACTTGCTTGAACGCGTTATGGCATGAATGGTATGCTAAGATGGAAATCATTTTTATGTTGTTCCTTCAAATGAAGATGATGTCGGTATTTCATGTGATGATGGCTCAGGTGGAGAAGAAAATACGAGAAACTGGATCCGCATGTTTATTAATTAAAGGCTTTCGAATTCGAAGCATATTAAATAAAGTCAGGTCATTAGTAAAATTATTCAAAAAACCTCGAACCAAAAATGATTTTATTTTACAAAAGCATGGCCGTGACGAATACGGGAAAGAACTACTGCTATTACTTGACTGCAAAACACGTCGGAGCATTAAGGCAATAATGCTAGAGAAATTTTTTAAATTAAAAACCTGCATCCAAAATCATTATGAGATATTAAAAGCAATATTAACTTAACTGACAAAGATTTTTAAGTCATTAAAGGTGTACGTTTATTGTTCGAAATTGTTAAGGTGAACAGATATGGCCTTATGCAGATGCAATGCTACTTTGATTACAGCTGTTGCTGCACTCAAACTAATGGTCAAAAGCTTAGATATCAAAGAAGAAATAATTAACAAAAGTATTTCTAATGCTCTTAAAAAAGAGTCGAACACCGACGACTTCACGTTGTTTCAGGAACCTTATTTTATCTTCATAGTCTTAATGATTTTTTAGAACAATCCAACAATAAAATGTTTTACAGGCCATCTAATGCAGAAATACAGAAAACAATTTGCAAAAATGTTTAAAATCGTAGTAGCTTGGTGAGTCGTATTCATGTTGAGACAGGTAAATGGGATTTGACCACAGAAAAAGATCCTTCCAGAGAAGATTAACTGAGTTACAAAGAAAAAGTAGATCGTGATTTACAAAAAAATTATGCTCAGAGAATCCACCAGCAGACAGCTTGAAACAGACGTTTCAAACTTAGTGCGAGTGGAAATGGCGTTGGATGATCGCTTGTAAGAGTCGAAATGTAGAGACAGCCTACAGAGACAGTTATTTTGTATCCCACATACGAGCGTCGAGCCAGGGCGACTTTTTTCGGCGGGAGGTATTACATGTAACCGAATTCCTAGCAGGCTAAATGATGTGATTATTGACGCTCTATCATTTTTAAGATCTTTTTCATTTCATAAAAAAACAGTTTTTTTGAAAATTCTAATTTTGTGTTTCTTTAAGGTTTTATTTAAATTAAGGACCGAGAAAGTGTTTTTGTTAGCCAACTTTCAGTTTTTATTTTTATAGTTTTACTTATTAGTTTACACTTTGTATTAGAGTCTAAAATATAGATGTTTATTTATTTTTTATTTCTGACTCATTTCAAAGAAGACTGATTCATTTTCAATACAACTGTGATCTCAGTTATCAAATAAATATATTTAAATTTGATTTTTATATATTTATTTGATAACTGATTGAAATTCACATTATATTTAAACTTTTTCAATTTTAAATGAAAAAATCCGCAAAACAGTATTATCCTGATTGATTACGAAAATCGGCTTTCGAAATTCGGATTTCTCTAGTAGTTTGGATTTGGACAAATGAATCTCTCCCACCGCGCGCTCCTTTTAACTGCCTGTAATACATAAACGATATTGATTAAATATAAGCATTTTGTTATGTCGATGGTTGGAAAATGTATTGAGAAAAAAAAACGAAATTTAGGATACAACAATTAACAAAAAATGTCATGGCATAATAAGCTATATATGAATAATACAAAACAAAAAATGGTTAATTATACATCTTGACATGGTTGGTAACAATGAAAACGGGGAATACAATGGAATTAGGAACTGTAGAACTAAGGGATAGTGAGAGGAAGGAGTTTTTCAGACGAACGTTGAACATTCGTTGAGGACGAGTTCCTGGTATCCGGATCTGGTCGATTACAAAGTCTTATAGCTTGCACCGCGATGGACTTTTCATAAAAGGTGGTTGTATGTTTGGGAAAAAGGAGACTGAGATGGTTTGACGAGCGTAACCCTATACTGTGTGCAGACAAGTAACTAAATTTGCTTTTAAGATAAGTTGGATAAGTAGCATTATTCAAAATATTATAGAGAAGTGCTAATTAAATAAAGCTTGAGACTTCATTGGATTAACTAACATACCCATTTTATGAGCCTACTGACCGATTAAAGCGAGGTCTTCATTGAGGATATTGATAATGGTTGCTATAGAGTCTACATAAGTATGGGCATATATTTGTAAATCATCAGCGCAAAGATGATAATTACTGTGGATATTCCCAACAACCCCATCAAAGAATATTGAAAAAAGAAGTGAAGAAACAACCCCTCCTTGAGGCACACCAGCTGAGAAGTCCGTCCATTCAGGGAACGCATTTGAAGACATTTGAAGGCACATATTGCCGATGCCCATATAAATATGAGCTAAACCATTCTAATGAGTGTTGAGATATACTCAAAGATTTCAGACAAGTTAGCAGAATATCAAAGTCAACGGAGTTGAATGCACTGCTGAAGTCAAGAAGTACAAGTATTGTGAGTTCGGTGTTATTGATGACTAAACGTATATTATCTGTAATTTTTACTAACGCTGTAGAGGTACCATGGTCAGTTTTGAAACCAGATAAAAATAGAGTTAGATGTTTGCATAGGTTTAGATATCGAACAAGGTGGGAATGGACTATGCCTTCAAATATATTCGATAGAAATGGTAATATAGAAATGGGTCGAAAGTCTTTAGGATGTACAGGCGACAATGTATTTGGTAAGGGTATTATATACGATTTCTTCGCTTCAGTTATGTTACAATATCTAAAATAAAGTTGAAGGCTTTAATACTTAGGCCATCGCATTCCATGTAATTGGTTTTCATCGCCAGATGATTGATTTTAACTTCAAAATCACAGGTATTAGGAAATGTGAATTAGTGGTTAGAAGAGAAAGAACGGATTCTCTTTCATATTTCGAACTTAAAGCTGGGTCAATCTATACATGGGACTGAGTAAAGAAAGAGTTCAAAGTATTAAGGTTAAGCTGGTAATACGCATCAGTATGAGAGTTACCACCAGAGTGCCAAGAAACTTTCAAATGTTTAATGAAGAGCATTTGCGTATGGAAGTGAAGATTTAATGCTTTTTTGCATTTCTACACATTTGTGCATACCTATTCTGTTTAAGGACTGGTGTTCCCTTTATATCTGACTATGGTTCGTTCACGCTTAGCCATAACTTTTTAGATGGAGTGACTAAGCCATGAGGCTGCCTTCTTTTTAATTTTCACTCATTTAAGGGGTGCATGCTTATCAAACAGCTTTATGATGTGGTTGTTGAATTCAACAACTTTTTCAATAACCGTTTTAATGGCTTAAATACTATCTCAATCAATGAGCTGAGCATCCTCTAGCAAACAAGGAAAATCAATAATGTTAAAGCTTATAAAATTGGAAATATTAGGAGATGGCTTAGGACTACGCAATTTGCAGGATAGGCAAATTAGGTCATGGTGTGAGAGCCCAGAAGCAGGAAATCGGCCGTAGAAATATACGCTTTTAGGAGAGGATAGAATGGAAAGATCAAGAAGGGAATGATATTGAATATATTTGGCGTTAATTTTGTAGAAATTCATTATTCACAATTAAATGAAACTTCTGCTTTCTGATTCTGATTTCTACTTTCTTTAAGATTCGTTGTATTATAACATCTTCAGGTGGGCTATTAGCAAAGATCTTTGATATATATATATATATATATATATGTGTGTGTGTGTGTGTGTGTGTGTTATTGTGTGTGCGCGCGTGTGTGTGTATGTGTATGTGTACGTGTACGTGTACGTGTACATGTACATGTACATGTACATATATATATATATATATATATATATATATATATATATATATATATATAATAAGGAGACAACAGTGCAAACGAAACCATAGATCATATTTGACATACAGAAACATAGTCCCCAATAGCCCGAAAACATTATGTGCGCCTATTATTATATGCATAAATTTTTTTCTACTCTGTATCAGAAAATAAAATTTTAATTTTTTAGTTTAATTATTTGATTGGAGTTAGATTTTACCAACCGTATTTATAATCACGCTGCAGTCCTTTTATAGTATTATTGCCATTAATTATTTTCGTGCTAAATAAAGTTATTCTTGTATTATGCCAAAAGAATTGTAACTTCTAACGCACGCACATATGTAAGCACATATACAATTTTTTTTTAATAGTTTCCATTTTTGCATAAGCGAATAATATATCCACATATTTAAAATTGTATTTAGTATTTTTGCAAATTGTCACCATTTTAGTATACTGTAAGTAGCCTCATTTCCCAATATCTGACAACTATTTATAAGTAAGTAAAACATTGATTACTAGGGGAAATGTCTTGTCAATCATGTAAATAATTAACTAAACGGATTCTATCGAGTACTTTATTTAAGTTAAAGAAGAATTCTCGAATCACGAATTAGCCTAAATGTATTAATAAAATAAAATATGATTTCAGTTTTTGAAAGGGATTTTGAGGAATATGGTCAGGAAGATGAAATTCTGGAGACTTTTCTTTGAATTTTTTATGAGATTACAGAGTATTTTTTTAAATATTGTACAAATGATGCTTAAGAAAGAATAGATTTACCTTTATGTTATGATTCAGATGGATATGAATAGTTTCTACTTTATGATAAACATGAATAGATTCAGATGACATGAATAGATTCAGATGGATAGATAAAAGTGCCACGAATAGCCACGAATTTTGTCGGCCGTTAATTTCTAGTAATCTAAAAAACTTTAATTGTCACTCTCTTTTACAGTACGTGCAATTCGGAAATTATAAAAAATGCGCGTAGGTATTGTGTATTAAATTTTTTTTTATATAAAATGGTTGAAAATGGATTTTGAACAGCTTAAAGCTTAAGGTCCAATTTGAAACTGAATACCATTATAAAAAGTAGACGAGCTAAATTATAAGTTTGAAGTTAAACAAAATTGAACCCAAAAAAATCTGTGTGCCAAAACCAGGCTCAATATATTTTATTCTTTCCTTTACTAACTTCCACCCTTTTTCCCGTTCCACTTTTAATATCTTTCAAATTTATTACCGTCAACTTACGGTTCTTTTCTTATAAAGGAGCTTTACATTGTAACTTTATGAGGAATTGAAATCATGCTCTCGATGAAGAGAAAAAGGTAATAAAGTTTTACAAGTGAAGCCAAGAATTATAACCGTCACTTTAACTTTGTTTTGGGCATATACGATATTATGCTGAATTGTTTGTTGGCTTATTTTATATTAAACGTTCTAGGCTTACTTTGTTCATATTATTTCTATCCGCATAGGTCCTTTAAGAAGATGCTGTTTTCAATTACATGAGTAACAAACAATCAAACGAATCTGTAGTTACGTTTGTATAACGTCTCAAGGAAGGAATAATCCAGTTATGTTGTGGTAATTTTTCTATTTACTTAATAAAGTTAAGAAAAGAGCTAAATTATAAATTTACTTCGTTACTTATCTTCCAAATTTAAATGAATAACTGGAACCTAGTTGTTTTTGTTGGGTAACCAAGTCGCCTTTTGCATAAAGTGTTGGAGATAAATAAATGTAAAAGTCGTTGAGCTATCAGCAACAAATTTATTTATTTGCAAAATAATTACATTTTTAGTAGAAAGATGGATAGTGTTACAATATGGTTCTCGACGTTAGATATTATTTTTAATATTCTAAACTACACCACAAATACATTCGATTAGATATATTTATTAATTTTTTCGGAAGTCATTAGATTTAAACTCGACTCGAATTTAAACTCCACTTCCGTTTATATTATTCTGCAACAGTATTGTAGCAAAATTTATTTCTGCCAGCAGTTATTTATTAAAAACTGCTATGGCCAGCTCATGTCACGTGACGTTCTAAATGACCTACAGATTTTTTGCGGCATAGAAATAAATAGAGCTACGCGGATTCCATGCACAATTAAACAGATATTTATAATTTAAATTATAAGGCATTTATAATATGTTATTTATAAACATTAATACTTTTTTATCACTTTCATTCTATTTTCTATTAAATTTCACAGAGAGAAAAATGTGATCTTTTCAAAACGTAATTAATAAGAGATTAAGAATCAGTTTTGTTCAAGTTTATACGTCGAACGATTTTTGAAAATAAAAACGCCCATGACAGACGGGCGAACGGACACGTTAGCGAACATTTATGGATTCCGCTGTGTTTCTTTTTGAGAGTTTATTTAGTTAATATTTTATTAGTAGCAAAACAATTAAAACAAAAATAATTAAAAGATATTAAACTAATTATAATGAAAATCTGTTATATAATTAATTTAGTTAATATACGTAGTACAAATTCCGTATATTTTTAATAAATATTATATTTTTATTATATCGACTTGAATATTATGTTTGATATACTATAACAAAATAATACAATGGAACTAAACAGTACTTTAATTTTTTAAATTTTCTTTTAAACATGGATGAAATTTGTAAAATAAGTACGTTTTCGAGTGTATAGTCTGATATAATTCACAACAGACTTAAATGCTAAATGAAATAATAATAAATAGATTACAGCCTTTAGGGGATGTGGAATTACACGAGTTTTAAAGTTTAATTCGGATGCGCTTACCGTTAATAACTCGGAGACAATTAGGAAACCGAATTTCAACCAAAAGTTATTCGGCTATTTTTAACTAGTCTTCCGTGGTTACTTCTTTTAAGTTTTATTTACAGCACGTGTTATTGATAATTTCACTAAATATCTGTAATATAAGATCATGCCAAGAAGTAAAATATTTTAGAGCACTCAAGTCATGAAATAAAATATTTCCGAGCACTTCCCTACGAGTGAAATGAGTGCGATTTTTTCTTCGCATAGTCCATTGCGTAGAGTATTATTAAACAAATATTTTAAATATATTGTGGGTATATTATAAACAATTTCGTGAAGCAGGAATTTATTTACGAAATAAAGTTTTAAGTTGTTCTACCTATTAGTTATATTTATGGCTCCTGCCAGTTGAACCGTTAATTTTAAACGACTGAAAATATAATAGCATATATAACAAGATTAAGTTGGCTCTACTATTACTGAATATATTTAACGTTAATTTTGTAGAAATCAATTATTTACACTTAAATGAAACTACGTGATGTAGTATTATTTCTATTTTATTTTAATTCTTTACCATGATCTAGGTTTCGTTGTATGACAACATCTTCATGTGGGCAATTAGCAAAGATAGAAAAGAAAGGATCTCTGTGAGTGATATCACTGTTCCTTGATCCACACTTGTCAATTTCCAAAAAAATTACTGATGCGTGTATCTTGTTATTACCTATATATATATATATATATATATATATATATATATATGTATATATATATATATATATATATATATATATATATGTATATCTCTTTTACCTGAAACTTTTTTCCAACACAGCAGGATAATAGAATATTTTGAGAATGGTCTGAAATTCCGAATTCCTCAATCGTTGC